>JAZKJV010007224.1:1200000-1800000 GCA_037367405.1 Ottelia alismoides | reverse complement strand
GTCATTCTCGTCGATCTCCGCGTCAACCTCGCCGCTACCTTCATCCTCCTCATCTTCCGCCGCAAACAGGTTCTCCTTTGCAGCCTTGTCGATTAAACGCTTCCTCGCACTGACATGATCTGGATGAGCCTTTTCGAACGCCTCGCGGGCCTCCGGTTCGTCGGGGGCGAGGAGGTGGAAGTCATGGCCTTGTTTGACGATGACTCGGAGTTCCATGGCCCAGCAGAGTTCGGGGAGGTTGGTCCAGAGCCCGGGTTCCAGGATCGTGAGGCTGGGTTGCGGTTGTTTGAGTTTCTTGCGGCGTCGAAGGGCTTCGGCTTCGATGGTTTGGAGGGCTTCATCGCCGTTCGTCGCGAGGTACGCGGCACGGTGCTGAGCGTCGCCGCCGTCGTGAGGCCCCCTCATCCGGCCTGCGGCCACCTTCTCCCCCGCGGGGGAGAAGGGATTGTATGGGGCTTCTTCGATTCGAAAGTCCTGGCCGATTTCCTGTTGCAGGCGGAGTTCCCACTTCCAGGCTCGGGCGGGGTGGTATCTCCAGAAGCAGCCGTGGGCGACTCCGAGTGATGGGTCGGTCTGGCATTTGGCGTCAACTCGAGTTGGCCAGTATCGCATGGCGAGGTGGGACCAGTCGTAGTCCTTTTTGCCTTTGGCGTTGGCCAGTTCGGTCCACCACTTCTTGGGGTCTTTCCACTGTGGAGTCAGCAGCGGCCACAGGGCGGCACTGTTGATCATGACGCCGTCGTCCAGATCGGGGACGTAGCGAGCATCCACTTCGCGAGCTGTGCATTTGGCATCGGTCGGTGGCGGGCCTTTGTCGCTGCAGGTTTCGACCTGAAGAATGAACTCCTGCAGTTCCTTGACCCATTTCTGCACATCGTCCAGACGATCTTTGGCGGATTTGGAGGCATTCTTGTCGGCTCCGTCGCGAGCCTGACGCAGGTCGGCGAGTTCTCCTTCCAGTTGAGTCAGCCGGGGCTGCAGATGATCGGCCAGCAGGACTCGCAGAGTCGACTCGTTCCAGCGATGGATGTTGATCCAGACGACGAACGTTTTCTTCTCGGACGACAGCGGCCAGTGGATCGGCCGGTTCTCGTACATCTGGCGGTGAACATCACCGAAGAATTTTTCGCGGAGGTAATCGCGGAGATTGGATTTCGGGGCGATACTGGATCCGTAAGTTGTCCATGCCTGCAACAGCGGTTGAGCTGCCGGGTGACCGAGTCCATCGGTGCGTTCATTGGCGGCGAGTGTTCCGTCGAGGAACAGGATGCCGGCGGGAAGAGCAACGTGTTCATGGCGAGCGGTGGGTGTCAACCCACCGGTACCGTGAGTTTCCTCGAGCGTGCCTTGAGACGAAGCCGATGACCGTCGTTGTACCGGAGGGTTGACACCCTCCGCTCGCCGGGGATCAAAGACTGACGGATCCAAAATCCCTTCCCCATTCGCACCGAACCGACCGAGAGCCACGCCGAGGGCGAAGCTGAGATGAACGGTCGGCGGTTCGGGATCGAGGACTTCGACATACTCCGGCAACGGAGCCCCCTCCGGCCGATCCACCGCCATCTGAGCCCACTCCTGAGCATACCGCCAAGGCGACGGGCCGGGCTGTTTGAATTCGACGGAAGGTTCGCGGTGGGATTCGTGACTTGAAAAAGCAGCCAGCAGCGCTGACCATACGTCAGAAACGTTCACGATAGGAGTGACGACTAATCGCTTGACGTCTCCGACTTGAAAATTGACGGTTGGATTGAGGTCGCCGAGGATGCGTCGGGCGAATGTCGAATTCAGAAGACAAACTAAGTCACCCGACGCGCCGCCAAATGCTGCTGAGCCGGCCACATCAAATGCGCTTGCATATCGAAATTGGCGAGCAGAAAAGTCAGAGCCAATCTTTGTGAACGCAACTCCAAGCACGCCAAAGTAATTCGCACCCTGACCATAGCGGGCACTTGCTAACAGGTCGTAAGCAGGGTGCTGCGGCCTTGGATACCAAAGAATATCATTCAG
Organism: Ottelia alismoides; assembly: GCA_037367405.1. Classification (NCBI taxonomy): domain Eukaryota; kingdom Viridiplantae; phylum Streptophyta; class Magnoliopsida; order Alismatales; family Hydrocharitaceae; genus Ottelia; species Ottelia alismoides. The sequence goes on along the minus strand of JAZKJV010007224.1, from coordinate 1,797,993 downwards.
AGGCTCAAGCCAAAGGACCCCTGCGGCACCTTTCACATAGGGCTTCCATGGCTTGTCGTCTTCAATAAACTTGCGAAACACCGTCGACCGTTCAACTCTTCTTGGCGCAACTTCCCAGACCGAGCGCACAAACCGAGAATTGTTACCAGTCTGCATTCCCACGGACACGATGTATTTCTCGTCAAAGAGTGGGCCCGCTGCATATTGTCGAAGGAGTTCCTCATCCCACCAATACAGTAGCGGCCACTCCGGCACGACCTTCAGTGCCGCTGGGGCGAAACTATGGCGGCCTACATGGCATAGCGTGGCGGCACGCTTTCGAGATGTCCGTCCCCGGTCATATGAATGGTCACTGGGTGGCGTAGGTTGCTGTGCAACACTGTTCTCCGGACGTTGCCTAGCGCGATGCATTATGCTGACGGTCACACTTAGGACGTCGTTTGGCACGTCGTCAAATGCACCAACGGCAAAATCGCCGAGTCCCCGCAAGTCGAATGTTGCGAGCAGATGCTCCCGCAATCCGCAGTATTGCTTGATAAACATCCAGTTCCGCATGGTCAGCATTGACGACACACCGTTCTTGCTGACGAGTTCCAGGCCTCGAAGCAGGAATGCGGCGAACAGGTCAGCTTTGCCCAGCGGGTAGTGCGTTTCCACATACTTCGCTGAGGCCATTTTCGACGTGCCCTGATAAGGCGGGTTGGCGACGACAAGATCATACGCGGATTCTCTTACCAGCCGCATGAATCGAACGCCCGCCGCCAATTGCTCGCCTCGCAGTCGCAGTCCCAGATCATTGCCGCTCGTATGCCGCGACAGAAAATCTTCCAGCCGCTCCAGCACGCTGGCTTTTACGTCCTCCCGTTTGAACGGTAGCGATTTCTGTTCTGGGGCGTCATCGGCGAACATTTGTTTCTGGCGGGACGGCTTCTCAATGCCGAATCGCAGTTCATGCTGTCGAATCGCATCATCGACCGCGGTATCCACTTTCAACAGGCTGCCGAGATGGTCGGCTCCGGACAGTGCATGCACGATTGAGTTGGTTAGGTCGGCTGGAATTCCGGTTTCTTCCGCGACGGTTCGCCGGAGTTCAACGAGGGCCGGATCGTTATCGGGCAGGCTGCTGAGTCGCAGGTTGGATGCGACCAGATTCAACTGGGCTGGTTTCGCTTCGGGACATGCTCGCTTTGCCTTGAGCCATAACGCCGCTGCTGCAATTTGCACAGCTCGTGGATCCAGGTCGATGCCGTGGAGGTTGTGTTCGAGGATGCGTTCGGCGATGGCTTGGGGGGTGAAGTCAGAAGAACTTGTCTCCCCCTCATCCGCCCTTCGGGCACCTTCTCCCCCCTCTGGGGAGAAGGAACCTTCGCGATGCCGGGCTTCTTCCTGGTAGAGGGCAAAGAGCAGATCAAAGGCCACGACAAGGAAATGGCCGGAGCCGACGGCGGGGTCGATGAGTTTGATGTTGCGAACGGAATCGGGGGCGTGTTCGATCGCATCGTCAGGGATTGGCTGCGGGACGTAATAGGCCCAGCGGCGTTCTTCGTCGGTATGCAACGGCATCAGGTCGGTGAGTGAGACCTCGCCAGCATCTCGTTTGGCTCGCCATTCGACGCGTCGTTGTTCCAGTCGTTCCAGAGTTCCGTTCGACTCGCATTCAGGTGTCCAGTCATGCTTGCGGCACATCGCCAGCCACATCGGGCCAAGGCTGTTCTGCAGCAGCCAGTCGACCATGTAACGTTCGGTGAACATCTGAGTCTTGCTGGCGATCTCATGCGGCTCAATCTTGCCGCCGTCGTTGATCTTGGCATCCAGAGATTCTCGATCCGGATCGTTCCAGTATTGATAGACCCAGCCCAATGTCATGTCGTCCGTCCAGCAGCTTTCCAGCTCCGGATCGTCAAATGCTTCTATGACAGCTCGCAGAGTTTCCGGCGGGACCGGAATCAGATCTGCCATCCCGGCCGAGCCATACAGCCCCGGCATGTCCATGGCCAGTTCTTCAAACACCAGTTGCAACAGGAATGCATATCCTTCCGTGGGATCCTGCTGTTGTCGACACAACGCGGGCGCCAATTGCCGGAAGTCGCGATATCCTGAACTGTTCCAGCCGCCTGTGACAACCAGAACTTCTCGCAGTTCCATGGCTTCCATCAGCCGCAGAATGACGATGCGATTGAGGAGCGTGTAGGCTGCCTGGCGAACGACTTGGATCAGGAAGTCTTCGGCCGTTCGCTTGTTCTTCCCGGATTCTGCTCGTACCTGTTCGTCGATCCAGTCTTCCAGCCGTTTTCGTTTGGCTGTGTGAGCTTCATCCAGTCCTGCGTTGCTGAGTTGCTTGATGGTGAGGTGATACCGTCGCCGAGTTTCATCCTCCAGATCTTTCAGCAACTTCCCTCGCAACCCCACGTTCGCTGAGCCCTGGGTTCCGCGAATGATCTTGGAGAGTTTGGATTTGGCTTCGGGGGTCATGGACATGGGAGGGGGAGTTTTCAGTGTTCAGTTGGCAGTGTTCAGCAGGACGAACGGGGGGGGCAACCTCGGGCCTACCGTTCGGCTTCTGTTGCTTTACGAATGCGATCTTCCAGGGCCTTTACATCCTCGGGGCATAAACTGCGGATGCGTTTGTAGTTCTTCGCGGCCTCACGCGACAAAGTATCGCGACCTTCATATGGAGCCCGATCAAGCCCCCGGGACCGGGCAAATTCGTCGTAATACGTTTCTTTGGGATGGCATTCGCTTCGAATCGCTGTCCACTTCCAACCTTTGGGCAGATCGTCATGTCCAGCAAGCGTCCAGACCTCCAGCTCCTGCCATGCATTCTCCGCGAGGAAGATACGGTCTGAACCGTCTAACTTCTCCAGTGCCTTTTGCTCGAGCTTGTCGAGACTTTCCCGGCGACCGGCTTTGCAGTCGCGATCAATTATCAGCAGGAATAGATTGATCATTCCCTTGTATCGATCGATGATTTCAGAGATTCGATCCCAGTTCGTTGCTTCGACAACGCCTCCTAGCAACGGATCGCGGCATACTCGCACCTTTGCATTTCCAACTGCGGACGCCAGCATGGCTGAAACGATCGGCTGCAGAACATATTGATCTTTGCGGAAGTCTTCCGGGATTACGAGGACATTGAAGCTCATTCCTGATCCTCCCCATCGGCATCACTGAAGGCCGCAGCATCTTCCAGCCAACCACTTGAATGCAGTTTTCCAAGATCCTGAGACTTCAGGATCTCGGAAACATTCGGCAGATCGCTGATTCTTCGAATTCTGGACTCTGCACTCCCCTCCTCTCGATACACAAGCAACGCTGCATTTCGGGCGTCGTCATCAAGGAAGGACAGCAACGCTGGGTTGTGTGTTGTACCGATTACCTGAACCGACTGTTCTTTGCATGCCTGCTGAACGAGTTGCAGGAGCAAATGCAGTCGAGTGGGATGTATGCCGTTATCGAACTCTTCAAAGAAGTAAATTCGTCCTGTGTCAGGGCTGAGTAACGCGGCAATCATGGCTAGAAATCGCAATGTTCCGTCACTGGCGCTGAATGCAGAAACTCGGTTTCCATTGCTTTCAACCAGATGAACCAGAACACGTCCACTGAAATCGACCGGGAATTCAAAATCCACCGCGTCCATAGGCGTCAATGCTTTCACCCAGCTCAGCAGCACATCTCGCTGCTTTTCGTCGTCGCAGATGCCCTGCAAGACAGATGAGAGATTCTCACCGCGGTCGCCGAGGATAAGTTGACCTGGTTGGGATGCTTGACGCATGGCCTCAGGATCGAGGTCGAGGAAGCGAATCGATTGGAATTCAGCAATCATCGATTCCGCGGCTCTTTTGGATGTTTGAGGAGCATCTGTCTCCAGAATTTGGGTCAACACTGGACTTGCTGACGAAAATTCCATTGCACGACCATGTTTTCTATAGTTCCCACCGCGACGATATCGTACGTGAATCGAGTGGGCTCCCTTTTGTTCCACCGGATCTGTGGGGGAGTGAGAATCAAAATGCACGTTCGTGAAGAGGTACAAGGACTCTCGTACCACTCTAGGTAAGCGCTTCTTAATGAAAGCTGGGTCAATTGTGACCGCATACCTGAGATGCCGATAGACGCTCGGGCGTCCCTTGGGGGTATTTGCAACTCTAATGTTTCCAATGGCTGATACGGTGCATGTCTTTGCTCCATGATAGACGAGTTCCGTACCGCCCCCACGAATTCCCCGCCATTGCATCACTCCACCAGGGCCGTATTTGTCGCCTATCAATTCGGCGATTGAAAGCCCCAGTCCGATTCCCTGCAAGACACGCAACGCATCACGTAGATTGCTCTTGCCTGAGGCATTCGTGCCCACCACGAGCGTTAACGGGCCCAAAGGCACAGAACAGTTGTGATAGGATTTGAAATCACGAAGTATGAGATGTGTAAGCATTCTGTTTGTCCAACGAATGTATCGGAGTATCTTCAATCAACTAGAGCAACCGCACCCGTTGCCCTGACTTCACCTGTTGCATCAACCGTTCACGAATCTCATTGACCAAGGCATCGACATCGGCTTCGGTTTTGATTTCGCGATTGTGCAATGACAGATCCATGGGCACGATGAGTGGCTTGTCGCCTTCGCTGAGGAGCTTGTCGAGCTTTTCATTGGCTTCCACTTCGGCTCGCTGCAATCGCAGGATGAATGGATCCTGAAGTTGCGACAGTGCCGGTGCAATGGCGGCCGGTGTCGTGTTGTCGGCGGCACCTTCCAGGATTTTGAACAGGCCGTGAGATTTCTCTGATGTCAGCGTGCTGAATCCGTCGCGATGGCGAAGCTTCTTTCGGGCGACTTCAATCTGCTGGCCCTGCCATTCCAGAAGACGGCTGCGTTCAACCTGGTAGGCCTGTTGAATGTCTTTCAGAGATTGCTGCAGGACACTGATTTCTCGCCACGGGCGATTGGCTTCCAGATGCGAAGTGATCAGATCGGCCGATTCTTTCTGATCGCCGGGCAGGGCATCGGTCTGACGCAACTGAGCCAGTTCATGGTCGCGGACCGAGGCGGCATCGCGAACACTCTTCACCGCGTCTGCCGTGAGTTCCGCGTACAGCACATTCAGCAGCTTGATGCCGTCTCGCAGTGCTTCCAGATCTTTTTTTACCGCTCGGACGGTAGGAACGGTTTCGCGGATGTTTCGCAGGCAGCGCTCCAGAGCTTCCTGCAATTTCATCAGAGGTGCTGGGTGCTCCCGGCGGTCTGGCAACTGATCGTGCTGCGAAAGTGTTTCACGCAGCCGACGGGCGACATCCGGAAATCGCCGCATGACGGCATCAGCGATCTCAGCGTTTTCACGATCGAGCTTTTCTGCGAGTTGCTCTTCGAAGAATTTGCAAATGCGAGCGCGGTCCGTCGGCGGGATCTCACTTTCGCCCATCGGGAAAATGCTGGCCTTGCGAAACTCCCGGTCTTTTTCGAAGACATCGCGGGCACCGGCGTCACGAGTCGCCTGAATGTCCAGGCCCGCATCGGTTTGAATCTTGATCTTGTTGCCTCGCAATAAGCCCGCAACACACGCCTTGATCACATCGGGTGCATAGGCATACGGTGGACCGCCGAAAACGGAAAGCAGGTTTCCGCCGGACAAGCCCTGTTCGGTTTCGATCTGTGTCAGGATGCGTTGCGGAATGCTGCCGGCACAGGATGCGACGTACTTGCCGCCATCGAGTTCCAGAATTCCCAGTTCGTTGGGAAGCAGTTTGGTCGATGGACCTGTCAGGTCTTTATCCAGCAACGGCATCCATTCAGACTGCGTCAGCGTTGTCGCATCGAAGGCATGGAACAGCTTCGGCAGCACTTCGACGGATGCGTTGGTCAGTCGCTTCGAGAAGGACCGCGTGTTATCGCGGTTCTCGATGACGGCACCGCGAAAATAGATCACGCCGGAAGTCCAGGCTTCGGCAACGGCCTCCTGCAGTTTCTCCACCAATTCCTCGGAACGGTGTTCTTCATCCTGCAGCAGCAGTTGTTTCGGTTTTGGCAGAGATTCTTTTCGGACCCCGTATCGAGCGACCATGCCTCGCGACTGAGCGAGTTCGCGGGCGACTTCTTCGGCGGCGTCATTGTCTCCGCTGATCCAGACGATGCGTTCTTTGAAGAATGTCTCGTCGCTTTGTTTGATCCAAAGCGATTCCGAGCGTTCGCTTTTTGTGAGGAAGCGAAAATCGACACGCACCACAGCATCATCACGAGGATCCAGCAGCCGGACATCCTGAATGCGGCGATCGTCGGAGAAGTTACCAGCCCACTGGAACGGACGCCCCTTCAGCTTGGGTCGTTCAGGTTCGGCCAGCAGATGCTTCAGGGCCTCAATGATCAGGTTGCAGCGTTCATCTCGCGGGACGGAGATTTCACGACGGTCGCGTTCCCATTCTTCTCCCGCGGACGACTGGATCTTGTAACCTTGTTTCTCGGAGTAGCCGAGCAGATTGCGTCGACGCAGATCTTCAAGAGCTTCGGAAACAGCATCGACCTGGTTACCTCGGTCCATGCGGTCAAAAAGACACTGCGAGACAAGCTTTGCCGTGGTGGGTTCTGTTTCCTGAATCAGTTCCAGCATCGCTACAGCCTTAGCGGCGCGGATCAGGAGCGGATTGGTTTCGTTGCGACACTGCTCCATGACGCGAGCCATGCTGTTCTGCACATCGCTGTCGAGAGCCGACTGTTGAACGTCGTAAACCTGATCCAATGTTACGAGCGACAAGACTTCAAGGTCTGCCAGCTTCTGTGCACGGAACAATTCGCCCAACAGCTGCAGGAGTCCTCGGATGGCCTGATCATCGCCCTGGGAACGTCCTGATCTGGTTCGCAGAGCACTGGTGATCTGGAGCAGCATGTCGATCTGCCCGGGAACCATCGGATAGACTTCGACAAACTCTTCGGCGGAGACGTTCTCACATCCATAGGCGTAGAGTTTCAGATCGGGCCGATGCTTTTCGAATAATGCGGCCAGTATGTCTTCGCCCTTGCGGTTCTTTTTCAAAAGTCGTTTGTGAACAACGTCGCGGATATTGGTGGGTGCGAGGTGGACTCGGAGCTTTTCCGGGAAACGGTCTTTCAGCCAAACGAGGAATGTGTCGTCCGCGCCCTGGTCGATTTGTTGCTGGCCGATCGCGATGAGCCATGCAGAGCCTTTGAGCTGGGTTCCCAGTTCCGTCACGAAGGCTCGCAGACGGTCGATACGATCTTTGTTCCAGACGATGTACTGAGAGACTTCGTCGATCACAAGAAACAGAGTTGCGCCCGGTTTGCGGAAGCGGATCATGTCGCGGATCGCTGTGACCGCATCAGATGGGCTTTCGTTACGGCGATGTGTACCGGCTCGGCTGGTGAACCAGCTCATCGGGTCAATGAATAGGTCCGGGTACATTCGATGCATGATCAGTGAGAAGTGATCTTCGGCAAACGGGTCCGTCACTCGTTCGCTCCAGGGAGCACCGAGAGCTTCCTGAGCGGTCTTCAGGAATTTTGGCCAATCGCCTTTGCGTTCGATATCCAGCTCTGCGTCGGCAACGTTGGCATCTGTGGAGCAGTAGCCCAGACGTGCCTGCACTTGTCGAATGACGGTGGCATGAACATGTTCGTTGTCCTTTGCGGCACCGCCGACGTCAAAAACGACCGCGATGGGATCAATGGTGGAACGCAGGCTCTTCCATGCATCGACCATCTGCTGGCGCAGTGGGGACGTGTTTCGATTCAGCCAGACTTCTGATAGAGATGTGCCGTCCGCCAGCGCGACTCCATCCAGAGCCATTCCCAGCAGCTTGGCAAAGCTGGACTTCCCGGAACCGTAAAACCCCGAGATCCAGATGTTTGGCAGATCCGGACCGTGGGGCTTCTTGAGTTCGGCCACGATTGCATTCAACAGCCGAACATAGCCTTCGTGAATGCCGTTGGGAACTCGCTTCTTATTCGGATGCTCGGCCGGCCATCCGCCCGTGATGATGTATTCTCCAACTTCGTCAGCCAGCTTCGGTGGGCTCTGTTCGTGGAAGTACACGACCGGGGGAATGTCACGCGTGACGTCAGATTCAAACAGGGATTTGATTTGCATAGGGGAGGACTGTTTTGTCGAGTGATTCGGCAACGCTGAGGAAGGTTTTGATTCGTAAGGACTTGACCTCGTTTAACAACCTGCAAAAGCGAACAACGTGAGCGGCTTATGGTCTCCGAGCGGTAGCTCGAATCGGGTCAAGGGCTTTCAGCCCTTGTCGGGATAGATTCGGGGGCGATAGTCGTTATCGGGTTCGAGGACTCCCATGAACGACAGGCCAGTCAATCCCTGACGTTTGCCTGGATAGAACAGAACCACCGGGACGTTGGATGTTTTCCCGTCGAGGTGTCTAAGCAATGCCGAAGATCGATAAAAGGGATAGAGCGCACCGGCTCTGGCGATGAGTGCAACCGTTCTGTCAACCTGATCGGGATTCTCCTGGGCGTGCTGCTGGATGATTCGACTGCACTCGCTGGCGATCCCGTTGGGGCCGTCGATGAGGTGGCTGATCTTTTCCGACAACATTGCCAGGCCTCGCTGTCGGTCGAGACGTTTCTCCATGGCAATCAGACGCGATGCAAACTGCTCTCCCTCACGGCGGATGCGATCGAGCATCAATTTCTGCAAGTCGATTGTCAGCACAACCCAGCCGTTGCTGATCAAGGATGTTCCCAGCTTGCAGACTTCGGCACGCAGCGCGAATTCTTCTTTGGGTTCGTACTGCAGGATCGCAAACCGATAATTTCGCATGGTGCTGATCTGAGGACCGCCGTCGCGAATCAGATCCGCGCGCAGATCGTCGATCGCCTGCTGCAGTTTGCTTTGTTCGAAAAGACCTGCGTTCATGCGACTTCTCCGTTCCTGTGAGACTCTGAACCGATGAGCCCAGCCGCATTGGCCCAGGCTTCGAGAGACTCATGCTGCCAATTGAATTCTTTCAGGCCGCTCTGACGCAGAAGACCAACGCTCGGGATGCGACGGAGACGGGAATGAAGTTCATCGGTATCGAGGCCCAGTGAGGCAATGTAAGGGTTTTGAAGAAGCGTGCCCTCAAACTGCGTCGTTCGAAGCAGGTACATCAGATAGGTCACACTGATGTCGTCAACACGCATCGTCTGCAGCTCGGCGGTGTCAGCGCCGGTGATCAGGAACCCAGCCTGCTCGGCGGAATGGATCAGCTTGCGTGTGAATTGAATGCGAGTCGAAATCTGCCAGCGTCCGGGGCAGAGTTGTTCAATCCACTCGACAACGACTGTCCGGCGAATCGTGTGTTTTCCCTCGGCCTTTCGTTGAGGAAGAAAGACGCCGGTGAAATGTCGATACAGTGGATCGGCCAACTGAAGATGCCAATGACAAATCAGACGACGCGTCGAGGATGACATCGTCTTCCAGCCCGCGAGAACTCGCAGAGCTTCCGGCCATGCATCGAATCTTTCTCGCAGTGTTGCCAGCAGCATACGAACACGCGGCAGACTGCGCGCACCAAACCAATACTCGGAAAAGGCTTTCTCCGGCTGTGGAGTTTCTCCTTCTGCGGTCGCATGTTGCCAATAGACACGGCACTCATCGACGGCCAGATCACACTTCAGGAGGCGAGTGTGAAACCGGGTGACTTCTGCGGCCAGAGCTGTCACCGAGACCTCCGGTAGTGAGGCATAGAGTACTCATCGGAAAGCGGCGCAAGCGCCGCAATCAGATTCTTTGCCGTTAGCTCGATAGACTCAGGCACGTCACCGCGCAAACGACGACCGACGGGAACTTTCTCCACCGATGCTTTTCCGTGTCCCTTAGCCCAGTCTTCAAAGGCTTCACGATCCCAATCGCCGGAGACGATGGACGTCAGTTCCGGCAGAGCTTCCAGGGGTGGCGTTCCGCTGCGTTTCAGGAATTGGAAGCGATCTTCCAGTCGCTCGTCGATGGCGAAGCCAAAGCTGAAGAGCGTGATGATTTCATCTGCATCATGGGCCTGCGATCGCAGTTCGGCATCTCGCCTTGCAGCAGCCTCGCGAACGCCCTGGTACACAGCCCATGCGGCTGTTGTTGGCAGCAACCTGCTGAACAGGTCCTGTCCGCCAAACTCGCTGGCGAGATCAGTTCTCCACCAGCCGAGTCGCTTCTCTTCGCCACTCTCACCGGCCCAGCCGACAACAATTTGCGAAACGAGGATGTTGTCGAGAACGGACAAGGCAATCGTCGGCTGAGGCTTTGTCGATGCCGACATGGTTTTCTTCCTGCTGCAAAATGGCTCAAATGTGGAACAAAAATGACGGCCCCTTAGGATACAACTGGCTCAGCCGGATATGAAATCCGGAGGCGGGAAAAACGGGGTAAATCGATCATCCCTCACATGAATGATCAGACAAAGCTTGCGGATCTGCTGTTTTCTGCAGATCTGGACGACGAGCGTCGCAGTATTTGCAACTCATTTTGACCTGGAGAAGTTCCGGTGACAGAGAACGCAGAGGAGGTCTTTGAGGCCAAAGGGCCTGATGCAAAAGCCGATGGAATGATGTCGGAAAACGGCTTCCTCGTTCGCGAAGGTGGACTGGCTCGAAAAGCCGTCGTTCCGTCGGCCGGAAACTCTGTTCAAAACATGCAGCGCCGACTTTTGGCAGAGGGAATTCTGGAAGACAGAGGCAAGAGCCTGTTCTTCACTCAGGACTTTACGTTTGATTCGCCCAGTGGAGCTGCTGCTGCTGTGCTCGGCCGAACTGCGAACGGATGGATCGAATGGAAACTTCCCGATGGACGGACCTTGAGCGAAGTCAAACGCGTGGCGAGAGATACCCGTGTTCCGATTCTTTCTGAAACGCAACGAAAGCAAATCATCGACCGCTACCAGAAGCTGCTGAGCGAAGGAACCATTCCAACGCCGCAGAAGCTTGAGGAGCAGTATGCCGCCTTCACGGCCCGCTTCGGTCCATCAGTTCTGGCAGGGTTGGATGGCGAGAATCTGCTTTCCATAATGCATGATCATGGCAACCATGACAGCCTCGTGTACTGGATCGAATTTAAGAATGACAAAGAATTCGAAACCAAGAGATTTGGTAGTATCGCTGGTGGAAGCGCCCTGAAGTTTCGCATCTTCCGCCGTAAGGAAACCGGGAGCTGGCAGAAGGGAAGCGAACAGGGGAACAAACCGGAAGACATCTCGGTGACTGAGGCCATCGAGATCGCACGGAGCCACCGTGATCAGTTGATTCGGGGTGTCAAGCTTCTGGAAGATCTTCCGGCCAATGCGTCTGATGAGCAGTATGCAGAGTTGCAGGATCAGCTTGACGAACAAGCTCCGGATGTGAGCCGACTTGCATGGGGACACAAGTATTTCAGTCTGTTGTTTCCGGACAAACTGGACGACTACCACAGCCCGGAATGGCAGCGTTACATTCTACTGAAGCTTCTTCAGTTGCCTCCCGAAGGAAATGGCCGATACGTCTGCGCTGGACGGTTTGTGGCGGCTGCTCGGGAGGTCAGTATTCCGATTGCAACGTTGGATGGGGTTCTCAACACTCTGTTCGGGACTCGTCATCGCTATTATCGAATTGGAACAACCAATTCGACCGACGACTTCTGGCCCATGATGCGTGACAACGGCTGTGTGGCTATCGGGTGGCCCAAACTTGGTGATATATCGTGGTTGGAAGCATCAGCGGAGTCGCGGGAAAAACTGCGAAAGAAGCTGGCCAAGGTGCATCCGAACGCCGCAACGAGCATCGGGCGTGACTGTTCTCAAATCACGCAGTTTGTTGTCCAGTTGAAAGAAGGTGATGTTGTTGTTGCCGCGAACGGGATGAGTATTCTGGGAGTTGGTCGCATCGCCGGTCAGTATGAGTTTCATCCCGAGTCTGACTTTCCTCATCAACGGAAAGTCGAATGGCTAAGCATTGGCGAATGGCGATTGCCAGAGCCAAAGGAAGGGCTGCTCTCAACGATTCGCGAGTTGAGAAAACACAACGAGAACATCCTTGCGATTGAGCGACGGATGCAGGCAGGGAGGGAAATTCCGCCTCGTCCCGATCCCCCAGCGGGGTCAAAGCGTCTCACCGGAATTCCCGGGCGAATTCAATCGATCCTTGAACGCAAGGGGCAGGTGATCTTGTATGGTCCGCCGGGACCGGAAAAACCTATTGGGCTGAGAGGGCAGCAAGAGACCTCGCGGCCATCTCTGCGTTTGGTTTCGACTTCGACTCGCTGGAAGAGTCGCAGCGTATAGAGATTCTCGGAAAGGATGAAACGGCGGGGCTTGTGCGAATGTGTTGCTTTCATCCCGCCTATGGTTACGAGGATTTCCTTGAAGGCTATCGGCCGCAAACAATCAATGGGCAGATCTCATTTCAGTTGCGTGATGGTGTCTTCAAGAAACTGTGCTCCGACGCGAAAGCGAATCCTGAGAGGAGCTTCTATTTGATCGTTGACGAGATTAACCGAGGCGACATTCCTCGCATCTTCGGAGAGTTACTGACGACACTTGAAAAAGACAAACGCGGCAAACGGATCATCCTTCCTGTCAGCCAGGAGTTGTTCACGATTCCGAACAACGTCTTTCTGATTGGCACAATGAATACTGCGGACCGATCGATTTCACTTCTGGATGCAGCCCTTCGTCGGCGGTTTGGCTTTGTTGAAATGATGCCAGACGGAAGTGTGTTGAAGGACTCGTCAGTCAATGGTCTTGCGCTTCGAGCGTGGTTCGAAGCACTGAATTCAAAGATCAGGGAACATGCGGGCCGGGACGCAAGGAATCTGCAGATCGGACATTCGTACCTGCTGCATTCAGGAAGTCCTCTGAAAGACGTCGCGTCGCTCAAGCGAGCCATTCGAGATGACATCATTCCGTTGCTGGAAGAGTATTGTTACGAGGACTTTGGAGCGTTGGGGCAGATCCTCGGTCAACAGCTTGTCGATGTTGATCGGCAGCGAATTCGTCATGAGTTGTTTGACGATGGCCAGGACGATGCTCTGGTGGAGGCACTGCTCGCGCCATTCGCTGACATCGCCACTTCAACTGCGGCACTCGCCTCGGTGGACGCAAGTGGTGATGCCGAGGATGACGAAGAAGAGGATAGTGAATCGTGACCGCATCTTTACGCAACGTCACTTTGTCCGAGTGGCAGGTCAGAGGCCCGAGTGATTGTCCTGAACTGAAGAACCAGTTTCTGGACAGCACGTCTTGTCGATCAGTTGCAGAGCGTCTGACCAACAGCAGGCTGCTGAAGTTCACGGAACTGCGTCACGGCACTGAAGTGTCTGCTTTTTCGTATGTCGGCAAAGTTCGGGTCGGCAATCTCAACATTACTGTCCTACCGAAGATCAAGGGGCGATCATTGCTCAACCTTCTTCGGTATGCGTACGGATTTCGTCGGCTGAATCTTGTTTCTGATCTGACGCATGTTGTTGATGATCTTGGTTTTGAAGATCTGTTGGTATTCCAACTCAACGCGGAAGTGCAGGAGCTGGTCTCTCGGGGACTGCAACGAGCATACATCTCCACCGATGCAAGACTTGGGGTTCCTCGTGGGCGGATTGACTTGACCCGAATCGCATTGGATGGCGGCATGGTCACGGCGACTCTTCCATGCAAACACCATCCGCGAATTGAAGATACTCTGTTGAATCAGGTGCTCCTTGCGGGTTTGCGGCTTGCTGGTTCCATCGCCAACGCTATAGAACTTCGACGTGAATCTCAGCGTCTTGCAATGATGATCGACGAGCAGGTGTCAGCTATCCGACTTAACGCAAACATACTGGACCTCGCGGGCAGGAAACTGAATCGACTATCGACTGCATATCAGCCAGCCTTGTCGATCATTCGCCTGCTGATGGAAATGCAGGGGATCGTTCTTGAAGGACAAAGCAGCACAACATCACTCCCAGGCTTCTTGTTCGACATGAATGCGTTCTTTCAGACGCTGATTTCGCGGTTTCTCCGCGAGAACCTGCTGGGGTACGTCGTTCGAGACGAGCAGTCACTGAAGGGAATGCTGAAATACAATCGGAACTTCAATCCTCAACGGCGAAAACCACCGACTCCGAGACCAGACTATGTCGTGACGCAGAACGGTGAGGTGCTGTCGATTCTCGATGCGAAGTACCGAGATCTCTGGGAACTGAAACTTCCTCAATCTATGCTGTATCAGCTTGCTGTCTATGCAATCAGCAATCCATCTCGGCCGCAGAGCAGCATTCTGTATCCAACGATGCATCGTCGCGCAGAGGAAGCTCGAGTCGATATCACAGACCCAATACACGGTCGCCATTTTGGGCAGGTTTGCTTGCGGCCAGTCATGCTGCAACAACTGGAGGAGCTGGTCCTTGGGACTGGCCCTACGTTCAAGGCTCTACGTTGCGGAGTTGCAAATAGGCTCGCTTTTGGTGAATAGAACAGTCTTGAGCCCGTTTGGAGCAGCTTCATCGATGAATGCTCAGTTGATGCTGGCTGACTTGCCTGAGTTTTAGCCTGATAAGTCTCACGGTGAGGAATAACAAATAGTGGTACCTGACCGCTGGTTTTCCGTCTACAGCCATTGGCGACAAACCAGTGGATACCCGATCTCTGTGCGGTTTTCAGGTTTTGGAGTGCGGTTTCGGAGGTGATGAGAAGAATTTTCTTTGCGGTCTCAAACCTGACCACGCATTTGAAGATCAGGATCGTGTTCTTGCGGTAGGAGCAATCAGTTCCGGAAAATCGTGTCTGGGCATGCCCTGTTTCTTGAGGACTGCATATGTCAGTTGCTTGCCGATCTCGTCGGTCATCTCAAGGTTCATGCCGACTAGATCTTCCATCCTCTTCATCAACTCCCGGACATTGCTGTTTCCGTAGGTTCCGACGGAGATGCTCGGATTGTTCAGAGATGCAGCTTTGCCGAGCAAGAATTGTCACTCAGCAGGGTGGTCCGGGTAACCGATGACTTCACCTGGACCGCTTTTCCCGTGTAACCTCATTGGTGAAACCATCTCGGTCTGGGTGGTCCAGGTAATTCAAGGATTAGTTCTTTATGCGCGTGTGCGTGGGTATCTTTTCAGCTTCTCTCGGACCACCTGGACCACTGTGAGAAAACACGCTCATCATCTTGATCACGGATTGGGATTTTGTGGTCCGGGTGACTACGGCTCTTCCCTGGACCACTCGGACCAACCCGAACCACTCTTGAGGATCTCAAGGCGCTCGGTCGATCCCGATCAGCATTCGCAAGCGGTGCGAGCCCTGTCGTCGCTTAGTTTCCTCCAGAGGACCAAACGCCTTTCGGACCTCCTTGAAGAACTGAGCGTCACCCAGCGGCTTCCTTCCAGATCGGCGACAGTGTTCGACATACTCGTTGTACATGGCCGATTTCTCGACTTCGCCGAACTCGGACTTCTCATACTCGCTGGTCAACCACGAAAGCGAGGTATTGCATTCCAGACGATGTTCTGCAACTGCTGTGTTGCAAACCGCTGACTCTGTGAATGATCGATTTCGAAGAAGTCGTTGAAGTCCACGCAACGCCCACATGAAGATGCCGGGCATTTCGCCCTTCTTCATCCACCAATCAGGTGAATCCATGCCTGTGATTTTCTCACCTTCAGGCACTCGGCGATTGAAGGGCATGATGATCAGTCTACGCCAAAGGCCACTGGATCTGTCAAAGAACTGCGGGAGCGTGTTTGTGCTGAAGATCAGTTTCGCCAATGACACGGCCTTGAACGGCGGTTGATGTTTTCGTTCAAACTCAAGAGGATCACCTGATACCAGTTTCTTCAGCGTGCCTTCGCATGTACGCGAAGTATCCGGCATATCAGCACAAATATTCGCGAGTTTTCCGACGATCCTTGGCAGCTTAAATTTTTCGGCCAACTCATCGAGACTGAGACTCGAAACATTGTCCAGTCCGAGCATACCCATGATCCCTGCGAGGACGCAGGACTTGCCGTTACCACCCTCCCCCGTCATCATCAGCATCTTGTGAAACTCAGTCGTCTGCAGCAGGCAGTATCCGGCAAATTCCTGCAGCAAGTCTCCGCGATCGCTATCAGATTCAAGATTCCTGAAAAGCATGTCCATCCAAATTTCGCATTTCGCATCTGGCTGGAATTCGTATGGCAGAACGATCTGACTGAACCACGCGGGGGAGTGCGGACTTAGGCAGTCCGATTTGCCTGAGATCAGATCATCCAATGTTGCAATGCCATTGCTGAAGGCGATGGAATAGCCTGCCCGACCATCTAGCCAGCTTGGCATTTCGGTAGACTCTGGAGCGAACGTTAGGGCACGGACGAATTCCATCACATTACTGATTGTCGTGCTCGTGACTTGGGAGAAATGATCGCCGAGGTACAGCGCGACTTGTGCCCGAACGCGGTCAGTAGAGATCTCACTCCATTTGCGATCACGCCAAGACAAATACCCGCTTCGGAAGTATCGCAGCGTCAATCCATCAGCGTGGTTGAATTCGGTCCGCAGGAAGAGTTCCGCATACTCTTTAGGATCTATCTCATTTGCCGGAGACCGAGTCAGTTCCCGCTTGGTTGTTCGAGACTTCATCGATCGATTTCTTTAGCTATTGAGGGTTGATTCGGTGGCAGCGAGAATTGAAAGGAGAAGCCGATGCGAATGATTTCATGATGGCTTGCTTCTCTGTTGAATGGCGGCGGCTGCTGGCCGCTTTGGACTGGCCATGGGGCATTCGAGCCCCGGAGCATTCTGGTCGCGGTGATATGGCCAGGTGTTAATCTCAATCTTTCACAACTTCAGTGGTCGTGATGAGTTCTTCTTTGTCGTGCGATTGACTCCGCCACCGATTCCCATCTTTTCCAACCCAGCCTGAGCGGCCTCAGACTGTTTGCGTCGCTGTGACGCAGTGATCACGGGAGCCGCTGGAGCATCATCCGCGTTTTGGGCAGCGATGAATCTGGAGATTGCTTCCTTGCTAGTGAAGCGACGGCCGCCGATCTTGATCGTCTCCAACTTGACGAACATCCCGGATACCTTGTTCTTCACGCCCTTTTGGACAAACCTAGCCATCGTCGCATCTGAAACACCATTCGGTGGAAATTCGCGGCAGGCTTCCCCGAGCGTGATGATGGTTTCCGTCTTGTAATCGATGGTCATTGCTATCCCCTGACAGAATTGAAGTGAATTCAACACTTCGCGAATCCTTACGAGGATTCAGTGGGTGCAACAAAAAAGCCGCCTGTTGCATGTTGCATTCAGGCGGCTTACCAGTGTTTTGTGCGGTTTCTTTTGTTCGAAGAATCTGATGGGTGCAACGATTGCGTTTTTGTACTGATCTCATCACGTCTCGTTGTACGGTATGCCCTTCTCCTTGCAGTATTCCAAAACTGAGGAAGGATCGATCCTGCGCTCTGTTTTCTTCAACCCGTTGTCTCGGAGTTTCCCCCTACTAATCAATCGGGATACGGTGCCTTTGTTTTCACCGAGCCCTCTGGCAACCTTAGAGATTGTTGGCCACTCAGCCTGAACCACACGCTTGACCGCCTCTGATCTGAGTTCTCGAACAATGAACGAGTTCAGTTTTTCTGGCGATACTCGCCATCCGGCCCTCGGAGGATTCGCCCACGGATACTTCGTCCATTCGTCGGCAGGAACGTTCTTGAGTAGCGATTTGATTTTCGCCATGCGACTCTTCAAGGGCTGTTGCCCAGGCTGCAGGCGATCTGATCGGAATCGGACGAGTGCCGCGTTGAAAAGCTCATCATCACCGATATTGCACTTTTCCTTGCAGAAGCTGCGAGCCGCCGAAAATAGTTCCTCACATTCTGTAACCTCATGAAAGGCCCGCCCCCATCGTTCATTCAGAGCATTCGACTGAGCTTCTGCATTCGCCAATTCACTTAGCTTTGCCGCCTTCTTCGACGGCGAGTCGAGTTCTGGGATCAGGATGTTCAAGGAGTCGATAATGTGTGCCAATCGCAATCCCTCTTCCTTCCAACCGTTGGGACCTGCTTGCCTGATTTCCTTTGCACACACAGACCTCGCCCAATTCGAGGCGAGCGTGCAAAGAACATCAATAAGGCTCGGCCGACGTGGGTGATCGCGTTGCTCTATATTGCTACCATGTTTGTCAACCACAACGAATCTCCTTGAGAGTCAGTCAAACTTGGTTCAGACTATTTCAGGTCGCGACAACTAAGAGACTGTACTTCTATCCAATGGCCCGTGCGACTTCTGCCGCTTTGGCGTGGCCTGCTTTTGCATAGTGCTCGCTCATATCTGCTTTAGAATGCCCGAGGACGCTCTGAGTATGTTCGAGTCCGAAGGATTGCCGAACGGTGTCGGCTGCGGTGTGACGCAATTGGTGAGGAGTCCAGCGTTCAATCTTCGCCTCATTGCAGGCTCGAGTGATTGCCCGGCAATAGGCGGCCCGAGTGATCCGGAACAACTTCGCTTCAGGATCGGCACTGAGATACCCGGACAGAATCAGCTGCGATTTTGGACCAAAGTGGAGGATTCGCCGTTGACCGTGGTGTCGGGTTTTGTGGTCGGACAGTTCAGCCATCCAGACGTCACCAGCTCGATTGATGACAGCCGTTGTCAATTGAAGCAATTCACCGGACCGAGCCCCGGTCAATCGCTGAAGGTCAATCAGGTCTCTCACCAGTGGCCGAACCAACTTCCGAACGGTCTCGATGCGGTCCGCGTCAACCGCTTCGCGTGGCGGGTTATCCGTCGCTTCCGTTCTTCCAGCGAGTAGTGGGGCAACGGTCTGCAATCTCTGGAGTACAGATGCATCGATCAGCTCGTTTGCGATTGCATGCTTGAAGATTCGCCGGATGCGACTCATGGCGGCGTTGATCGTGTTCCGCTTCCAGCCGGATTCGATCATCTTGGCGCGAACCGCCTTCAACGCCAATGGGCCAAACTCACTCGCCGGTGTCAGCCCGTAAAGTTGATTCAACGGGCGAATGACAGATTTCAGAATGTGGATCTCACTGGTCGGCTGTCCATTCTTCAGATAGTGCGTTTCTGCGTGTCGAAGGAAAACAAGGCAGAGTTCTCCAACCGATGGACCGGGGTCGGCTTCTGAAGCATTTCGTGGAAGTCTTCCACGTTTGGAGGGCTTGAACGGATCAATCGGGATGCCGCCCGAGATCTTCGCAATCAGTTCGCCGTAGGCAATTCTGGAGGACTCAGAGCCATACTCACCCAAAAGGTGATCACGTCCATTGATTCGGACGCGGGCTTGCCCACTTTGCTTGTGGAGTAGATACGACGGCAAAACGTTCGGTTTTCTGGCCATGTGCGGGAGTCCCTTTCATTTCGTGGAAGTTCTTCCACGATTGAAACAGGCATTTCACCGCACTGACGAACGTCGTCAGGTATCGCAAGTCTCGATTCGGTAATGGTTTATGGAAAGTCGGGAATACAGGATTCGAACCTGCGACCTCTTGCACCCCATGCAAGCGCGCTAGCCAGGCTGCGCTAATTCCCGAATTGCAGGGGATTCTAGCAGTGTCAGATCACAGAGGCAACGAAGCAGGTCCACCAACTCGGAATCGAACGAAGCTCGGCGAGTGACGGACCAGCTGCAAGGGACTGCTTTCAGGGATTGCCATCGTGGGTAATTTCCCTGTTGCGATCTGCTAACACGGCCGTTTCCGATTCGAAACAAGTGATTCGGTGGTTGTTGCAAATCGAAGACATCTGATGTTTGGGTATCGTTCGGTTACTCTCTGCAGATTTTCTGTAACATTCTTGCCGAAAAGCACTTGCGCTGGCGTTAGCCTGCGTTTCACAAAATCGTCTTTCTCTGGTTCACGCTTTGCATCAACGGTTTGTGCTCTCAACCATGATGGTTTCGTGAACACCCAACCAGAGAAGACGTCCATGAGTTCAAGAAAGAAGCAGCGTTTGAGCGTTCGCGTCGAAGGCGACTTTGCGATCGTGGCACTCGACGATATGGAAATCTGGGACGGAGCCGACCTCGCACTGCTCCGCGAAGCTCTGACCGCCATCATCGAACGCGATGGTTTCCGAGCCATCGGCGTTGACCTTTCGCCGGTCAAGTACATCCCGAGCGGCTTCTTTGGCATGCTGTTCGAATGGTACGAACAAGGGCTCCAGATCCGTCTGGAGTGTCCTCAGCAAAACGTTCAGCAAATGCTTTGGTTTCGGATGTTCTTCCTGAAGGCTGAGGATGGTTCGTTCCATCTGACGGACGAACGGATGCGAAACAACACCCCGAACGAACAAGTCGAATTTCATCGTCGCGAATTCATGTCCGCCGAAGAGGCGGAAGAAGACGACGAGATCGAAGACCACATCAAGTCTGTCCGCTTCGGAGTCCGCACGACAGAGCGAATTGGTTGAGCCAAACACCCCGTCTGAATCCGCAACAGGCTCGCTGGAGTTATCCAGCGAGCCCTTTTCGTTCACTCGTTGCTGAGGGTCAGGTTGTGCTTCTGCGGGGATTGCATCGCGGCGTGCCACTTTCTTGCATCACAAACAGCTCTGCCTAACAATCTGGCTCAGAAATCTCTTCCACGTAGTGTCAGGATGCGGAGCCGTCTGGTGAGTCCGCGACATGAGTTTACCGAACGGCTCGCGTCGTTCCGCTTCAAAAATGATTCGCGGCTTTGCCCTATGAAGAGGAGAAGGGACCTTGCGACGCGCCTTATCCGGTTGGTGTTGATTCTCACTGTGACCGCAAGAAGGTCATTTGACGGGAGCGGCAATGGAAGCTCGTTGCATGGTTGCGTCGACGCATTTCGCCACGACGAGGTCTCCAACGACGTTGACTGTGGTGCGAGACATATCGAGCAACCGGTCGACACCAAGGATGATGGCAATGCCATCGGCTGGAACTCCGACGGACTTCAGTACGACAATGATCAGTGGAATCGATCCGCCAGGGACACCGGCCGTTCCGACGCCTGCCAACACCGACATCAAGACGACAGTGATTTGCTGTCCAAGAGTCAGGTTGACCCCGAAGACCTGGGCGAGAAACAGCACGACGACTCCTTCAAACAAGGCCGTGCCGTTCTGATTGCCTGTTGCTCCGACGGTCAACACGAAGTTCGCCGTTTCTGGTTTCAGTTTCAGTTCGTCCTGAGCAACTTTCAAAGATGTCGACAATGTGGCACTCGACGAAGACGTACTGAAGGCGACAAAGATAGCGTCCGAAATACTGCGGAAGAACGCGACCGGAGAACAACGTCCCAGGGTCGAGAGGACTGCCGAGTAAACAACGATTCCGTGAATCAGTAATCCAGTCAGAACGACCAGCACGAAGACCCCGAGCGCCTTCAGATAACTAAAACCCATCTGCGACGCGACGACAAACACCAGGCATCCCGCCCCGAGCGGCGCCAGTTTCAATGCCCAGTTCAGCACGGTCATCGAGATGTCATTCAAGCCTCGCATGGTGCTGACGAGGCCGCCGACAGATTCCGGGTTCTTGGTGGCCGCGATTCCACACAGCAGTGAGAAAAACATCACAGCCAGCATGCCGTTGCCCTTGGAGGATCCATCCACGGCGCCGACCATTTCCTGCAGAGGATTTTCCGGCAGCAGATCGACGAGCGTCTGACCAAGTGACTTGGCCTGTTCAGCCCTTTTGACGTTCTCTTCAGCCTTCGCCGTGTAGTCCTTTCGGAGGGACTCACGAGCCTCCGCGGAAATCGAGTTTCCCGGCTTGATGACATTGACGAGCGTCACACCAATGATCACTGCGGAGATCGAAAGAATCGCGGTGTAGAGCAGCGTGATCAGGCCAATGCGACCAAGCTTCCGAATGTCTCCCACATCGACAACAGCAAGGAATAGCGCCGAAACAACGAGTGGCAGAACCATCATCTGCATCATGCGGAGGAAGAACCTGCCGATCGGTTCTGCGACGGAAACCGCTGTCTTGACCAGATCGGGTGACGACGCAGACATCTGATTTGCGAGCAGTCCCGCAATGAGTCCGATGGCTAGCCCGATCAGAATCCAAACGTGACCGCCTCCGGACTTCTTTTCTGTACCCGATCCGCCAGAGATTGACATGGTAAGGTTTCCTTTGGATCGTGAAAGAGAATGGCTTGCTGGGACGCATTTCGAAAACGGTAGCAGAAGTCGTGAGACTTCTGGGATTACAGCGAAGTCGAACGAATCTTGTTACAGATTCAGCCCGCATCACAGCGAGGAATGTTGAAATTCGATTCGACACTTCGCCCCTCACCCTGGCCCTCTCCCCCGAAGAAAGAGGATCAGCTTGACCCATCGTTCACCGGGGGAGAGGGGACAGGAAAAGCGTCCCGATCCAAACCTGTGAATGAGCAGTTGGGACAACTGCTCGACAATAGGCTATCGGCTCAGTGGTTTGAAGCGGCCGCCGGCGGGGCGGTCGGCGGCGTCACCGAGACGTTCTTTTTTCTGCTGCAGATAAACACCGTAGTTGCCTTCGCACCAGACGACATTGCCGTCACCTTCGAAGGCCAGGATGTGAGTCGCAATGCGGTCGAGGAACCAACGGTCGTGGCTGACGACCACAGCACAGCCGCCAAAGTTCTGCAGACCTTCTTCGAGGGCTCGCAGAGTATCCACGTCGAGGTCGTTGGTTGGTTCGTCAAGCAGCAGCAGGTTACCACCAGAACGAAGCAGCTTCGCCAGATGAACTCGGTTGCGTTCCCCGCCCGAGAGATCACCGACGAACTTTTGCTGATCAGAACCCTTAAAGTTGAAACGCCCGCAGTAGGCTCGCGAGTGGATCTTCGCCGTGCCGACTTCCAGCAGATCCAATCCACCAGAGATTTCCTGATATACGGTCTTCTTGCCATCAAGTGCATCGCGGGACTGATCGACGTAGGAGATCTGAACCGTTTCGCCAATTCTCAATGTGCCCGCATCGGGTTGTTCGCGGCCGATGATCATCTTAAACAGAGTTGTCTTACCAGCTCCGTTCGGTCCGATGATGCCAACGATTCCACCCGGCGGAAGATCGAAGCTCATGCCTTCGAACAGCAGCTTGTCACCGAAGCTCTTCTTGAGTCCCTCGGCTTTCACGACAAGCTGACCGAGTTTGCGAGACGTTGGAATCTGAATCTGAGCTGCGTCGTCGCGAACGTCGTATTCCTGAGCCAACAGTTCGTTATAACGCTCCATACGAGCCTTGTTCTTGGTCGCCTGAGCTTTAGGCGACATGCGAACCCATTCGAGTTCTCGCTTCAGTTCCTTCTGTCGGCGACTTTCACGGCGTTCTTCCTGTTCGAGTCGTTTCTGTTTCTGCTCCAACCACGACGTATAGTTGCCTTCGAACGGCATACCTTTGCCTCGGTCTAATTCGAGGATCCATCCGGCCACGTTATCAAGGAAGTAACGGTCGTGGGTCACGGCCACAACTGTGCCTGTGTACGTCTTCAGAAACTGCTCCAGCCACTGCACCGACGCCGCATCCAGATGGTTCGTTGGTTCGTCCAGCAGAATCATATCCGGATTACTGAGCAGCAGTTGGCACAATGCGACTCGGCGTTTTTCGCCCCCGGAGAGATTTTCAACCTTCGCTTCAGCCGGTGGCAGCATCATCGCATCTGCTGCGACCTCCAGTGTTCGATCCAGTTCCCACAAGTTGGCGTGATCGATCTGGTCCTGCACCTTGGCCTGATCTTCGAGAGTCTTCTCCATTTCTTCCGGAGTCAGATCTTCGCACAGCTTCATGCTGAGTTCATTGAAGCGATCCAGAATCGCTCGGGATTCTGCGACAGCTTCTTCAATGCACTCGCCAACTGTCTTCGTCGGATCAAGACGAGGCTCCTGAGGAAAGTAGCCGATGCGAATGCCTTTCGCTGGTCGCACGGTTCCCATGAAGTCCTTGTCTTCGCCAGCCATGATGCGAAGCAGCGTGCTTTTGCCTGAGCCATTATTTCCCAGCACACCAATTTTGGCGCCGGGATAGAAGGCCAGCCAGATGTCCGAAAGAATCTCCTTCTCGTCATAAATGCGAGTGAGGTTTTCGATCGTCATGATGTACTGCTGAGACATTCGTTTTGCTTTCGACGGAGTTTCATATCAGGCGGTTCGCTGCGAATTCTGCGAGCCCAGCGCCGAGCCGGGAATGAGCCTGAGGATTCAAGTTCGTGATGTTTCGGAGCAATCGTCCGCCCGTGGGGAATGGGACGTCAGGACTTTCGTCGCGACGCTTTCGCACGTGATGCCGAAGGCGAGCCGATTGTTTCGCTAAGGGCTGTCAGCACCAGTGTCAGGAATCGCTTCGCACGAGGGTAGATTTCGGGCGAAGAGCTGCCGCGGGGCCCTGCAACGTTCAGGATCGCGATTTTATGGCGACGAATCCAATCGACAACCGACTGCACTTGCTCGGTCTCTGAATTCTCGTCGGACAACAGTCCCCGCTTCGTTTCCGGTTCGAGGTACTCAATTTTCAACGGTTTTCCGTGCGTTCTCGCGGCTTCGACTGTCATCCGAGTGCCGCTGCTGATTTCGTTGAGAACCAAAATCAGCGTGCCATCTGAGTCGCGGACGTTCCATTCCGTTCGAACCGCGTAACTTCGAGCCGCGGTCTCCTTCAGCGGATAACGTGCAGGCACAGCGCCATCTTCGGAACGGCGATCTCTGGGACACCAGCCGCCAACGGACATCCCAAGTTCTATCGCGGCGTCAAGAGCCGCTCGATCAACGCCAGTTTGACCGCCCGAGACGACTTCCAGTAACTCATGGCTCGGCGACTTCTCGGTCGGGTTCTTCGATGTCACTTTCTTTGCAGGTTGTCGCTTCATCAGATCCCCGATCGCGACGCTGACAGCATCTTTTGATTACTTGCTCGGAGCATTCGTCGCTCCTTCGTACCAGCCAGTCAGAGTCACTTCGACTTCCTGGGCTTCGTCGACACGCAGCCGCGCTGCCTTGATCACGGAGAGCTTGATCTTGTCGCCGATCCGATACTTTCGAAGTCGCTTGACCATCTGTTCGAAGTCCGGCAATGGCTCGCCATCCAGTTCGCGAATGAAGTCACCTTCAGCGATTCCGGCGAGGGCTGCAGACTTTCCTGCTGCAACACTTCCAACAAGCACACCGTCGATTCCAACTTCTCGCGGGTCCGGTGAAATTCCAAGGCACGCCGGTCCGCGTTCCTGAACAGCAATGTCACCAAAGATGGCCTTGATTTTGACTTCCTGATCCTCCGTCAGCGGATGACCGTCAATCATCATGACGGACACAAGTTGCGGGCTTCGCAAAAAGATCCTGCTGCGAAGCGGAGCCAGTCGCTCCAGATGCTCAAAAACTTCCGGGTTGTTCGGAAAGCTATGGTCGATGATCAGCTTCAGAACACGATTGCTGGTCGCGCGAGCGAAATCATCGGGCTCGTATTTAAACAGCTCCGCAGGATCTTTGGGATCAAGAGGAAACTTCAGGCGATTCAATTGAAGCACGGCCAGTTCGACCTGTCGTTTCCAGTTACGATCCAGCACGCGACTGGCAGCTTCGGAAACAAACCAGGTGTCAGATTTCCTGAATCGATGCAGCGTCTCTGACACATAAAACAACGGCTCTGATCCCAAATCCAATCCGTTGTAACGCTGTTCGAGCACATCGATCCAGCGTCGAATCGATTCGGTGGAACCATTGGCCTCGATGGCGTCGCCCACCTGCTGAAGTTGTTCGACTGGGACTTTTCGGAGCGCATCCACTCCGCGCTGTCGGGCGTTGAACTCTTCTGAAGTGAGGTCGGCAATCAGCTTTGGGATATCGATGGGTTCGGATGGCTTCGCCGCATCATCAGACGACTGAGTCTGCTCCAGACTGATGTTGGTCGGTGAGTTCTTTTCGTCGGCAGCGACAGCAGAAGTTAGCAGCATCATGAATGCCATCAGACCTTGACGGATCATGTTCTTCTCGTCACCACGCTGATGAACAGGCTGAAACATTCTCGGGACTCCGACTTGAGCAAAACAACACATCGCGATCGCAAACTGTAGCATCACGAAAGCGAAATGTCGCGAACAGTTCGTCCTGGGCGTGGCCGAGGGAAGTCGCGTCTTTGCGAAATCCCTCGGCAAACCGGCGAACTCGATCGAGGCCCGATCGAAAATCGTCCAGCCATCAAATCGGTACGGGAGTCGGCTTTGCGGAGGTCTCGGCAAGACGACGGGCGGCCGCGACGCTGGTGTCGATCAGCACTCGCAGGTCGACAACCCACGGGCCTTGCTCCGGCATCGTAAACTCCCAATGAGGAACCACGCAGACACTCTGGTGGACAGCCTCAAAGCCGCCTTCGGATTGGCTGATCGTCTCAATCGGCATCGTCCAGATCCCGCCGACTCGAGAAGATTCGATCGCAACGTCAATCCCCAGCCATTCGTCAACGAGGCTGACTCGATCTGTCTCGTTCAGCACGAGTTTCGAATCCAGAGTTCCAAGTCGCTGACCGCCACCATCGTAGAAGTAGCGATCATCAGCGCCTCCGGGCATGGCCGCGAAGTTCAACTCGACTCCCAGATGCAACGGAATGTCTTTCGGGAATCCATGAACCTGATACTGAATGAGCAGCTCGTTGGGACGATCGGCTGACAGCACGACGATCTTTCGTATCTCGCCATTCAGATCCTTCACACTTCCCTTACGCCGCATCTCGACGGCGATCTTCTGCGGAGATCGAAGGATGTTGGCTTCATAAACGCCCGTCGCAAAGTCCCCCAGCACGCCCTCGCCGCGGGAGAATCGCTCAAACGTCAACTGAGGTTCGAGGAACAGATCGACGAGACTTTTGCGAGGCCATTTATCGTAGCCAATCTTTTTGTCCAGATCGGGCTGTTTGAACTTCACGTCTTTTGAGATCGACGCAAGATCCGCATCGTCTGCGGATTCGACGTTCTTTGCGTAGTCGATGATTCGCTGATGATAAGGCTCTGGTCGACGATTCAGCGTGGCCAGCAGATTGACGCCGTTGGCACGGATATCCAGTTCGTAAAGATGGCCCCCCGTGGCTGGCGACATCCAGGCGATCAGCCGATGATTGGCCAGACGAATCTCCTGCCGAGCATCCAGGTTGTAGTCGCCCGGAGATGCATCAACCCACGGCTGGGATCCTCGATCCTGCCGATCGAGGATGTTGTCGGCTTCGATCAGTTCGTGATACACCGCATTTCGCAGGTGCGGCAGATAGAGCCCACCAAACGCGCCATGCCAGTAGCTGCAATTGCACTGGGCTCGGTAAAGGTGAGTTCTGGCCGCTTCCAGAGCATTTCGACGCGAATCATCTGTGGTCGGAACCGCCATCCGTTCGGCCAGCCGATTGCTGACGTCGATCATTCGCGCGTACATCTCGTTGCTTTCCGTGTATCGCGTTCGGAAGTTTCGCCAGAAGCCGCCGCGAGTGAATCGAACCAGTCGCTGCCAGTCCGCATCGTCGGCGTTCATGCGAGTCAGCGACACGAATTCCTTCTGAGCAGCCGGAGGTAAGACCCATTCCGTCATTTCGCGATAACTGGCGTCCGGCAGGTAACAGCGTCCAATCGGTGCGACGTGATCCAGAACTCCGGAGGGAGTCTGCACCTTGATCCACGATTCATTCGCGCGGAGCAGGTCGAGGAAATCACGCAGCCAGCGATCTTCGTATACGTGCTTGTAGGTTTCCGGCCATGACCCAAACTTTTCACCGTCGTCGCCAAATACCAGCACTGGATTATCGAACTGCGACGCGACCTCGCGAAGATATTCGATGCACTCCGCAGGTTTGGAGAATGGCATCAGATATCGGAGCTTCTCGCTGTCCGGGAACACAAACAGCAACTGACCTTCGTCTTCCGTGACGTAGTAACCCGCGAGTTCATTCTGCGGAATCCCGGCGCACCGAAAGTGGTAGTCGTCGATGATGGTGTACTGAATTCCTGCGCGAGCGATGTCGCTGGCGAAAGACTGTTCCCACACTCGTTCCGGCAGCCACATGCCCCGGACGTTTGTGTGGAACAGTTCATTCAGGTGCCGCGTGTACGATTGAATCTGACCGATACGGTCGCGTCGAGGAATGTTTGCGAGGATCGGCTCGTAGTACGCGCCGCCGATGATTTCGACCTGCGAAGAGGCCATTCGACGTAGTCGTTCGATGTATTCCGGATGACGGACTTCAAGCCATTCCAGCAGGCTTCCGGAGTTGTGCAGTCCGAACGGAATGTCCGGATAGTCCTGCATGACATCGAGGAACGGGCGATAGCTGTCGCGATAGGCCTGTTCGAAGACTCCGTCAAAGTTGCCGATCGGCTGATGGTTGTGAAAGGTCAAAACCAGGCGAACTGAACCCGCCATGAACGCTTCTCCGTAGCTGAATTCCACCAATTTCCCGGAACGATACAGGAGACGCATTCGATTAGGCGAGACCACTCGAAACCCGACTGTTTTGATTCGGGCAGAAAGACTGCGAGAATCGGCGTCAATCGGCAGGACCGACAGAGCCTCCGAACGCGACCAGTCCTGTGCATTTTGCCCAGACGGTTCCTGAGAACTTGCACGGGCGATCGCGAAGCCGACATGCCCCTCGGCAATCTTGAACGATCTTCCAGTGGCCTGGGCCGGTCGACTTCGCGCCCCAAACATGTCCTGACCGAACGGTTGAAACACTTGTCCCAACGGGAACGGCGGGAAATGCCGACTGTGGTGTCCGAGCGGGGGTTTTCCTGAAGACGGGCAGGAAAGTTCGACGAATCCGACTTCGGCGACCGCGCGGAGGGTGCCTGCGCGCGAGGTTGGAATTCAGCCCGGCCCGGAATCGATCCGGAACGGGCGAAACCAGTCGACCGTCGCTTCAAGGACAGGTTGACGAATCGATACAACCGGCGTAACTCGTTGACTGTTCGCAACAAAGAACTTGCATCACCTGGGGTCGGTTTTAGAATTTGACTGAACGTTCAGATTGCGCAGGATAGAGTCTCTGAAGAGATATTCTGCCCGATTCGTTCGCCATCCGGAGTGGTCCGGGATAGCCGAAAGGAGTCGGAAACACAGGGGTTTTGCCCCTTTTTGCAGTCAGCGAAGTTCACTCTTAACATCGTCCCGCTCGGGAGATCGGTGGAACATGGCCAAAAAGTACTTGAGCCTCGAAGAAGCAGCCTCTCAACTCGGCATCACAACAGAACAGTTGATGAAGTTTCGGGAGCAGGGTGAGATTCGCGGCTTTGCCGATCGCGGCAGCTGGAAATTCCGGGAGCAGGACATTGAAGAGTTCCTGCGAACCCGCCAGACCGATTCCTCCCCTGACATGCCAATCATTACGGGTGACTCGTCGTCCTCGGTTCTTGATGAGCCGGAAGTCGATCTGTCCAGCTCTGACAGCGACGTCCGTTTGTTCTTCGATGAATCGATGTTTGACGATGACGATGCCGAGAAGATTACAGACTCCGGAAGCGATGTGCGTCTGACCGGAGACTCAGGTCCTAAGCTCGAAGCGGACGCCGACGACGACATCGATCTGAGCGGCTGGGACAGCGACGTCAAACTGTCCGATTCAGACTCCGACGTTCAGCTCGTCGGAGCAGCCACCGAAGCTGAAGTCGATCTTGGTCTGACGGACATGCTGGGCAACGATCCGAAGTCGGACGACGATGTGCTCGGCGGAAGCATCATGTCTGATTCGGACAGTGATGTGCTTCTTGCGACCGATTCTGAATTGAAGCTGTCGGATTCTGATAGCGACGTTCGACTCTCCGACGATTCAGATCTGAAGTTGTCTGACTCCGACAGCGATGTCCGTCTGTCCGATGCTGCTGACGACGATCTGGGCAATACGAACGAGATGACGTTCACAGGTGCTGACTCCGACAGTGATGTGAAGCTGATGGGCAGCGAAGATCTGCTTCTGGATGACAGCGACAGCGATGTGAAGTTGTCCGCAGGACTGGATCGAACCGACAGCGATATTCGCCTGGCAGATGTTCCGTCGAACGACGGAGCCGCAACGATGGCTCTACCCGCGATTCCGGATGACAGTGACCTGAAGCTGATCAACAAAGGTTCCGGCGTTCGCGGCCCCGCGATTGACAGTGGCATCAGCCTTGAAGTTCGCGGCAGCGGTATCGGGCTTGATGCGGACGAAAGCGGGATCAGCCTCGAAATCGACAGCGGCATCAGTCTGGATGCTGACGACAGTGGCATCAGTCTCGAAAGCTTTGACAGCGGTGCTGTGCTGAGCGACGACAGTGGCATTTCTCTCGACGCGGGTGACAGCGGCATTTCGCTGGATCTCGACGATGACAGTGGCATCAGCATGGATCCGGCCGACATGGGCCGAACGATGCCGATGCAGGCCATTCCGGGTGCTCGCAACCTGCTGTCAGATTCTCAGGCCAACACGACTCAGATGGAGATTCCACAGCAGGCGTACGGCAAGGACAGTGAGTTCGAACTGGCTGGGCTTGATGACGATGATGATGATGTTGGCACGAACACCAGTGTGCTGACATTCGAAGATGAGAACGAATCGGCTCCAACAGTTGCCGTTCCCGTTGTCGCCGGTGCGGGCGCAGCCAAAGCGGCTGCCAAGGCTCCTCCAAAGAAGAAACAAGTTGAGGAAGAAGAAGTCCTCGATGATGCATTCGATGATGATGATGGCTTCGATGACGACGAAGGCTTTGACGAAGAAGAGTTCGATGACGACGGACTCGACGCCCAGGACGCAGAAGACTTCGAAGACGACGATTTCGCGGCCGGACAGAGTCAGGTCGGCGGCTTCCCAACGCGAGCGGTCGCTCGTCCGGATGTCGACTGGGGCGTCGGCCTGAAAATAATGATCGGCCTGTCCACCGCTCTTTCGTTGTTGTGCGCCGTCATCGGCGTCGAACTTGTTCGAACGATGTGGCTCTGGACTCAACCCGGCCAAACCGTTGAGAAGTCCGGCATCCTCGACATGATCGGCGGCCTGTTCGGGGCCTGAAAAACCGCTCGAAATCGCAGTCTCAGAGCATCCCTGGAGGCGGTCATTGACCGCCTCTTTTGCTTTCGATGATCACCGCAGAGAGATGAAGCCCCCTCTTCTCCCTGACAGATGAAGTCCGTTTGAGCTTGCCGCACAATCTCCACAAGACGATTTCGCGGGTCCGTCAACTTGCCCGTTTCATTTTCGAGTGATCAAAGTCATGGACTCGCTTCCGCAAGAAAATGCCGAGGCAAGTTGGTGCAGACTTCCCGTCCAACGATCGCTTCAGCCCACTGTTCAGAAATTGGTCGAAGTGGTAGCGCAAAATCAGGGCAATTCAAATTCCAGCACGTTGCTCCACGCCGATGCGTATACGGACGATGCTTCATCGCGGAGAGCCCTTATCCACGTCCTATAACGCCCTGGGATCACGTTGTTCAATGCGAAGGATGTGCTCACAACCTTGTCGGCTCGCACAATGTCGATGAAAGCACCGCCGGATGCAGGCTGCATTTGTACGACGAGTTCATACCGTGTCGCATCACGCACCGGGTCCCATTCAATCGTCTGTCCCTGCCGTCGGACGATGGGAGCGGCACCAATGGATAATGCCATCGCGGCACTCCAGAGGCTGCGGCTGCCATCAGCAAAGTTTGCGCGGACCCAAACCTGGTGCATTCCCGGATTCAGCGGAACCGCGATTCGATGAGTTGTTCCGATCAGTTGATTTACTCGATACGTCGGTGTACTGGCCCCAATCCGGCTCACTGTGAGATCGTAACTGGCAGCGCCGGACGCTGCGGTCCAGGTCAGTATCGGAGTCGCGTCAACCGTTGGCTCCTGGGGCCGCGGAGTTGCGACGGATGGATGGAAGACTTCGAAGCTGACTCGATGATCATCCGAAAACGAACCATCAGAGTATCGGGATCGTACACGAAGGTCGTAAGCCCCAGGGTGAAGTGGCGGTGACAGTGGAACGCTTGAGTTCGCAACAGTCACTGAATGCACGGTTTGCAGAGTCTTCGAGTTGGAAATCACCAGATCGTAACCGGTCGCCTTTGAGATACTGTTCCACGTGACATCGGCAGGCGTGATTCGGGGTACAGGCGGTTGTCGAACCAGAAGCGTTTGTGGGTTGCTCCAGTCGGAATAAATGGCCCCGGATCTTCGAGCACGAACCCATACGGTGTACTCATCGCCGGGAACAGAAGCCGGCAGAGTCAACGATGTGACTTGCCCGATCTGTGAGCGTTGCAGAAACGGCTGACCGAGTCCACTTCGGCGCACCAGAACTTCGTAGTCGGTCGCTTCAGGAACAGCGTTCCACCTTATCGTCATCACTCGTGCGCTGTCGGTCGATATGGAAACGCCGGTCGGTGATGGTGCCAGCACAGTGAACTCCGCACCAGCGGACCAATTGCTGATGCCGCTCGCTGTGGTGGTTCGCACCCAGATCACATATCGTGATGGTGGGAGTGAGGAAGGCGTAAAGCTGGAGCGACTTCCTGCTTCGATCGATGAAACTACTCGCGTGTTTCGAAGCCGATCACCGATCCAAATTTCTGTCCTGATCGTGCCGGCCGGATTTGCCCACGACAAGAGTGGAGTCGTGGACTTCGTCAACGTTGGGATGGAATGCAGGACCGGTACATCGGCAGGAGCCACTTCGAATGGTCTGCGGGACCACGCCCCCACATGGCCGCTTTGATTTCGCCCGCGGATCCACACGCGGATTGGAATGTCTCGGTACTGTTGTGGAATCGTGAGTTGCTGGTCTGCCGTGGTGATTGTGGTCGATGAAACGGATGTCGTTCCGAGCGGGATGATTTGAACGTCATACGAATCCGCGCCGAACACTCCGTTCCACTCGAGCTGCGGTGCATCCGAGCGAACATACTTGAGTCCGGTCGGAATCCCCTCCACCGTATCGGACGACAGACGGACGAGTTCGACGCCGAATTCATCGGTGACACCGGGGTAGTAAAGCGATCCCCGAAATCCGATGATCGGCTGATCTCCGTAGGAAGCCTCGTATGGTGTGAATGCCGGAAATAATCGGCTTGCATCCGTCCAAACGGGCTGAGTGCCTGCCAGAGTTCCATCCGACTTCCAAAGACGGTATCCGGCGACTCCGTCGTTTACTGCAAAATGAAGCTGCCCGAACGCGGAAAAGAGCCGCACTGGCTGATCGCGGCGGGCTGCAGGAATCTTCGTCAGCAAGCGGCTGGTTCCTGCTGCCGTTCCATCAGAAACCCAAATCGAGTTCCCAGGGGCACTGGCGGTATTGAGATCGGCAAAGAATACCTTGTCATCAATGGCGATTGCGGATGTCACTGTACTCGCATAAGGCAGCACAGTGACGAATGTCGTTCCCACGGAAGTTCCATCGGACTTCCACAACTCAAAACGACTGGCGGAACGAACGGTAAACCAAGCCAGTTGATCCGACGAATTCAGCCAGCGGATCGACCCTCCTCGTGGCAGAATGATCTCGCTCGTTCCTGTCGCTGTCCCGTCAGTTGTCCAAAGGCGACTTGTTGAATTCCCAAGCGTCCGAAACAAAGCACGGCCGTTCGTGGCGAGGTAGGACACTTCGTCAAAGTTCGACTCCAGTACGCCCGTCGACAAACGCTGAGTGCCCTGAGAAGTCCCATCCGTCCCCCAGACCTCAGACGGCCGGGTTCCCTGAAGACGAGCAAACAACATTCGATTGCTGCCAACCGGAACTAGTCCTTCGATGTCAACGATCGGATTGCTCTGAAACAATATCTGCGATGTGCCAGAGGCAGTGCCGTCGGTGACCCACAGGCCGGTTGTCGTTCGGTAAAACAGACGATTCTGCTGTGCCGCAATTTCGCGAGTATCTGCCGATGCAGAAGCAGGTGCAACATCCGACAATCGCGTCCAGACGCCACCTGAGTCTCGAAACCTCAAATCCGACTGAAACTCTGAGTAAGCCCAGGCACGCCCATCAGACGTCAATCGAACGACAGATGCGTACAACCCTGTTGAAGCCGTTTCCTGTGAACGACCATTGGATTCGACGACGGCGGGAGTCGGACCATCGAAGGAATACAAGCGTCCAAAGCCGTAAAAGGAATCTGTGCCAGCTACGAATCCACCAATGAATCCGTCATCGGTAGTTCTGGTCTCGTGAACTTTGTTGAAAGGCTGAGAATTGACACTTGCCTGTAAGGATTTGCCATTGAAGCTGTTGACTGCAAACACGCTTTTGGGACCAGCAAAATGACCATGCCCGCCGGGAGACTGTAGGTCTGTCACGGCGTCGGTCGTCGCATCCACTTGAATGGCACCTGGCTTTCCAAAGGCAGACGTACTGAGAAAGATGCCATTCTCCTGCGAAGATACACTGGTTGAATCGGCCAGCAGTCCTCGAGTCGTTACAACTTCACGAGTGCCCTGCAGTGTTCCATCGGTACGCCAGAGTTCGACGTTTTGTGGCCCTGATCTGACAATAACAAAGACCTGACCGGAACTGACCGCAACGCCTTGTACGGAGCGAAAATCTGAAATCGGCAAGTCAAATTCATGCTGTGCGGAGTCGCTGTTCCAGTCGTAGCTCCACAACTCTGTTGCGTTCAACGTCTCATTTAGAAAATAGATCCGACCGTCGGAACCTTCCAGAAACGATTCGCTTTTGACTCCCGATGGCAATTCCAATGCTCGCGTACCTGTCGACGTCCCATCCGTCAGCCAAAACACATAACCAGGGCGATCATTCCGCTCGGCAACAAACATCAATCGATTTCCGATTGGCCTCGCAACCCCCGCAGAGATTCCGTGCATCGAAACCTGGCTGATGGTACCGGTTTGCCGATCGAAATAGTTGAATCGATAGTCATCAATGAAATAGACGCCTCGCTCAGTCGCGGCAGAAGTCGGATTCGAGGTAGAAGTGATGTTGGCAGAGATTTGACCAATCGGTTCGGCAGTCATTCCGGGTTGCGAAGTCACTCGGTACAGCGACTTTGGACCGAAACCAGCGGACGACGATTCGAAGAATACGTCATCGCCTGCGACAGTCAGGCGACTGGCATTGGCGACGCTGCTGCCGTTCTCGTACTGGACCCGAACCGTACCCGCGGCCGTTCCGTCTGTTCGCCAGAGGCCAAAGTTCCTTCCACTTCGCTGATCACGGACTGTGAAAAATGCAACATCGCCAACAATTGCAATCGAGTCGAGATCAGCATTGTCCGGACCAGACACGATATCTTTGACAAGATGAGTTCCGCCGGAGGTGCCATCGCTCATCCACAACTCTCTGCCAGTCGCCGGAGATGAGGCCATGAAGTACGACAGATTCTCCCCGAAAGCGAACGAATCTGGGTAAAAGGAGTACTGCGATTGGTTCTGATTCAGGTCCTTCACAACTTCGAACGTCGCCGCCAGCAGTTGTCGAACCTCAAGCGATTCTAGCGCGCAATAACGGGTCTGTTCGCGCCGGCGACGTGTCAATCTGCGACATGAACGCGAAGCATCCAGGACCACCTGTCGAACAGAACCTGCATACGACGACAGCAACCGACGAACAGACGAAAATACGAGAGACATGACGACTCGATCCAGAACTTGGCGAAGAGCTTCTCAGGATGTTGACTGCGTGGATCTTCTTACGGAATGGCACTCGCCGCAAGTACCCTGCTGAAAATCCGTCTCCCTCGGATGCAATCATGCCACTAATCTTTTGGCACTGCAGGCCAAACTTGGTGATGATCCTGAACCGCATTGGGATGCCTCGATTCGAGCACCCGTGCACTCTTGCCTGACGTTCTCAAAGAACCTGGCGGAACAAAGATCCGACCTCAAGGCCACTTCCGCATGGCTCAGCCACTTTGAGTCAAACTCGGCAAAGCACTTATCTTTCGCGTTCCGCCTGAAGATTTCGATTCAGCAGTGGCAATACCTGTCGCCTCGCAGCCATCAGAATCAGAGCAAATTGCTCGATAATCCAACGTACCCACCCGAGCAGACTGCAACAAAAAACGCATGGCATCGCAAGACTGCGTTACCATGCGTTCAGATTGAGTGCTCCGACAAGGAGCAGAACCATATGGCCAGAACGCTGGGAAAACATGGGCTGACGAAAAGTGTGGCCCTGCCAGTGGCCCTGTTGACGGGATAACAACTGATTTCCTTCTGGCATTCCTAAGTGAGCTGAAATTGGAAGGGTTCTCCGACAGCCAGATTCAGAGGATCAACGAAACTATGATCCGCGTTGGAGTCCGACTCGCAGACTGATTGTAGGGTCCCAGAACGCCGAATTCTGTGAATCGAAACGTTCCTCAATCGTATGACATTTCGAAAATCGAAGCCAAAGAACTCTCGTGACTTCGGCGATTACTCCAGATCTTCAAAGATTCGTTCAGCCTTCGAAAAATCTATGTCGGGATGTGCGCTCTTTATCTGGGCGAACTCACGAACTCGCAATGCAAGGTCCCTGCGAAGAGAATCAATCCTTGAATCGAGTTCCAGCGCCATAAACTCGGCATCCATGAGCTTGTTTCGTCGTTCGTTCTCGTTAAGTTTCTGAAGTTGAGCAGCAACCTCCTGCTTCTGGGACACAAGTCGTGCCTGAACAGCACCAAACAGCATCAACGAGACTGACGCAAACATCATCACGGCGGAAAAAACTGCTGAGAACAATTCAATCTTGTACTTGCGAAGAAGATCCAGCACCTTAATTCTCCCGAACTCGGCGAACAGCTTCCTGGCCACGAACCATCGCCCTCATGACCTCAAGGGTCGTGTCGCAGATACTCAATTTCGTCTGCAAGTCTTTGATTTTCCGCTCACGGCCCTCTACTACCTTTCTCGCCATAGACTCAGTTTCCGCGCGATACGAAGCTTCCGTCGCCTTCATCTTCACATCTACCTCATGGAGCCTCGGAAGTTTCCCAACCGAGGAGACCGCGAAAACGAGAACCACAATTGAAACCAAGCTGATGAAGAAGAGCACACAACGCATTAACATCCCACCCCCCTGTTCTCCGGGCATTTCGTTCATTCAAATGGCGATTGGCGAGACCAAAACGAACTCTGCGATTCTGTCAATCGAATCCAATTGCGGAACCTGTATCAAGGTTAAGGCAACGGATTGATTCCTGGAACCGTCCAGTCTCTACCTCACGTTCTCTTTCGGCGGAGTCTGATTCATCAAGTCCGATTCTTTCTTGGTCAATGCTGCGTGCTGAAGCCGTAACGCTTCAACGGATTGTTGTTTGCTCGAAATATCTGCCGCTTCGGCAATCTCCTTGGCAATCACTTCTCTTTGATCGGTCCCCTTTTCAATGTCGTCTCGCAACTGAGTGAGTCGGCCTTCATCAAACAGAAAGCCCACTTCGTCCAGAAGTCTCAGTTGTAGTCTTGAGGTCTTGGCCCGTTCGGCCAGCAGCGAAAAGCTAGGACGCTTGGCATTTGAACGCTTCGCGGAGAGTTCTTCCAAAGTCCGTTTGCGCTCGGCCGCCTTCGACAAGGATTCTTCTGCGACCGTCAATTGCGATGACACTGTCGAAAGCTCGCCTCTGACCGCCTGTAGATCTTCGCTGCGTCGCTTTTCAGATTCCTGAAGTGCGATTCTTTCAGCCTCTTCTCGCCGTGTTCGTTCTTCTGGAGTTTCCAAAGCTCGCTCTATCTCCAGCAACTCTTTTTCCTTGTTCGCCACGAGGGTCTTCTCTGGGCCAAGGTCTCTAATGTCGGCAATGATCGTCTTTACCATGCCGCGGATATCTGCTTTGGAGACAATTGCCGTTTGAATCTCAGTTCGTTGCTCGGCAGTGAAGAGAACTCGGAATTCCGAAAGCAAGTCAAGTCGCGACTTCTCCGTCACAGCTCTCTCGATTTGCTGATCAACCGATTGTCGTTTTCCGCGCCTGTTCAATTCCTCCTCCTCCAGGAGGAGACTCAGTTCCATCGCAAGTGAGTATTCTTCTTTGGCGCTTTCCAGCTCCATTTGAGCTTCCTGCTTGCGTTGCAGGAGCCCGCTGATTCGCTCTTGTTCCACGTCCTGTGAGCTTGGCTTTTTTGCTTCTTCCCGGGTCAATTCCTGAACAGGGACGCTCTGAACGGCTGACGATATTTCCCGTTTCTCGGGCTTAGTTGGGCTGTTGGCTTCCGATGCCAATTCTGATGGCGGAAGAACAATCCCTTTGCCAGTCTCCGATGAATCGACTGACGTCGGAGGCACAGTACCAGAACAACCTGCAGTCAAAAGTAGGAGAGCCACAAACATCGCATCGGCTGCGGGCGAGACGACGGATGGCAGAATGAGAGTTTTCATGGTTCGAAGAAGACAGCGATTCATCGATGATGACATTGTAAAGTGACCTTTGGAAGATCTGCGTTTCTCGCTCAGAAATACAGGGCAATGGGGGTTGAATTGGCCCGGTGCTTGAACCGGGGGAAACTTTCGGAGAGTCGTTCATCGCTTTACTCAGTTTGTGGTGTATCCACCTCGCATTCTGCGAGCAATTTCATTCGACATTTGAAGCCGTTCCTCGAATGCTGAACAAGGTCAATCACACTAACGTGGTTAGCACACTGGAGCACATCGGTAGTAATTCAACCTCTCGAAACACAAGACGTTTACCCTTAGTAGTGCTCACTTGCGGCATTACAGAAAAAAAGTCCTCTCCTGTCTAGAATTCGGAGGTTGTCATTTACCACGCAATTTCTTTGTGGGGATATATGAACGACGACCCATTCATTCGCCATCTGCTGAAAGAATAGACCACAAGAGCGGCTTTGTGATTCGCAACTGCGGCGAGCGCCGCCTGAAGCTCCGGACGGTTGTCGGTATGCTTGCCACTCAGCCGTGCACGACATGCTCAGCGACCAGTTGAAACTCATTCGCCGTACTCCACGCTTCAATGCGAGATCGTTGCGCATCCAACTAAATGCGTTCAACAGCCTGACCGTCTGTCGAAAGCGAATGTACCCATCGGCCTTCCGCAACTTCGTTCTCCCTCAATGATACCGGAGACCAAAACTCCGTGACTTCTGTACAACGGGGCATCGTGTCGAACATCCGGCGTTCATTCACGAACAGTTGCTGGCGTTGAGGCAATCGATCTGGAGAAGGTATCGTTCCAAAGTGAATGGCACGCAGAGCCATGCACATGAAATGGTGGCCAACAACGATGATTAGGCCGTTGAGTTTACGTCTGCGGTGTGCCGGTACATTACGGAACCACACGGCTGACTGTTCGACGATTGATTCAAGTTTTCCTGTTGCTGGCCTCAGGTCACTTTGGTCCAAGCCTTTGGATCTTCCGTTTGTCAAACCTGTGAACGCTTCAGACGGCATCGTGTCGCAGATCGGGATCAAAACGTTGAGTCAGACACCAAGATTTGAAGTGTGGTGACAACCGATGCAAAACCACGAAGATCAGCGAGCAAAAAACGGGCTGACGGTTCGAGATCAGTCGACTGGCGAAGGATGCCGTGAGGCAAAGGCGACTGAGAAGAGGGTGACGAAAAACGGGGTTCGGATCAATCGCGTTTCAGATGGGAAAGCAATTGCTTTTCTGCAGACGGGACGGCCGTTGCTGCCTGACAAGGACTCCGGGGTAGGATCATGATCGCGGCATTCATTCTCCGTCCGGTCTTTTCTGAATAGCTCATGGGGCAAATCATGTCAGGCTCCCGGCCGATTCTTCACCTGGATGCAGATCCTCGCAACGCGAACTGGATTCAAATTCAAGCGAGCAAAAGACAGGCGGCTGCCGACGAGAAGCGGAAACAGCGAAAGGCCCAGCATGAATCGCGGAAGCCGGACTGTGATGAAGAAAAGCCTCGTACCGATGTATCCTGAAAGAAGCCGCTTTCGATGAATCTTTCCGGCGAATCAGATGAATGAGGTACGTGATTGCGGTAGTTGTGGTCAGAGCAGTAACGACGAAATGAAACGCAGATCGGAGCCGTTTGAAGCGTTGGCAATGTCGAATCTCAGTTGCAGCGCGGAGGCGAATTGGGTGAGTTTGTGGTGCCGTTTGTGACGCTTTCCAGCGATGTTGGGTGGTGAAGCCTGGCTTTTCAGGGCTGTTGCTGGTCGTTTTGGAGCAGAACAGAGCGACTTTCGCGCCCCGGGTGCAGCTCAGGTGCAGGTAGAGCAGTTCTGAAAGGCCGATTTCTGGTCTCAATTGTGTGCGGAGACATTCTGTTCTCAGGCTTTGAATGCGTCGAATGAAGCTAGTGCCCCAGGCCGTGACAGGCATTCCAAGTTACGTAAAATTGGGGTAAATACAAAGCGCGGGTACAATTTGTTCGACAAATCGAACATCAATTTGTTGGCTTTTTTGATCGCCCAGGGCCAATCACGAATGGCCTGATCTTCCCGAATCCTGAGGGCGGAGACCGTCACTTGTTGGTCTACGCATGCACCAAACTGACCCGTTTCTGCTCGGTGAACAGGCAAGGCGACGATGCGTCGCGAAAATTCAGCAACACAGCACTTTGAACGAATTCTTCGCTTACGGTCAGTCCGGGTGGTCCAGAGCGTCCCGTGACTCGTTTTAGCTCCGTGAACTCGATGCGAATGTGCATCGTGTCGACCTGCGCAGAGCAGGCAACGTCGCGGTGAAATGAAACGGATCTCTGAAGAAGGGGGGAACTCATGGTTGCGAACGCAGAGAACAACGACCCGACCCCGAAGCCCAAGAAGGGGAGAAAGGTGACTCACGAACTACCGCGGATGCTTCAGGACGGACCGGTGATTCTCTTCGGGTTTCAGCGTCCTCCGGGACCGTTTCCTGGGGCTGTCAACACTGGGCCGTCAGGTCCAACACAACCAAACAGCGACCAAGCTGCAGAAGGCCATCCGGCCGAACCGGTAGCGGCAAAAGATGCGATACAGATCGTCGAATCCACACGGCCGATGGCGATTGCAATTCTTCAAACCGGGCGTCCATTGCCGCCGGAAGGGGAAACTGAAAAGAGATGATAAAGATTATCGCTTGATCCTCGCCAGACTCTGACAAAGCAATTGCCATTTGCTGGTTGGTTCGTTTGGCCGTGGATGCTCCTCTGACAAGCAATGCGGGAGCCTGTACTCTGAAGGCGTTTTCCAAGACCGGCTGGCGTCCGTTCGGCGAATTCGATTCTGTCGAAACAGCGACGATAGCCGCATACCGTCTGGAACAGTCCATGTGGTTATCCCATAGAGCCGAATGAGATCGAAGGGCGAGTGTTCAACGTTCGGCAGAACGAATTGTCGGTCGAGCAAGCTCACTCTGTCGAAAGCGACTTGAGGCGATCTCACCGGATCTCTGAAAGTGTCCAGGCGTCTGGGATGTACGTTTAAGCTCCAGGTGTGGCAGCCCTGATCAATAGTCAGAGTATTGAAGCGATCGACAGGGAACTGAAGCTACGGTCGGTTGGTGGGACTTGAAGTTTCTGAGCTATTTCAATAGTCGTGGCACCAGTTCGCAGAGAAGCAAGATCGGCATTGAAATAGCGATCAAGGCACCAATCGCGTTTTTGAACAGTCCTCCCTCCAATGGCTCGCCTTTCCGGTAGTTGTACCACTGTTGAATCACTGAAATCACAACGAAGATGAGAATGGCCACACATACCATAGCAACCACGTAGGCAATTGGCTCACGGCTGTCAGCGGCTTCGGCCAGACGTCGAATCCATCGCCACTTTGCGAACGTAGGCAGGTTGACCAGAACCATCGTAACCGTCCTTGAACTAAAGGCGTTTGAAACGGCGATTCTTGTCGACGACTCAGGCCGGGGATTTCGTGTGGCTGACCAGCAATGTGGCCCCGGCACGATTGAGGATGCTTCGAACCGCTGTGTGGGTCCAACGCGAATTCCCGCTTTTTGTCGGAACAGACGCAGTCTCCAATTGTGTTGCGATCTTTCGAAGGCTGTGACCTTGCGCTCGCAGTTCTACGATCCGACGAATCGTATCTGTTTCAACAGCGTTCACAACCAGTGTTTCTCCGTCTGGTCCCAAGTCGTAGCCAAACGGAACCTGGCCCAGGAAACGCCCCTGGTCTCTCATGTGTGCCATCGCGGCCGTGGTTCGTTCGCTGATCTGATTCCTTTCGAATTCAGCGAGAACCGCAAGCATCTGGAAGACCATTTTTCCCGCAGCGGTGGTTGTGTCGATCTTTTCGGAGAGACTGACAAGGTCTCCGCCAGCCTTGCTGATTCGTTCGCTGATGGAGATTGTGTCCTTCGTCGATCGCGCCAGTCGGCTGAGTGAATAGACCACCAGAGCAGCTTTGTGACTCGCAACTGCGGCGAGTGCTGCCTGAAGCTCCGGACGGTTGTCGGCCCGCTTTCCGCTGACCCCTGCATCGACATGCACAGCGATCAGTTGAAACTCATTCGCGGTGCACCACGCTTCAATGCGAGATCGTTGCGCATCCAGCGAAACGCCCTCAACGGCCTGACCGTCTGTCGAGACGCGAATGTACCCAACGGCCTTCTGCAATGTCCTTACCCCTCGATCGTACTTGAGACCACAATTTCTGTGACCTCTGTACAACGGGGAGCGGCGGTGTACGGATCAAAGTCTGTTTCCAAGGAACTTGGTTGGCCG
Organism: Ottelia alismoides; assembly: GCA_037367405.1. Taxonomy (NCBI): domain Eukaryota; kingdom Viridiplantae; phylum Streptophyta; class Magnoliopsida; order Alismatales; family Hydrocharitaceae; genus Ottelia; species Ottelia alismoides. The sequence goes on along the minus strand of JAZKJV010007224.1, from coordinate 1,755,551 downwards.
TTCATGCAGAGCCTAGGTGATAGATTCGATGGTTCGTCGTTTTCCCTCCTCCATTCGGTTAGTAGAGCGTTGACCATCGACGCGATCTTGTCAGTTTCGGAGGTGACCAGCTTCATTGACCTGCCAGAGCGTTCCAGACTCAACGTCCAACGCCGTAAGCCAGCCTCCGTTGGCGACACCGGTATCCAGACCGATCAGATAGCCGAGGTTGAGGATCTCGGTTTGCGGCGTGTGACCGACGACGACAACTTTTCCGGAGCAATGCTGCTTTGGTGGAACGTAGTCACTGAGTGACAGCCAGCGGATCGTGTGATCGTCGAGCTGTTCCAGCGGAACTTCTGGTTTGTAGTTGGCGTGAAGGAAGATGTGAGTATCGGTTTCGAAATACGAGCGACAGGACTCAAGAAACCTGATGTGACTGCGTGGAATCAGATCGAGTTTTCCGGTTGATCCATACGAGTCGAGTGCGGCATCGCCACCGCAGTTCAGCCAGAACTGAAAGTCTGTTCGTCCATTCCGCGCGTGCATCATCATCTGGTCATGGTTGCCCAGAATGGGTACGAGATTGCATCGGTCGCGAAGCTCAATCAGACGATCGAGCACGCCCTTCGAATCAATGCCGCGGTCAACGTAGTCGCCAAGCGGAATGATGGTATCATCAGTCTGCGGATCAATCGCGTCAATCAATGCTTGCAGAGCGATTGAGCAACCGTGGATGTCACCGATTGCGATGGTTCGATCTATTGAGGCCATAGTGTTCATGCATGTCTTGCTGGAAATGTTCAGTGGCTTGGCAGACAACTTCGAGCTACGACCCTTGACTCGATTGTCGCTGGGCGACGGCTGCTGAAGCGTCACCTACTACAGTGACGACATGAGTGCCTCTCTGATACAGGAACAAGAATTGAAAATTGGTTCGAAACTAACAAGAGTCACATTGCAAAAAAAAGAAGCCTCGCATCGGGCAAGGCTTCTGAGTCCAAGGTTTGTGTGAAGTCGAACGGGTCAGGTCGTCTGTTCATCTGCCTCTTGTTCAACATGTTGCGTGTCCGGCAGGACCCTGCCAGAGGGATCGGCTCCGCTGTTCTCACCTCGATCATCCTCCCGATCTTTTACCGGAGGATCGGTAACAACCTTATAGAAACATCTAACCAGCGGCGCAAGAAACGCACCGAATTTGATCTCCATTACGACAATTCCCGCAACGGCAACAAGACTCGTTAAGAAACCCAACGTCGACGGTGGCGACTTTGTTACTCCTGTCATCATGGAATCAATTTCTTCGACCGCGTGAATATGAACCCACGTTTTCCCCAAGAGTGCAACCAAAATCAATGCAAAAATCAGCCTTCGAATGCCATAAAACATGACAACGGTCTCCAAAAAAAAGTACACGAAACAAACACTCCTCTTGCCTTACGCATACCGATCGTGGTGATCGCTTTTGGAAAAATTCTTTTCGATTTTTTTGTTCAGAGTAACAGCCCAAGTGTTTGGGGCAGAAAACGAAAAAACCTCGGTCAGCGGAAGCTGCCGAGGCAAAATGGCAATAGGAAACCCTATTTTAAGCTGGAAAAATACGTCTCGCTGGATGGCTAATCCGGCGTTTGGAGTTCCATGCCGCGACCGAGCTTTGATAACAGCTTATTTCGCATGCTGTCCCTCTGCTCATCCACGACCTGCAAGAGCTTTGGATCCTGGGCTTGCAGGATTTCCCGAACGTCTTCTTCGGTAATCTCTGCCACGAAGATTCCCTCAAAAAGGGAACTCTCCAACCCAGAGTCTTCACAGTCTGGTGCGGTCGGTGGTTTCGGGGATCGCAGTCTCGCCTGTCCCTTGTTATCCACCACGTCTACCTCCTTCACAATAAACCTCCCGAACTTTCAATTTGAGCGATCCATGTAAAGAGACGCGAACAGCTTCGCTACCGCGTTCTTTACTTTGTTGGCAGTATGCCATGATGTCATGCACTGATTGGCAACAAGGTGAGTTGAAGGATTGAGCTTCACGCCCCATTGATCCAAAACCCAAATTGCAATTCTCAATTCATCGTCGTCAAAGCGTTCTGCTACAAGACGCCGCAGTTGCGACAAGACTGAATCCATGATGGCATCATCATAGATGATGTCATTCGCCGGGCTTGTTGCCTCTGTAGAGTCAGGTTCTTCTAGAGAATCCAATCTTCGTTGTCGAAGAAAATCGACTGCTTTGTTTTTCACTATCTTGACTGCGAGAGGCAGTGGATTGGGATAATTTCGCCGTGAGTTACTACCAAATGTTGTGTTCAGTGAGAATCTCTCAGGCGACGACTTCGGTATGAGCTGTAGGGGTTTTGGTGGTGGTTGAGTTGCGATCGTTGATGGAGTGTTCGTTGATACCGTCGATGAAGCGGATGCCTTTGATCAGTTCAGGGATGTGCTGGTGACCTCGCAGCTTTCGCCAGCCTTTCTCGGCACTCTGAGCCAGCTTGAAGATCATCATCAACGAGGCCTTCGCACTCCCATTGTTCTTGGTCTTGCAATGACGGAGACGGATTGTTGCGAAGGTGCTTTCGATGGGATTCGTGGTTCGAATGTGACACCAGTTCTCGGCGGGGAAGTCGTAGAACGTCAGCAGCACATCACGATCTTTTCGAAGACATTCGACTGCGGATGAATGCTTCGCTTCGAACGTGTTGATGAACAAATCGAAGGCGTTGTTGGCTTCCTCTTTAGTCGGTGCATCCCAAATCGAATGCAGCATTCTCTTTGCCTGAGGCTGTACACGATCGGCAGGCAGGCCGACAGAGAACATCGTGGAAGTTTATCGAGTACGTTCGCCGTCTTGTGGACAGTACAACGCTGAACACGAGTCGTTGGAAAGACCTGGTCAAGAGCCTTCCAGAATCCAAGTGCACCATCGCCAATGGCAAGCAGTGGATCATGTCGCAGGCCGCGTGCTTTGAGACTCAACAGCAACTCCTTCCATGCAATATCGCTCTCACGAACGCCGGCAACCACGGCGAGTAGTTCCTTTGTTCCATCGGCTGTTGCTCCCATCAGCACCAGCAAACACTGACGATTTTCATCGGCGTTGCGACCATCATTCTCATTAAATCGAATGTTGCTGTAGATGCCATCAGCCCAGATGTAGACGTATCGTTTATCCTTCAATGATCGCTTTGACCACTCGTCGTATTCTTCTTCCCAGACCGACTTCAACCGCGTGATGGTCGTCGCTGAAAAGCCTTCGATGTCCTTGCCAAGCAATGATTGCAGTGCCTCAGGGAAATCATTCGTGCTCACGCCTTTGAGGTACAGCCATGGAACAAGTTCCTCCATCGATCTTGTCTTTCGCAGATACTTCGGAAGGATCGATGACACGAAGACTTCGCGATCTGCAACCGGTCGCTTGTCACGCACTCGCGGCTGACAAACAGTGACCGGTCCAAGGCCCGTGATGACCTCTCGCTCCGGCAGCGATCCATTGCGAACAACCAGCTTCCGACCTGCTTCATCAACGACGCCAGACTTCGCCAGAAGGTAGTCGTCGACCTCCTTCTGGATGGCAGCCTGAAGCATCTTCTGAGCTCCGTCACGAAGGATCATGCTGAGCACGTCACGAGAATTTTCAGCCGCTGGCTCCTGTGCAACAATCAGTGTCTCATTCTCAGTCTCAACCGAGCTGCTGACTGTCTCTGAACCAGATTTCTGAGTACTCTTCTTCACGGGTGGCGTTCCTTTCGAATGAAATTGGTCTTTGTTTGGAAACCAACTCATCTCGAAATACGCCGCCTCTTTCAACCCTCAACCCAAACACAACTTTCGGCAGTAACTCTTTCGCCGTTCATCCGGATTGCAGCCTCGCTGATAAAGTGTGAATAGACCTTCTTGGACAATGTCCGATAACGTGTTGAAGTCGCGAATCCCTGTTTGTGTCTTCGCAACTCCAATTAACGTCAGCAAGTAGTGATCAAAGATCGCTACTACGCCGAGTTCCGACGACTTAGCCCATTCTTGCTTTACGTTTTCAAGACGCCGGTTTATTGCTGTCTTGGAAACAGCCGATGTCGCAGTTGTTACTGTCCTGTTGTGCCGCATGACCCCAGAACTCCTTCGCCGGAACCACTACCAGTAAGACCTCCTGTTCCGCCATTGCCGTCCGTGCATCCTGTAGTCGTTCCGAGTTCTGGAGTACCGCCACCAGGCGTCCGACTGGTAGTAGTTGTGGTTGTCTCAGTGCTTCCAGTCTGCCGCTTCGAGTAACTTTTCTTGCTCATTACAAGTCTCCAACAAAAATGACACATGAAAACAAAATCAAAAAATGAAGTCACGTTCTCAGTTCATGAGCGGCCAAGGAAGAGCCACTCGTCATCGTCGTACTGGTTCATGGTTAGATGGAAAGAACCTCCTTTCTTCTCAGGTTGCCTGGCGTCGAGATCCTGAAAGTCACTTGGAGGACTGCAGAAGTGCGTCAAACTCCTCCACATTCTTTTGATGAGCATGTCCTTCACCCCTTTAAAGTGTTTTTTGCAGTGAGTCGTCTGTTCCATTCGCTTGACTTGCGTTGTGGACAAATACAGACCGAGTGACCGTCAGGGTGCGCTCGAAAATTCTGAAAAGATTTCCGAAAATCCTTCAAGATGAATCTGGGGCGTTGTTGGGGCGTTTAATTTCGTCGTTCCCCGGCTGTCTTGCCCGTTGTGTGGTTGTTCTGTATGGTGGCGTCGGGACAAGTCCCAGGTCAACCGAGAATGCGCGTCACTTTGGCGCTGACAGACGAACAACGGACCAGATCATCAGCCCCGGAGTTTCTCGATGCCTTTAGAGGCAACCGATAGTTCAACAACCAGAGCAGCGGCACAGGCGTTTGTGGCGGCGAAAAAGAAGGCCGAGCGGCTGACACTGCCGAAGCTGGAACGAAAGCTCTTTGAGGCATGTGATATTCTGCGAGGCAACATGGATGCCTCGGAGTTCAAAGAATTCATCTTCGGCATCCTGTTCCTCAAACGCCTGAACGATCAGTTTCAGGAAGATCAGCAGCGGATGCGGGCTGAGTACACCGCGAAGAAGCTGAAGCCCGATCTGATCGAGAAGCAACTTGGCAATCCGGACAAGTATGACTTCTTCGTGCCGGATGAAGCTCGCTGGGAATACAAGGACGAGAAGGGTCGCAACAAGGGCATTGCTCATCTGAAGACCAGTGTTGGTTCCGGGTTGAACAAAGCTCTGGCGGCGGTGGAAGATGCGAATCCGAATACGCTGCAGGACGTTCTGAAAGGCATCAATTTCAACCGGCGAGTCGGTCAGAGAACGCTCGATGACAGCACGCTGGTCAACTTCATCCAGCATTTCTCCGACATCCTGCTGGCCAATGATGACTTCGAGTTCCCTGACCTGCTGGGGGCCGCTTACGAATATCTGATCAAGTACTTCGCTGACAGTGCGGGCAAAAAGGGGGGCGAGTTCTATACGCCGACCGAAGTCGTCGAACTACTTGTGCTGTTGATTGATCCGAAGGAAGGCATGAGCATTCTGGACCCCACGGTGGGCTCGGGCGGTATGCTGATTCGGTCGAAGAAACATGTTCAAGAAACCGGCGGAGATCCTCGCAATCTGGAGTTGGCCGGTCAGGAACTCAACGGCGGCACGTGGGCGATCTGCAAAATGAACATGCTGCTGCATGGCATTCGCAGTGCTGACATCAAGCACGGGGATACTCTGAAAGAGCCGCTGCATCTGGATGCCAACGGCGAGCTGCGGCGGTTTGATCGAGTCATCGCGAATCCTCCGTTCTCGCAGAACTACAGCCTGGAGACGATGAAGTTCAAAGAACGGTTCCGTCACTTCATGCCCGAAAGCGGCAAGAAGGCGGACCTGATGTTTGTGCAGCACATGGTGGCGTCGCTGAAGTCCGACGGTAAAATGGCCGTGGTTATGCCGCACGGCGTGCTGTTTCGAGGCGGCGAGGAGAAAGCTTGCCGTCAGCAGTTCATCAAGGACGGTATTCTGGAAGCCGTGATTGGTCTGCCGAGCAATCTCTTCTACGGCACCGGTATTCCGGCCTGTGTGCTGGTGATCAATAAGAACGGAGCTGCCAAACGCAAGGACGTGCTGTTCATCAATGGCGACCGAGAATTCAAGGAAGGCAAGAACCAGAATTCGCTGCGAGCGGAAGACATTGAGAAGATCGCTCAGGTCTACCGAACCCGGCAGAACCTCGACAAATATTCCCGAGTCGTCTCGTTCGAGGAGCTGGAGAAGGAAGAGTTCAATCTGAATATTCGACGGTATGTCGATAACAGTCCTCCTCCGGAACCGCATGATGTGCGGGCTCATCTGCACGGCGGAATTCCAGTGGCGGAGATCAATGCTCTGTCGGATTTCTTCACGAACTACGACGGAGTGAAAGATTTGCTCTTTCAACCTCGCTCGTCATCCGCTGAACCACAACACTCCTCTGCTTCTCATAACTCCCATCAACACTACGCCGACTTCACCCAAGCCATCACTTCCAAAGACCAAATCAAACCGACCATCGAATCCGCCCCTGGCCTGCAAACAAAACACGCAGCGTTCCAGAAAGCCATCGCGGGCTGGTGGAAGAAGAATCTCGCAGAGATCGAACGACTGCCAGAAACGAAGAACGTGTTTGAGCTGCGGAGGCACTGCATCGACAGCCTGGCAAAGACTCTGACATCGCAGGGCATTCTGACCGGACATCAGGTGCGAGGTTCCGTGGCGGCATACTTCAAAGCTCTGGAAAGCGATCTGCAATCGATTGCCGCCAGTGGCTGGGGAGCCGAGTTGATTCCGGAAGAACAGATCCTGCAGTCACAGTTCCCGGAAGTGCTCGTTCAGATTGAGAAGGATCAGACTCGCATCGCCGAGCTGGAAGGACTATTCGCCGCGGCCAATGAGACGGACGAAGAAGACGCCGATCTGGAGAACGTGGACACGGAAAACGGCGTGCTGCCGAAGGCGTTGGTGAAAGCATTGAAAGACGAACGCAAAGTTCTGGCGGCGGAAGTGCGAGAACTAACCCGTCAGACCGGAGGCCGTCGGAGAGGCTCACGACAAGCGGTCATGTTTGCTGAAGCGGACCAGGTCGCGGAGGCGTCGAGTGATGATGCCGTTCACGAGGAAAAGCAGAAACGCATTCAGGAGATCGACCAGCAACTGGAACGTCATGCGGCCCTGGATGCGGAGCTGAAGAAGCTGAAAGCCAATATCCGAGAGGTGGAGAAGCAGAAAGACGAAATGATCGCCGCCGCTCGGGCGAAGATCACCGAGGACGAAGCAAAGACATTGATCTTGGATCGCTTTCGTAAGCTGTTGACCGAACAATTCGACGGCTATCTGCGTCAGTACCAGCGATCCTTCATCGCCGCTGTAGAGAACTTGTGGCAGAAATACGCCGTCACCACAAAACAGATCCTCGCCGAACGAGACCGCGAAGCCGCTCAGCTCGATGCATTTTTGAAGGAGCTGGGATATGACTGAATGGAAATGCGTCCAAGTTCATGAAATCGCTTCGCAGATTACTGATGGCGATCACCATACCCCCGTTCGTACCGAAGAGGGTGTGCCGCTCCTCAGTGCTCGAAACGTGGTGAATGGATCGTTGTTGCTTGACGACATTGATTTCGTCCCCAAATCCGAATACGAGCGGATGATTCGAAGATGCGATCCACAACCGCATGACATTCTCATTTCATGTTCCGGTTCTATTGGGAGAGTTTGCGAGGTTCCACCGAACTTTCAGTTTGCACTGGTGCGTAGTGTTGCTCTCGTGAAGTTAGATCGTTCTCGGTGCGATTCTGCATATATTGCCGCTGCATTTCGCTCGGACTTTGTCCAACGACAGATCGTGGCTTCGCAACTGCAGGCCGCCCAACCAAATCTTTTTCAGGGTGCGATCAAAGAACTGCAACTACTGCTTCCACCACTTCCACAGCAGCGCAAGATCGCGCGGATTCTGACGACGCTGGACAATGTGATTGCTCAGACGGAGGCATTGATCGCCAAGTATCAGGCGATCAAACAGGGCCTGATGCACGACCTCTTCACCCGAGGCGTCGACGCCACCGGCAAACTCCGCCCCCCACAATCCGAAGCCCCTGAACTGTACAAACAATCCGACCTCGGATGGATTCCGAAGGAGTGGGAGGTTTGCCGTGTTGATGAAGTAGGTTCCGTTAAACTCGGACGCCAGAGGTCCCCTGACCAGCACTCTGGAAAACACACAATGCCGTATCTTCGAGTGGCAAATGTTTTCGATGGCTGGATCGACTACAGCGATGTCTTGGAAATGGATTTCACGCCAGCTGAGCGGGAGACGTTCTCCCTTCTTCCCAATGACATTTTGCTGAATGAAGGACAGAGCGTGGAGCTTGTCGGGCGATCATCAATGTACTTGGGTGAGCCGAATCGGTATTGCTTTCAAAACACATTGGTTCGGTTTCGCTGCAGTCCTGAAAACGATGCGAGCTATTGGCAAGACTGTTTCCAGCATGGAAGAGCTATCGGGCGATTCATGCAGATCGCTAGTCAGACAACCTCAGTGGCACATCTTGGGGCTGATCGTTTTGCTCGCATGATGGTTGCTTGTCCTCCACTTGAGGAGCAACTGGCGATAGCTGAGCGAATTCGAAGTATGAATCGCAAAATGGGTGTCGAGGAGCAGCAGCGACAGAAGCTTCGGACTTTGAAAACCGGCCTCATGCAAGACCTGCTCACCGGTAGAGTGCAAGTAAACACTGATCAAATTCCTGAAGGCGAATCCGCAGCAGTGAAGGATAGGCCTCATGGAGGTGGAGGCGGAGGCGGACGTATTTTCATTTCATCAACCAGCAATGATTTTGAGCACCTGAGAGAATTGCTTAGGCGACAACTCATAAATGAATTTGGCAATTTTGGCTGCGGAGAAATTGGCTCTAGGCACATGGATAAGGTCCTCTTTGCCGCCTACTGTCCGCCGTCCACTGCACCGGGACGAACATTTGTTTTGGAAATTGTGGCATATTTGGATGGCCAAGGTATGGATGCACGTGGCCTTGTTAAATCAGACTCGGTTGAAGTCGGGCGAAAATCTGCCGTTCGAATCGTCAGAGATTCAGACATTACGATCCTTGTGCAATGCCCCGGTCTTGTAATCAATGATCCGATCGACGTGATGGAATGGAATGGTACTCCCGCAAACAGCCAATTCATTGTGCATGTTCCGATTGGGACAAAGGCTGGCGAGTATCATGGAACGGCACGCATCGTTATGGCGGGTATACAACGAGCCAGGTTCGTGTTTACGGTAGTCGTAGCGTCAAAAATCGATTCAACGGTTTGTGGGGAGGCCGTTCGGGCTGATTTGCAGCCATTGCGGCAGACTAAGACTGTATTTGCTTCGTATGCCTCAGCAGATCGACTTGAGGTTCTGAAGTGGATGCGAGGTGCGGAGAGCGTTGGAGCCGAAGTCTTTCTCGACGTAAAAGCGTTGCGGCAAGGTGAGAACTGGCAAGAACGCTTGAGAGTCGAAATCCTACGAAGCGATCTCTTCTGTTTGTTCTGGTCCGGAGCAGCAAAAAGGTCAAAGTGGGTTGAGAGAGAATGGAGGCTCGCTCTTGCAGAAAAAGGCTGTGACTTTATTCAGCCGATACCGTTAGTTGATCCCCGAGATGTAGCCCCGCCCTCGCAACTCGGTGAATGTGCCCACTTCAATGACATGAATCGGATCTCAATTGAGTACGAGCGATTCTGGCGTGATCAAAAATGATCACGCCAGAATTCGATCGCTGTTCGCTCGTTCGTCGGAAAATGTTCGGTTGTCATCTCTATATATTTTGTACCTAGATGAACAGCAAACTACCCATCAATCTCAACAACCTACTTCGCCAGCGACGGGTCGAAGGGGATCGCATTGAGTACAAAGCTGGCTGGAATCCGGATGCGATCATTCGAACTCTGTGTGCGTTTGCGAATGACTTCGAGAATCTCGGCGGCGGCTATGTGGTCATCGGTCAGGATTGCAATGAAGACGGGACGGCCATCTTTCCGCCAGTCGGTCTGCAGGAGAATCAGCTCGATCTGATCCAGCGTGAGCTGTTGCAGTATTGCCAGATGATTCAGCCGACGTACTTCCCAGTGCTGAGTGTTGAACAGGTTGAGGGACGACATTTGATCGTGCTGTGGGCTCCGGGTGGACTGAATCGACCGTACAAGGCTCCACGGGCGGTCACGGCGAAGCACAAAGAGTATCACTATTTCATCCGCCGGTATTCCAGCACAGTCGAACTGAAGTCGAACAGCGAGGACGAGCAAGAGCTGCTACGGCTGACGGCTGCGTTGCCGTTTGATGATCGTCAGTGCCAACGTGCGGACGTCGATGATTTGCGGCTGCCGATGATTCGGTTGTACCTGAAGGAAGTCGGCAGCGACCTGGCTGGTCAGGCGAGTCAGATGCCATTTGTCGATCTGTGCCGTCAGATGAACATCGTCGACGGGGCGGATGAGTTCTTGAAACCTCGGAATGTCGGCCTGCTGTTCTTCAATGAAGATCCGACTCGCTTTATGCCGGGTTCCCAGATCGAAGTGGTGATTTTTCCGACGGGTGCTGGCGGGGATGAACTGATCGAGAAAACGTTTCTGGGGCCGATTCACGAACAGATCCGCGAAGCTCTGCGGTACATCGAGAACCGGGCCGTGCGTGAAAAGGTGATCAAACATCAGGGCCGGGCGGAAGCCAGTCGTTTTGTCAGCTATCCGATGAACGCCATTGAGGAAGCTCTGGTGAATGCCATGTACCATCGTGGCTACGACCAGCGTGAACCGGTGGAAGTGCGGATCAATCCGGACGGGATCGAGATTGTCAGCTATCCGGGGCCTGATCCTTCGATTCGGCTGGAGTCTCTGAATGGCGGGAAGATCATCGCTCGGCGTTATCGCAATCGTCGCATCGGTGAGTTTCTGAAGGAACTGGATCTGACCGAAGGCCGTTGCACCGGGATTCCGAAAATTCGGGCGGCGATGGAGCGTAACGGTTCGCCCGAGCCTCGGTTTTCAACGGACGAGGGACGGACTCATTTTCTGGTGGAATTGCCGGTGCATCCGGAGTTTGTGGGAATGCTGGTCCAAGACGGGGTCCAAGATGGGGTCCAAGATGGGGTCCAAGATGGGGTCCAAGATGGGGTCCAAGATCTCAGCGGAATCGAACTCACCCTGCTGCGAACGATCAGCAATGAGGAAAAAACGACTGCCGAACTCGTTGAAGCCCTTGGCTATACCGGGCGGAGTCGAAACCTCAGAAACGCACTGACCCGATTGCAGGACGCTGGGTTAATTGAGCTGACGATTCCCGACAAACCGAACAGCAAGCACCAAAAGCGAAGATTGACGACCAAAGGCAAGCGTCTCCTTTCGGAGAACGGCAATGTCTGAACGCTCCTTCGTCGAAAAGCCGTTTCTGGACCAGCTTGCTGCTCTGGGATGGCACATTGTGGATCAGGGCTAGGGAGTCCCGGGCGATCCGGCGCAGAGCCTGCGGTCCAGCTTTCGTGAGATCATCCTGCCGGATGTCTTCCGGGACAGCTTGAATGCCATCAATCAGACCGCTCAGGGGCAGCCATGGCTGACGTCGAAACAGATCAACGATCTGCGAGACGAACTGCTGAGTCTGTCGGCCAATAGCCTGGTGGAAGCCAATGAGGCCGTTCTGAAGCTGCTGTATCGGGCTCAGGTGGATTCCAACGAAGCCACCGGTGAACAGTACCCGAACGTCAAGCTGATCGACTTCGAGCATCCGGAACGAAATCACTTCGTCGCCATCAATCAGTTCCGTGTCGAAACGCCGGGAGCTGGCAAAGGATTCATCATTCCCGACATCGTGCTGTTCGTAAACGGCGTTCCACTGGTCGTGATCGAATGCAAGGACGCCAATGAGTTCACTGCGAACCCGATGGACGAAGCGTTCCAGCAGTTGATGCGGTACAGCAATCAGCGGGAAGAAACCAAACTGGCCGGATTGCGGGAAGGCGAGCCTCGGCTGTTCTACACGAATCAGCTTCTGATCAGGACTTGTGGGGATCGGGCAGACTTTGGAACGATCACGGCGACAGACGAAGAGTACTTCTTCCCCTGGAAGGACATCTATCCCGAGAGGTATCGGAAGTTCGTGCCGCCGCTGGGGCAGGTGCGTGAACAGGAAACGCTGATTCAGGGAATGCTGCCACCGGAGACTTTGCTGGATCTGGTCCGAACTTGCAGCGTGTTCATGAACGCCGGAGCCAAACGAGTCAAAGTGATGGCTCGGTACCAGCAGTATCGGGCGGTCTGCAAAATCATCGACCGGTTGAGGCGCGGCGAGACGGCCGAGGATCGATCAGGCGTCGTCTGGCATACTCAGGGTTCTGGCAAATCGCTGACGATGGTCTTCGTGATCCGCAAGATTCGCATGTGCGACGATCTGAAGGATTTCAAGATCTGCCTCATCAACGACCGCAAGGATCTTGAAAAACAACTGGGAGAGACTGCTTCGCTGACCGGTGAAAAAGTCACTTTCATTACCAGTTCGGCTGATCTGAAGGAGAAACTCAAGGGACCGGCTTCGAACTTGAACATGGTGATGATTCACAAGTTTCAGGAGAATTCAGGAAGAGATCTGCCCGACTATCTGAGTGACATGCTCAGGGACCTCCCAGTGTTCGCTCCTCTGGGGCTGGTGAACAATTCAAATCGTATCCTGCTCATGATCGACGAAGCTCACCGAACTCAATCTGGCGATCTTGGCGATAATCTCTTTGAAGCATTTCCCAATGCTCCTCGTCTGGCTTTCACGGGTACTCCTTTGATCGAAGTCAAAGACGGAACCGTCGTTGCGCATCGAACTGAGAAAAGGTTTGGCGACTACATCGACAAATACAAACTGCAGGATGCCGTCGATGACAAAGCGACAGTGCAGATCCTGTACGAAGGCAAGACCGCAGATACCGCGATCAATGAGAAGTCGAAGTTCGATGAGAAGGTGAATGAGTTGGCCGAGGATTACGTGCGATCTCAGATGCGGAAGTCTGAAAATGTCGAGATCGTGAAGAAGGTCGCACAGCGGGAGAATCGCCCGTTCGACGATCTGATGAAGGAACTGTCCGCGGAAGAAGTGGAGGCCCTGAAAAAGAAGTGGGGCACGACGGGCGACATCTTCGAAGCCGAACAACGCATCGAAGCGATTGCCGCTGACATGGTGAATCACTATGTCGACAACATCCTGCCCAACGGCTTCAAGGCGCAGGTCGTCTGCAGTACCAAGATGGCGACGGTCACCTATAAACGGTTCATCGACAAAGCGATTGCCGAACGACTGGCTGAAGAACAGGCGAAACCGGAGTGGACCGGTGATCCTAAGCTGCTGGCCAGTGACGATCGCTCGAAATATCGGAACGACGAACTCTGTACGAAGATCGCTTTTCTGAAATCGGCGGTTGTGGTTTCTTCACACGTCAACGAAAACGTGCAAATCACAATGGCTCGCAAACATGGCCAGTCGATCGATGCGGTTGAGAACTTCAAGCAGAAGTTCAACTACGACGATCCGGAAAAGGTCAACACGGGCGTCGCGTTCCTGATCGTGTGCGACATGCTGTTGACGGGCTTCGATGCACCGATTGAGCAGGTCATGTACATCGACAAAAAGGTTACGAATCACAACCTGCTGCAGACGATTGCCCGAGTGAATCGAGTCGCCAAAGGGAAGACTCGTGGCTACATCGTGGACTACATCGGCCTAACCGGCCATCTCACGGATGCTCTGTCAATCTATGGTGCCGATGATCAAAAAGACCTCAAGGAAGGATTCAAGGAAATCACGAGCGAGATCCCGGTGCTGGAATCGCGCTATCGCCGATTGGTCCAACTGTTCGAGGATCAGGGCGTCAAAGACATTGAGCCTTGGGTGAAGCAGGAGATCACGAATCCGCAGCGAGCCTGGGACATCATGGAGCAGGCCATTGAGGCGATGAAGGATCTGAAGCAGCGAGCGAACTTTGAGGTGTACCTGAAAAAGTTCCTGCAAAGCATGGACATCATTCTGCCTCACGTGGCGGCGAATCCGTTCAAGATCCCGGCGAAGCGTTTTGGCTATCTGCTGGTGAAGGTTAAGGATCGCTACAAGGATGATACGCTGAACATCTCAGGCTCCGGGGAGAAAGTGCGAACTCTGATCAACGAGCACCTGATCAGTCTCGGCATCAATCCCAAGATCAAGCCTGTGGAACTGATGTCGCCGCAGTTCATTCAGGAGCTGGAGCAAAACAAATCATCCAAGGCGAAAGCCAGTGAAATGGAACATGCAATCCGGAAGCATTGCAAGGTCCATCTGGATGAAGATCCTGTGCTCTACAAGACGCTCAGCGAGAAACTGGAAGCGCTGATTCAGAAGCACAGAGAGGACTGGGACGAGCTGTATCGCCATCTGTTTGCGCTGCGAACGGAAGTGGAAGCCGGAAGAAAAGATGACGGAGATGCTCGCTCTGGTCCGTTCTACGATTTGATCGGGCAGATTGCGTTTGGAAAGTCTGGCGTCCCAATCGATCACCGGGAGACCGTGGCCGGTTTGACTTCTGAGGTCATCCAGAAGCTGAAACGCACAATCGGTATCGTCAATTTCTGGGGCAACCCGCCGGAAGTGAGCAAGCTCAAGGGCGAACTGTCGGACTTGCTGTTGTTCTCGAACGTCGATGAGATCGTCGAGATGAGCGACAAGATCGTGGCGGAGATCACTGCGCTGGCCAAGGTGCGACATCGCAACATCATGGAGGGCGAAGCGCAGTCATGATTCGCGCCTTCAAAGACATTCAATACACGCTGATCCGCAGCCGCCGAAAGACGGCCAGCATTTACATCGAACGTGATGGAAAAGTCTCTGTCCTGGTGCCGGAGAAACTGACGGCCCGCCAGGTCGACGACATCCTGGAGAGCAAACGAAAGTGGATCTATCAGAGCCTCGCCGAGTGGCAGGATCTGAATGCCAATCGCATCCAGCGTGATTACGTGAACGGCGAGGGCTTTCTGTATCTCGGTCGGTCGTATCGCCTGAAGCTGGTGTCGGATCTGCCTGAGCCCCTGATGCTGAAGGACGGTTATTTCTGCCTGCGAGCTGTCAAAGGCTCTGCGCCGGATGCTGATGCGGTGTTCCGAGAGTTCTACCGTTCCAAAGGTGCTCTCCGAATTCCTCCCCGAGTGGAATATTTTCAGTCAAAGATGGGCGTGACGTCAAAGTCCATCAAGATCATGGACCTCAAACATCGCTGGGCCTCCTGCACCGCCAAAGGCAACCTGAATTTCCACTGGAAGTGCATGATGGCCCCACTGACAATCATCGACTACATCGTCGTCCACGAACTGGCTCATCTGATCCATCCAAATCACTCGGCGGCATTCTGGAACCAAGTCGACAAGGTCATGCCGGACTTCCAGGAACGGAAGGCTTGGTTGAGGGACAACGGAGCCGGGATGGATTTGTAGAACGATGAAGGTATTGATGTGCCATAGCATTTCAAAAACGAACGCCGATCTGAATTCTCCAAAGAACATTCAAAGTCGCAAAATTGCTTTCGCGGAAAACCGTGAGACATGAAACTGATCGAAAAACTGAAGGAGTTGGAATCTGGCAGGTGGATCGACGGCGCAGGAGCACTGGCCAACAAGTGCAAAGAATTTCCTGCTGATGCGAAATCAGGAAAGGCAATCTTCGAACAGTTCTGCTCTGCCGTGGAGAACAATGATGAACATCTTGCGACGAACTACCTGCTCGCCGGATTGATCTTCAGTGAAGACAACTTCATTGAGCGAGTGAAGAAGAAAGGAGTCTTAAGAGTCTCTCGCTACGCCTATCAACATGAGTTTCTCCTCCGCATTCTGAGCGCATTGTTGGGTATCCAGTTTGCGTTCGCTGCCAAAACCATCGAGTACCTCAAGACGATGGAGAACTTGTGGAGGTTAGCGGCTGCGATTCGAGCTGAGTATGAGCAGATCAGGGATTGGTTGTCTGAAGACCCTGAGTCCCGGATAAAAAGTACGATTGCATGGACCGACTACCAGTTCATGAAAGTTGTGGATGGGCAGTTCGTGAGCAATCGGCTCCATGTTGAGTCTGACCAGGTTACACACTACGAAGCGGAAGAGCTTGCATGCGGCCTTTCCGCGATCCTAGCCTTGTACCATGAAGAGTTCGGACCCATTAGGAGCAATACAACGATCGTGTCTCTAAAGAAGTTCTATAAAGAACTTGAACGCACGATGATTTCAGCGGCGAAGCTGGCCATGGTGCGAGAGTGGGAAGTTCAAATTGATGCTTTTCAATACACTCTGATTCAATCCGGCTTGAAGTTTGAGTTGTCGCCTCCGTCAATGGAACTGATGCGTGCCATTGAACTTGGGTACATTCGCACAGGGATGCAAAAACGACATCACTTCCAAAACACAAAGCCAGCTGAACAGCATTCGTTGCGAGAAATGGGGCAGCGAATTGCATTGGTTCTGAAGGCAAACGGCCGGATTACCACGCCCACTCATCCAGTAAAACGTGTGCGTCTGGATTTACCAGTCGAACTGTTTTCTGGAATCGCACGGGTAGGTGAACTTTTCGAGGAGGAAAGTCGGGAGTTAAGCTGGGCTGCCAAAGAGCTACTGACTGAGATTTCCAGCGTACTTGAGTTTAGGTTGACTCACGGGCTTCAAGTCCGCGACTTGTTTCTTGGGTCACGGGTCTTCCAGCTAATTCGAGAAATCCTTTCAAATGCAGCTGCGCCACTTTTTGAGTCAGATACGCAAGCTGCGGTCGAAAGCCTTGGGTCTGTCTTTGAGCGATCAACTCTTATCGGTTTGTTCAATGAGTTCTTGCATGATCAACGCAAGGCGGAGTTAGTTGTCGATTTCTTGACAGCCGACCTTGGCGGCTACGTGGACATTCAGTATCGGCCGCTAATCCCGGTTGGTAAATCACTTCTTCTTCCCCCGAACATTTTTGCCACCTCGAACGTGCTTCGAAATCCATTCCTGGTTTCAAAACAGCGACTCTTTGCGAATGGCCAAGAAGATCCACTCAGCGAGTCGATTGCAGAGGCAATTCGGAGCAAAGGCCACGGGGCGTTTGTTGGCCTCAATTACTCTGACGGCGAAGCAGACGTAGTGGCCGTCGTGGATGACACGGCGTTCGTATTTGAATGCAAAAATTCGATCGGGCCGACAGGTTTCCACGAATTGAGGACCAGCTACGACTACGTCAAGACCGCAGCAATGCAACTTACGAGATTTCAGGAACGGTGGAAGGTCCCTAAATTCAGAGAGACACTTGAGAAAGAAACGGGGCTCAGGTTTTCATCATGCAGGCAGTTGGTGACCGGGATCATTCTGTCTAACCGCATGTTCCTTGGCTATCGAATAAATGGCCACCCCGTTCGAAGCGGATTTGAGACCTGTGCATTCATCGACCGTGGCGAGCAGTTCATCAACGAGGAAGCAACTTCCTTCTGGAAAGGAACAGAGTTTAGCGGGCAAGATCTGAGCGACTATCTGACAACGGATCACTGGTTTGAGAATTGTTGGAATGCCATGGTAGTCACTGAATTGGAATATCGTTTTGATAATGTGGAAGTTGTGACTCAGCAAGCGTCGTTAGATCTGTTGGAATACGTCAGGAATCATGGTTCGGCTGAAATGCAGGAACTGGTTTTGCGGCAGGCTGAACAAGAAGAACAAACCCTGGAATCATACTCAACGTTCAGGTTTGTAGAACCACCGAGAGAATCGAAACCATCAGAAAGAGACATTGCCCGGGATCGTCGCAAGCAAGAGCGACAACGTAAGCGAAGAAATAGAAGTCGATGAACAATCATTGGGAAACAGAATCTGGCAAACCGCGTTTATTGAAGGTTAGGTGTTATGAGTGACATCAAGTTATTCCGAACGACTGGCGAGACCGTGATCCCGCTCGAAGGGAAGACAGTCGCGTTGGAGAAGTCGCTGCAGAATCTGATTGAGAAGCATCTGGAGACGTTCCTCGGCATCCGTTTTCTTGCCAGCGAGTACGTCACGGGCAAAACACACGGTGGGCGTATCGATACGCTGGGCATTGATGAAGACGGCTGCCCGTGCATTATCGAATACAAGCGTACCACCAATGAAAACGTCATCAATCAGGGTTTGTACTATCTCGACTGGCTCATGGATCACCGGGGAGAGTTCGAACTGCTGGTGCTGAAGCGATTCGGTGACACGGTTGCAAAGGCGATCGAATGGTCGAGTCCTCGACTGTTGTGCATTGCCGGGGATTTCACAAAGTACGACGAGCACGCCGTTCAGCAGATCAACCGAAACATCGAGCTACTGCGTTACATCCGCTTCGGAGACGAGTTCCTTCTGCTCGAAATGGTCCGCGCCGTGACTTCAACGGATTCGGGCATAGACTCGAACGATGAAGTTGGTCCAGCGCCGCCTAAGCCTGTGAGCACGCAAGTCACTTGTGTTCAGGACCAGATCAACAAATGCTCACCGGAGTTGATGAATGTTTTCAGGGAGCTGGAAACCCTGCTTGCCACGTTCGGTGATGACATTCAAAAGAAGACGCTGAAGTGGTACGTGGCGTACAAGCGACTGAAGAACTTCCTGACCGTCGTGTTTCAGCATGGCCAGAACAACCTGCTTTTGTTTGTTAAGGTTGAGCCCGAGTCGATTCAACTGGAGCCGGGGTTCACGAGAGACGTCAGGAACATCGGCCACTTTGGAACTGGCTCCGTGGAAATCACAGTTGCCACGCTCGATGATCTGCAGAAGGCCATGCCTTTGATCAAAGAAAGCTACCTGACGAACTAGGCTATTGATCTTGCCGAGGCGCGACACAATTCATCTTTGAGACACATCATCTTTGAGGCACAAACGCGGATAGACCGGCCAGTCGACAAGCTGACATCCTGATCAGTTTCCGCGGTTGCATTCATTCGTCAGGACACACCGGCACCAGGAACCGGATCAATGCTGTTGAAGGGCAAGCACGCTCTCGAACGAGCGCGGCAAATAATGAAAGTACTGTCGACATCTCAGACTAGCGGTGCTTTGAAGCGTTCCGCGATGGCTTTGTCTGAGGCCGAGGCAACAACGCTGATTTTCCTTTTTGAACGACTCAGCTACACGGTACGCGATGCAAAAACGCCGCAGGAAAGCGTTTACGTATCGCTCCTGCATTCGGACGGTAGTGACTTCTGGCCGGAACTTCTTGATTTGATTTCAATGGACGTAGAAGCCCACTTGTGTGCGCTCAGTGCCCCAGATAGTAGTTGCCTTGCGATCGCAAACTACTTGCAAACGGATCCGCTACAATTGGCCTTTCAGTCCGAATGCTTGGACCGCGATCCTTCGCAGCAATTATTCTGGGCTCAAAACCTGCAGTCTGACGCTACGATTCTGCATGAGCAGTTGAAAGAGCTTGGATTGAAGTTTGGTTTCCGCAATGATCCACCGCCGTTGTTAGACTTGATTGATCTGGCTGGCCCCGACCCAAGCACGGAAGAAGGATTATTGGAGAGCCTTATCTGTCCGGAAGACTCGCAACGGAATCTTTGTCAATTAGACACTGTGAGAGAAAATCTGACCCAATGGTTGCGGAGGTACCGCGGCGCGGTGCTCAGGGCTGCCAGGGAGCAATTCGAGGTTCCCGCCGGATGGGATCCCGGCGACTTCGGTATCGGGCTGTGGCCCGAGTCTCCGATTAACGTGCCAGATGGGTTACTGCGATGGTTGTGGTGTTGTCGAGATGAGATCTTGGACATGATCGAGCAAACGTCGGAGCCAGAGTCCTGTCTAAGATACTCCCAACTGATCCTGACAAATGCTGAACGCGGACTGCTGGCCAATAAGGTGCCTGTTCCAAGCAGTCTTAACGTAAATCCAAGTAGCGTTTACGACGCTGACGCTCAGCTTGCGAAGTTGATCAATGCTGTCTCGCAATTGTTTCCCCACGTGGGAGATGAATCGCAGGAAACGAGCGGCCAGGAAGGAGCAGATGCTGCTGCGATCACGTGCAAGACACACGGGTCTAGCGGCCCTAGGTTCTCTTCACAGAAACGCTGGAAAGTTGCGGAGGTTCAGGAACACTGTGAGCTGACCATGAAAAGCAATGATCCCACGAAGATCCAAACCTATTTGTTTGTCGCTGGGAAGAAACTAGCAGAACAAATTGGATGCGACCCGAAAACGCTGGCTGCAACTGAGTTTTGGCAGCAACGTAAGGCGGGACAAGCGAAGTGGCGGCAGCAGAACACTGCCGGACTCCCACCTCGAAAACGAGACTCAGAATGAAAAGTCCGTTTGGAAGAGTCCGTTGAGTCCGTTTACCTGAACGGACTTTTCAATTTTTTTGAGCCGCAGATTTCCACGTCTGCGGCTTTTTTTGTTGGCACAGAACGGACCTTCTTCCGGGAGAAACGGACTCGCCGCCCATTCACATACAACCGGCGCAACGTTGCGACGGTGAACTCACTGAAGAATGGAGAGACGAATGATGGCAAAGACGACAACTGGTCCAGTGGCACAAAACCGACAAGACCGGCAACACAACGACGACCTGCTGCTCAAGAAGAGAGATCTGGCAACGCGATTGGGTTGCAGCGTGCGGCAATGCGAGTTGCTAGTGTCGAAGGGAAAGCTGCCGCGACCATTTTACATTTCTGACAGCTCACCACGCTGGCGGCAAAGTGACATTGACGCGTGGCTACAGCGACTCGCCACTGAAGCAAATCAGTAGGACTGGCGATTAGCCAATCAAGAAGGCTTTAGATCACAACGGGAACTTTTGGGAATCATAGACATGATGAAATCAAAGAAACAATCAGGCGATGAGAAAAAAACAACCCCACCACGTCGCCGCGTCCCCATCAAGGAGACGTACGGCCAAGTTCAGGAGTGCATCTTGCGGCTCCTGACTACTCAACCAACCGCGACGACAGACGACGCCCATGATCGGCTCGACATCGATCCAACAGCAGGCAAGCAAATCGGTATCGCAATCAGCCACCTTGTTCAGCAGGGGCTGATTGTGTGTGTTGGATATCAGCGCAGTCGCCGCGCAGTTTCACACCGTCGAGTTATCGCGATTTGGGCACTCGCTGAGAGAAATTGATGCAAACAAAAAACGGGACCGGTTGGTGCCGGTCCCGCTTCTCATTTCATCGGCTGGCAGGCCGATTCAACAATCTCACACGGCTAAGTGGAGTACCCAAATTATGGTCCCTACGATCTCTGCTGACCAGAGCGCAGTCCGCTCTGACGGTCAATCTATTGAAAAACGAAGCTCTGTGCCCACTCTATCGCCTGCAGCGTATCCACAGAGATCACGCTTCTTCGCGATTCGTGTGTTGCAAAAACTGTTGCATCATTCAATTGGTGTGGATATCGGAGTCGAGGCGTGCTGGTTGATCACTTGCATTGCCATTCGTGAAGATTCGTTTGGATACAGTCGCCCGTTGAAGTTTTGGAACCATCAACTCCAAGAGATGACCGGACTTGGGTCATGGGGCAGGCTTGATCGTGCCAGACAAAAGGCGGTTCAGTCAGGTTGGCTGCAATACAGGCCAGGAAAGAATCGTGGGATTGGTGAATATTGGACCACAGTTCCAAGGGGACTTGACGGTGACCTGAATGCGGTCAAAACCGAAAAGGAACATTGCTCAAGTCCTGACCACTTCCCTCAAAATGGTGATCGAATCGATGAACCTTCTATTCCAGATGATGGATTGAAGAGAGAGCCGGTGCAGTTTCGAGAGACAACAAGTGCTGCTCAAGTTCCTCGAAAGGACCAAGTAATCGCCTACGCTGCGGAATTGGGATTTTCAGCAACTCAATCGGCTGCGGTCTTCGAATACTACGAGAGTCGCCACTGGCACACAGAGACTGGGCCGGTGGTCAATTGGAAATCACTCGTTGCGAAGTGCCTCGCAACTGCTGCTCCAAAGATAGAGCAACAAAGGTGTGTCAATCAGCGGTCTCAATCGATTGAATTGTGGGACCGCCTTCTGAAACTACTTCAAGAGTTCGGTCCCTACGACAATTCTCACACGAGAATTCGCGAACAAATTGGCGACGTCGGTTGGGATGCTGCTAGATCTATCGGTCTCTGTAAAATCGATTCCGCGACTGAGTTCGAATTGCCCAAATTGCGCCAAAAGTTCCTCTCTGCCATTTCTGTGGAAAGGAGAGAGCAATGATTGTTGAACCACGATGTCCAGATCGGCGGGAACTGGAGTTGGCAATTGTCGGTTCGATGGTGCTGCTCCCACAAGCAGCAAACTACTGTGCCGAGCAACTGAATACTGGGCATTTTCAATGCCCCGAGCCGAAAGCCATCTTCAACGCTATTTGTGAGTTGGTGCAGAAAGACACGCCGATTGACGTGATCACCGTTGGAGATTGCCTAGCGAGGAATGGCCGCTTCATTGATGTCCGTGGGGCCATTGGTCTCGCTGACTTGATTGATGCTGCTCCTGACCCAACGAACGCTCGCTTTTACGTCGAACAGCTGAAACGATGGAATCAGCTTGATCGTATTTCGATGCTGGGACAGAGCCTTGTCATCAGCGGTGCCTCATTTGAGTCCAACGTGGATGATGTTGCGACGAAGGCGATCGACATGCTGGAGTTGATTCGATCGGGTGATGAGATTCAAAACACTTTAATTACGCCTGAGCAAGCAATCGCACAGCTGGAGGTGATTCGATCGAATGCAGATCAAGTCATTCCAACCGGAATCGGTCAGCTGGATCAAAAGCTGACTGGCGGAGGATTCAAGCCTAGTCAGTTGATCGTCGTTGGTGGTCGACCAGGCATGGGCAAGTCTGCACTGAAGTATCAGGTAGCCATCAGATCTGCGCAGCATGGGATTCCCGTTCTTTTTGCGACGCTCGAAATGAGTGCAGCAGAACAGGCAGAACGCGGATTGCGAACGATTCGCAAAGAAACGTTCCAGCAACTTCCACTCGTCTACACCGAACTTACGGAGCTGCACAAGTTGTTAAAGATCATTCGCTATGCGAAACGCAACTTCGGAATTCGGTTGGCGTGCATTGACTACCTGCAAATTGTCGATTCACCCATGAATCGCAACGAGAATCGTGAGCGGCAGGTCGCAAATGCGTCCCGGATGCTGAAGAACCTAGCTTCGGAGCTGAAAATCCCAATCTTGCTAGGTTCGCAGTTGAACCGTGAATCGGAAAAACGTGGGCGGCCATGTCTTGCTGATCTTAGAGAGTCTGGCTCGATTGAGCAGGACGCTGACATCGTCATCCTGATCAACGGTGAGCCAGAGGACAGCGATCGAGAGTTGATTATCGCCAAGCAGCGAAATGGTGCAAAGGCAATCATCAGGGCAGAGTTCAACAGCCAATCTCTGATGTTTGCCGAGCCAGAGCCCTGGGTCGGCAGGTTGTAACCGAAAATTGTGTGGTCCGCTTCAGGTGTTCGTTCGTTATCAGCAGTAGTGATGCCTAGCCACTGCCACACTTGCAGCTGCCCTCGGTGTAATGTGACGTCGATTTTAGGAGCCCTATAAGAATGGCAAGTGTTTCAAGAGACCGTGGCGGATTTCGCATCCGATTCTACGACGGCAATGGGACGCGAAAGCAGATACGAGTGTCCCACGTCGACAAGTCCACCGCTGCAAAGATCGCACGACACGTTGACGTGCTGAATGGTGCGAGGATCAACAATGATGCCGGTGCAATCGACCGCCAGACAGCACTTTGGCTCGCAGACATCGGGCAGACCCTTCACGACAAGCTGGCCGCAGTGGGTTTGGTCGAGCGGCGGAAGTTGTTCACTGTTTGTGAATATGTTGACCAGTACATTGCATCCCGATCGGATCTGAAAGAGAGAACGCGGTTTCTCCTCCGACAGTCGGCCGGAAATCTCGGAGAGCGATTTGGTGATCACCTGATCCAATCGATCACTGAGGCGGATGCGATCGCGTTCAAGCAGTGGTTGACATCAAGGAACGGCAAGGGGCTCGGAGAAAACACAGCTCGGAGACGATGTGGTCATGCTCGTCAGTTCTTTGCTGCAGCCGTAAAGGATGGCCTAATTGTCCGAAATCCCTTTGCCAGCGTTTCGGTCGCAGTTGGCACGGCAGAAGGCAAGCATCGATTCATCAATGTGGCCGAATGCGCAGAAATCCTGAAGGCGTGCCCATGCGTCGAATGGAAAATGATCTTTGCGCTCTGTCGATTCGGAGGAGTGCGGTGCCCGTCCGAGGTCCTTGCACTGACATGGGAAGACATTCATTGGCAGGAACAGCGAATCAGTGTGCCCGAGCCGAAAGTAGAACACCACGCCGGACGAGGACGACGCATCGTTCCACTTTTTCCGGAGTTGGCCGAGATTTTGAATGAAGGCTATGAGCTGGCGTTCAATCGTCTGAATGATGAATCTGGTCAGGGAGGCCAAGTTGTCTCCGGCCCAGTGATACTCCGATACCGAGACGCTGCTCAAAATCTCCGGACAACGTTTCTGAAGATTCTTGATCGGGCCGGGATTCCTCGATTCGAGCGTCCGTTTACCAATCTCCGAAGCTCACGAGTGACCGAGTTACGTCAGCACTTCGACCCGAAAGTCGTTTCGGTCTGGCTCGGCCACTCAGAATCCATCTCGTCCAAGCACTACGCTCAGGTTCGTCCCGAAGACTTCGCTGCGGCAGTTGCAAAACCAGTGGCCCCACCAGTGGCCCCGCAGCGACGCGAACCAGAGCGCGCCGAACCACACACAGATGGTCCGACTGAGCCAACAGACAACAAAAAACGCATGGCATCGCAAGACTGCGTTACCATGCGTTCAGATCGAGTGCTCCGACAAGGATTCGAACCTTGGACCTACTGATTAAGAGTCAGTTGCTCTACCAACTGAGCTATCGGAGCGGAGACGGGCACTTTATCGGTGAAATGGGGCAATTCCAAGCGACCGAGTTTCTGTTTCGAGATTCGTTGCAAGGATGAGACTGTCAGACCCTGCAACGACGGAATAACCTGACTTTTTGTCAGAGGTGTTCGACTCTTCGCAACGAGACCGCCCTAAACTTCCAGCCGCCTGCAATAGACCACCGGCGGCACGGTCAGGTTCGTCATCGGCCAACAAAAAGACCCTCGGGAGGGCTGAAACTCAGCTCATCCGAGGGTCTTCTCTTCAACTAAAAGTTACCCCGCAGGGACTCGAACCCCAACTGACGGTGCCAGAAACCGTCGTGCTACCATTACACCACGGGGTAGTGATGCTTGCCCGGATTTCTCAGGCGGGCGGGAATGTATCAGCGGTCAGAACTCGTGTAAAGCTCTGACTTTCCGAAGAGAACAGCATCCCGGACATTGGACTTCGCTGGACTCGAATGCTCCTGAGACACCGGCCGCTTTCGAGGGTTCGCGAGGCCGACAAACTCGCGAATCCCACTCGATTGCGGTACGACCGCGTTTTGTCATCGATCGAAGGAAGGCCCACGTTTTCGCAGCCATCAGCCCAAATCGGCTTTGCGGAAGGCCCGGTATGAGAAGTTCTGCAGGTCGTCGATTGGCCTTGTCCGGATTTGTCAATTCCCGGTAAAAGACGCTGTTTCAGCCGCTCAATCGAAGCACGACCATGTGAAGCACATTGAATGGCCTGGACCGGTTGATGCCGAAGGAATTGGCTTCATCCGGCAGATGCAAAAGAATTCGGAACCGAACGTCGGTTTCAGCAGGGATGCAACGTCAATGTGGTGCCGAGACTGTCACAAGGAAGTGAATGCGCTGGCTGATTCCAGCGGCATGACCTGTCCGTTGTGCTTTCGAACGCTGGCACCAGCTTCAGGACGACCGCTCGACGCAATTCGACACGCTCGCGAGATCCTGGAACGCTGGCAATCATCGGACCTGTTTGAGCGAATCACGTCGACCGGTCCGCTCACGGCTGCACGCCAGCAGGATCGATCGCCGCTGCTGAACATACCATTGAATCAGTCAGCGTCTCGACCGCTGCTTCGCTCGACCTCAGAGTCTCTCCCTGTGGAGCCAGCGCATGGTCACGATGCGAATGCTCCCGGTATTGCTCCCACATCGGTTTCCGGTGTCTTCCGTGTTCCACGAAAGAGTGCCGGTGGCAGTTCCAGTGATGCTGTGAAGCTTCGGTCGATCGAGATCAAATCGACATCGAACGACGGTGACGATCAGATTGCGGTTGCCGAAGTCCCTGTCGACTTGGCTTCAGACGCAGTGCCGGCACCAAAAGACATCGAGCCATCAGGTTCGCAGGTCCTTATCGACATGCCTGCTGTGTCTGATCATGCCGCGCAGCATTCCGAGGCGGTCAATCTGGAGTCGTTGTTTACTCCTCTGCTGGCTGCTGCTGCTCCGCCGCTTGAAGAAGAGTCGGCTGTGGAATCCACAGCCAGTTACAAATCGCTCGAAACAAGCACACCAAATCCTGAGCCGACTGGCGAGCCTGTTGCCGAGGCACCGGTGGCAGAGAACATCGCTCCGGATCAAGTACTCGAACAGGCTGTAACCCAGCCGGCACCAGCGAACGTTCCGGACCAGATTTCGGTGGAATCACTGGAACAATTAGTCCAATCGCTATCACCGTTGCCAATGGTATCCGCGTCGATTCATCACGAATCCAGCGATGCAGTTGATGAATCGGCTGAATCTGCCAAACAGAGCGACGGCGATGCGACGAAAAAGAAACAGCGGGCTCCTCTGCGCAGACCGCCGCTCCATCGTCGATTTCAGCTTGACCGTCCTGACCCAGTTCCCTCCTCTGTTGATCCTTCCGCAGGAACAGAAGTCATGAATCGAAAATTCCGAGTCGATCAGCCCGGTGGAGCTGCTGATGCCAGTGCGGCACAGTCTCAGGAATCGTTAACATCATCTGTCGCGCCGGACACGAAGATTGTGTCGAACTCAGCGGCTGGCGGTCGCCGACTCCGAATCGATACGGCCGAATCCGTTGAAGAAATCGCCTCAACAACCGGTCGTCGTGTGAGAACACAGGGTCGTGCAAAAGACCGTTACATTGACGATCCTCACGAATCAGTGATGCGCGGACCGCATTTCGAAATCAATGCTCCGAAGCGATCTAACCTGACCAGCATGACAGGCCAGTTCCTTGCATACATGGGAGTGCTTGGGCTCACGATTGGAACGGCCATGGTGATCTATGGTCACTTTGGCGGCTATGCGGAATACACTCCCACGGGCTGGCTGGTGACGACGGTGGCCCAGATGTTGCTGTTCCTCGGTGTCATCAACCTCGTTTCCGGCGGAATTGAACAGAACAACGAAGACGTCTCTCGTCGAATCAACACGCTGGGTGACCAGTTGCTTCGCATCGAACAGGTCACTTCTGAAGTCCTGCGAGGACCCAAGATCTCCGCTCGGCTCTATGACAATCCGGAATCCGAAGAAGCAGCCGCTACTCGGGAAACCATTGGAGTTGAACGCGAGTAGACTTGCGATCCTTCAGACGATGATGAAAAGACAATAGGCTCGGCAACCGTTGAAGGTGCCGAGCCTTTTTTGACTAATGCGTTGAACGGGGCGATCATCCGCCGAATGGAACGCTGATGAGCTGAGTACCATTTGCGGTCTTCACCAGCATCACAAGCTGCCGACGTTCGCGAGCCTGAGCCAGGGCCTCTTCCAGTTCATCCACGGTTTCGATGTCCGTCTTGCCAATTCGAGCGATCACGTGGCCGGGTCGAAGTCCGATCCGAGCCGCCATGCCTCCGCGAGCAACACTCGTGACCACAACTCCAGACTCGATATCCAGCTCAAGCTGCCGGGCCAGTTCCGGAGTCAGCGTCTGAACTTCGGCTCCGAGGCTCTTGATCTCACGACCGCTGGTCGCCACCTCTTCAGGGAATTCTGCAGCAACCACTTCCAGTTCAACTTCCTTGCCGTTCCTCAGAACGACCAGCGGAAACGACTCACCGATCGCAAGTCGCTCGGCTATCGTGATCAACTGCTGACGACCGCTGATTGGTCGATTGTTGAGTCGAACGATCACGTCCTGAACCTCAACACCCGCATTGGCAGCCGGAGATCCTTTGGTCACTTCGGTCACAATCACTCCTTTGCTGATCGGCAGTTCGAGGCTCCTCGCGATCTCTGGTGTGACGTCATCCGGCTTAACCCCCAGATACGCACGACGAACTTTGCCGTCTTTCATTAACTGGTCGCCAACCCATCGTGCAAGGCTCACTGGGACTGCGAAGCCGACCCCATCATAGCCTCCGCTGCGAGTCTCGATCGCCGTGTTGATGCCAACGACTTCACCTTTGAGATTCACAAGCGGGCCGCCGCTGTTTCCGGGATTAATGGCCGCGTCAGTTTGCAGAAACTCCTGACGAGTCGGAAGATTCTTCAATCCTCGCGACTTCGCACTGATGATTCCCTGAGTCACTGTGCGATCCAGACCAAACGGGCTGCCAAAAGCAAGAACCCAGTCGCCTATCTCAAGCTCCGAGTCATCACCCAGAGCCACTGCAGGCAACTTTCGATCGGCCTTGATGCGCACGACGGCGACATCCGCAAAGTCATCGGCCTTGATGTCTGTCGCTTTGTATTCCTTGCCGTCATCGAGAGTGACGTAAACTTCGTCGGCTCCGCGCACCACATGTGCGTTGGTCATGATGATGCCGTCGGGATCAATGATGAAGCCCGATCCCTCTCCGGCGGCGATTCCCTCCGACCCTTGTCCCTGTTGTTCTCGCATGCGTTGGCGCAGATCGCCGAAGAGATCATCGAGCGGGCTTCCGCCGAATGAATCGAACGGATCTTCCATCTGCGTCATTCGCGGGGCTTCAATTTTTCGAATGGTGCGGACGGAAACAATCGAGGGCAGCGTCTTCTGAGCCACCCAGCGAAACCCTGAAGACAGCTCTTCCGCGCGGGCGAGCGACTCCGCGGGCTTCTGGTCATCGTCGGCCATCAGCGGCGTCGGCGTCGACGGCTGAAACCAGCAGAAACTGAGCAATGCGACGACTCCCGCCGCCGCGAGTGGCAATCGAAGTGACTTCATTGCAGGACTCCTCATCGAGGCTTGACCTCTTGAGCCAACACAAACTCACCGTTCACCGCGATGAACATCCACCGGGTGACACAACTTAAAAGGACCTGCACGCACCGTACGTGCAGGTTAACTCAATTCTCAGGAGTTGAAAAACGCCGTGGCCGCACAGCGTGCGTTCGGCTGCGACAAAGCCCCGGATCCGCCACCTGAAAGAATGGCAGTTTTTCGCCACAGAGACGCAACGGGTATGCCAAAGGCTGAGTTTTGCGAACTCGACTGTGCAACAAATTTTCCCAGCAAAATCGAGGATATCCGGTTGCCGAGATCGTAGTTTTCCTGAACAGATTTTCCCTGAAATTCGCTCATCCAGAAGTTCCCGCCCCCGACAATCGCGGCGCTCCCGCCACATCCGGTTCCATTCCGGCCCAAGTCCTATCCAGCGGATGAATCCCCGTCGTTCAAGGCTCGATCGCGAGGATTGAGCGATCGTCGCTTGAAACGCTGGCTCCCCAGTCCCACAGTACGCCTCCCGACGAACGCCAACGTCACGTTTGTCGTCCTCCGGGCCAAGCGGGGCCGAGGGCTTCGAGGTTCCTAACCGCTTGCCCGTTCGCTCCTGAATCATGCGCGGACGGTGAAATTACCCAACGTCAAATTCCAACAGGTTGTTCCATGAGTCATCCGTTTGAGAAGGAACTTCAGACCGCATTGCAGGCTGTTCGGCAAGCCGCAAAGGTTTGTCGTTCGGTGCAGTCCTCCATCACCACCGAGTCTCTGGCGAAGAAGGACAACAGCCCGGTCACCGTCGCGGATTACGCGAGCCAGGCTCTGGTGTGTCGAGTGCTTCAGGACGTGTTTCCGAACGATCCTGTCATCGGCGAAGAAGGCGCAGCGGAACTGAGAGAAGCCAACGGTGCGGAGTTTCTGAATCGTGTCGTCAGCGAGTGCGCCGCAGTCGGCGTGTCGGCCAAACCAGAACAGTTTTGCGACTGGATCGACCGCGGCGGCGCATCGACCTACAGCGAACGTTTCTGGACGCTGGACCCAATCGACGGCACAAAAGGATTCCTCCGAAAAGAACAGTATGCGATCTCCCTGGCGCTGATCATCAACGGAACGATCGAGGTGGGAGTGCTTGGCTGCCCGAACATGCCGAATCCTGGTTCCAGCATCAACGGAGTTCTCGCCTGGGCAGTTCGAGGCCACGGCGCCTGGGCTCAGCCATTGGACGAGCCGACTGCCGCGCCGACTCGCATTCATGTGACTGGGACTTCGAGCACATCAGACATGCGATTCTGCGAGTCCGTCGAGTCCGGCCATAGCTCTCATGACTGGTCGGGACTGATCGCCTCGGACTTGCAGATCACAAAGGAGCCGGTTCGCATGGACAGCCAGTGCAAGTATCTGGCCGTCGCGCGCGGCGATGCGGATCTTTATCTGCGATTACCGACTCGAAAAGGTTACCAGGAAAAGATCTGGGATCATGCCGGCGGAGTACTGGTTGTGACCGAAGCAGGCGGTCAGGTCACCGACATTCGAGGCCGCGAAGCCACTTTCACTCACGGCTCGACGATGGCAAAAAACGAAGGGATGGTTGTGTCCAATGGCTGTCAGCATGCTCACGTCATTGCAGCCATCCTGAAGAATGCTCCGCCAGAGATGAGTTGATCAGGTCACTCCATTCCTCGCTTAGTTCCAGCGTGAAAAGATGGCCTTGCGGTTCACCGCGGAGCGGTTTGAGAGATTAGCCGGTGGTAAGCGGAGCGCCACCACCGGTTTGAGGTGAAACCTGCGATTGCACCCTGACAATGGGTGCCAGAAACATGATGACTGTCATCCCTTCAGGATGAGTCTCATCTGCGTTCAGTGACTCGACCGCTTTACCCGGCCGTCGCGATAGCGACCGGGACGGGAGCCGCGGACGTTTGGCACCAGTCGCTGCTACGAAAGGCAAAGCCCTCCCCGCTCGTTCCTCGCGACCCTCCCGCAAGGAGGGTGACCAACGAAGTAGACTGCTGCGGGCCTGAACCGCGGTAGCAATCACGAATCCCCGAAATCGTGAACGGCATCGTTGCAGATGGCAAATACTCGATCGCTCGCCGCGACTTTTTGAATCGCGCCGTCGACGAATTCGCTGAAGGCGGGCAGGATCAATGTCTGTCCGCGAACGAGGAAGCACGGCAACTTCATCGAGTCCCGACCGCGTCCGGACAGCCGGACCGTAGGATGAAGATGCCCAGCCATCGCTGGTAGATTCAAATCATTGTCCGGTTCGTGACGCAGTGAAAAAGGATTGATCACGTACGGTTCGTGGCGGCAAACAATTTGCCAATCTGACGGAGGATCTCCTGCCGATCGGTCGTGATTGCCTCGGATCAGTTCCATCTTGAGTTCCGGAAACAACCTTCGCCAGTCGGACATCATCTGGAACGTCACTTCGCACCGTCCGCGGCGTGAGTGGATGAGATCACCGAGGATGATCAAGCGATCCGGAGAATACTCATCCACCAGCCAACTGAGCCGGCGCAGGAGTTGCTCGGTCTGATCGGGGACCGGCATTCCGGCTGCTCGAAACGTGGCTTCCTTCCCAAGATGCAGGTCTGCAACCAAAAGCGTCCGCTGTGCGGCCCACCAAACGGCTCGCTGGGCGAGAAGGCTGAGTGTCTCATTGGAAAGAACGATCGAACGTGCCGATCCTGAAGAAGAAACAGATTGTCTGGATGTTTGATTCTGCACGTATGAGCAACCAGGTTTTCAATGATTGTGCGAGCAACTGCGAATGGTAAGAATACGCGGCCAAAAAGCCATCGCTGGTTCGCTTCGCAATGAAACAGAAATCGTAGTCCTGCGTGACAGATTTGTCTTTCGACCGGCCCCGGAGCGACTTCATTACGAAGCCCGTCGCATACCGCACGGTGCAGAAATTCACGCGAGGTCACGGACCTCGAACACTCTGCTGAGTCAGTTTTCATTTCAAAATTTCCGGGCAGCGAACACCGTCATTGCCACATCCCAAGGATGATCAAACTGAAATCGAATTTGAAGATGAAGCGAGTATTTGTTTCAGGGATGGGCGTAGTTTCATGTCTTGGAAATGACACAGAGACGTTCTGGGGAAATCTGACGTCCGGTTCCTGTGGGCTGGACCGGCTTCAACTGCAGAGTCCCACGGCTCTTCAAGTCGAGATCGGTGGCCAGGTCCGAGATCTCGATGTTTCACGAATTGCAGTTAACGACCGTGTTTCGGTCAAACGGATGGACCGGTGCAGCCAGTTTGCCGTGCATGCCGCGAGAGAGGCGTTAGAAGACGCAGGTTTACCACTTTCAAATCTTGGCAACCGGTATTCGGTCGTACTGGGATGTGCCGTGGCGGGACTGGAAACATGCGAAGCTCAGAAGGCCAGGTTTATCGAGAAGGGAGCATCCGCGGTCAGTCCGTTTGCGGTTTCAACGTTGATGCCGAACGCACCGGCGGCGAATATCAGCCTTGCTTTTGACATTCATGGTTCATCATATGTCATCAGCAGTGCCTGTTCTTCGTCAGGTCAGGCCATGCTTGCCGCCATGGATGCTTTGCGACTTGGGCGAGCGGATGTTGTTGTGACCGGCGGTGCGGAAGCCACATTGACTGACATGTTGATTTCCGGCTTCTCCAACATGAAAGCGATGTGCAGAGATCGAAACGATGCGCCCAAGAAGTCCATGCGTCCTTTTGATGCTGATCGCTCAGGATTCGTCATGTCAGAAGGGGCAGGCGTGCTGATTTTTGAAACGGAAGACCATCTTCGAAACCGCGGAGGCAAAGCGTGGGCGGAAGTTTTATCAGGGAGTGCGACAAGCGATTCATTTAGCCTTGTCCGACCTGATCCTCAGGGCACACAGTCAGTGGCAGTGATCAGAAACGCGCTTGAGGAGGCTGGCCTGACTGCAAGTGTTATTGCCGATTCGACGTATGTCAGCGCTCACGGTACAAGTACGCGTTACAACGATGCGATCGAAACGGAAATCATCAAGTCCGTTTTTGGTCCTGGTGCGTATCAACTTCAGATGAGTTCCATCAAGAGTATGCTGGGGCACATGCTGGGAGCCGCATGTGCCGTGGAAATGGCAGCCTGTTGCAGGGCTGTGCAGGAAGGAATCCTCCCGCCGACCATCAACTACGAAACGCCCGACCCGGAATGTGACCTCAACTATATTCCGAATTCAGCAATCCGAAAGGATGTTCGGTACGCCATCAACAACAGCTTCGGCTTCGGAGGTCACAATGTGTGCCTCATCATTCAAAGTGTTCAGGACAAGGAATTGAGACGACAGTCCTGACAAGGGCTCAGGAAAAGGACGGATCAACTTGTCGTGGCCTTTCGGGCCATCTCTGACCTGTGGCACAAAGACAATCGAGTACTGCGAATGAATACCAATGATTCTGAGATAAGCACGACGGAACCACCGGTTCGCGTTCGTCACATTGACCATGTCACTTTGGTCGTGAAGGATGTTGAGGCAAGCCGCCGGTTCTACGTTGGGCTTTTGGGGATGAAGGAAGTGCCAAGACCGGCGTTTCCTTTTGACGGAGCCTGGTTTCAGGCGGGAAGCACTTTGATTCATCTGATCCACGAGCACGACAAAAGCGGTCCGGCTGGTTATCCTGTGGACGTTCTGGTTCGGTCAAGTCGCAACCATCATTTCGCCTTTGAGGTGGACGATGCTCGAGCGGCTGCCGAACGACTCAAGTCTCTGGGAGTTGTTCTGCTGGATGACGCCAAGCTGCGACCGGATGGAGCCGTTCAGGTTTTTCTGACAGACCCGGATTATCATGTTGTCGAATTGTGTTCTACGCCATAATCGATTCGGGATGATCGACGGCAGCAAGTTCACGTCCCAATCCAGAACATGAACTGACCAGGATCTCAAAAGAGCTGTTGACGCTTCTCACCATTTCAATCGTTGAACATTTATCGATCACTGAGGACCACCCATCATGGCTCGTGAACTGATCATCTCCATGGCTGGCGCCAACAGGGCTGGGATTCTGGCCGCTGTGACGAAAGCCATGTCAGAACTGGGCAGTGATCTGAGAGAAGCAAGTCAGACCGTGGTCCGCGGGCATTTCACGATGATCTTCTCGGCTGAATTTCCGGACACGATGGATACGTCGATCATCCGCGACCATCTTCAGGATGCGTGTCGACCGTTCGGAATCGACCTTGGCATCAGAGATCCGTCCAGCCAGCCGTCGATCAACAGCGGGCAGAATGCACGCACTCGTTTGTATCGACTGCGACTCGGCGGCCGCAATCAGCCGGGGGCATTGCTGCGGCTGAGCCAGGTGCTGTCGATGCGAGGCGTGGACATCACCGGAATGCATGCACTGAAGGCGAACGAAGGACGTTCGTTTGAGATGGTGCTGAAACTCGCCGTTCCAGCGGAGTATCCGGCTGAGCACCTGCTGAGCGATCTGAACAACGCAGGACGCGAGTTCGAAGTCACCGCTGATCTGAGAGAATTCGGCGAGTAGGACGCTCGCCTTCAAGCCGCGATTCTCAACTCATCCGATCGCGATGCGAAACCCAGAATCTATCGCAGCAAAGCCATCTCAACATTCAGTCCCGGGCCGAAACCAAGCATGACGCACGGTGCTTCCATTTCTCGACGGCGAAGTTCTTCGAGGATGAACAGGACCGTCGGTGACGACATGTTGCCGCATCGCTGAAAGACCGAAACAGACGCGTCAATCTGAGCATCGGACAGTCCAGCGGCCTCTGCCGTAGCAGCCAGAATCCGCGGACCTCCGGGATGAACGGCCCAGCTCCGAACATCGCTGATCGTCAGGTCGAATCGTCCCAGAAACTCACTCAGAGCCGACGGCAGATAGCGAGTGATGATGCCGGGTACTTCCGGCGATAGCGTCATTTCGAAGCCGTGGTCGCCGATTTTCCATGTCATCATGTCAGCGGTGTCAGGGACGACAAATGAGTAGTTTCCAACAACGGCGCCAGGAAGTGCGACATCTGTCGAAGCTCGATCGACAGAGCCTCTTCCAACGACCGCAGCCGCGCCATCTGCGAAGAGAGAATTTGCCACGATCTTCTGCGGATCCCAGCCATACTGGTAATGCAGCGTACACAACTCAACCGCACAGACCATGACGATGGCATCGGGTTCGGAGAGAGCGATGGCTCGAGCAACCCGAAGTCCATTCAGCGCTCCGTGACATCCCATAAACCCGACATGAGTACGCGACACGGTTCGGTTCAATCCCAGCTTCTCGATCAGATCCAGATCGACTCCCGGCGCGCTGAATCCGCTGCAGGAAACCGTCACCAGGTGGGTCAACTGTTGTGGATCGACACCTGCATCGGTCAAAGCGTTGGTCGCTGCCTGCACGGTCAGTTGAGAAGCTTCGTGTTCATAACGCTGCATTCGTTCTGCGGTGCCTGGCCCTCGATCTTCCGGACCTCGAGTTGTCCAATAGAACCGCTCAGCAAGGGCTTCTTCCTCAGATGAAGCTTCCAGCAACACACTATAACGTGACTGAATTCCACCGCGGCGATACAACACCTGAATCAACCCGGGCAGGTTGTTGGAATCGCAGGATTCTGGCGAGACAACAGTCTGTGCAAACATCACGGCAGCCTTTTGGGACACCGAATGCTGTGGCAAAGCTGTTCCCAGCCCCAGAATTTGAAATGACGTCATGAGCATGATGGCCTGTTAGTGAGCAAACTGAGGAACTCGATTAATTCGGCGAACGAGGAATTGAGTGAATCTCGGAAACATTCGAAATGTGGTCATCAATGTTGGCAGAATCCACGACTGCCGCAGCGCTGAGGATAGCAGTCGGCAGATGGCCTGTTCTTTGGCGACAATCTGTCGGAAAGAAGACGTCCACTCGGCTTGAAGTGAAGGCGTCCATTCTGTGACTCCAGACTTGAGCAGCGGAATGACAGCACTTGCAGCCGTCAACGCCCAGGCCATTCCTTCGCCCGTGAAGGGTTCAATGTAGCCG
This sequence comes from Ottelia alismoides, assembly GCA_037367405.1. Lineage (NCBI taxonomy): Eukaryota > Viridiplantae > Streptophyta > Magnoliopsida > Alismatales > Hydrocharitaceae > Ottelia > Ottelia alismoides. The sequence goes on along the minus strand of JAZKJV010007224.1, from coordinate 1,719,509 downwards.
GTTGAATCGCCAAGAAGAAACATCCGATGTCCACTGAGCCGAGTAGCCATTCGAGTCAGCGGCACGGTGCCCTTGATCGATGCCGACGTCAGGCCGGCCGGGCACGGCACACCAGCCGATTCAAAGATGGCCCGCAGAGTCTTCAGTGGTGACTTCGTGGAATTCAAATGAGACGCATCGACCGCAGCGGCGATGTCGAGCTGGCCATCTTCAATCTCAACAACGCCAACGTAACCGTGCGGCGCGACGGCCATGAGGATGGAATGACGCTCGATCCATGAGTCCTCGGGCGTTCGAGCGACGATCGTGCCAAGCCCAATGCGAGCACCGCGAACCGGCTGGGCCTGAAACTTCGTCAGACGGGACAAACTCGGATGTCCAAGCCCGTCGCAGATCAGCAGCATCTTTGCTCGAACCACTTCGGTCACATGCGAATCCTGAGTCGACTTCAGTTCGATCGTTCGAAAGTCATCCTGTGCATCGTTTGCCGCACCGCTGTCTGGCGGTGAGGTGTTCGAGGGCACGGCGATTTCGTCCGGCCGCGGCACAACGGAAGCCATTGTGTTCTGCCGAAACTCCGCTCCTGCGATCACTGCCTCCTGAGACAACCAGTCATCAAGCTTGAATCTTGATACGGCCACGTTTTGAGGCATCGCGAGATCGAGTTTTGAGCCCCGACATCGCACTGCCAGCGCGGACGTTTCAGATGGTTGAAGAGCGGCAAGACCTCGGTCGAGTCCGGCCTGCCTGAGCATCGCAACCGCTCGGGCGTTCAAGCAGCATCCGCAGACTTTATGCCGCGGAAATGACTGTCGTTCGACGAGCAGGGTTCGCATTCCTTCCCGAGCAGCCAAAGTTGCCGCCATCGAACCGGCAACGCCGGCTCCAACGATGACAACATCAAAACAATTGGTGCTCATTGAAGAAACGATCGGTCAGAAAACATGAATCAGATGCGTTGCAGAATCACAGGAACGTTCATGAGGCATTGAATACCGGCTCAGCATTTTGTCCATGAAAGCAGATACCGCTGTGGCCAGTGGAACTGAATTCTGGCATCCAGCATGTCAGCCTGCCGGGCCAGCGCCAACGCTTCATCTGACGTAAGCGAGCCTTCAACCGACATCGGTCCGTCGACGTGAACGATGCGACATCGCGTCAGTATTCGGCAGCCAATCCAGGCGAGCCAGTATCCCAGTGCGGTGCGGCGAAGGTCATCGACGAGGACCTGTTGCCGAGCGACAGATCGCATGATTTTCAGCAGCGTCAGTCCATCCGATTCGTTCAGATGATGAAGAAACAAACTGCACATCACAACATCAAACGATGACTGAGGCAGAGCATCGGTCAGAATGTTGCAGCGTTCGAATGAGACATTCGTCACTGCCGCCCGCTTCGCCTGTTCGGTCGCAAACTGAATGGCGGTCTCGCTCATGTCGCAGCCAAGAATTCTGAGATGCAGTCCTTCGCTGTTCGCTCTTTGTGCCATTCGAATTGCTAAATCGCCGCCACCGGAGGCAATATCGAGGAGTGTCAGTGGCTGTTCCTTCGAGGCCGACGACAGCAACGGCCGAATCGCATTCCAGATTGCTGCATCCGGACGACTCAACCAGTTGATTCTCCTAAGGCCCGTCAATGCACGGCGATGCTCATCAGCATCCAGAGACGGATCATCCATCAGTTCCGGCTGGAGTCTGCGACTACTGAACTTTGAAACCATCAGATTCTTACTCGATTTCCATCGCGCGACATCAGGCTGGGGAATGCACAGCGGTGCCGCTTTGACAGGCCTGGCCTTAGCTTCGGGTTGAAGCCACCGTCCGTATCCTCGCGAGCCGGGAGTTTCATTCAATGCGTCGAGCCATTTGGCGATAAGTGGTCAGGTCAACGGCATCTGAAACGAACTGCAAATGACCATCAGCGAACAGTACATGGATCCCCGAAGGATGGCGACTGTCGAGTTCGCATTCGTCGGCCATCGGCTGATTTGGGCCAAGAGACATAAATCCGGTCACTCGAGCCGGACCATCTTCACCAAGCTGATGAAAGCCAAGCCATGTTGAGGGAAGTCTTCGAGCCGAACGTTCGCTGATCACTGCAACATTGGAAAGACCACGAACAAGATCGCGGAAGCTGATCGCTCGACCGTGAATGAACGTGCCGTTGAGATCATCGTCGGCAGTTTCGTCCGGATCATTCGTTCCGGCAATGCCGACGTAGTTGGAATGTGGAAGCTGCATCAAAGCGATTTCAGAGAGGTGAACATCATCGATCAGGGACGGTGTTCCTTCGTCTGCCGATTCCATAAACAGCTTGAAGGACTCTTCCGCAACGTCTGACGGACACTGAAGCACTTTGGGAGTCTGCAAAAGTTCGGGAACACTCTGCGACGGGTCCAGCAGCGCCAGCGGCCACTTCTCCTGCACCGAACGTTTCAATGGTTCCTGTTCAAGAAATGCCAGCAGCGGCGGAACCCAGCCAGATTCCGCAGGTGTTCCCTGCACTTCAACCCAGCCTGACGGCAATCGTCCGAAGACATCATGATGCTGATGCAGTGCCAGCCCCAGTTGCCGCAGATTATTCTGACACTCGACCCGCCGCGCCGCTTCTCGTGCTGCCTGAACTGCCGGCAACAGCAGTGAAATCAGCAGCGCAACAACAGCCATCGTGACGAGCAACTCCAGAACCGTAAGTCCCCTTCGATGTGAAAGCGGCAAATGTCCTGGACACGAAACGCAACGGTGCATCATTTCGGCCTCACGTGGCTATGTTCATGGAGACGATGGCGATCCACTTCATAGTCTCGAACTTCCAAGCCGACTTCATGAAGCGCAGCGGCCGTGATGGAAGGCCACGGAGACAGCAGCGTCCGTCCGGTAGCTTCCGGATTCAGCGGAATCCAGATGAGCGCTGCAGCAACGGCTGTCATCGCCAGAGTCAATCGATGTCGCGTCGGAAGTGAATTGATCTGTGGGAGTTCGCGGGACCAGTCACGCGCGAGGATTTGCTCAACGCGCCTTTGAATCATGGATCGTCCAGCCCCACCGAATCCAAGTCCGGCGACAAGCCCCCGAGTTCGGCTTGTACACATCTCGGCAAGTCGAACCATGCCCTGCAGAAAAGTCTTCGCCTGCACGACCGTCGGATTGGCCATCAGGTCAGATGCCAGTTCGCGCTGAAGCGACGCTTCGCGGGATGATAACCAGACGAGAGGATGAAACCAGAATCCGATCTCGAGTAGTCTTTGCAGAAACAATCGCAGCGGGTGCTGAGCATTCAGGTGCGCCAATTCATGCCGCAAAACGGCGTCGAGCTCAGGCGCCGGAAAGCTGCGAATCGCTTCCGGAAGGACAATCACAGGAGCGTGAAGCTGCCAGCAAAACGGAGTTGCTGTTTCGGAGCTCCAGACGACAGTCGCACGAAGTGCCTGCAGTCGTTCGCGAGTCTCCCGCGACCACTCGATCCTCGGCAGGTTCGTTGCATTTTGAGATGCATCGTCGACCGTCAGCACAAGGGCTCGGCAGCGTTGAACGAGCTGATGCGTTCGGACCAGAGATACCATTGTCCCGATGCTGAGTACGACGACGCCCGCAAGCCAAAGGGATCCAATCGTTCGAAAGAAGATCTGAAACCAACTGGTCGCGGCGATCTGCCCCAGCATGATCAGGACCGAATCCGGTTGAAGAACTCGGAAGTGTGGAAGAAAACCACCCACAAGGCATAAAACGAGGATCAGAACATGCGCGTCAGCCCAGATCCGATCAGCCGCCGCGCTGGAAACAGCGCGACGTGCAAGGATCCACGCAACCAGAAGAACAAGCGAGCACTGAAGCGTGAGCGAAACAAACAACTCTGGGAATCCCGGAGAGGTCATTCGTTCTTCTCCAGTTTTCGCAAGGCGTCTCGAAGGATCTGAGCATCCTGCGGATTCGTTTCATTCTCTTCCATCATGTTCAGAACCAGCGATGGCAATCGGTTTCCGAACAGCACATCTTTCAGATCGCTCAGGATCGAGCGTGAGACATCGTCACGTGTGACCAGCGGCCTGTAGATGAATGCGCGACCGCTCTTTTCGCGAGCAAGTACTTTCTTCTTTGTCGCCAGCAGGTTCAGCGTGGTCATCACGGTTGTGTAGGCAAGATCGCGATCAAGATGATCGGAGACGTCCTGGACAGAACCCTGTTCAAGTTTCCAGAGCACATCCATCAGTTCAAGTTCGTACCGAGTGAGTCGGTGTTCTGTCACGCGGGAATCTCCAGCGGCGTACAAGTTGCAGTCTCCTTCGAAGGCGGGCCATGATTCATTCTGAATCAAAACGCTCATCCTGTGTGCAGAATGAATGCCTGAAATCGCCGCCCTCATCTGAACGAGGAATGCTCCAAGAGGTGAATAATTGAAGAATCCGTCTCGACAAAGATACGACAGATATAGTAACACTCCGGAACTTTGGCAGTTCAGGCCATTTCGGTCAAGGGACGTTTGTACCGAACCATTTTCCCAGACTGTTCAGGAAGAGCAGTCACCCCGATTGCAAACAACCGTGGATACGCCGCAGAATCAGCGAGTCACGACAAGCTGCAAAGTCTCCTGTTTCAATCGCGCTGAATAAGATTGGCAGTCAGACACGTCCGACCACAGAAACTTACACGATGGCATCATGTTTCAGAGTTCATCCGCATTCTGAAATGAGCAAGCCACGTGAATCGAAAGGATTCGAAATGAAGATGTTGAGCAACTTATTCCAGACCGTTGGCAGGGTCTGTTTGCGACAGCCACTTTCCCGAGTCGTCATCACGGGAATCGTTTTTGTGATCGGAGTATCGCTTGCCCCGATTCACTCGCAAGCCACCGTGGTGCAGCCGACTCAGCAGGCCACAGCCACAAATGATGAACAGGCTACGTCGCTTGAGCCGAATCAGGTTGATGTCAAGAAGAGCCGTGTCTACATCTTTGTCGACAAGACTGGTCTGGGACATCAGCACGGAGTCGAAGGACGCCTGAGCAGCGGCAGCGTGCAACTGGGTGCGACTGAAAACGCAGGCGAGTTCGTCTTCGATATGAAGAGCTTTGATGCTGATACCGATGCGGCTCGTCGCTATCTGGGCCTGAGTGGGTCAACGGATGCATCAACTCGGCAGCAGGTCAACCAGAACATGCGAAACACGTCGATCCTGAGTGTGAATCAGCATCCGACGGCAACGTTTGCAATTAAATCTGCCACTGAGTCGAGCAAGAAGAGTCGCTCCGGAAAGCCAATTTACGAATTCACCGGCGAGTTCACTCTTCGAGGCAAAACCCGTCCTTTACAATTTGAAGCCGAAGTGGAGACAAAGGACGGGATGGCTCACCTGAAAGGGCAGTTTGCCATTATGCAGACTCAGTACGGGATCACGCCGTTCAAGAAGGCTCTTGGAGCTGTTGGTGTTGCCGATCGTCTTGTGATTCACGGTGATCTGTGGGTGGCAACTGAACCGGCAGCAACGAAGTAGTGCTGACAAAGCGGGTCGACGAAGTCTTGACCAGACATCGCGGTGGCGAAGCATTAATTTCACGTGTGTGCCGCAGAAAGAGATAGTAGAAATGATCTCATGTCCCGACGTTCAGAAGGACGTCATTCGTCAGCACTACAACATTTCGACGATCTTCTATCGGCTCATGTGGGGGCAGCATATTCATCATGGACTTTGGTCCGGAGATGAATCGCCGAAGGTTGCCACACGACAGTTGACGGAGCAGGTCATTCGAGAAGCAGCCGTCAAAGAAGGCGACCGAGTTGTCGACATCGGATGCGGAATGGGTGGATCATCGATTTATCTTGCCAGGCATCTGAAGTGTCAGGTGACCGGCGTGACGATCAGTTCGTTTCAGAAGCGATATGCGACGTGGTCATCGCGATTTGCCGGAACCTCGGGTCGGACATCATTCCTTTGTCAGGACGCTGAGAAGACTGAGTTTCCCGAGCAGAGCTTTGATGTTGCCTGGAGCATCGAATGTACAGAGCATCTGTTCGACAAGCCGGCGTTCTTCCGAAAAATGGCGACATGGCTGAAGCCCGGCGGACGAGTCGCCATTTGTGCCTGGCTGGCTGGCGATGACCCTTTGACGGACGCACAGACAAAGCTCGTTGAGGAAGTCTGCGAGGGGATGTTCTGTCCATCATTCGGAACCGAAAAAGACTACTGCCAATGGCTGACTGATGCCGGACTGACAATGACCAAAGTCCACGACTGGACATCACGAGTCTCAAGGACATGGGAAATCTGTCGAGACCGCGTGAACCGATTTGGTCTGCGGAGGGTTGCATCCTGGATTGATCCGGGACAGATCATTTTTCTCGATCGATTTCAAACACTGCTTGATGCCTACAACACCGGGGCCATGAAGTACGGCTGCTTTATCGCGGAAAAGAAGTAGACACGATCAGTGCAATTCGGGACATTCGGCGCCTCAAAGTCGAGCCATCGATTGAGAAGCAGCATGAGTCTCTGGAGTTGTTAACCGGCAGAAGAAACAAACGCTCAAGCCATGGACGGGCTTGATGACATCACAAGGTTCGTGTGTGGTTAGTGCGCAATCAAAGCTGCAACGGTTTGTTGCTGTGCCGTCAGCGAAGCGTCTCATTGGAGTCGCTGTCGGCGTGGGTACGCAGGCATTCTTTGTCTACACCGTCGTGGGCTTGTTCGAGTATCTGCGATATTGGATCGCCGAGTCGACTCAATCGTGGCTGCTGGTTGACGCGTTTCTCGCCCTGCAGTTTGCTGTCCCTCACAGCGTGATCCTTCATCCCACGACTCGAAGAAAGCTCCAGCCACTGGTTCCTGCAGAATTCCACGGGCTGTTCCTCTGTGCCTGCACGTGCCTGAGTCTGCAATGGATGTTCGCGTGCTGGCGCAGTTCGCCAGTGATGCTTTGGGATTTTGACGGACTTCCGGCCAACTTGATGCTCATGGGATTCTACGCCTCGTGGGCCACGCTGCTCTACAGCATCAGTATGACGGGATTCGGTTATCAGACCGGGCTGTCTCAATGGCTCTACTGGTTTCGCGACGAGAAAATGCCTCGTCGCAACTTCACAGCGGTCGGTCCATACCGGTTGTTGCGTCATCCCGTTTATCTGAGCTTTCTTGGGCTCATTTGGTTCACTCCGACAATGTCGGCCGATCACGCGGTACTTACGGGAATTTGGACAGTCTACGTCGGCATTGGCAGCATCCTGAAAGACCAGCGGCTGCTGTTTTATCTTGGAGATTCTTACGCAACCTACATGCAGAAAGTGTCTGGATATCCGATGATGCTTGTGGGTCCGCTGGGCAAGCGTCGGGCGTCGCACAACGTCAGCGAGCCGGACAGCAAACAGCAAGACACGATCCCGTTCCAGGTCGATGTGCGATCCGACGTCCGCAGAGCAGGATGATCGAGCCTTGAATCGTGATTCAAGAACTAGCACTTTGAAAGGAAGTTCGGCGACATTGCATGGACCAGATCTACTCCAGAATTCGACTGCTGGTCGTTTACGGACTGGTTCTGCTGCCTTTCATCATCTGGGGCGCAATCAACGCTTTGGAGTCGACCAACAGTTCGCCTATTGACTGGGTTGACGCGACTTTCCAGCAGCGACAGAAATACGACGACTTCGTTGCCCTGTTCGGTCCGGGAGATGCCGTCGTCGCGAGTTGGCCGGAATGCTACTGGACAGACGAACGACTCGATGGGCTGGTTCGCGAGCTTCGAGAATCACCCGTGTTCCGTGCTGCGGATGGAAGTCCTTACTTCTATCAGGTGACATGCGGTCGCGAAGCCATCCTGCAAATGACGGCTCCTCCAGTTCAGCCTCCGGCAACGGACGAAGACGCGGGAGCGGTGCCTTCCGAATCTGCAGCAAAGTTGGCGCGCCAGCCTCGAATCACCGTACCGGATGCCATCCAAAGGCTCAAGGGAACTCTGATTGGTAAAGACGGGCGAACGACCACGGTTGTGATCATTCTGAACAAAGAAGGACTTGTCCTGCGGGCAAGTCTGGTCCAAAGCATTCGTGAACTGATCACGCAGTCGTTTGATATCGCCGATGCGGATCTGCATCTTGTCGGCCCGGTCGTCGATGGACTCACTGTTGACGAAGCCGCTCATGCATCACTGACCCACTTCGCCGGCCCGTCAGCGCTGATCATCTTTGCCATTTGCTGGTGGTCACTCCGATCGTTAACCCAGGCAACCGTGGTTTTCCTGACCGCATCCCTGTGTCAGGGAATCATTCTGGCAACCATCTATTATTCGGGGGAACAACTGAGTGCGCTGTTGATTATCCTTCCGCCGCTGGTTCAGGTCTTGACTGTTTCCGGCGGCATTCATCTGATGAACTACTATCACAATGCCCTCGAGACGATGGAACCGCGAGACGCCGCCATTCGCGCGTTCCACGAAGGCTGGCTTCCAAGCCTGCTTTCGCTCGGTACGACCGCAATGGGGACGGCGTCGTTGATGGTGAGCGGTCTCGAACCGATCCGCCTGTTTGGAATCTATGGAACCGTCGGCGTTCTGACCGCAACTGCTTCCGTTCTGACCGTTGTGCCGTGTTCCATGATGATCTTTGGGCGAAAGAAACAAGGATCAGCCGGAGCAACTCACGACGAAGTGCATGCTCAGCCAATGTCTGCATTCCGACAGTGGACTGACCGCTGTTGGCAATGGCTGGCCTCTTTTCTCTATCGAAACAACACGCTGTCCCTGATCGCTCTGTTTGGAATCATGGCGCTGACGGCCGTCGGGCTGCCGTGGCTCAAGCCTTCCATTCGCATTGAGACTCTGTTTCTGCCGGACAGTCGGATCATGCAGGACTACCGCTGGATGGAGGATCAGATTGGCCCGCTTGTTCCCATCGAGGTGCTTGTCTCCTTCGACAATGACTGTCGGCTTAATGCTCGTCGACGCATGGATGTCCTGTGGCGAGTCAACGATGTTTTGATGAAGCAGCCGCACGTCAAGGCATCGCTCTCAGCGCTGACTTTCTTCCCAACGATGCCAAAGATGGAAGGCATGCCCGCGACTCTCCGGTCCGGGATGCTCAACAAAGCCATCCACATGGCAAAGCCTTCCTTTGAGGCCATGAATGTTCTGCGTACGACCGACCAACGAGAACTCTGGCGCATCACTGCGCATGTCAGTTCGCTTGATCCACTCGACTACGGTGACCTGCTGGATCACATTGACGCTGCCGTGACTGCTGACTTGTTCAAGAGTTCCGCTGACTCTGCAGAGGGCGATTCATCAAAGGAGATGACAGGCGTTGAAGTTTTTACGTCCGGAATCATGCCGCTTGTCCATGAGATTCAGGGACAACTGCTGATCGATCTGACGAACAGCCTTATATCTGCATTGATCGTGATTACGCTCACCATGACTCTGGCTCAGGCAGGTTTCTGGAATGGCATCCTTTCCATGATGTCCAACATCTTTCCGATCGTGATTGCCTTTGGGATCATGGGGTTGATTGATCATCCGATGGACATCGGGTCTGTGATGACCGCAAGTATCGCTCTTGGGATCGCAGTCGACGACACGCTCCATTTTCTGGCATTCTTCCGTCGGATGATGCAGCGACCCGGAGCCACACGTCTCTCAGCAGTTCTGTCCGGCTATCAGCATTGCGGACTTGCGATGATTCAGACATCGGTTTCATGCGGACTCGGTCTGCTTGTGTTTGCTCTGAGCGACTTTGTCCCGACCAGTCGATTCGCGGTGTTGATGGCATTCCTGTTGCTGCTCGCACTGCTTGGTGATCTGCTGCTCTTGCCCGCACTGTTGCTGTCTCCGGCCGGACGACTGTTCGAACCTGCAGAGACAGACAGAACACCAAACTGAGAATCATTCGAGAAAGACCCGTGTTTTGTCGTTTCGGGCACGGACTGCCGCGAATTTCAGGTCCAGAATCAGAGTTTGGAGCCCCCGAAGGAATCCTCACATTGACAGAATTTTTGCGGTTCCGTAGTTTCCGCGCACTATGGGAATAGTTGAAAGCAGGGCAAGGATGTTTCCATGCGTGTCTCGGTTGTAATCCCGGTCCACAATGAAGAGCAGAATATCGAAAGTCTGCTGCACGAAGTGGATTCTGCGCTGTCGCCATTGGGCGACTTTGAAGTTGTCGTTGTAGACGACGGCAGTTCTGATGGAACATCGGCCGTTCTAAATCGTCTTCATGACGTCATCCCGACTCTGCGAGTTGTCCGACATCAGTCCTGCTGCGGGCAAAGTACTGCCTTGATGACCGGAATTGACGCAGCCATTGCTCCCATCGTGGCGACACTTGATGGCGATGGTCAGAATGATCCGGCTGATTTGCCGGCAATGATTGAGCGGCTCGAAAATGAAGCCAGCCGGTCATGCCTGCAGATGGTCGCCGGGTTTCGAAGTCGTCGCCAGGATTCTGCATGGCGACTGCTCTGTTCGCGAATCGCAAATTCGATTCGAAGTCGAATCCTGAAGGACCAGACTCCTGATTCCGGATGTGGAATCAAAGTATTCTTTCGCGAAGCGTTTCTGCGGATTCCACACTTCAATCATATGCATCGTTTTCTGCCTGCATTGATTCTTCGAAATGGCGGAACTGTCGTGTCCGTTCCTGTGAATCATCGTCCGCGAGTTCACGGTCGATCTCATTATGGCACGCTGCGCCGACTTGTGAATGGAATTCTTGATCTCGCGGGAGTTGCATGGCTGATCCATCGCAATCGTCTTCCCGTCATTGAACACATGGATGCTGCACATGACGAGCGAACAGATGTGGATCGCCTTCGGTTTGATGGGACAATTCCTATTCACAAGCCGGTTCGTCGTGCAGTGGCTTAGCAGCGAGAAGCAGAAGAAGAGTGTCATTCCGGCTTCGTTCTGGTTTCTAAGCATCGGCGGCGCTTCGATTCTTCTTCTGTACGCGATCCATCGACGTGACGTGGTTTTTACGATCGGGCAGGGTTCGGGGATGTTTATCTATCTTCGAAATCTCCAGTTGATTCGAAATGAGAAGATTCGAACGGCTCAGCAGTCGATGTCAGTCGTTTCGGCAGACGAATCGTCGCCATCAGCGCGAAGGGCTGCCTGACAGCACATGCCATGTCGCGATCTTTGCTCTGGGCGATTTTGCTGGCGGCTGTCCTGACGGGAATCACACTGTTCAGCCGCCCGCTGTTGCCTGTGGATGAAACTCGATACGTGAGCGTCGCGTGGCATGCTCACGAAAGCGGCGACTACCTTGTGTCGCATTTGAACGGCGATACCTACGCTCACAAGCCGCCGGTGCTGTTCTGGCTGATCAATCTGGTCTGGCAGGTGACCGGTGTCAGCACGCTGGCTGCTCGCCTTGTTGTTCCGATCGCTGGTATGGGCTGCCTTGGGCTCACCTGGCTTCTGGCTCGTCAGCTTTGGCCACAATCGAAAGAAACCGCAGACTGCGCGCCGCTGATGCTGGTCTCATCCATGCTCTGGATGGTGATGATGCCGCTCACGATGTTCGACACGCTGCTGACGTTCTTTTCCCTCGCGTCGCTTCTCGGAGTCGTTCGAGCATCGTACGGACGATTCTGGTCCGGATGGATCATCGCAGGCGTCGCGATGGGACTGGGCGTTCTTACCAAAGGTCCCGTCATTCTGGTTCATGTGCTTCCCGCAGCTCTGGCGGCACCGTGGTGGGCCGTGTCCGTGAAGAGCCTTCGAACAAAATGGTACTTCGGGCTGTTCTGTTCCATCCTGATTGCCGCAGTCGTTGGATTGTCGTGGGCACTGTCGTCGGCAGCGGCCGGAGGCAAGGCTTATGCTGAGGAACTGCTCTTCGGTCAAACTGCCGGACGAATGGTGCAGTCGTTCGCTCACAAGGAACCAATCTGGTGGTACCTGCCATGGGTTCCGGTGTGTCTTTTGCCGTGGCTGAACTTCGTTCCGTTGTGGCGAGGCTTCTTTTCGTTTCGTCTGGATGACGGGCTGAAGTTTGTCGTAGTCTGCAGCGTGTCGACGCTGCTCATCATGAGCCTCGTCAGTGGCAAACAGATTCATTACCTCGTCCCCATGCTGCCTCACGGCGGAATGGCCATCAGTCGCATTGCCAACATGCGAGCTGACGGACAGGTTTCTCGCCGAGATCAATGGCTGCCCGCCGGTGCGACGATTTTTCTGGGAACCGTACCGCTCATTGTGAACTGGTGGCGTCCGTTTGGTTCAGAGTCGGTCGCGGGGCTCGTTTCCAGCGGTTATGCGATACCGTTCATCGCGTTTGGAATCGCGGTTGCGATCATTCCGGCCGGAACCGTCGTTCGAGCCGTGACGGTCATCTCGACGTTCTCGATCGCCTTTCTTTCGGTCATTGTGTTTGCTCTGTCCTCAACGATGTGGGACGGATTCGATCTGCAGCCGATTGCATCATTCGTCGGCCAAACAAATCAACCGATCTGCTGGTACAAGGGCTATCACGGACAGATCAACTTCATCGGTCGCATCGCGAAAGTGACCGAAGTGTCGATTGAAGACGACTTACAAGACTGGCTGAATGGCGAACCTGATGGAGTCGTCGTCATGCGACTTTCGCATGCCGACCCTGCCTGGTCCAGTGTGCTGCCGATGCTGGAGAACATCGACCGCGCCAGTCCAACAACCGAACAGGAACAGGCCATCATCTCGGCGCTCAGATCAACCGAAGGTTTCCCGGCGCGAACGAGAGTTTCGCAAGTGTTGTACGTTCAGTGGATCCGTTCCGGACTTCGCTCCAGCCCACACCTCGTGCTCAAGTACTCTCCCGCGGCTGATTAGCGCCGCTTTCGTTCTGAATGCTTTCTTCAGCAGAAAATGAACTCGTGGATACTTCTTCGCATTCTGATGAGACTTCAACAGCAAACACTCGTGACGCTTCGTCAAGGCGATGGTTTGCAGCAGCCATTGTGATCGTGCTGATCCTGCGAGTCTGGATGATGATCACCTTTCCGCTCACGGACAAAACAGAATCGCGATACGGAGAACTGGCTCGAGTCACAGCTGAGGGCGGTTACTGGCTGATGCCACACATGGCCCCGAATGAGCCATTCTTTGCCAAGCCACCATTGTCGACATGGATGTCGTCCGCCTGCTGGCTTGCGATTGGAAAGTCCGAGTTTGCGCTGCGACTTCCTTCGTTCCTGATGTCACTGATGACGGCCGGATTGGTCTTGATGGCCGCGCGTGATCTCAACGTCGGTCGTATGGGACTTTGGATATCGGCAGCATCATTGGTTTCTGCACCGATGTTTGTCGTCAGCGCGGGAACGGTCATGACGGATTCCTGTCATGTGGCATGTGTCACGGCCGCGATGTTCTTTGCGTGGAGATGCCTGAAGCATCCTGATTTCCGTCGCTGGCGAATCTGCTTTTGGTGTGTCCTCGGAATCGCCACACTGGCCAAGGGCCTCGCAACCGTGGCGTTGATCATCATGCCGATCGTTGCGTATTCAAGTGTCAGTGGTACACCGATGCTCGTTGTGCGGCGTCTGTGGGATACTCTCGGATGTTTGCTGGCTGGCGTGATCACACTGTCGTGGTACGTTGCTGCAGAGCGATCATATCCGGGCTTCCTGAACTACTTCCTGATTGGCGAACACTTTCAGAGGTTCCTCAAAGGAGGCTGGAAAGGCGATCGCTATGGACAGCCACATCAAACGCCGATCGGAATGATCTGGCTGTACTGGTGCATAGCGATCGGGCAATGGATTCCGATGTTTCTCGGCGAAGCGTTTCGAGCGGGACGAGACAGCATTCGTGGACATGTGTCGCAGGAAGATCGCTGGATCTGGTGCTGGATTCTGATGCCGCTGCTGTTCTTTTCCGTGTCCAGGAACATCATCATCACCTACACGCTGACCGCCATACCACCGTTTGCATTGCTCGCAGCTCGGTGGGGAGAAAATCATACGGGGTGGATGCGAACTGCAACCCCCAAATGCGTCTTTGCGTTTGCGATCATTGTCACCGCCGTCGGAACGACATGGCTGCCGGGAAAGCTGGAGAGCCTTTCAGCTCGAGGATTGATTGCCGAAGCTCAGGCAGGAAAGCCATCAGCACGAATCATCGTTTGCGACTGCTATCCGTTCTCCGCAAGTTTCTATTCACGGGCAACTATTCGAACGGTCGCAGGGGACGAGATTGCGTCCGCTTGTTCTCAGGAACCGCCAGACTTCGTGATCATTTCGACTGACATGGTGGATCAGTTCAACAAAGAAGTCCGTGGCAACAAGCTGGCCTCCAACTCTGAAGCGGTTCTCCTGGAAATCCCCCGCGAGTAGTGATCGGTTAATTCTGCCGCACCGTGGGGTTTAATGAACTGCCGGAAACGGGACTTGTCTTCGTCGAGGCACCACATCTACAGATCGGTCTTCGTGAAGTACGATGTTTATAGTAAAATGCCCAGTCAGAGGCAGATAAGGTTTCGACGGTCCTCGAACAGTCGAAACACACATGGACCGCTTTGAACAGCCAATGTCGGAGGAGCGACCTTCAGCGGCTTGCCAGAGCGGACACACAACGGACTGTGACAGGACAATGATTCAAACCGCATATCCCCGGATCTTCTCCGAGAACAGCGCATCGCTCCCGCGCCCCGCAACAACCGACCACGCGCTCACGCTTCTGATTCCAGCGTACAACGAAGAAAATCGCCTGCCAGCAACCCTGGCGGCAGCTCGAGATTACCTGGACGACTGGGGTGTTGATTATCGTGTGGTCGTCGTCGACAACGGCAGCCGAGATCGCACGGGCGTACTTTCAAAGAGATTTGGCGGCCGCTTTTCGACAATCCACCAGCCCGTTTGTGGCAAGGGAGCGGCAGTTCGTAAAGGAATGCTGCTCGCGACGGGAGCTGTCGTCGCGTTTACCGATGCTGATCTGCCATACGATCTTGCCGCATTGCGAAAGGGATATCAGCAGATTCTGTCTGGTGAGTCCGACGTCGTGTACGGATCACGAAGCATTGCAGGTGCTGAGATCGCGGTGAAGCGGCGATGGATTCGATCGCTGGCGTCATTCGCTTTTCGGTGCCTCGCTCGACAGCTCATCTCACGAACTGTTGTGGACACACAATGCGGTCTGAAGTTGTTTTCCCACGAAGCAGCAAGAAGAGTCTTCTCAAGAACAACCATCGACGGATTTGCCTTCGATACCGAAGTCGTGTTCCTTGTTGAACACCTTCATCTTCACGAGTCAATCATTCCGGTGACCCTGATCAACGAGGATGAAACCACTTTGTCGTTGACTCGTCACACGCTTCCAATGCTTCGAGACATGATGTCCGTTCGATGGCGAGCCTTGCTGGGCGGCTATCAGACGGAAACAGCGATTGAAACGACGCCACAGAGAGCCCGTCGAGCGGCCTAACTCATGTTCGAAGTCAGAACCACCATGGGTTCAATGATCAAACATGACGGGAATTGACATGGATCATCCCGGCGTTTCACTGTTTCTGCACGCTGACGACTTCGGAATGAGTCGCTGCATTACCGATGGCATCATCGATGCGTTTGCAAATGGAGTTCTGACCAGCACGTCCATGCTGATGAACGCACCTGAGGGGAACTACGGATTCGAGAAATGGCGTTGGCTGGAAGCAGAACGAATCGCTGGACGGCTTCAGACGACCCTTCGACAGCAATGCGGTGACTCGGGAGTCGTTCCGTTTGACCTCGGAGTTCACTTGAACTTGTCGCAGGGACGCCCCGTCACTTCTGAGTATCCGGCGGAATTGCTTGATCGAAACGGCTGCTTTCCGGGAATTGGCACCGTCTTTCGAAAGCTGTTCTTTGGTGGTGAACGCTGGCGGACGGCGATTCGCACCGAGCTGGCGACCCAGATCGCCCGCCTCGTCGACATGGGCATGCAGCCGACCCACTTGAATGGTCATCAGTACGTCTCACTGATCCCATGCGTCTCTTCGATGATCCCCGAACTGATGCAGTACTTTCAGATTCGCGTAGTCCGTGTGGCACTCGAACGGAATCTATGGAACGCATGGTTTGGCACAAACCATCGTGTCCTCGGCACCGCTGTCGGATTCGTCAAGCGTCACTATGCGCGGAAGTTTCGACGAGTCATTCGAGACGCCGGGTTGTCATGTCCGTCGCAGTTCTTTGGGACATCTCACGCAGGGCGGATTCAGCTTCCGATCCTTCGAAGGTTTCTTGAATCTGCCGACGCAGCACTGAACTGCGAAATCGGAGTTCACCCGGGACGGCCACCCGAACCAGGCAACGTCGAACCAGCCCGCGATGGCTGGTCGGATCCTCTGTGTGATCTGCGCCCGCTGGAGTTGCAGATGCTTGTCGATCCGAACACAGCCCAACTCATCCAGCGAAGCGGTTGGCAACTGAGTCGCCTGCGGTTACTGGGCGATCAGACCAGCAACCGCGGTTGACCTCCACACGCTGTCACATGTTGGTTTTGGTATCGCCGCCAGAACCACCGGCGACCTTTTGCAGGGCCGCGTTGAGTTCCCGATCGAAACCGTGGTCGCGGCTGTAGATTCGGAAGATGATGAAACTGGTTGGCAGACTTCGGAACAGTTCGTCATCGTCGAGTTCATACGACAAGCCACTCGCCGGATCGTACCAGTAATTCTGTTTTCCGGCCGGCTTTCTGGCGCTGGGGCGATGGTAGTGCTTTGCCACATCGATCCGCAGCGGGATCTCTTTGAGATGCTTCGGTAGCGCCTCCCGGACGCGGCGTTCCACGAGATCGGGTTCAGAGAAAATCGTTGTGCTTTCCTGCTGTCCACTATGGAAATGCATCGTCCGTTCGCACGCCATACGCCACATTTCTTTGCGATTGATGATGTCTTTCCAGTGCTGCCCCAGCTCACGCAGAGTCGGATCACTGCTGTCGGCCCAGCGAGTCACATCAACAAGGAATGATGTTTCAGTCAGTCCCTGATAAGCCTTCAGATGTTCCAGAGGATTACCCGGGAACAATCGCTTCATCGTTTCTTCAAAATAGTCCTCCAGCGCGATGTCGATGCCTCGAACGGTTCGATGAAAGTAGATCGTCCGGAAGAGGTTCGCACGCGTCTCGATAAAGTTGATCAGCGTCGGCAGGCCGCGCGAATGGATGGTCAGTCCGTTCTCGCTGAAGAAGCTGTAGTGGATCAGGCGGGAGATATCGAATGCCTTCGTGTTGTAGCCCGACATGTAGGCATCACGAAGAACGAAGTCCATATTGTCAACCGTGTAGATGCCGCTGAACAACGCGCGGAGTTTGCGGAGCCAGTCAGGATGCCCTTCCTGATCTTCCTGTTTGCCACTGGGACGTCGAATCAGCCATGCGATCTGTTTCGGGTCGATCTCTTCAAGCGGCTGCAGTTTGCCGTTCGGATTTCTGCGGATGCGGCGAATGATGTCGCCCAGTTCGTGTTCGATGATATGGCCGCCGATGTCCTCGTGAGTCAGCCCGAACTGATCCAGATAGTGATCATCGAAGAAGTGACCAAACGGACCGTGTCCCACATCGTGAAGCAGGCCGGCGATTCGGACCATGCTTTCGACGCACGCTCGCGAAGGCACATTCCGGCAGCAATCATGCAGCGATTCGTACCAGGCATTGACGGTGACTGAGCCCAGATGCATCACGCCGAGGATATGCTGGAATCGCATGTGTTCGGCGGACGGAAACACCCACCATGCGGTCTGCAACTGGTGGATCTGTCGCATTCTCTGGACCCACGGATGGTCGATCAGATCCTGTTCGGCGGCTTCCCCGGTTGGCAGACCGACACGGGAAATGAACGGGATGTAACCGTGAATCGGATCGTGAGAGAGGCTCTCCGTTGTGAAATCTCGAACCATTCCAGGCTGCTCGCAAAACAAAGCGTAAATCCACATCACCAAAACCGCAGCATGATAGCGGGCCGTGCGCGAATGTCTTGCGAGACGGAGCATCAGACGGAGCGAGGCTGCGGCTGATCACCTTTTCCGGACGATTTGGTGCGAGCTTTACGCAGGCGTATTGGCGAGATTCAGTGCATCGCTGAGTCTCTGCAGCGAGAACGGTTTTGCCAAAATGCCAAGCGGTCGGACGCAGTCGCCAACTTTGTAGCGATCGATCGTTGCGCTTCCGCCCGAGATCACGACAACTTTCAGCGACAAACCGAGTTCCTCAAGCCGCTGCAGCGTCGCAAGTCCATCCAATTCGGGCATCGCGTCGTCCAGCAGGACAATGTCAAATGCCTGCGGATTTGATGTCAGCAGGGCGATGGCATCGGGACCGCTGGCGGCCAAATGCACTTCGTGCTTCATCGCCTGCAACATGTTCGAACACACAGCGCGAACCATCTGGTCGTCGTCTACCAGCAAGACTCTCACGCGAACACCCAACTTTCGGACCGGACTGGCGAACCAGTCATGCTCATTGTTGTGATTCTTTGATGCGGCCCGAAGTCGTACCGCGAGGCGCGGTCGCAGACTTCGGAAACAATGAGCGAAAAGAACCCGGCAATTGAGGCACGGAGACTGGCAACTGCTGAAGTTCATCGGCCAGACGCGCGTTGTCCTTCTGAAATTGTGGGAACAACGAATGGACTTGCGGTATTTCTGACTGAAGATTCGGAATGGCCACCGGCAATCCCTGGATCTTCTGTTGCAGACTTTCCGGAAGCGCGTGTCCGTTCAGCGTCTGTTCGACATCGCCCATGATTCGGCGGATCTTCTCCTGATCCTTCTGCGGAATCAACTTTGAGTTCGTGACTTGTCGGACTAATGTCTGAGGATCCACTTTGCCTGACCGCAGAGTTGCGACGATCTCTCTGACTTCTCCAATCTGTTCCAGAACGTCCTTATTCTTTGTCATCAACTGATCATATTCACCTTTGAATCGTCCCGTCAGTTTTTCAATCTGTTCACCGGCAAAGGTGTTGACCTCGGCGACAAGACGCTCCTTCGCGATATCAAGTTGCTGAGTGAACGCGTGCTTCACACCCTCGGAGATCTGCTCCCCAACATCCGACTCCAGATTGATCTCGGGGTCGCGCAGAGTTCCACCGATCATCACGGTCGCATTGAGCTTCGAAAGCGATGTCATCGCGTCGTTGGCTGCGTCGACGATTTCGGTTCGCACATCTTCGGTGGCCGCGAACTTCAGGTTCGAGATCTCTGAATCCAGATCAATCTGCCCTTCGATTCTGCTGTCCTGCACGCGAAGCTGAGTTTGCCATGAGAGATCCGACAAAGTGCCCGTGAGACAAGTCTCCTGCGGTTTTCCGGCCAGCAGCGGAATCGGATTTGAGTCGGCGTAACTGGCGATCATCTCGGCAACGGGCTCATCGACCGTAGCATCGTAGGTGATTCGAAGGTTCAGCGGACGCGAGCCCTCCGCGATCAATTCCATGACGCACGGACGCTGCAACAGTTTCGGATCTTCGGTCACATCAGAGAGTGTCGCACTGAACGGAACTTTTTCGCCATGAATCGACATTTGGCCTGACAACGTGAGTCGCTTCAACAGGAAGTCGGGCGCTGGATTGCGAATGGCGAACTCGAAGTCCCGACCCACATTTCGTGGCGGACGAACCTGCTGACCAAGTTCGCTCTGATATTCACGAGCTGCTTCCACCCACGTCAGAACCTGCTGCAGTTGTCGATACATCGGTTTGCCAAGCAACGCTTGAGTGATGCGACGCCCGTCCGGCTTAAGCAGAGACAACTTGTGTCGGATCTTCTCCTGATCACGTTCCCGTGATTCGTTGAGCGATTTGAAGTCTTCGCGAACTTCGGGCACGATTCCCTTGAGCTCCACCTGGAACTCCTGAGCTTCGCGAATGAGCTGTTCTGCTTCCTGGCTGACCAGCAGATACTGTTCAATCTGCTCAAGTGTGTCGCCTTTTTTGGCGTTTTCAAAACGAACTTTGAGCTGACGAACGCGCGGCTCAAGAGCCTTGGCTCGATCTGTCATGTCTTCGAATCGCGTGTCCCACTTGCCATACATTTCACGACCGACGCGATAGGTCTCCAGCGTGTTTGGGTCCAACTCCGATTTGACTTGTTCGGTCAGATTCTGGAGCCAGTCGTTGCCAAGTTCTGTGAGCTTGTCGGAAATCCACGAGGGCTCTTCAGTGACCGGCTCATCGACCATTTCAAGCTGGCCATCATCTGAACGATCCGTGTCAAACTGAACTCCCGTGAGATGTCCTTCTTCAACCACGAAGCGTCGTCGAGACAATGATGACGGCTCCAGACGGAAGTGCATCTCGTCGAACTGAACGAGGTTCTTACCCGGCCGCTTCGCACTGGCAAGAGCCACGTCACGGATGGTCATGGTGGGCGGAAAAAACTTCGTTCGCAGACCGCCAACATCAACCTTCGCACCAGTGACTGACTGAAGCGATTCAACGGCTGAGTATCGCAGCAAGGGATCCATGCCGAACGCAAAAAAAGCCCAGACCATTGCAACGATCAGAAGTCGCGGTATCAGGTATGTCCAGCGCATGTCGGCCTCTTGAAGAGTCGGATGACTGTCGGAGATGTTTCACAAATGTCAGCAGGCGTGATGATCGTTCTGAGCGTCGATCGCAAGATTGCTTACTCAACTGCCGCGATTCGATTGGCCCACTCGGCACCAAGAAGCAGCTTTGCGTATCGCCATTGCCGGAGTCGCTTTGAGAGTTTGTCGGAGTACTTTTCAAAGAGCGGTCGGCTGAGACGGTAGATCGGAAAGATGAGCATCAGTCCGGTCACAAAGCTGCCCATCACGATCGAGTTGTTGAAGTCCGTCCACGGCATGAAGGGCGTGTTGATCATCTCAGTGAAAATGCCCTGCAGTGATGGTTGGCTCAGTACAAACACGCCGACGCGATCAAAGAGTGAATCGAACATCGCTGCGCAGAAGCTGCACAGCACGATCGCGAATGTTGCGATGGCCAGATTGACACGAGTCGCCGCAAGCAGTGTTCCCAGCACAATCGCCAGGAGGTTTCCCTTTGGGACCAATCCGACGAATACACCCAGCGCGAGGCCAAAGGCCATCTGGCGCGGAGTTGATTCCGTCACAAACGCCTGGATGAAAAGTCGAAGCGGTCGCAGGATCAGAAACATGGCAATCCCTCGCAGTGTGCCTCCGGAGAAGGAGCCATCCATGGCTCTTTCTGAGTTCTCAGAGGACATTCAATCGCGCAAGTTCTGAGAGAGTGGCGAGAACAGGCATCGCTCGTCAAGATCGTGTCCGGGCCGAATGGGGCAACAATCTTTGAGGATTTGGGAAGGCGGGGAGACGAAGTGCCGTTCGGGGCCATCATTGCTCACCACCGGCAGGATTTGCCGATTTTCGCGGGCTGGGTCGACTGCGGTTCGTTGCTGAGTTCGTGAGAACTCGGATTTCTGGCTGCAGTTCGTGGCCAAGTTTGTGAGACCTCGGAACTCTGACGAATTCCGTTTCGGCAAAAAAGATGCCATCAACAGGCGGATACCCGGTGGACTGACGGAAATTCGTGTGCGGCTGTCATGGCGTCGGATTTTCTGATCCAATGAGGCTGGCTGCACGTTCCATTGGGTAGTTCTGCAATCGTCGAAATCGGCAGGTCTGAGATTCCTGCTTCATTCTCAAACTGAAGGAGTTGAATCGTGTCACTCAGTGAATCACCCCGCCATTGGCCGCCGCTCGGAATGCCCGTTGGCAGCGTGCGAGCCCTGCTGACGCTGATTGTCGTCGGAGTTGTGATTATCAACCTCGCGCGCGGTCAGCATCTGGAAGTGCTGTGGTCCGAGACTCTGTTGATCGCGATGGCTCACTACTTCACCGCACGACGATTCGTTGCGCTCTCGCCGGAAGTTCTGAATCGACTTCAACAGGAAGGTGTGATCGAGAGAGAATCGAACCCTCTTTGGCTGCCTCGCCATAGCATTCGCATTATCATACTTGCGGCCTTCGGATGGCTTGGATACCTCGTCGTTCAGCAGAACCGTTTGCAGGATACCGAAGCCGTTTCGATGCTTGCGATCGTCGCCGCTTACGTGGCTGGTAGTCTGATGCGATCGGTCAGCGGTTGGCTGTCGTCGAAGACAAATCGGCCGCCGTCATCCGCCTGGGGAGACATCAAGGCGCTGACCGTTTTGATCGCTGTGGCTTCGGTCGCCGTATTCGAACTGTCCGGAATAAAGCTTCTCCCCGAATACGCGCACCGAGTTGCTCTGTGCATGATGCTGTTCTACTTCGGTTCGCGGTAGCAAAGAGATAAGCCTGACTCGCGTCCACCGGTTGATTCGGATCAGCTTCGCAACCAATCGAATCCCTACGAGCCGCCTGCTTCGACGTCAATGTCCGAAGAGATCTCGCTCGCGCGCCAGGGACTACGACTCGTCGGAGGACTTCTCTTTGGAGTGATCGCGGGAGGCTTGGGCGGATTTACGACCTGCGGAGGGATCGGCTTGGCCTCGGTGACGGTGTTCGGTCTCTATTCGAAATCACCATTCCTTCCGATTCTCATCGTCGCCGCGTACGTCACCGGAATCGTTGTTGGCCTCATGTTGTTCCTCAAGGTCTTTCGCGCTTTTGTTCTGCCGGAGAAGCCGCAAGAAAGCCATTCGTCGAATGCTGTCGTTCAGACCATCAGTACCAACGAAAAAAGCCCCTGACTCTGCCAGGGGCTTTTCGTGGTCGACTGGTGTGGCAGTCGGATTTTTTCTCAAAAGAATCACTTCTTCGGCTGAGCCTTCAGTTCGATGGCATCGGTTTCTTCGAGCGTCACTCCGTCGTCAGAAACCCCCTGACCAGATTTCGTGTCGGCCCTGGGCGACACTAGCATCAGATCTTCGCTCTGGCTGGACTTCTTCTTTGCCAGTGCGGATGAATCTTCCTGATTGACCTGAACGAACACCACCAGCGAAAGCACCAGCAGGGTCAAAGCCGCAGCAACGATTGCCCTCGGCCGACGACTCAGGCTCTTCTGCTCAGTAAACGAACCCTCAGCCACGACGACGGTTTGCGGCATGACAACCGTGGGACGCTGAAACGGCCGATTCAGTTCAATAGGAACCTCGTACCGAAAGAAGTCTTTCAGCAGAGAATCCATTTGCTCATCGGACGGCATCCTGCCGTTTTGATTGCCGCCAATCTGATTGTTGGTCGAGTTACTCATATTCGAACCCCTGTTCCACAAGAATGTCTGCCAGTCGACGTCTTGCTCGTGACAGTCGCATATCCACTGCAGCCGGACTGCAGTCCATGACGGTCGCCATTTGAGCGGCGGACCAGTCCATGGAGTATTTCATGACCAGAACCTTCCGGTCGTCTTCGTTCAGTTCCTGCATGGCTTTACGAATCTGCTGCTGACGTTCTGACAGATGGACTCGATCCTCCGCCGAGTCTCTTCGTCCCGTCATGTCGTCCAGACCAGGGAGAAGTCGACACGAGCTGCTTTTCTTTCGAGCCACATCTCTCAGCCAGTTCTGACCAACTCGCAGCAGCCACGCTCGCAAATCGCGAACAGGCTCGCCACCATAATCGTAGTACCTGAGAAACGCTTCCTGCACCGCGTCGTACGCGCGATCCGCATCGCTGCACATCGCATAAAACAACGCCCACAACTCTCGAGCGTGCTCCCGATAGTACTTGTCGATCATCTGATCCCGGACGGGATCATTCGGTTGTCCAGAATCCGGACTGGTCATGCAGTGATCCAAAGAATGTGCTCGCGACCTTCGGAAGCGAGCCGTTCCAAGCCCTGCAAAAGCAAGGACGATTGGTTTCAGGGGAACTAACAGCAGCAGGCTTGCGAACCGTTGTTTTTCTAGCCATATCGAGGATTCGAATGGCACTTTCAAATCGTTGAACCAGAAAGATCCCGCAAAAAACACTACTTCGGGACTCCCGGGAATCTGATTCGCCTTGGACGTCAGAATAACGCCCGGTGAACAAAACCTCCCGCCTGGCGCGGGTTTTTGCCAATGTTTCGGAAACGTCGACCCTTCCGGCTGAAAGTCCGACAAACATCGTGGAAATCGAGACTTGAGCGGAAATAGCCTGCCGAAATGCGAATTCAGGGAATGCGTCATGGCTGCCTGAACGGTCTCTCCATCTTGCTCGCCTCCCGCGGTTCAGCGGACCGGAACGATCCGAAGTGTTTCTCGCTGGAATCCGAGCGTTCGATCTGACTGCTTTCCTCGGCAGCACCATCGTGACCGATACAACCGATGATCGGCATTGTCTCGGTGCCCCCAACGGGCGACGAATCAACGCCAAAACGCGTGTGCCTCGAACGCGCGGTTTGTGTTCTGAGCAGCAACCATGCTGACTGCAGGAAGGGTGTTGTCATGAGTCCAGCTTTCAAAACATGCCTCAGCGGATTGACAGTCCTGAGTCTTCTTCTCCCCGGTTGCGCGGGAGGCCTGAAGAACATGTTCTCTCGCGATGACACCGCTGGATATCGCACGCTGGAAGAGATTGAAGCAGACGAAGCAAGGAAAGCCGAAGGAGAAACGGCTGTTGCAGATGCGGACAGCGAAAAGCCCAGGTTCAGTCCGTGGTTGCCGTTCGGCCGGAAGTCAGATGCAGCAGGCACGACGGACGAGTCTGTAGCCGCGACGAAGCCATCAGAAGAGGAAGTATCTCCAAAGTACGGCAAGTGGTGGCAGCGACCATTCAAGACTCGTGATCCGTACGAGTCCGATCCGTTCCTTGCGGAAGGCGATGACATTGCTGTCGAGGAATCAGACAAAGTCGCTGGCGTAAAGAAGCCTGAGACCCGAACCGTTTCGTCAGAGGCCGACAGGAATCCTCTGAAGAAGCCCGAGATCGAAGCGACGAAATCGAAAACGGCTGACAGCAAGGTTGCGAGCACTGAGAAGTCCGAGTCCGCAAAGAAGGATTCGAACGTTCGTCCTGTCAGCGGAACTCGAAACGTTGCGGAAGACGACAAGACCGAAGATGAATTGCTGGTTGAAAAATTTGAACAGCAGTTCCGCAATAACACGCTCGCGGCAGCGGAGACAATGGATGAGGCTGAACCGCTGATTGTTGCCGGAAAAGCAAAAGCTGAGTCTGCCGCAAAGGAAACGAAATCGGCTGCCCAAAAGACGTCCGAAGCCAAATTGAATGAACTCGAAGAACTGCTGGCCGAGCGCCGCACGTCGGCTGCAAAGGCCGCTCGCGAAAAGCAGGCAGCGGCAAAGTCCAAAGCGACATCGGAACTCGCTAAGACAACGAAAACAGCTGACGAGTTTGTGCTGGAAGCTTCCAAAGCGGAAACCACGACTCGCCAGAAGGCCTCCACCGCTGCGAAGACTGTTGACAACAAGGTGTCCGGCTTTGACCTGTTGCTGATGGAAGCGAACGGAGAACTTCCGGCTGAGCCTCAGTTGCCGAAGACAAAGACATCGAGCACAAAGTCTGCTGCAAAGACGGCTGCGTCGAAGAAGTCGCAAGCGTCGGATGATGTCCATGTTGCGAGTGCTGAAGACCTGTTCGGCGTTGAATCCACATCGCCGCCAAAGTCAACTCGCAAGACTCGCACGGCTTCGAAGTCCTCGTCATCCAAATCACAGGATGAAGATGGCTTCGAATGGCAGCAGTCTCAGCGCGATGAGAGCGACGCAGAGTACGGGAATGCCGAGCAGGAACCTCTGATGGCAAGCGAAGACGCGATGTCTTCCGAGCCGGAAGCGGTCCCTTCAGCTCGCGCGAAGCGTGATGCTCCCGTGAAGACTCGTTCCGGCAATGCCGGCGCGACAACCGCAAAGGATTCTCGTCAGCCAGCGTCTCCATTCAAAGTCGTTTCAAATTCTCGATTGGTCGACGAACCGACGCCGCAGCAGGCGGACTCTTTGCGGCCGTTTGTTTTGCCTCCGCCTTCGTCAAGCACATTTGGAAACGACGGATTCTTCACTCAGGCTCCAATCGAAGTTGCTCCACCAGCACCAGCGAACAAGGTTGTTGCGAAGGCTGAAAGCAAATCGTCGGATGATCCGTCTCCAGCGATTTCAGGAGGCTTTCAAATGACCGGCCGACACTGGATGTTGCTGGTCGGCGGACTAATCGTTGTGGCCCTTCTTTTCGCTCCAGGCGGCAAAAAGCAACTTTCTGCCGGGTCAAGCCCGGTTCAGGGGTAGCAGAATCCCTTTTTTTTGCCGATCACGTCCGGCGTTTGGCTGTGTTGCGAACTAGGTTTCCTGTCAACAGCGATGCATCGATTGATGCCGCTTTGATTCAAATGGAATTCGCAACACACGCCACGGGTCTGAAGTTCGTGGCAGGAGTCAGCCATGACGCAGGATCCCTGGAGCCGTCCGACGATTGATGACCTTCGCCGAGTTCTGGAAAGCATCGGCAAGCCAAATGTGTCGAATGTCCGCGCGAATGAGCGACTGGAGCTTTCGGTCCCGGCAGAAGTTCGCACTCATCGAGGCAACACGATCGCCGCTATGACTCGTGAAATCAGTCGAACGGGAATTGGCCTCCTGCATCGTGGTGCCATCACTCCTGGTGATGTCGTTGTTCGCATGGCCAGCGAGACTCGCGAGTTTCAGTACAACGTCCACATCGAATGGTGCTCGCCCTGCGATAACGGCATGTTCATGAGCGGCGGTCGTTTCCTGCCAAACACATCTGAACTCTCGTAACGCCAACTTCGCTCGCAACCCAAAGTAGGATGGCCGCCCTCGGCCGTCGACCACGCAGCAACTCTCTGACGGCCGAAGGCGGCCATCCTACAAACTGCGCGCGCCATGCCTGCGAGGTGCGTTGACTGAGAACGTGCGTTTACACTTCGCGCAGGATCTTTTCCATGGCGCGGCCTTTGGCGAGTTCATCGACGAGTTTGTCGAGGTAACGAACTTTCTGAGTGAGCGGGTTTGCAATCTCTTCCACTCGGTAGCCGCAGATGGTCCCGGTGATGAGCGATGCGTAGGGGTTCAGTTTCGCTTTCTCAAAGAACTGCTCGAATGTGACCTGATCCTTGATCAGCTTCTGAACGGACTTCTTGTTGAAGCCGGTGAGCCAACGAATGACCTGATGGAGTTCTTCAACGGTTCTCCCCTTCTTTTCCACCTTGGTGACGTAATGCGGATACACCGAGGCGAACGTCATCTTCGCGATTCTCTCATCGTGACTCGCTGTACTTTTCATGCCTGAACTCCGTTGAATGACGTCGTAGCGGAATTCGTCAGAATTCCCCGTGGCCGAATTCTCACGAATCCGGCTACGGGCGATTTCGACGGATGATCAATACTCGTTCTGAGCCTCACTGCCGCCCTGTGACAGCGGAGCAATCGCGGCCGGTTTAGCGACCTGACGGATGGTGCGTTTGTCGCGCTCTTCGGAAAGTTTGGCGATCGCAGCATCCAAAGTCATCACGCCGAGTTCTCCGTCGATACGACAACGGACGTTGACGGAGTTCGTTTCCTGCTCCTTCGGTCCGACCACCAGCATGTAAGGAATCAGATCCATCTGAGCCTCGCGGATCTTTGCCTGAACTCGAGCACTCTGCAGATCCGTGGAGACTCTGAAGCCGGCCGATCGCAGTTTGTTCGCCACCTCAGTTGCGTAATCATCCGACTTCTCGCTCAGCGGCAGAACTCGGATCTGTTCCGGAGCCAGCCACAATGGAAACGCGCCGGCGAAGTGTTCGATCAGCACGCCGGTGAAGCGTTCCATCGAACCAAACGGCGCGCGGTGGATCATGACCGGACGATGCGGCTTGTTATCCGCGCCGGTGTATTCGAGTTCGAAACGGTTCGGCAGATTGTAGTCAAGCTGCACTGTACCGAGCTGCCATTCGCGACCCAGACAATCCTTGACCATGAAGTCGGTCTTTGGGCCATAGAACGCTGCATCGCCGGGAGATTCCACAACCGGCATGCCTTCTTCGGTCAGCACCTTGCGAAGAATGCTCTCGGCGCTGTTCCACAGTTCATCGCTGCCGACGTATTTGTCGCTGTTCGGATCGCGAGTCGACAATTGCACTCGGTAATCACTCAGTCCGACCGCCTCCAGAACGAACTTCACCAGCCCCAGCGTTTCCTTGAACTCATGCTCAACCTGCTCCGGCGTGCAGAACAGATGCGCGTCGTCCTGAGTCAAACCTCGAACGCGCAGCAGCCCGTTCAACTCGCCCGATTGCTCGTAACGATAGACCGTACCGAACTCGGCGAGTCGCACTGGCAGATCGCGATAACTTCGCGGAGCCGACTTGTACATCTGCACGTGATGCGGACAGTTCATGGGTTTCAGGAGGAAGCGTTCCTGAGTCTTCTCCCAGCGCCGCAATGCTTCACGCTTCTGTTCGTTGGATCCGTTGACCGGGAACTCTTTGTCATCGAAGCCCAGCACCTTCGCGGCATCCAACAGCTTACGTTCAACGTCCGGAGTCGGCGGAGACAATTCTTCGTCCTTCGGATCGAGACATCGAATCCAGTGGTCGATCAACTGCCCGGCCGAATTCATGAAGATCGGCGCGAACTGCGAATCGCGGTAGTACGGAAAATGTCCGCTGGTTTCGTACATTTCGACTCGACCGATATGCGGCGAGTAAACCGGCTGATAGCCTCGTCGCAACAGTTCAGCTTTGATGAATTCTTCCAGTGTCGCTCGGATCGTCGCGCCCTTTGGCAGCCACAGGCACATGCCAGGGCCTACGTCGTTGGTGAACGCGAACAGGCCGAGTTTCTTCCCGAGCACTCGATGATCGCGTTTCTTCGCTTCTTCGATTTGCTCCAGATGAGCCTTCATGTCCTTCTTGTCGAAGAACGCAATGCCGTACAGTCGCTGCAGTTGTTTGCCGGCGGCGTTACCTTTCCAGTACGAGCCCGCGACGTTGGTCAGCTTGAACGCTTTGATCTTGCCCGCGTGAGGAATATGCGGGCCACGGCAGAGGTCGACGAATTCGCCCTGACGATAGAAGCTCAGGGTTGGATGTTCGGCCAGACCAGTTTGAATGTGTTCAGTCTTCAGAGTCTGCTTCAGATCGCTGCAGAGTTGGATCGCTTCTTCACGAGTCGCTTCGAAACGCTCGAACGGTTCGGCAGCGTCGATGATTTTCTGCATCTCGGCTTCGATGCGAGGAAAGTCTTCTTCGCTGATCGGAGTTTTCAGGTCAAAGTCGTAGTAGAAGCCATGTCCGGTTGTTGGACCGAATGCCAGACCGACTCCAGGGAACAATCGCATGACCGCGCGGGCCATGACGTGGGCACAACTGTGTCGCATCACGCCGAGTGCTTCGGCGTCGCGTTCGGTGATCAGCTTCAGCGGCACGGGCCGAAGGGCTGTGAGGTCCGCAAGTGGCCGCATGGAGTCGACGACTGTACCGTCAATGCTGGCCGCGATGGTCGCCTTGGCCAGACGTTCGCCGATACCAGCGGCGACGTCCAGTGCAGAGGCAGAGTCCTGAAGTTCAACAACATTACCGTCCGGAAGCTGTACCTGAATCATGAGTCATTCTTGCTGGAAAAATCCCGCCCGGCATCATTTCGCGGCTGCTACGAGAAGTCGCGCTGCAGGGCAGTCAGTGGACAAGGACGAGTTTTAGTGGTTCAGAGCAAAGCCTTCAAACCCCAGATTTTGGGCACAGTGTCCATGCCGGTCCGTAGAAATGCTCTGGCAACAGCAATCAAATCAGGAACCCTCGAGGCGAGTGGCCCGGTGTGAACGGGCAGGCAGAAACCTGCAGAGCAGTCGGCTGACATAAGCTTGTCGCCGAATTCGTAAGAATTCGGAGGCACCCGGGAATTCTTACGAATTTCGCTACGCCTTCATTGAACGACGGAGTAAGCAATACCATCTGCCTCCCTGGACGTCCTCCGCCGAATTCCTGAGTTAGCGGCATCGCGGTTCTGATGTGGCTGGCGACTGGAGTTTTTGTGTGCAGCACGATAGAACGACGCTGCGGAGTTGACTTCTGCCTGTGGAAGTACCGTGAATTGTTTTGGATCGCGAGTCGTTTCGCGGCTCGTGGCCCTGCCGCGGATGTCGTCCTTCTGGTTGTGTGCGGAGAATCGCATGTTTGTTCCATGGCTTCGTCGACTGAGCGTCTTGTTCGCTCTGTTGGCCTCCTGCTGTTCCACATTGGTTGCCGCCGATGTGCAAAAGGCGATCGAGACCCTTCAAAAGGTAGAACCGGGCGGCAAGGGGACCGAAGTCGCTCGGAAAGCCGTGCTTGAGATCGCGGCCGCAGGTGAAACCGCTTTGATTCCAACACTCAAGGGATTCTCAGCGACCAATCGACTGGGAGCCAACTGGCTTCGGAACGCGTTCGACGAAAACATCGCAAAGCTGAAGGCCAGCGATCGCAAGCTGCCCCTGGCAGATCTCGAAAAGTTCGCGACTGACACGAAGCAGTCACCGATTGCTCGTCGCGTTGCGTATGAAACCGTGAAGTCCGCTGATCCCGCTGCGGAAGCTCGTCTGATTCCCGGGATGCTGCTGGATCCAAGCTCAGAGTTTCGTCGTGATGCTGTGGCCATGCTGATCGCGGAAGCCACTTCTCAGCAGGATGCGGCAAAAGCATCGGAAAGCTACCGCAAGGCATTGACCGGCGCGGTTCATCAGGACCAGGTCAAAACCATTGCTGAAGCATTGCGAAAAGCGGGCGAGACGGTCGACATCCAAAAGCACTTTGGATTCATCAACTCATGGAAGGTTGCCGGGCCGTTCGACAACAAGGACGAAAAGGGATTCGCTGTCGCTTATGCACCTGAGAATGAAGCGGCCTCACCAGCCGGAGTCAGCATGCAGGCGGAGTACGATGGTCAGCTCGGCAAAGTCAAATGGGCAGACATCAAGACTGATGATGACTTTGGAGTGATCGACATCGCCAAGCAGATTCAAAACTACAAGGGCTCGCTGATGTATCTGTCCACAACATGGAACAGCCAGCAGGCTCAGGACGTTGAGATTCGTCTTGGAACACCGAACGCTTGGAAGCTTTGGGTCAACGGTGAGAAAGTCTTCGAACGCGAAGAGTACCATCGCAACTCGGAAATGGATCAGTATCGCATCCCGGTCAAACTCAAGTCCGGAGCCAATGCGATCGTACTCAAGCTGTGTCAAAACGAACAGACTCAGGAATGGGCTCAGGACTATCAGGTGCAGTTGCGAATCTGTGATTCCACCGGCGCCGGTGTTCTGCCTGTGTCTCAAACGGCATCAACATCTTCAAGCGAAGGAGCTGTGCGATGAGAACTCGAACTTTACTCAACAGCGTCGTTCTCTTTGGATGCGCAGCAGGTCTGCTGGTCACGGTTCCGGTTTCTGCCGGCGACTGGCGGCAGTTTCGAGGCAACGACGCGAACTCGGTAGCCGCGGGCGAGACTTTGCCGACCGAACTCAGTGGCAGCTCGATTGCATGGAAGACAGAACTGCCGGGTTCCGGATTGTCAGGCCCGATCATCGTCGGCGACAAAGTCTTTGTCTCCTCAAGCTCCGGCTTCGACGATGACCGACTTCACATTTTGTGCTTGGAAACATCGTCGGGCAAATCCGTCTGGGAACGTCAGTTCTACGCGATGGGTCGAACGATGTGCTATGAGACAATGAGCAATGCAACTCCGACCATGGCGAGCGACGGCGAACGAGTCTTCGCGTTCTTCTCGAGCAACGATCTTGTCTGCTTGAATCTGAAGGGCGAGCTGCAATGGTTTCGCGGGCTTGGAGCAGAGTTCCCCAATGCCAGCAACAGTCTTGGAATGTCTTCCTCGCCGATTGTGATCGGCAAGACGATCATCGTGCAGGTCGAAAGCGACGCCGAAGCCTTCGCGTGTGGAATCGACGTGGTGTCAGGAGAAACCAAGTGGCAGATCGAACGCCCTCGAGCCGCCAACTGGACATCTCCAACGATCTTCCCCGCAACCGCCGATCACTCCGCGCTGGCGTTGTTGCAGTCATCCAAAGGGCTGACGGCCGTTGATCCCGAAACAGGCACGATTGTCTGGAACTTCGAAAAAGGCGCGTCGACCATTCCGTCTGCCACAGTGAAAGACGGTGCTGTGGTGATCCCATCAAACGGGCTCACCGCGATTCAGCCGGCAGCGACAGAGTTCAAGGAACTCTGGAATGCGTCGGACTTGTCGCCGTCAACATCCAGCCCGGTTGTTGATAACGGCATGGCCTATGTTATGAACAGCGCGGGTGTTCTGTCGGCGGGAAGTCTGGAGTCGGGCACGCGCGTCTGGCAATTACGGCTTCGAGGAAAGTTCAGCAGCACTCCGATTGCAGCCAACGGTCATTTGTATGCCTTCAACGAGCAGGGCGTGGCGTTCGTGGTGAAGCCGGAAGCCGATAAGGGCAAGATCGTTTCTGAGCTGGATCTGACGGAACGTATCATGTGCAGTCCCGCAGCGGCCAATGGTGCCATTTACGTTCGCAGCGACAAGCATCTTTACAAGTTGTCGAACTGAGATCCTGTCGATCTTGTTTTTGAAAGTCCTCACGTGCAGGTTTTGGGATTTGATATCGGCGGAGCCAACATCAAGGCTGCGACTTCAGATGGTGTGTCGAAAAGCATTCCGTTTGAAATGTGGAAACGACGTGATGAACTTTCCGATCAGTTGATCAGTCTTCGTCAGCAGCTCTGTCCAAAACCGGATGTCGTTGCGATCGTGATGACGGCGGAACTGGCAGACTGCTTTGAAACCAAGGCCGAGGGAGTTGCGTTCATCGTTGCTTCGGCTCGTGATGTTTTCCCCGATGTGCTTGTTCGTGCCTGGCTGACCTCCGGCGAATTCGCTGAGCCGGATGATGCGGCCGAGCTGCCTCAGCTTGCCGCGGCTTCAAACTGGCACGCGCTGGCCACCTGGGCCGCGCGTGCTGTGCCGCAGGGACCCGTTTTGCTGATCGACGTTGGTTCGACGACCGTTGACCTGATTCCAATCCTTGATGGAGTTCCGCAGCCTCAGGGACTGACCGATCTTGAGCGACTTCGACGGAGCGAACTGCTTTACACCGGAGCCCGACGAACGCCCGTCTGTGCGATCGTGCGTGAGGTTCCGCTGATTGGCGATGATGGCAGTGAAGAAATGGTTCCGGTCGCTGCCGAACTGTTTGCGACATCGCTCGACGTGCATTTGATCGTGGGAGATGTTCAGGAAAATGCAAACGACACCGACACCGCCGATGGTCGTCCGGCAACACGCATGGCCGCCATGAATCGTCTGGCTCATATGTTTTGCTGCGACGGGACGGAGTTGTCCGAAGAGCAGCTTCGAACAATGGCGGAGTACATTGCATCGGAGCAACTGAATCACATTTCGGACGCGATCGAGAATCGGCTGTACTATCTCGGAACGCTCATGTCCGATGGCAATGCTCGTTCTGAATCTCGCACGATCGCCCCCAGAATTTTGATCAGCGGCAGCGGAGCATGGCTGGCAGAAAAGAGCCTGGAACGGATCGATGAATCTTCCATCGCCGGAGTCTCATCGCTCTCCAGCATGTTCGTCCGCAACGTCAGCGACTGCGCTCCAGCCTTCGCCGTCGCACGCCTCGCCGCCGAACGCTGCCTCGACGACCTGCTTCCCCTGAATGAACTTTGATTTCGTTGACCGTTCGTGTCCTTTGCGTTCCTTCGCGGCAATGAACGCAGTGTTGGGTTGCCACGAAAGAACGCAGAGGACGCAAGGAGTGCGGGGCGGCGATCTGAGCATCGCCGCTGCGGCTCTGTTCCGAGGCTGGCACTCAGGCTCAACTCATCAACGTCACGAAATGATGTCCTTCACGACGTGTCCGTGAATGTCGGTCAGACGGTAGCGTCGGCCCTGGAACTTGTAGGTCAGTCGTTCGTGATCGATTCCCAGCAGATGCAGCAGCGTTGCCTGGAGGTCATGGATGTGCATGCCATCACGAGCGATGTTGTAGCCAAATTCGCAGGTTTCACCATAAACCGAGCCGGCCTTGATACCGCCGCCAGCGACCCATACGCTGAAACATCGTGGGTGATGATCGCGGCCGAAGTTGGTTGAGATCTTGCCTTGGCAATAGTTCGTTCGACCAAACTCGCCGCCCCAAACGACCAGCGTATCCTCAAGCAATCCGCAACGCTTCAGGTCTTTGACCAAAGCCGCGGCAGGTCGATCGGTCTCACGACACAGCGCTGGCAGGGCTCCGGGAAGTCCGCCGTGGTGATCCCAATCCTGATGATACAACTGAATGAAGCGGACGCCGCGTTCCGCCAGCCGTCGAGCCTGGAGGCAGTTGGCAGCAAACGTCCCCGGAGTCTTCACATCCGGACCATACTCGTCGAGCACCGACTGCGGTTCGGACGAGGTATCGGTGGCTTCTGGGACACTGGTCTGCATCGAATACGCCATCTCGTAATGATCGATCCGGTTCTGAATTTCGACATCCGGCGTCTTCGACAACTGATGCTCATGCAGTTCCTTCAGTCGATCCAGCAACATCCGGCGACTCTCAGCACTGACACCTGCAGGATTGCCGAGATACAGCACCGGGTCTTTGGCAGCTCGAAAAAGCACGCCCTGATGCTTCGTCGGAAGGAACCCGCTTCCCCAAAGATGCGCACCGAGTGGCTGACCGCCTTTGTCTTTCGTGATCAGGACAACGAACGACGGAAGATTGGCATTGTCCTGGCCAAGCCCGTAGCTCAGCCAGGCTCCCATGCTCGGACGACCTGCAATCTGAGACCCGGTCTGAAACAACGTCACTCCGGGTCCATGATTGATGGCTTCCGTGTACATCGAATTGATCACGCACAAGTCGTCCGCGATCTCAGCGGTGTGTGGAAGCAGTTCACTGAACCACGCCCCGCCTTTGCCATGCTGAGTGAACTTGAATGGCGAACCGACCAGTGGAATCGACGATTGGTTCCCCGACATTCCGGTGAGACGCTGACCACCTCGAACGGAATCCGGCAACTGTTCCCCGTTTCGCTGATTCAGCACGGGCTTGTAGTCCAGCAGATCGAGATGGGACGGCCCGCCGGACATGAACAGATAGATGATCCGCTTGGCCTTCGGAGCAAAATGCGGTTCGCCCAACACACCATGGTCGCCAGCCCGAGCATTCTCATCGGACGCACTGACCTTGCCATCTCGCATCAGCAGGTCGGCGAGTGCCATGCTGCCCAGCCCAAGTCCGGTCTGACCAAGAAAGTGGCGGCGATGTTCGCTGGTTGGAAATCGAAGCATGGGATTTGCTCCTGGCAGGAATCGAGCAACAGCTCGATTGGAATGGAGGCGAGATCGATCTCGTAGGGTCAATTCCGGATTATAGCCCCTTCCCGACGCAAAATCATACCGTCAAATTCATCGGATGCTAATTCCAGATTTTCCGAACGCTGGTCAGTGTCGTCTGTCGCTCCGCGAACACAACGTGCCAGTTGCGAAGGACCGGCGAATCAATAATTGTCTGATGTTTGAGGTATGGCCGAGTCGTTCCATTTTGGAAGTATTCGGCTGAATTTGATGGCCATCGTGTCTTTGAAGTCAGCGGCCAGTTTGCGACCGGTCTCATAGGCGTTGCGAATCACGTGGACTGTCGTGCGGAGGCCGGTGGTGGTCGAGGCGCGGCGAAACAGACGTTCGACGGTGTCCAGCGAATCAAACAACATGCCCTGGCAGGCTCGGCTGACGTGAGGGAAGAAGCGGCGATCAGCGGGATTGTACTTCGAGCAGTAGCTGGGATAGTGGGCCACTCGAATCGGAAGGCCCAGATCGTTGGCCAGTAACTGAAGGTCATGTTTGAAAAGGTACTGACTGGCGGAATTGCTGCCACCTGCATCGCATAAGATCAGGATCTCTGTCGCGTACGGATGACGCTGTTGGCCGATGCATTTCCAGAACCATCGAAAACTATCACACGCAAACTCGCTGGTGTCATGGCTCAATCCGATGTTGATGTGCCCCAGATTCAAAGCCAGGTCATAGATGCCGTGCGGGATCACCACTCCAGTGGCCCAACTGGGAAAGTCGTGGTCAAAACACCGAAAGGCTTTTTGTGTCCAGACTCGGCCTTTGCGAAACAATTGCCCCAGATGTTCTTTGGCCTTGGTATCAATGGAAAACACAGGATTGCCGGCATTCAGATATCTTTGCTTCAGTCTCGCGATGTGGCAAAACTGAGCATCCCGGTCTGGAGATTCGCCACCCGCCAGATTCTTTTCCATCGTGTGCAGTGCGAGTCCTTCATCTTCCAGCCAGTTGCGAACGATGACGGGACTGACGGGTGTCCCCATCGCCGTGACGGCAGCGGAAATCTGCGGCGGTGTCAATTCTGTGAACTTGACACGATCGTCATCCGGGTCTCCCGCAGTGCGTTCTTCCAGCACCGATTTCAGATTTTTCTCAAGCTGCGGATCACTGTCGACTTTTTTTTCGACCTCCGCCGGGACGACGAACTCGCCCCGCCGCCGGATCATTGGGCAACTCATTCAGTTCTTTCATTCCGCGTTCAATCGTCTTCACGGAACACCCGAAGACGCTTGCCAGATACTCCATTCCGCCAAACCCCATCCGCTGCGCTTCGACGGCCACATAACGCCGCTGATCCTTCTCCGACAGCGTCTCATAAAAGGCGCGTACAGTGGCCTCAACATCCGACGCATACTTCCCTGAAAATACAAATGCCATCCTGGCTCCCTTCCCCAAAAAGATCCCCCTTCCCGTCAACTCCAGCCGCTGTATCCTAACTCATGCGGAGCAAATTAACGACACTTGTTTCTGCCCCGGTCCGAATACCATCGTGGAATCTCGATTGCGACTTCCAGCCGAGGCATGCGCGTTGAGCGTTTCTCGCGCAGAGCGAAAGACGACACTGACAAGTGCTTCAGAGCTGATTGCTCAATCGAGCGACGACGACCTCGATCGACGGGCCGATGATCAGCAGATCCTTCTGACGACTCGTCTGGCCTCGGATGAGGCTCACGTTCGATGGTGCCGTTCCAACCAACGCGGCGATCAAATGAACGACGGCTTCGTTCGCTTTGCCCTTGTCAGGTGGTTCCGTCACGGCCACTTTCAAACGATCTCCATGAAGCCCCACAATCTGTTCCTTGCGTGCCTTTGGCTGCACGTAAACCCGAAGCAAAACTCCATCCCGCTGTTGCTGAACAACTTCATTCAAGTCTGGTTTCGACGAGTTGGGAGATGGAGTTGTCATGGGTTGTGGATTCTTATTGCGGGCGAACTGGATAGGGCAAGTCTGAGTGACATCCGCACTCTGGCCACTGGGCTGTCGAATGTCTTTCGTCTTAGGAACAGCCCCGAAACAAGTTGCCTGAATCGCAACCCGCTGCGTCAGCGATGGACTGGTGTCGCGCCGAAAAATCCCTCGCTCACATTTCGGGTTGTGATTTCTGGTCTCAGTCAAAACCGGAGGCTACTTCGGGACTGTTCCTTCATAATCACGCTCTGCACGGAATTCGTCGGTATTCCGAGTTCTCACGAACTCGGCTACAAGCCTTCACTCGTCGGGCACTTTTCACTCACCAGCGTTTGCAATAGCGTTCGTCAATCCGGGGAACGCTTTTGACCACGAACTCAGAACGAACGACAGTCCCAATCCGCTCTGCGGCGTGAATCGTAGCACATGCGACTTTCGAAACGACAAACACTCGCCATCGTCATTGCAGCATGCGCTGTTTTGGAACTGCTTGTCTGTACCTTGTATCAGGGGCCCGCGCCGCGGGTTGCCAGCGACAAATCGAACGAAGATAGTGTGCCACTGTTCTCCGCCGACGCCGCCATGGCAATTCATGAGCAGGTCTTTCCCGACGCCCCGCATATCGTTGGTTCTACCGAGAACGCTGCCGTTCGAGCTGCGATTGCGGATCGATTGACCGCGGACGGCTGGGTCGTGGAACCGGCTGTTCCATTCGATGTGACGCTTCGAACGGGATACGGCTCGGAGCCTAATACGATTGTCACCAGCCCAGGCAATGTCGTTGCGTATCGACCGGAACTTTCTGGCCGGTCCGAACGCCCGCTGCTGATGGTCTCGCACTTTGATTCCTGCCCGTTCGGACCAGGTGCGGGAGATGCCGGAGGCTGTGTTGCGTCAATCATCGAGGCTGGTCGGCTGCTGACCCTGGATGCATCACGACTCAAGCGTCCGATCGGGATTGTGCTGACTGATGGAGAAGAGAACGGACTCGATGGTGCCAAACATTTTGCGTCTCATCACCCCTTGATGGCTAAGAAGCCCATCGTACTGAACTTTGATGCACGAGGCACAGCGGGGCCGGTTGCTATGTTTGAATCTCATGTCGGCAATCTTAAGATGATTCAGAGTCTTGCCAATCGCTTCCAGCGACCTCGCATCACTGGTTCCCTGTTCACAGCGATCTATCGGATGATGCCGAACGGCACCGATTTCACTGTCTTTCGAGAAGCCGGTGTCCCCGGGCTGAACTTTGCCCTCATCGACGGTGCCCATCGATATCATCGTCCGGATGATTCAAGAGCCAATCTGGATCGACGCAGCGTGCAGCATTTCGGCGACACCGCCCTCGCAGTCGCTCAGGAGATCGCCACGTCTGAAGATTCCTTCGACGACATCTCTCAGGATGGATTGTTCTTCGACGTGCTCGGACAATGGGTTTTGGTGGTTCCATTGTGGTGGAACGGGCCTCTTCGCTTCATCGTTCTGTTCCTCGCCGTGCAGATCTACGGCCGCCCTCTGATGCGAGCCAAGCCTCGAAGATTTCGAACGGTTCTGACTGTTTGGGGCACGATGGCCGCCGTGCTTCCGATGATGGCCGCGCTGGGATTTGTGCTAAGCCGCAGCATCCTTGGGACATCAGTTTTGCCCGTACCGTTTGTTTCGTGGGGCCACTGGATCTCGCTGATCTTGTGGATCATCAGCCTGTCGATCTGTGGACTCTGGATGCATTCGACTCTGCGTCGACACGATGCCACGACCGTCTGGAATGCGTTCTGGCTGGCTCATGCGGCCACCAACATGGTCGTGTCCATCTTTTTGCCGGAATTCAGCTACCTGCTGTTCATCCCGGCGCTTGCGGCGATGCTGCTCACACTGGTCATTGATGATGTCTTTGCGCGAACAGCGTTGGTCACGTGCTTCTCCGCCGTACTGCTGATCCCGTTGCATCATCTCATCGCCATCGCACTCGGCCCAGCTAACGGTCTGATGTTGCTGCCAGCGTTCTCGCTGCTGTCGATGCCTCTCCTGCCGGCATTCTCTCGAGGAACGCTGGCTGACGCGAACGTTACTCAACAAGTCTAATCAGCATCGTGACGCAACGATCGACTTTCGAACCGAATGGTTCCTCAGCATTCGCTGTCACACCTGCTTCGCTCATAAAAGAAAACGCCACGTCCATGATGAACGCGGCGTTTTGTAATTGTCGGTTCGAGCGGTTTGAATTTACTTCTTGTCGCTCTTCTTCTCATCCTTCTTTGGTTCGGGGCGTTTGAAGTCGACTCGAGACAGCGTCTTGATTTCATCATGGTTCAGAAGAAACTGACTTCGCTGGTCTGCGAACTGGCGGATCGACAATCGAGGTCCTCGACCGCCGCCCATCGGACCAAATCCCGGGCCGCCGCC
Organism: Ottelia alismoides; assembly: GCA_037367405.1. Classification (NCBI taxonomy): domain Eukaryota; kingdom Viridiplantae; phylum Streptophyta; class Magnoliopsida; order Alismatales; family Hydrocharitaceae; genus Ottelia; species Ottelia alismoides. Next base: position 1,680,029 of record JAZKJV010007224.1, on the reverse strand, counting down.
ACCTTCCTGAGGAGCCGCGACTGTTGGTGTTGCATCGCCACTGACCGCGGCCTTGAACGCATCGAAGGATGTGAGCTTCTTCGTATCGGCTTCAAGGAAGGGTGAGATCAGAGTCGCGTATTGTTCGACCGTCTTTCCGAGTCGTTCCCAGTTGAGATCATCTTCAGCAATCGTTCGGACGAATGACAGATATCGCTTCCGCAATGACGGCACCGCAAGCAGCTTACTTCGAAGTGGTTTGGTTGTGTCGTTGAGACCAATCAGCGGATCCATGTTGACTCCAGTTGATCCCTGAACACCTCCGCCAAATCCACCACCCGGCCCGCCTGGGCCTCCGCCCGCGCCGCCAAAGCCACGGCCGCGACCTTCAACGCCTCGACCTTCCGGGCCACCAGGTGGACGACCTTCTGCATTCTGTCCGCCGTCACGAGGTGGTCCCTGCTGTGGCGGACGTCCTTCTTCGCCTTCCACTGGCGGACGCTGTCCACGACCGCCACCGCCGGGACCACCACCTCCAAAGCCACCACCGAACCCTCGTCCTCCGCGACCGCCTCCCATCATTCCGGGCCCCATGCCTGGGCTAAACGTTTCGTTGGCATCATGAGGGATGATGTGAAACTTGTCAGAGCCGTCGAGAAAAATGCAATAGTCGCTGGCTCGTATCCAGTATCCATCGCTGTTGATCAGTGCGTTCTCAAGAGCCAGAAACCACAGAGCTTCGTCGATATCCAGAATGGGCTTCAGAGCTTCTTCCAGTTGGTCGGCTGGCGTCTCGTTCAGGACTTTGCAGAAGCTCGCCAGCTTCTTCCATGCATCCTGATCGTCGTTGGACTTCATCGAATAGATTCGCTGGTACTGAGAGATGTCGTCGCCAAGGTACTCAAGTCCTCCGCGGCCCTGAGGACTGCCGGAGACTTTCCAGCGAGTCCCCTTTGATGAACCGTAGTTCTCTTTGAGAAACGTCTTGTTGAACTGTTGAGCGTTCGTGTACAGCCCCCAGTTTTCTCCATTGATCACGACTCGGACAAAGTTCGCTTTCGGTGCCGCGAGATACTTCCTGGCGACATCGAAGTACAGAACTGTGTGCAGGAACGACGGATCTTCATGAGCATTCAGCAGATTCAAAGTTGAGTAGCCGTACAACTCCTGGTCTTCATGGATGAAGTCCGTTGAGATGTTTAGAGAACGCTTGTGCCCGGAGCCGACCATTGCAAACGACGACATGCCTCGGAAGTGGACGCCGACGTCTTTCAGTTCCTTCCCGTCAACAATCATCGTCGCAGGGACTTCAACGTCTGTGTTGTTGAACGCCTCCATTTCCGCTTCCCAATCGTCTGATTCGAAGTTCAGGAAGATGGTGCGAACAATGGATGAGTCGTAAAGGTCACCGGTCGCCGGTGTGACGTCTGATGGACTGATCTTCGCCCCAGGAGTCGCTGGTTCTTCTCGACCTCGACCACCGGGAGGTCCACCGAAGCCGCCCGGACGACCTCCGCCGTTTGCCGAGTTCTTGCGAGCTTCCGCACGTTCTTCTTTGTTCAGCCAGCCGTTGCCATCTTTATCAAACTGAGCGACCAGCTTTCGCTCCTGTCCCATCATTCCACCTGGTCCGCCCATGCCTGGAGGTCCAAAGCCACGACCCATGCCCGGAGGACCGAAGCCGCCGGGGCCTTCCTGCTGAGCAAATGCGAACGCAGAGCCCTTGAGTTCCGCAAGGCTTTTCTGCTGATCGGATGTCAGTACGGCGGCCGCATCTTTGTCCATTCGCTCTCGTTCTTCCGGAGAAAGAAATGGATTGTTGCCGGCCAGGATCTCGCGGAGCTTGCCCTTCTGCTCGTCGGTCAGTTTCAACGCGGTCGCCGTTTCCTCACGAAGCAACCCCGTCGCGCCTTCGCGCTGAAGCCGAAGTTGCGAGAATCGCTTGCCCTGATCGGGGGTTAACAACGCAATCGCGCGGTCTTCAAACTTCTTCGCGGCACCATCGATCTGAGCACGAAGTCGTTCGAATGTTTCAGGGCCTGGCGGTTCGTTGCCGAGTCCATTTTCAAAGACGCCGCGGATCGCCTGTTGAAGTTCTCGACCGATTTCATCGATCGACTGATTCTGTTCGTCGGTCAGTTTCAACTCCGTGCGAACATCATTCGATCGGAGCAAACCAATAACCAGGTTTCCGCCGCCCGGAGGCCCGAAGCCTTCCTGCGGACCGCCACCGGGAAATCCGCCCCCGCCTGGAAAACCGCCGCCCGGCGGACCAAAGGGAGGTCCTTCCTGCGTCAAATAGGCAGCACCGGCCGCAGCAAGGCCGACAAGAAACAAGGCAATCTTCATGGGAGACCTCAAGACAGGAACCATCCAAACGCGGAATTGAAAGGTGCGAGTTCGTTACGTCCGGACAAAGGACAACTCAGCGTGAAACGGAAAAGGCTGACGGGGCTCAGTCTGCTTTCAGATCAACAGACTGAATTCCTTCTGTTTGGTTCAGACGCATCACGATCGAAGCGATACGATCGGCTGATTCGACTTGTACTGAATACTGAAGATCAATCGCCGCACCCTGTTTTGTGGTCGCAGCAGAAGTCATGCGAAAAGACTGAAAGAGTTCCGCCAGCAACGGATGCAGCAACTGCGCGGCATCGCGGCCCAAACCGATTCGCACTGTGAGTGTTCCATTAACGGCACTTGAGTCGGACTGCAGCAGCGACAGCACAATTGCGGTTGCACCGACGATGGGTAATCCAAGTATCGGAACGAGAAGTTGTCCGGCTCCGGCTGACATGCCGACAACAACAGCAAAGATCACAAACGCAGTATCACGAGTGTCCTCAACGACCGTACGAAACCGCACAATCGACAGCGCGCCGACGAGGCTGAAGGCCATCGCAACGCTGCTGCCAATGACCATGGATACCAGAGCAATCAGCAGTGACAACAGAACCAGCGTCGTCGTCAATGTGGTGGCACGTGCGTGGTTTCGACCGTGTGACCAGCGAAAGACCAATGCAACGCCAAGTCCAAACAGCAGCGCCGCAATCATGCGGATCAGCATGTTGGTCAAAGGGATCGAGGCGTTGGCGTCCGATGGTGGAGTTAGCCAGTCAAGCATGGCGTTGATCCACTGACGGAGATACGTCCGATCGTTCGTCAACACGTCCAACTACGCCAGAAGGCAGCGTCATGCCGGTCAGTCGAGCAACGCTGTTGCGATACTTGGAGAAACCACCAGGTTCAATCTGAAAATCAGCAATCACCTGTTTGAAAAGATGTGGCATGGACCCGGAAAACTTGAACTCACAAACCAACTGATCTGCCGGAAGAATGGGTGTGAGCTGTCGGCTGTCAGACAAGCTCCACTGATCACATTCGATGCCCGTCAGCTTGCGATCCAGTGTCCATCGAACCGGACCAGATTCCGTTTCAGCAAACCACGCGCGGCGTTCGTAGCTCATCAGACAAACCGGGCGAAGGTTCAATGATTCGATTCGGTTTTGAAACATCTGAAGGTCCCAGATGTGATTCTCAGCCGACTTCGCAGATACCGAATCACCAGACGTATCATCAGTCTTTGCCTGTCGCGTCGAGCTTGCAAACAGTTGATGTAGTTCCGGTTCGGTCGTGGCAACTCGTCGCTTGCTGACACGATGGCCGCGTCGAGTTTTCTGTTCCAGATAGATTGTCTGTTCGGAACCATAACGCCGAAGGCGATACTTTCGCTTCGCATATCCAGGCTGACGATGGAAACAATCCCACGCAGGCGTGTCGGTCGACAGCGTCGTGATGCGATAATGCCCGTCGGTTTCTCTCGCAGAGAACGGATCGGATGTCATCGAACTTCGAAGAGCTTTCTCCAGATCTGCCGCCATGCCTGCCGACACAACGCACTTCACTTCGTATGCGGCCTGAGATGTCCTGCCGTTGAATCGAGCGAGTGCCGGGGAAACAAACTGCGGAGACTCAGGAGATGACATACCGCCAGATGCTGCGCTTGCGTGATGGAAGTGTTGCTCGGACATCAAGGCCGGGCCGTCGCCAGATAGGAATCGAGATTCATCGTAGAGCATGTCCGTCGACCAGAGAAGATGGCCCCGAAAATGGGCAGACAGGATGACTGTGGTCGATCTTGTTCAGGACTCTCAGGACTGCTTCGTGACGATCCCGTCGGGAACCAGATTCATCTGCAGGCTTTTGAGTCCGGGACGCAGCGTTTTGATCGCCACTGGTCGGACGGTTGATGAAACCCCTCGATCCGCGTTGGGTTTCGCGATTTTTTAACATTTCCACAGGCTGCGTGGAAATGCCCGAGAGAGCCGCGGGGTGGGGAGGGAATTTGCGGATGAAATCCAGCGGCTCGGAAAGTGGAACGCTGGGCTTGGGGACAGCGGCAAAGGCGGAAGCGTGGTTTTCCTCAACGGCCGCTGCTCAGGTTCACGCCGAGACCGGGAATCCGACAGGGTTGGAGTGTCCGAAGCGGCCAGTTCCTGGGGAGCGACCTACAATTTTCGACCGAGCGAGGATCTGGGCCATCCAGACCGACTCCAGACAGACGATTTGACCTGAAATCAGCGGATCAATATGACCAGCCAACCTTCCATCCGAAACGCCTCTGGGCTGATCCTCGCAGAAACCGCAGACCTGCGAGCCAGGCTTTTGACTCACCCGATTTATGATCGCATTCGAGATGTGGCGTCGCTGAAGCTGTTCATGCAGCATCACGTCTTTGCGGTGCTCGATTTCATGTGGCTCCTGAAGCGACTCCAGAATGATCTGTGCTGCAATCAAGTTCCCTGGCTTCCCGTTGCCAATCCTGATCTCGCGCGGTTCGTGAATGAGATCGTGCTGGGAGAAGAAACAGACGAAGACGGCCGCGGCGGCTACTGCAGTCACTTCGAACTTTACCTGCAGGCGATGGATGATGTCGGAGCCGATCGATCGCAGATCGGCCGTTTCGAAACTCTGCTCCGATCGGGTCATGGCGATGTTCGATCGCTGCTGACGGAAGTTCACGTGCCAGCAAGCGTCGCTCAGTTTGTTGAGTTCACTCATCGGATTGCGACATCGGCATCATCCGCAGAGGTTGCATGTGTCTTCTGCTTCGGTCGTGAGGACATTATTCCGGACATGTTTCAACGACTGCTGCACGCTTTCGAGTCAAACAAAATGAACGTTCCTCGGCTGGCGTATTACATCCGACGTCATATCGAACTGGATGGAGACCATCACGGACCGCTGACTCGACGCATGGTCGAACTGCTGTGCGATTCTCCGGCAACCACCACCGCGGCAATCCAGACGGCGCGAGATGCGATCTCGTTTCGCATTCAGTTGTGGGACGGAGTTATGGCAGCACTCGATCGAGCATCACTCTGACCCAGAAGCGATGCGGAACTGGCAAACATGCCCGCCGCCGCAGACGTCGCAGTTCGCGACCTGACTGCCGCCTTCGTTCCTCATTGCTGCCTGTTCACACATTCGAATGCGGTCGTTGATGATGTCCAGCATTTGAGGATGCAATCCAAACGGCGCTGTGACGAGCCACGGAATGTGTGGGAAAGGTCTTGAGGCGTCCGCGACAAGGGCCGGAATGTCTTCCGTCCAGTGCCGACCGGGCGAAAGAAAGTACGGAAACACGATGACCCTTTTCGCTCCGCGTTCCACGCATCGAGCAAAGGCCTCGGCAATCGTTGGCGCGGCGAGTTCCATATGGGCCGGCTCGACGATTTGGTAGCTCGACTGTGCTGCGAACGAGGCCGCTGCCGTGTGCAGCATCTCGTTGCTTTCTTTTCGTCTCGAGCCGTGATCGACGATGATGATGGCGTCTTTCGACATGAAGTGCTCTGCGTCCCGGTCGTTCCGGCTGTTGAATCCGTGAAATGAAGTTCGCCGCTTTCCGCAGTCACATCTTAGTCGACATCGATCCAGTTCCCACGTGATCGACGTCAAATCGGGCTGCCGCTCTTTGCGCGGCTGGGAATCCTGCGGGGTGTACTCAGGTTTGCTGCCGAATGATTGCAATTCCCGTGCAGACTTTCATACTTCCACCGCCAGTTTTTGAGCAAGCCGTTCGCGGTGCGCACAGTGAGGTGCCAACATCGCAGCGTCACCATGGTCACTCTATCCTTTCTGAATTCTGACGGAGAATTGTCACGATGTCTGCGGCCGCTGAGTTTCCGATCCCGCTGAGCCAGTACAAAGCGATTCCACTTGATCCCAAGAACCCAAAACTCACCGCCGAGCAGCGCGAAACTCTGAAAAAGAACATCGACATCTGCCGTGATGCAATCGTGTTCTTCACTGCCATCGCGGACGCAAAGGGACTCGGCGGCCACACCGGCGGTCCGTTCGACACCGTTCCGGAAGTTGTGATCATGCACGGCTTCATGAAGCACGCAGAAGCGGGTGGAACTCCCGACGTTCTGCCAGTCTTCTTTGATGAAGCCGGCCACCGCGTCGCAACTCAGTATCTCATGGCCGCACTTGAAGGTGAACTGCCTGTTGAGAAGCTGTACCACTACCGTGAATACATGTCTCATCTGCCCGGCCATCCGGAACGCGGTTTCACTCCCGGCGTCAAGTTCTCGTCCGGTCGACTTGGTCACATGTGGCCGTTCGTGAACGGAGTTGCCATCGCGAATCCGAGCAAGGTCGTCTTCATGCTGGGCTCCGATGGATCTCAGATGGAAGGCAACGACGCTGAAGCGGCTCGTCTGGCTGTGGCTCAGAAGCTGAATGTCAAGCTGATCATTGACGACAACGATGTGACGATCGCCGGACATCCGTCTGACTATCTCAAAGGCTACGATGTTTCAAAGACCCTGCAGGGCCATGGCCTGCAGATTGACATCGGCGACGGTGAAGACCTCGATGCACTTTACGCTCGTATGTGCAAGGCTGTGACTTCCGATGGTCCGATCGCGCTGATCAACAAACGCAAGATGTGCGTCGGCATCAAAGGTCTCGAAGGCAGCGCGCATGGTCACGATGTGATCAAGGTTTCCGTCGCGAAGGACTACCTGACCGCTCGAGGCTGCACGGCGGCTGTTGAGTATCTCAACAACGTGAAGAAAGGGGCTTCCGGCCCAACTTACGAAGGCAGTGACTCGAAAAGCGTCGGCAAGAACCGCGACTTGTTCGGCAAGATCCTCAATGAGATTCTGGACGGCATGTCCGAAGCTCAGCGAGTTGCTTCCGTCCGAGTGTTCGACAGCGACCTCGAGGGCTCCTGCGGATTGAATCATGTCCGAGCGGCTCATCCGGAGGTGTTCGTTCGCGGCGGGATCATGGAACGCGGCAACTATTCTGCGGCGGCTGGATTCGGCTACGAAAGCGGCAAGCAGGGAGTTTTCGCGACGTTCTCTGCGTTTCTCGAGATGGTCGTGTCTGAAATCACGATGGCTCGATTGAACCAGTCCAACGTGCTGGCGCATTTCTCGCACGCTGGCTGTGACGACATGGCCGACAACACCTGCCACTTTGGTCTGAATAACATGTACGCGGCGAACGGTCTTCCGGACGAAGGTCGCGATACGACTCGTCTGTACTTTCCGGCCGACCAGCATCAGTTCAAAGCCTGCATGAAGAAGATCTTCGGCGACGCAGGGCTGCGATTCATCTTTTCGACTCGTTCCGGTGTTCCGGATCTTCTGACCGAAGACGGCAAACGGATCTACGGGGACGACTACAAGTTCGTCACCGGCAAGGATGAAGTGATCCGTGAAGGTTCCGACGGCTACATCGTGAGCTTTGGTGAAACCGTCTATCGGGCACTCGATGCGGTTATCAAGCTGAAGGCGGCCGGGCTCAGCGTTGGGCTGATCAATAAGCCGACGCTGAATGTTTACGACGAAGCCATGATGACCAAGCTCGCGGCTGCTCCGATGGTGTTGGTCGCTGAATCATTCAATGTCAACACGGGGCTCGGTTCTCGTTTCGGTACGGAGCTGTTGAAGCGAGGCTTCAAAGGTCGCTACAACAACATCGGAACGAACCGAGAAGGCTCCGGCGGTCTCTGGCAGCAGATGGGCCATCAGGGAATTGATACCGATGGCATTCAGGCCGCTGTGAAGGCGTTGCTGAAGTAGACTGCTGAGTTCGACAATCTGAATTGTTTTTCGCTCGGTGTGAAATGAGGCACTCAACAGATTCAAACCTTGCGACGAGTCCAAAGATTGCGACGGTGAGCTCAGAAAGTGCGACAATGTCCCTTCTCCCATTCGTAAGGGGAAAAGGTGGCCGAAGGCCGAATGAGGGGTCTTTCTTGTGATTGCAAGCTTCAAACAATCCCCCTCACCCTGACCCTCTCCCCCCCGAACAGTTGCAAACGTTCTGAGGGATTCATTCGCGGGGAGAGGGGACAAATAACAGTCCAGATGGACGCCTCAATTCATCCCGAGCAAAGTATAGACAAAGGCCGAGCGCGAAAGTGCTCGGCCTTTTTTGCGTGTTGGGGCGGCCGAATGCCTGGGAGCGAGTTCAGGTGTTACCGGCTCGTTGTCTCAGGCTGTGGTGATGCTCGCCGTTGGCTGTGCGACAAAGATGAGTGTTCATCGCGTTGATCAGCGGTTTCCATGATTCTCTTGAACCGCTCATGAACACGAATGAACGCTGATGAGATCGGGTGGCTGAATGAATCGCGCCAGAGATTGAATTGGCCGAGAAAGGTACCCTTACTTATCGAGTTTCCCTCCGAACCAAACTCGCTTCAGCTTTACTCATCCAATCACGACCGGCTGATCGTTGTAGAGTCCCTGAAGATCCTTGCTTGCTGCATCGTGGATGTTCGATGGCTCCAGCGTACTCAAACGGCAGAATCTGCTGAATCGCCAACCGGCATTGCGGAACAACCGGCACAAGTGGCATGACCGGTTCATTCGGCAGAACTGTTAGAATTGGAACAATCCGTACATCCCTCACATTTTAACTCAATCCCACGGGTTTGAACCGCCGATCGATAGGAGTAACCGTCATTGCCGGCGCATCCGGCACAATTTCACTGTACGGCTCGATCGGAACAATCGATGAAACCCACAAGAATTTTCGCCACGGCAACACTCGTGATCAGCAGCTTCTGTCTGGTCACGGCCGCGAGTATCTCAGTCGGAGACGAGCCCGGCGTGGTCCGGATGGCCCCGCGATCTGCGAACGGCAGTCCGACTCCCACACCTGACTCCGTCGGAACGGGAGTTGTGCGAATGACCGCCTCGCCGACAATGCAGGAACCCGTGCCTCAGCAGGCACCTCCTGTCATGGAGCAGGGCGTCTATCCGCAGCCTGGCCAGTACGCTCCGTACTTTGAGCGATCGTACTCGGCGACCGAGGCGATGCCGCCGGTGTTCTTCCAGCCGGCTCAGCCGTTTGGCCCGATCTTCATGTTCGAATCGAACATTGGAGAGGGACTGGGCTACAACAGCAGCTACCAGCGGTTGAACACGCGAATTCCTTACCACATCATTCCCGATACGACGGTACTGATGTTTGATGCGAACGCGTCCGTCACGAACTTCGGGGACCCGATTTCGAATGTGGGTTTGATCTACCGCAACTACGACGAGGCTCGGAATCGAATCCTCGGATACAATCTCTACGTCGACTACGACCAGGGCCTGACCAATCAGGATTGGACCCGAGCTGGATTCGGCCTCGAATCGTTGGGTCAGTTCCTCGACTTCCGGGCGAACGGCTACTTTGCGTTTGGAGATCGATCGGCACTTCTGTCAGCTCAGGAGTTCGGCGGACTGATTCAGGGCGGCAACTTTGTCTTCCGAAATGCTCAGACCACACGCGAGAACGCATACTCAGGGTTTGACACAGAAGTCGGCGGCCCGCTGCCATTCCTTGGCCGCTATGGATTCAATCTGTACGGTGGTACGTACTACCTGAACAGTTCCTATGGCGAGTCGACGATCGGAGGTCAGGGACGTCTTCAGGCTCTCATCAACCAGAACATTACGGTCAACACAACGGTGACCAGCGATGATCATTTTGGCACCAACAGTTGGGTCAGCCTGCAGTACGAAATTCCGAACTACAACGATCGCCGCACCTTGAAAGCGGTTCGAGTTCGCGACCGACTTTCAGACCCGGTGAATCGAAGCAATCGAATCCACTCACATATTGACTCTGCTGTCGCACAGATTGCCCAGATCAATCCGAAGACTGGTCTGCCATACTTTATCTCCTATGTGAATCCGAACCTGACTCAGCCAGGCAATGGTACGTTTGAGAACCCGTTCAATACCTTGCAGGCTCTTGCAGATTCGAACAGTGCAGGAATCGACCTGATCCGTGTCACGCCTCGAGCTGATGACTCGGGCACAAATCTCACAGTGAATGGCGGGCTGACGTTGTACGACTGTCAGCGACTGATCGCCACAACACACGAGGCTCCGCTCTTTACGTCCGGTGGTGTTCAGTTCGGACTCGCCGCAGTTCCGACCACCAGCGGTCTTGGCCCATTGGTTTCCGACCCAACTCTCACTGCTGGAGACAGTGTCATTCGGCTGGCGAATCAGAATGAAGTGATTGGGTTCCGAATCGATGCATCCAACAGCACCCAGACGATCATCGGTACCGGCATCTCTACGCTGGGGCCAATTCACGATGTGAATATCACAGACAACACCTTCACGAACTACGAAACAGCACTGTTCGTGCAGGATGTGTCGGGCCGAGCCGTGATTGACAATAACGACGCCAACGGCATCGTCATGGCGGCAAAGAATGGTGCCGCATCAAGCAGCGGGCTCTATTCGAAACGCGGTTTGGTGATTTCGAGTGCTCCCGGGCAGGAACTCGAACTTCTTGTTCGAAACAACACTGTCAACAACAGTCGCTTCTCTGATCCGACGGGAACTGCAGCAGCAACGACTGTGCAGAACGATCAGACGACTGTCGGCATCAGCGTGACAGCAAAACAGAACAGCAAGATCTTCGCTGATGATCCACTGGCGAATAACTCGACCGGAGCAACCGGAATCCTGGGCAACATCGTCACCGACAGCGGCGATGGTATCGTGCTGAACGCACTGGCGGGTAGCGAATTTCACGCAGTCGTAGAAAACAACCAGTCCTACAACAATGACAAGAATGGATTGGTCGCCACCGCCGACGGCGTCGACAGTCGTTTCAACCTGTACAGCATGCGAAACAATCTGTTCGGCGGAGAAGACTTGAACGCGAATGGAGTGCTTGATGTATCGGAAGACATCAATGGGGATGGAGTTCTTGATACAGGCGAAGATCTGGACGGAGATCGTCAGCTAGATCAGACCGAAGATATCAACGGGAACGGGGTACTGGACAATCTTGAAGACGTCAATGGAAATGGCATCCTCGATCTGGGTGAAGATACCAACGGTAACGGGATTCTTGACGCGGGTGAAGATGAAGACTTCGACGGGATTCTTCGTCCAGCAGAGGACATCAATGGTGACGGCCTTCTCGCTGCAGGTAACGGCGAAAATGGAGTGTTCCTGCACTACCTGAATGGTGGGTCATTCTTCGCCGCGAGCGAAGATCGAAATGACGACCGGAACTTCAATGGAATTCAGGATAACGGAGAGACGGTTGGTGCGGATGGAGTCTTTGACCGTCTTGACGGCACGCTTACCGGGACAGAAGATCTCAACGACAACGGTCGACTCGATCTTGGGATCATCTCGAATCAACTTAACAGCAACGGAATTGCAGGTCTTTGCATCGTTGGAGAGGGCGATTCAGATGGACTGTTCACGATTGGTGGTCCGACCAGATTGCTTGGGAACAGAGTTGACCAGAACTCGGTGGCCGGAATCGGCGTGGACTTGCGGGATGATGCGACAATTGGCATCGACTCAATGTTCAATACCATTGGACGATCTGCAAAACGTCAAACATTGGTAACCAACGTTTCGGCCACGCTACAACTGACTGGCAACACATTCAATGCCGTTCACACTCTGACGAACGCTTCGACAAACACCTTGCCTGGCGCTGCAGTGCCAGCCATCACGAACTTCAACTGGGATCTGACTCGTCCCGTGGGGCTCCAAGGATGGGAGATCGACACGAAGAGCATCTTCTATCTTCCGGTCTTCGATGCCAACGGAAACTTCACAGGCAATTATACAATTAACAACTATACCGGAAATCAGTTTCGACCTCTGGGAGGCACGGACGCCAATACGCAGCTTCAGTTCGTCAATGGCTTCCCCTACAATCAGAACAACGTGATCGGCCCACCAACCCTGTTCTTTCCGTTCGGTGTGCTTGGATATGCCACGCAGCTTGATCAGTTCCTCGACGGTGCTCAGAATCTGAGTTTGGACTTTGGAAACTTCCTTCCTGTAGCACCAAACGACCAATTCGTATGGCAGATGGACACTGACCGTCGCACGCCAAACTCAGTCAGTCTGTTCCCCGACGATACGGTCTTTGCAAATCAGTTGAATGGTACGAATGCAACAGTGACCTTCCGAGGAGACTTTGACGGTGATCAGTCGAATGACTTCCGGACATTTTCTGGCACACTGTTTACTGATCCAAACGATGCACAGGGCGTACGGCTCGCCATTTCGGCTGCAGTCGTCGCCGCCCGTTCGGAAACGAGTCCCGACGCAACCGGACACGGCATCGCGATTCGCTCCACGGGGTCGAGCCAGGTCACAAACTTTTCCTCGATCAACGACACCATGCAGCTCAACAAAGGCGACGGCCTGACAATTGCGGCGTATGACAACTCGAGAGTCAACTCATTGACGCTCCAGGGGGCAAATATCGACCGCAATGATGGGCGAGGTGTCAACATTGAAGCACATGATCAGGCCGTCATAACGGCTAATTCGACGATTGGTGGTTTCGATACCGTCACGGGTGGGTTTAACCAGATTCAAGGCGAGCGATACAGCGAAGGGAATACGATCGTTGGCTCAGTGAGCGATGGCGTCCGCGTCTTGGCATCAAACGGCGGCCGAGTTGACGGCAACCTGATCAACAATACGATCTCGAACAATGGTGGACATGGAGCCAATCTCGTTGTTGACAATGGCGGAATGCTGAACTTTGGCAATCTGGCCGACAACGAGCGGATCTACCGGAATATGATCCAGAACAACACTGGTGCTGGACTCCGCATTAGCAGTGGTGTAACGGCCGCAGGACCAGCAGGCTCTGTATCAGCTACGGTTCAGGACAACATGATCACAGACAATGCTGGCGGTGGTATTGTGTCGACGATGTCGGGTTCCGGCCAGTCGAATCAGATTGACCTGGTCATCGGTGGATCGAACAGTCTGAATAACACAATCGATGGAAACGGAGTGGCTGGGGTCAGCTTCGAGGTATCAGGGAACGGTGTTGGCAATATTGACATCCAGGATGCGACAATCACGGATACGGCCGGTGACGGTATTGTTCTGCGACGTCGAGACGCTTCTCTTCTGACAGCAGACATCGGCAATTCTTCTGTTACTCGCAATTCCGGCAGTGGACTTCTTGTCGATGTCCGAGGCAGTGGTAAGGAAGACCCGAATCAGCCAGAGCGTGCTCCGGCAGATGGAATTCGTGACGTCAACCTTGTCAACTGGAATAACAGCGAGTTCAGCAACAACGGAGTTGACGGAGCCAGCTTCAGTGTGGCTGGAAGTGCTCAGTTGATCGCAGACGGCGAGAATAACGTCGCCAACAACAACGGTCAGAACGGTGTTTCAATTATCACATCAGGTACCGCATCGTTCGGCGATGCGACGGGGTCCGAAGACTTCAACTTGAACGGGGTTCTCGACCCAGGTGAGGATCAGAATGGTAACGGCGTGATTGACATCGTTCCACCTGGTCGACGTGTTCGACTGAACGGACTGACGGCCTCCAACAATGGTAATGACGGTGTCAACATCAATGTGAGTGATGACTCCCGAGCCCTCGTGGAAATTACCAGTATTCGGACTGCTCCAGAGCCTGTGGGATCCCATGCAGGGCTCAACAACAACGGAAACACGAGCATCACAGGAAATGTACGTGATGGCATTCGCATTGAAAGCACCGGCGGACGTCCAGACGTATTGATTACTTCATCAACTGGCAGCACTGAGATTTCTTCAAATGGACAGGATGGAGTTCATTGGAACTCAAGCGGTGATTCTGATGGCATCGTTCGAGTTACAAAGACCGACATTATCTCGAATGGTGATGACGGTGTCGAAGCCGTATTCTCCGGGAACGCGACGTCAACGCTGCTGGTCGGCGGAGCGGCTGCGGGTAACAACATTCAGAGCAACGGTGACGATGGCATTGCCATCACTGTTGATAACTCCGCAGATGCAGCTCCCGTATCCACTCGCCCAGTCATCACGATCATCGGTAACGAAATTGGTGGAACTCGAAACGGAGTTGTGGCAGGAAATCGTGGAGATGGTGTAAGCCTTACAGTTCGGGGTCGCACTGCGACCGGGCTGAGTCCAGGACAGATCAATACAGACCTGGCCAATGGTCCTCTGTCATTTAATGGTGGAGTAACGGCAACCGGAGCGATTCCTCAATTCCTGATGACAGGGAACGAGGTCTCTAACAACGCTCAGCGAGGCGTGAACGTCTTGATGACAGGTGCTGGTGGTACTCGTAACCGTGAAAACGGAAATTCAGTCTTCGACCCGATATTGATTACCATGGATAGCAATACGATTTCTTCGAATGGAACGGAGGGAATCTTTGTAGAGGCCGACGCTGACATGAATCAGAGCCGATTCGTCTATCTGCCGAACTTCCCATTCCCGAATCCACCATTCAATCCGGCTGACGATCGTCCACAATTCCCAGCATTCTACGATCCGTTGCTCGGTCAGTTCACAAGCCTTAATGCAGGGAGCGTGAATGGAAACACCGCGTACCTGGATCCGTACCTGAATCTGCGAACTGTGCAAAACAGCTTCCTGACGATTACCAACAATGCAATTCAAAGCAATGGCGTCGGTGGTGTATCGGGAGAAGGTCTCCATATTCGGGTTGGCACGGGATCGTATGTTGCTGCAGACGTTCAGGGGAATGCATTTGGTGGAAATCGCGATGTCGACTTCCGAACAGAGTCTTTCCTGTCGGCAGGCGAGACATTCACCTCAGTTGACGACTCAGGCAACCTGACGTTCGATGCGATTTATCTTGATGATACAGCACAACTGGATCTCCGATTCCAGAACAACTCTGGAAACCAGATTCTGGCGTCCGATGTTGGTGCAACCTACACGACTTTGGATCCGCTCAAGGAAATCTTCCTCGGAACCTTCGGAGCAACCAATCGTGACGCATCGCTCTTCCAGGTTGACAACGGACCAAGCCTGAACAATCCAAATAACCAGTTCACGAGCTTCGGCGTTACTCAGGACATCCAGAACTCGTTCACGACGGGGAACTACAACCTCCGAGGTGCTGCAGATCCACTGTTCCCGAACATCGGATTTGCACCGTTCCTGCCATAGTCTGAACGAAGCGACTGCGAAAGCGGTTGTCGGATGAAAGTTTCAGAGGCTGTCGAGTTTTCGACAGCCTCTGTTCATTGATACTCTTCAAATCAGTTGGGTCAAACTCAGGGCTCAACCTATCCTGTCTGGAATCTGCAATGACTTCAACAAACCCGCATCTGAAATGGGATTCGATCCCGGTTGCCGAGTGGATCACGCCGACCACAACCGCCGAGGATGTTAATAGCATCCTTCAGTTCCTGATGCTGCAGGGGACCTTTCATTTTCCGTCCCTCCCAAACGGTTTGTTCTCAGCGGCCGCCGGAGAAGGTGGCGACTTTGAGCTGACGGGCTATCGCAATGTCTGGCTGCGAGACAATGTGCAGATCGCGTGGGCACATCTTGCTGTGCAGCAGGATTCATCGACGGCTGTTCGATGCGTTGCGGCCTTAAACGAATTCTATCGCCGACACGCCCATCGCTTTGCGTCGATCATCAGCGGTACCGCCGACTTCAATGAGCCCATGAATCGACCACACATTCGATTCAACGGAAATGATCTCAGTGAACTGTCCGAGAAATGGTCACACGCCCAGAACGATGCCCTCGGCTATTGGCTGTGGATCAACTGTGAACTCGTAGCTCGCGGGGCCAACGCGAAAGAGTCGGTGGACTGGTCGCTGTTTGCGATGCTCGTTCAATACTGGCAAACCATCCAGGTCTGGCAGGACGAAGACAGTGGACACTGGGAAGAGGTCCGCAAGATTGCCGCATCAAGCATCGGATGTGCGCTGGCTGGCTTAACCAGTCTGCATTCGCTCATGCGGGACCCGCTTATCGCCGAGAAAATGCGAACCTCGGAAACGCCGGTGACACCAGGTGACGTGGCTGATCTGATCCAGCACTGCGACGCTTCGATGCGGGCCGTTCTTCCGTCAGAATGTCGGCAGAATGATCCGACCAAGTCACGGCGATATGATGGAGCTCTGTTGTTCCTGATCTATCCGTTAAACATCATCGCCGATCGTGCACTTGAAGATCAGATTCTGAGTGACGTGGCAACGCATCTCCGGGGGCCATACGGCATCCGTCGCTACCTTGGCGATTCCTACTGGTGCGCGGATTATCGGGATTTGCTCTCAGCAGATCAGCGTACCGCGGACTTCAGCGACAGCCTTGATGCTCGCGATCGACTACTCAAACCCGGCATGGAAGCGCAGTGGTGTATTTTCGATTCGATCGTTGCCTGCATTCATGGGCAGCGATACAGGGGGCATCGGGATGCAGAATCGCTGCAACGGCAGATTGCGGCCACGCAGCGATCGCTTTCACAGTTGACGCCACACGGTTCACGATTCCCGGCCTGGCGATGTCCCGAGTCCTACTTCTGTGAAAAGGGCAAGTGGATCCCGAACGACATCACACCGCTGTTGTGGACTCAGGCCAATCTTTGGCAGGCCCTGACGATGCTTGAGACAAACCTGCGACTGAAAGAAGCGTCTCGGCAGTCGTGAGAAGTCAGAGTTCTGACGAACTCTGCTACAGGGACAGGATTAAGCTCGACTCGTGGCTTCATCGGCGAGAGCCGCGATGGTCGTCCGGATAACGCGGCCGCGTTCCATGTTGCAGCCGACCGCGTTTGCAAACTACACACAGTTTCCCGCCGACGGAGCGGCGGGTTTACGGTACGCCCCCAGGCGTTGCATTTGAGCAATTTGGCTCGTGCAACGACCGCAGACGCTCGGAATTGGCAACGCTTCTGTTCATCATGCTTCCGTCAGCGGGAGGATTCGTCACGGCCCGCAGGTTGATTCATGATCGGATGAAAAGCCATGATGTCCACGCGGTTCATTGTCACTTTTGCCCTGCTCGTGTTGGCGTCTGCAAACGTTTTGGCTGACGAGAAGATCTCGCGAGACCAGGTTCGTTCTGCAATGCAGCGTGCGACGGAGTTCATGACATCGAAGGTCGCTGTGAATGGTGGTTACGTTTATCGAGTCTCCGAAGATTTGAAGCAGCGGCAAGGTGAAGGGAAGGCATCAGCAACCGAAGTTTGGGTCCAGCCACCGGGGACGCCAACAGTTGGTCTCGCGTTTCTTCGAGCATGGCAGGCAACTCGTGATGAGACTCATCTCAAGGCCGCGCGCGATTGTGCGTCTGCACTGATGCATGGACAGTTGGAATCCGGAGGCTGGACCGATCGAGTCGACTTCGATCCGACCGGCAAGAACGCTGACCGGTACCGCAATGGCAAAGGGCGTTCAAAAGGCAGGAACTACTCGACTCTGGATGATGACAAGACTCAATCGGCCCTGCGTTTTCTGATCGAGCTGGATCGCGAGTTGAAGTTTGAAGACGCGGCGATTCATGAGTCCGTTGCGGTTGCGCTCGACTCACTCCTGAAGGCTCAGTTTGCAAGCGGAGGATTTCCGCAGGGCTGGAGCAAGCCCGTCGAACCGGGCGTTGCGGTGAAGGCCTCGTTTCCTGAGTACGACTGGAAGACCGAAGGTCGATTCAAGAACTACTGGGATTTTCCGACTCTGAACGACGGCCTCGCAGGAAGCGTCACGGAAACTCTGGAACTGGCTTACCAGACGTACAAAGACGAACGCTATCGCGACGCTCTGATTCGTTTCGGTGACTTCCTGATCCTTGCTCAATTGCCGGAGCCGCAGCCCGCATGGGCTCAGCAGTATAACCATCAGATGCAGCCGATCTGGGCTCGTAAGTTTGAACCACCGTCAGTGGTGGGATCGGAATCTCAGGATGTCATCGAGACGCTGCTGTTTCTTCATCGCACAACTGGCGAGAAGCGTTTTCTGGAACCCATTCCTGCTGCAATTGCATGGTTGAAACGATCACAACTGCCCGATGGCCAGCTCGCGCGATTCTATGAGCTGCAGACCAATCGACCGCTGTACTTCGTTAAGGACACGTACGAGCTGACCTACAGCGATGACAATCTGCCGACTCATTACGGTTTCAAAGGCAAGTCCAAAGTCGACCGTCTGGAGAAGGAGTACGAATCTCAAGTTCGCGGCGATGCCCCGAAGGTTCGCAAGCCCAATGTGAAGTCACTGACTCGCGATGCTGCCAGGATTCTGGCTGAACTGGATGACTCTGGACGCTGGCTGAAAGATGGCCAGATCGAAAGCTCCATCTTCGCACGTAACATGACCGAACTGGCGGAGTATCTGCAGGCCACTCAGGAATAGAAGCTCGTCGAGCACGCGAGTGCTAACCGACCGCTAAAGATGCATACCGGTCGGGGAAAGGATTGAACGGGCCGGATGTGACAACCACGAATTACGAAACCGGCGACGGATGTCATCAAAGAGAATTGTCCGGCCATTCGTAGCGGTGGCATCTTGCCGCCGATTTCTGGAGCCGCCCGGCGGCAGGATGCCGCCGCTACCGTCGATCGGGCGGCACGCCGTGAAAACTGGACGTCTGCATTGTTCCGGCTCACACCAACCGCTCACCCGTCTGAATGGAATGAACCATTGGTATGTCCTTCACTCGCCACTGCCTTATGGCACAATCCAGCTTCAATCACGTCCCACAAATCCTCACCGCGCTGCTGATTGCTGCGTTCGTCGCAGTTCCGTTGTCTGCACAGGAGCCGATCAAGCCGGAGGATCCTGACGACATGGTTTGGCTGAGTAACTCGGAAGTCAAAGTCGGCCTGAAGAAGAGTTCCGGCGGGGCCATTTCGTGGATCAGCAAGGCTGGTTCGGATCGGAATGTCATCAACTCATGGGACCGCGGCCGACTGGTGCAGCAGTCGTGGTACGGCATTACTGACGGTTCTGACTGGAATGGGAAGCCGTGGCGATGGAATCCGGTTCAGGGCGGCGACTGGAAGGGGCGTTCAGCGAAAATCCTCGACCAGAAACATGAACCGCTGCGTTCGTTTGTCAGGACGCGACCGGTTCACTGGGCGTCCGGACTTGATCTCGACGACTGCGAGATGGAGCAGACAATTGAATTGAAAAATTCTTTGATCCACCTGACCTATCAGTTCGTTTATCGCGGGACACAGCAACATCCTCGCCATCATCAGGAGCTTCCCGCTTTGTTCGTCAACGCCGAATATCACACGCTTGTCCTGTACGACGGCGATCAGCCCTGGACTGACGGGCCGCTGATTCGAAAAACGCCGAGTTTCCCAAATGAGTACGGACGGTTAACTGAACACTGGGCCGCGTGGGTAAATCAAGCCGATGAAGGCGTCGGCGTGTTTGTTCCTGCGGCCGACGAGGCGACTTTCTATCGATTTCCGGCAGCGCCCGACAGAGCCGGAAACGTGATGCATCCTTCGTGGTGTTCGTACGTCGCGCCGATTCGAAGTCTGGCAGTGACGCCCGGATTTCGTTACTCGTATGATGTTTGGATCACGATGGGATCGGTCAAAGACATCCGAGCCACGTTTCGCAGCGTCACCACTGCGACTCCACCACCATGAAGTCTGCATTTGTGGAGGGAAATTCCTTCGCAATTTTTCTCAGCGTGCGTGGCACGTTGGAGGTCTCGACCGGATCCTGTATTCTTACCGTGAGATGTTGGAATGCGAACGGAGGACTTGAGTCCCCCGATGACCGCGATGAAACAGCATCTGGCAGCTTTGAAGAATTGAACTCAGTCGAGTAACCGTCGCGGTCATTCGTCGTTCAGGTTCACGAACACTCAACTGTTCTTTTGCGTTATACACTTTGCTCTGGGAGTGCAGATCGATGGGATTGTTTGACAAACTTCGGAATGAATTGATCGACATTATCGAGTGGGTCGACGATTCGAAGCACACGCTGGTTTGGCGATTCCCTCGATATCAAAACGAAATCAAGAACGGAGCGCAACTCATCGTTCGCCCTGGACAGCAGGCGATCTTCGTTCATCGTGGACAGATTGCCGATGTCTTTGAACCTGGTCACTACGAACTGAAGACCGACAACCTGCCGATCCTCAGCACGATCGCTGGCTGGAAGTATGGTTTCAACAGCCCGTTCCGAGCGGAAGTCTACTTCGTCAGCACGAAGCAACTGACCGACCTGAAATGGGGCACACCAAATCCCGTCATGATGCGAGATCCCGAGTTCGGGCCGATCCGCATCCGCGCATTTGGCACGTATGCCGTGAAGGCAGTCAATCCGAAGGCGCTGCTGACGGAACTGGTTGGAACAGATGCCGAGTTCGGTACAGAAGCTGTGTCCGAACTGCTGCGATCGATCATTGCTAGCACGTTGTCAGAGATCCTTGCAAGCTCCAACGTGGCAGCGCTGGATCTTGCGACAAAATACACCGAGTTTGCCGGGACTCTGAAGAAGGCCGTTCAGGAAAAGATCGACGACGAGTACGGTCTGGAACTGCCTCAGATGATCATCGTTAATATCTCGCTGCCAGAAGCTGTCGAGAAGGCTTTGGATACTCGAACAAGTATCGGCGTGATCGGCGACCTCAACAAGTATCAGCAATACCAGATGGGTAATGCGATGACGGCCGACAACGCGGCGGGCAGCGGCGTTGGCACAGGGCTTGGACTTGGCATGGGTGTTGCCATGGCTGGCCGAGTTCTCGGGCCAGGACTTGGTGGCGCTGTCGGTATCGGCGGAGCCCCAATGCCTCCTGCACCTCCAGCGATGTGGCATGTGGCTGTGAACGGACAGACTCAGGGCCCATACGGAGCCGATCAGGTCATGGCTGCCATCACGGCTGGCCAAATCAACGCGAGCACCCTCGTCTGGACGGCTGGGATGCCGAACTGGGTCGCCGCAGGCCAGGTCCCGCAACTCGCAGGTTCGTTCGGTCCTCCAGCCCCACCGCCAGTACCGGCTCCGTAGTGAAATGCCATTCTGGAATATCGGTTGGACGTTCTTGTCCGACATGTCCTAAACAAGCGAAGTTGTTGTCCGCCACCGGGTTTACCCCGGTGGTTTACGGGCTTCTGCACTACGCATATCGCACCTGAGCAGAGAAACTTGAGTAGTGCAAAGGCCTGTGTCCACCGGGATAAACCCGGTGGCGGAACTTGTTTGAGAATCCGTTCGCCGCTCGCACAATCGTTGAGACTCTTCGATGGCTTCCGCCCCCGATGAACAACTTGATCAACCGGTTCCGCAGGAGTTTGGTCCGGACGGAGATCTCGACATTCATCGACGTGATGTTCGCACGGGTGAGATTGGCCAAACCTTCGATGCGGGGGAAGGTCGAATCTTTCCATGCGAATCCTGCGGCGCGGATCTTGAGTTCAACATCGGCGAGCAGTCTCTGAAATGTCCCTACTGCGGACATGTGAAGGAGATTCAGAAGAAGGCCGATGGTCAGCTTGCCGAGCAGGATTTCGAAGCGATGCTGGCTCGGCTTCGCGAATGGCGCGAGAAGGCTCGGGATCGCGAAGAAAGTCAGAATCCGGAACTTGCCGAGGCAGAAGCAACACACAAAGAACTCCGCTGCGAATCGTGCGGCGGCAATGTAGAGTTCTACGGCACGCTGACCAGCACGCTCTGCCCCTATTGCGCGTCGCCGGTGCAGCTCGAGAAAGCTCACAAGTGCGAAGAGCATCGTATTCCGGTCGACGGCGTTTTGCCGTTTCAGATCGACAAAGACGATGCCGGCAAAAATCTCAAACAGTGGGTCAGTTCACGATGGTTCGCGCCAAACAAGTTCCTCCAGGAGGGAGCTTCCGGACGGTTCAATGGCGTCTACTTGTCCTTTTTCACCTTTGACTCGATGACGTTCACAGCGTACTCCGGCCAGCGTGGTGAGTATTACTACGTGACCGTCGGAACCGGAAAAAACAAACGGACCGATCGGCGAACACGCTGGTATCCAGCCAGCGGCAGCTTCCAGAGGTTTTTTGACGACGTCCTGATACTTGCGAACACAGGATTGCGACGCGACTACATGCTTGCCCTTGAGCCCTGGCCGTTGCTGAAGGTTGTCCCATTCGATCAACAGTTGCTCGCTGGTCTGATGGCCAGAACATATGACATCGAACTCGATGAATGCTTCAAGGAAGGCAAGTCGAGAATGGATGCCGCGATTCATCAGGAGGTGCGACAACGCATCGGCGGCGACACTCAGGTTGTCAGCAGTGTCCAAAGTCGTTTCGACGCCATCACCTTCAAGCACCTGCTTTTGCCAGTGTGGTTGCTGGCGTACAAATACAACGGCAAACCGTTTCAGGTCTTCATCAACGCAGCCACCGGCGAAGTGCAGGGCGAGCGGCCCTACAGCGCGTGGAAGATCTTCTTTGCGGTCATCTTCGGGCTCGCAGTTGCCGGCGGCATCTTCGCTTTGACCCAGAAATGATCTGGCGAGCCGTTCCGTCTTCGTTCTAAACCCTGCTCTGCAAGGGGGTTACGTTCTTCGTGGCCCGGTAAACCCGCGTTGACCCTTTCGAGCCGATCCGGGTACACTCCGGCGGCTTCTGCTGAATTGCATGGCTGTCTGACAAACGACTGGATGTCCGCGTCAGACAACTTCTCCATGCGCGGGGTGCGAATGATTCAAGCGGCTGACGACGCTGAATTGTTCCATCCGAAACCCTGGGCAACCGCCCTTGAAGAGAGTCAGGGATGACATGATGACCACAACAACAGCATCGCGTGCGGTGATTTCATTCGGCGATGTAGAACAACTGCGCGAAGCGAGACGGATCATTCGCCAGGAAGCCGACGCCCTTGCGCGGCTGGCTGATGGGCTGGATCCGAACTTCTGCGACGCCGTCCGGATGATTCGCGACATCCACGGAAAGGTCGTTGTCACCGGAGTAGGCAAGGCGGGCCTGATCGGCCAGAAAATCGTCGCAACACTCGCGAGCACCGGAACAGCAGCTCACTTCATGCACCCGACCGAGGCTCGGCATGGAGACCTTGGATGTCTCGGAAGTCAGGATATTGTTCTTGCACTTTCGAACAGTGGCGAGTCCGAAGAACTGATCAGCCTGCTGCCAGCGTTGCGTCACCTGCGAATCCCCATCATTGCGTTCACTCGAGACGACAACAACACTCTGGCGCGGCGATCCGATGTGGTCGTGCGTTTCGGCAAACATCAGGAAGCGGGCGAACTGGGGCTCGCGCCGACATGCTCAACAGCGGCAATGCTGGCACTCGGTGACGCGATGGCCCTCGTACTGAGTCAGCTTCGAGGCTTCTCTTCGAAAGACTTTGCGAAGTTTCATCCGGCCGGAAGTCTTGGTCGACAGTTGTGCCCGGTCTCAGAAGTCATGCGGCAGGGGGACCAGATCCGAATCGCCTCGCAGGACGAAACCGTCCGCGAAGTGATGATTCGACACAGCAAACCAGGCCGCCGAACGGGGGCCGTTTTGCTGACCGATACTTCCGGCCGACTGACGGGCATCTTCACCGACAGCGACCTCGCGCGGCTCTTTGAGAATCGCCGTGACGAGCAGCTCGATCAGCCGATTCATCGTGTCATGACCAGCAGCCCGATCACGATTGCTCCGGATGTCCTGCTCCCGGAAGCGATTCATCGAATGTCAGAACGAAAGCTGAGCGAGCTTCCGGTCATTGACGCCAACCGAACTCCTGTGGGCATGCTGGACATCACTGATGTTCTGCAGAAAGTCGACCTTGCCGATCGTATGACATTCGAAGAAGAACAATCGGCGACCGCATTGAAGGCCGTTGGTTAAAGTCACCACAAACCCGTGATCTGAAATGGCATCTACCCGCACAAGTCCCGCTGTTCGAGCGGTGTATGTCGGCTTGCTGCTGACAGCACTGTGGGGACTCTACGCGCAGGCGACGAAGCCGTTGCTGACTGTGGATCGCAAACGCATCGCGGCGCCGAAGGACGACTTTACAAAAGAGAAGTCCGCCGTCTTTGCTGATTCGGCCGCGCAGTGGTTTCCGGAAGATCCGTGGGTTCGCGACGAAGCGAAAGGACGCTTCCGCGACGGCGGTCGCATGCTGTACTTCAGGCAGCATCAACTGATGAACGACAACAAGTCCGTCCTGGTGAAGCCGATCGCTTTGCTGTGGCAGGATGATCCCAACTCAGAAGACCCACCGATCACCGCCACCGCGGATTCGGCTCAACTGGATACCGTCGGGAAGTTCAATCTGGGCGAAGGCAATTTCGGGCCAATCACCAGCGGACTGCTCGCGGGAGATGTCCGAATCACTGGGCCCGACGGGCTGCGAATCGAAGGACGCAACTTCTACATCTCTGAAGGTTCGATGAAGATCTGGACTGGCCTTCCGGTCCGTTTCGCCTGGGGAACTCACTCCGGCAGCGCTGAGGCTGGTGCTGAGATCGAACTGCTCACCGCGCCGGATGCGAAACAGCCTGGACTGATGTCCGTCAGCGATGTTCGATCGATTCGCCTGCTCGGACGAGTTGTCTGTAATCTTGCCTTCGTCGACGAAGACAAAGACCGCAAACCGATTCTGC
Source organism: Ottelia alismoides (assembly GCA_037367405.1). Classification (NCBI taxonomy): domain Eukaryota; kingdom Viridiplantae; phylum Streptophyta; class Magnoliopsida; order Alismatales; family Hydrocharitaceae; genus Ottelia; species Ottelia alismoides. The sequence continues at coordinate 1,655,193 of JAZKJV010007224.1, read as the reverse complement.
TGCGAGTTGACGCGGCAAAGGGATTCGACTTTGATGTGCAGACGCGTGAGGCCACATTCCGCGGGTTCGCCGACAAGAAACACCTCGCGGACAACCAGATCCGCGTTGAACGACCGATGCCGGACGGCGGCAAGGATTTGCTCTACTGCTCGCGACTTGTGCTTCAGCTTCAGCCGAAGATTCGAGAATCCAAACCCGGACGTTCGACTCGCATGGAGCTTGCCAGAATCACGGCTGAGGGCATGCCGGTTTACTATTCGTCGCAGAAGGACGGTCTTGAATCCATCTATGCGAGCATGCGACTGCTGATGTACGACATCGGCGCGAGAACTCTTGAACTGCGTGAAGGAACAATTGCGTCGACAGGCGAACGCATTGCGGTCAACGTCCATCAGGGTGGTCGCGAACTGCTGACCGGCCGTGTCATTGTTTCACTCGATGATGACAACAAGGTTCAGGCCATTGAGTGCCGCGGTCCCGGCGAGATTGGCGAGTCCGATCGCATTCCGGCCGACGAAGAGACCGACGCTCAGCCATTTACGGCGTCCTGGATTGAGTCGCTTCTGATTACTCAGGGCGACGATCCTCGAGTTGTCGTTTCGGGAGAAGCCAAAATCGAACAAGCGGCGACGGATCTCGGACTTCGTGGCGATCTGATCGAAATGATTCTCAAGCGGAACATGCGAAGCGTCTCTAAAGTTTCAGAGGACTCAGATAGCTCGCTGCAGAACGAAGGTCTGGATCTTGGTGACCTGAGGCCGGAGCGACTGACGGTGACCGGCAATGTGATGCTCTCTGCCAAAGATCTCATCGGCAAAGCACGCGAAAAGCTCGTTGTGACTTTTCAGAGTACGGCAGAAGGCGTTCAGTCTCCGAAGATTCGCACGGTCAGCGACAGTGAAGAGTCCTCAGAAAGTTCTGGCGAAACGTCGAAGCTGACGGGAAAAACGGCCTTCCTGTCTGACACAATCGAAGCTGTCGCATTGGTGCCCGAGGAGGGCAATGCCGAGTTTCGAAACGTTTGGCTGAAGGGACATGTGAAGGTCACGCACAAGTCTGAAAAGGCAGAGCAGGGCTTTACGGCAGAAGGAAACTCGCTGTTCGCAAAGAATGGATTCGACGGCGATCGAGAAATTACGCTCTACGGTGACCCGGCGTCCATTGTTCGATCGTCTGATCTGTCAGACCGAATCGAAGGCGAGCAGATTGATTTGGCCGACATCATGAAACCCGGTACCGCGCCTCAGCGATCGGTCACCGTGAAGGGAAGCGGGCGCATCCGCTTTGTGGTGCCCGTCGGCCTTGATGGCAAGTTGCAGGAGAAGCCTTCGTTTCTGGATATCTATTGGGGCGAATCCATGACCTTCAGCGGTCGAACGGCTCACTTCGTGGGGAGCATCCGAGCGGTCATGACAAACAAGCTGGACCAGGACGTGCAATTGAAGTGCGATGGACTCAAAGTGCATTTCACGGATGAGGTGCTGATCCAGAAATCATCAACGAATGAAGATTACGAAGTGGCGGAGGCTTCGGATTCCAAGTCCCCAGTCGGGCAGATTGAACGAATCGAATGTGAAGATCGTGTGATCGTGGATATCGACATGATGGAGCAGGGAAAAGTCACGGCTCATCATCATGCTGAGTTTTCAGATCTCGTCTTCAATCAGGTGACCGGTGAGTTTCATGCAACGGGACCGGGCATGATTGAGTCAACCGTGCCGAATGAAGGTCGAGGATCAAGACTGACGTCGTCGCCTCGAGCTTCAGCAAAGGCGAACGTTCCGGCCAAGGCAACCACGAGCAGCTTCGTCTACATTCAGGCGCGCTTCATCGGTGAGCTCACGGGTAACCAGCAAAAGGGATTCGTGCAGCTTCGCCAGCATGTACGCGGCGTCTTTGGTCCTGTGCGTGAGCTTTCTGAAAAGCTCTCGATTGATGGACTTGGTGTCGAAGAACTGCCAGAGAATACTGGTTCGCTGGGCTGCGAAAACCTCTCGATTTCTCAGATTCTCGGTACTGCGGATTCCGAGCCATCGTTCTCTTTGGTCGCCGAGTGCAATCCGCCGGGTGCCGGCAGCGGCACACGCAGTCCGTGCCGACTGGAATCGCTGCTGCTGTCCGGCGACGCGGACAAAATCACCTACGATCATTCGAAGCATCGATACCTGCTAAAGGCTGAAGACGGTCGACAGGCCAATGTGTCACATCGCACCGACAATGGCCAGCGCGGCAGCTTCGTTGGACGACAGTTTGCCTATGACGTCGACACGAACGAACTAACCGCGCACGAGATTACCGGCGTCCAGGCGAGCGAATGATCTGGTAGGCAACGAATCGTGATCCGCGCTGGGAGAAGCGGAGCGAACGATGCAGCGAGAGTGCCCTGTCAAATCAGATCAGCGGTTCTCAAGGCTCAGCGGGCCTGTGCAGTTTGGCCTTATGAGCCTGTAGTTCTCCCTCATCGGCCATGCCATAGAAGTATCTGCAGATCATCTCGTGAGTCTGCGACGTGGGCTTTTCCCGGTCCACAGGCTGATCACCATACACGCGATAATCGCGTAGTAGACCTGCACTTCGAAGCCGTTCTGCGAATGGCTCAGCAGATGACGGCAGCCCGGCAGATACTTGAAGAAGCGGAGTTACTTCCATCTTTGTGGGAACGGAGCGATCCACCTCAAACTGCGTTTGCAGAGTCCGTTTCATCAGTTTCTCGCGACACGCCTGAGCATTGCGAAACCACGCCATCGGAATGCAAGGCCGCGATTCGACGACGCTGCGAACTACCAAGGTCAGCATGTGCTGAAGTTCTTCAATCGCTTGTCCGCCGCAATCGAACCAGCTTTTCGCCCAGCGACTTTATGATGGGCTTCAGGCGTTCAGAATCAAGCACCGCAACAGATTCCGACAGCGATCCCAGCGACGTAGGTGCACAGCAAGTTTTTTCTAAACCTTTGTCAGCTTGCTGACCTGCCGCAGTCCCCGCAGCGATGTGACCACCGGATTGAACATCATGGAGCAGAATCCGCATGCAGGACCGCCATATGCATCGACCGATTTCCCACCGGATCGCGTTCACACTCGACATCATGCAACGTCCGCAACAACTCACCAAGCTGATCAAAACACTTCAGCCCGGCGATGTCTTTCGCCTTGATCTTCCTGACAGAATTCTCCGCCAGCCATGAAGCATGGCAGAACTGAAGGAAGCGCGCAAGTGAGTGCTCAGATCCTGCTCTCCAGTTTCGAAACCATCCACGTCAAACGCCGTGCCGAACACGACTGGGTTTGGGACTTTCGATTACTGAACTGAATCTGAAAAATAGTGTTTTGAAATTGGGGCCGCTGGGACTTGAACCCAGAACCAACGGATTATGAGTCCAAGAGAGGCGACCGTTCAAGGTATGAGCAGGGTTTGAACGCAGCTTTTTGGCGGGTTTCATTTCTGTTGACGCGTTGTGTGAGCGGTTCTCCGACTGGCTTCGAGGTGGTAGTTCGGGTGGTAGCCCCGGAAAATCGCGGGTCCTTCCCGGCGAAAAACACGGCGCGCGGGTCTCGTATCGCGCATTGTGGGCGCGGGGGTAAAAACTCGGTGCGCTATTCCTTCCTCTCTGCGTTCATCGCCCGTGTTTTGCGACTCGTCGCAGATGGATGAGAGGAACCGTCGCTGGTATTTCGATCGAAATGAAACGCCCGGTCGGTTGACTCTGATGCATTGCGAACTGATACCGCAGGCTCCGACCGGAGTCTTGTCTCCTTCGCCGGTCCGGACTGCCGGGAGGTTCTTCGCTCTCCCGGCAGAACTTTCACCGTGAAACAGGAATGAGAGATGGAACGCCGTTGTCTGGGCCCAACTTCGGAAGATCTGTCGATGCTCTTCCGGCTGCCGTTTCACCTGGACGATCGCTTCAGCGTCGGCTGCCGACAGCTCGCAGCGGCTTTCGCAGATGAATTCAACCAGTCGATCGACATCGGCCGGGCGCCGGACTCGGGATCGGTCGATTTCGATACTGTCACGTCCGTGGAGCAACTGGAATCAATTCGAGAGAAGCTGATCGCGTGGCGACTCCGGGCAATGCTGGTCTGCGTTCGGATGGCCGAACGGCGTCTCGAAGTCCTCGCAGAGTTGGATGGTCTGATTCACGGTGAGATGCTCGCAGCGAAACGCGAGCTTCGCAGGCTGACAGCGAACGGAGCGGAGGCCGAACAATGCCGGCCGGAAGTCCGCGGACTGGAAGAACGTGTTGCGACACTTCGCGCACTGGGCCGAGTACTTCGGACGGATGGCAATCTGGATCCGGCCGTTATTGGCGACTGGCTGGATGATGTTGGTTCACGGTTTCACGCGTGGGCTTTGGAGTTCGTCGGGTTCATTTAGCTTTGAGGTGGTTCCATGTCAGACATCGCATTCTCATTTTCAGCCGACGAGAAGGACATTCTCCGGGCGCTTGAGGCGACCGGCAAAAGCTTCGCGCAAGTTCGCGACGAGGTCACGAAGCTGGCCATCGCATCGGGCGAACACGGAACCGCTGAACTGAGCATCTCGAAACAAAGGGCCGAAGCTCTGGCGCCGCTTGTTGCGAAGCAGAAAGAACTTCGTGCCATCGGAGAGTCCCTCGCTCAGCAGATGAAGGATGGGAAGATCACGGCCGAAGAGTACAAGGCGAAGTTCGCGGCATTGGGAAATGAATCAAACGCCCTGAAGGTGGAGCTTCAGAAGCTGCAGGCGCAGATGAATGAAGACATGGCGGACATGCGAAAGGCAACCGCCATCATCGGCGACGCGGAGAACAGAACCGAGAAGTACGCTCGGGCCGTCGCGGATCTGAATCGCCTGAAGGAGAAAGGCCTGTTGACGTCAGCTCAACACGCGAAGGCCATCGACTTAGAAAAGAAGAGGATGTCCGATGTGGGCGGAGAGGCGGACAAATCGGGAGGGCTGATCGGCGGATTGACTGGGCGTATGGGAACGTTCGTCTCGGGTCTCGGCGTGCTGGGAATGGCCGTCAAAGGAATAAAGCAAGAGTATGACGAGTTGATTCAGCGTCAGGGGAAAGCACGAGATGCAAACGTCGATCTCGGGGCGACGATGGAAAACCTCGTCAACAACGGAGCAGATGCGGCCGTGATGGAGAAGGTCCGCGGACTGGCCAAAGATCGCGGCATCAAAGAGGGCACAATCGCAGAAGCGGTGTCTGCCACCCTGAGCGCTCGCGGTGACTTCGCCATCAGTGATGTGACCGATGCCGTCGGATCTGTCTCGAGGGTCAAACGACTTGGCGGCGCTTCAGAAATGGCCGGTCTCGGAGCTGCCGTCCTCGACACGCGAAAGCAGACCGGACTCGGAACGGATCAGGCCCTCGGTTTCCTGTTTCAAATGCAGGACATCGCCCGAACAAAAAGCCTGAACGATCTCGCCACGAATCTCACTCCCGCGGTCGGTGGGGTGATGAAGATGGGGACAGACCGCCAGACGTCCGGGGCGTTGCTCGCGGCTCTTTCCCACGGCATGGGTGATGCGACCGGAGCAAACACCGCAAACGCCGGTTTGTCCCTGTCAGATCAGTTGCGAAAGTTTGCCCCGGGTCAGGATCTCGGGAAGACAATCGCTTCGCTTCAGGGTGATGCTCAGTTGCGTCAACAGTTTCTTGCGGGGGCGTCGTTCGAAGTCAAAGCCCGCCCGGCAATCGAAGGTCTGTTGAGCGGTGGGAAGGAAGCGAAAGACTTTGCAGCGTTTCGCCAATCCTTGATCACCGATCCGACAGCACGACTGCGAACGGCTGAAAAGAACCGAGACGCGGTGGCATCAATCGGAATTGCGGAGCGGGTACAGTCTGGCGATGCTCGTGAGAACGCGGCGCAGGTGGCAGACATCACCGGTGCGAACTCTGCCATCACCCGCGAGAACATCGCACGCATGCGAAGCAAAGTCGCCGGTCAATCCAAAGTCGGCAACTTTGCTCGCAGCCTCGTGGATGAAGTTCGGACTGGCGGCGTCATGACGCCGGAATACGAAGTCCGCGCACTTCAGGAACAGATTGCCGAACTGAAGTCAGGCAGGACCGACGTCAATCGAATCAATCAGGCCGGGATGGCTGGTTTCGGATCGGCCGGTCCACTTGTCGGAGTTGTACTTGGCGCGTTCAAGGAACAACAGACCGCGCAGTCTGAAGCGACGAAGAAACAGATTGCCATCCTCGAAGAGCAGTTGAAACTGGCACAGCAACAAGCCGCGGCCGCGCATGCCGGGGTCATGGCGGCACGTGCTAACAATCAGAGGGAGGGCGCGCCGTGATAACACCAGCAGACATGATCCGCGATGTGGAGCGGTTGCGATCGCTCAAGCAAACGTTTCTGCAGCGAGTTCCCGAGGCCGTGATTGCCGAGATGGCCACCGATGAACGAACGGCACTCATCGAGCTTCTTTCGACCGATGAAGCGGCCGCGACATTGGCAAGGCTGAAGGGAATCGATCCATCGGTCATCGACAGCATGCAGTTGGTCGGGCTTCGCTTACTGATGCGGGAGGTTCTGTTGCATCGTTGCGATGAGACGATTCGCAGGATCACTCAGTTGATGGAGCTTTCGGCGGCTGAAGATCCTGAGTGATGGCACTGCGGCGACGTCGGAAACGGGTGTTGACGTGCGTGTCAACACCTGCCTAGAATGTGCGTGCATGGTGCGGGGGTGCAGGACAGGGCGAGAGAGATGCCGTATTACCGTTTTCAGTGGACCGACGAGGCCATCGAGCATATCGCACAGCATGGAGTGACTCAGGACGAATTCACCGAAGTGGTCACGAACGCCAGAGCTGTTGATGTCAGCCGTTCAACGGGGTTGCCGATTGTGTTGGGTGTGACCTCATCAGGCAGACGACTGGCGTGTGTGTTCGAGTGGCTCGATGAAGATGAGACTGAGTTGCTTCCAGTCACGGCCTACGAGATCTGAAGGTTCCTCGAATGAAGACATCGACCCACAACAAGAAAGTTCTGAACGCATCTGAGAAAGCCCGGATGAAGAGTCGTCAGGCGTTGCTTGACGCTGAACGCGATGAGATTGCAGCGAGAGGTCGACGACTACTTGACGAGCATGAAGCCATGATCTCCGCAGTCCTGGCGGATCTGAGACAAGCGAAGGAAGAACAGCAGTTGAGCCTGAATGATCTGCAGGCGCGGACGGGCATGGACCGTGCTCAGTTGAGCCGTCTCTTCAGTGAGTCGGCAGTGTCATCGAATCCGACGATTCAAACGCTGGAACGTGTTGCGGCCGCATTCGGCAAGCGCGTGGTGATGTCACTTCAGGACGCGAAGTGACGGCGATTCATATCGTTCATCAGTCGACAGCCCGGTGCTTTTGCATCGGGCTTTTTTGTTGCGCGGTCTACAGTTGGTCGAGTGTGCCAGCGGCGGCGGCGGCATCCACCGTGCGGGCTCGCAACTTCGCAATTCGAAGAAGCCACTCTTGAACGGAGCGATGTCCCTCCAGCTCGCTGATTCGTTCGAAAAGCGCGGCGTCCTCATTCGAACATCGAACGAGATAGGACGAGCGATCCTGCGACTTCGCTGGATTTGACGCTTTGGATTTTGCTGCTTTCTTTGCCATCTCTGCATTTGAACGAAACGCTGAATCTACGCAATCCGCAGATTTCAGATTTAATCAAATGCAATCACTTGATATCACCGATGCGATGACATAAAGTGCGACCGCACGCGAAGTGAGGTCGCGTACAAAATCAATGACTGTTTCGGCATCCGCTGTGGATGCCGTTCTTTGCCCGTCGCTGGCTCCCTCACTGGGCTGGCGGCGGGCTTTTCATTGGTACCCGCCCATGATCATTCTCAGCCGAAAAGCCAAAGGACGTACGAAGGTTTCACTGTTGCATGGTGGCAGCAAGATCACGGCCACCATCGAGCATCCCGAAGACTGGGAGTTGCTTCGCGATCGGCTGGACGATGCCGTCGCCAAAGCTCTCAGGCGTGACGCAGAAGACAACCCGTTGCCTGTGATGCCCGGTGACACGCCGATCATTCGGCTGATGTTCACGTGTGATCTGAGCCACCTTCAGTACGAAGAAGAGTTTGAAGAAGCGATGGCTACGGTTCATCGCGTGATGCATGAACAGAGTTCTCATGACGTTCAACTCGTGGTGCTGATCAGTCCGCAACTCCGGAAGAAGTTCGACTCGGTCGAGTGGATGAAGCGAGTCGCCTGCGCGAGTCGGTACCACACATCGCTGGTTGTTCACGGAACGGCAACCAGTGTCGACATCTCTGAAACCTTTTGAGGAGCTGACACCATGCAGAGAATTCCACGAAGGGCGAAAGAGCCCTGGAGTCAGAACGAAGTGAATCGCATCATGATGGCCGCACGCACGATGCCCGATCTCGTGGGCAAACTGCCCGGCCGTCACTTCTGGCCAGCGTTGCTGTTCACAGTGATGGATATGGACGTGTCTGCGGAAGATGCCGTTCGAATTCCGCTGGACGCGTTTGACCACGCATCCGGACGAGTTCGACATGGGTTCGCCGTTCGTCAGCTTCATGCGAAAACCATTGAAGCCCTGAATGCTCTGCCGCCCGATCGGGAGCGGCTCCTGCCATGGCCGAAAGACGGCGGGAGGCCTCCGTTCCATATGCTCTTCAAAGACTATCAGGAACTCCTTGGAAGAGCGGGTTTCGCCAGGCTGGAACAGAATTCGTTCTGGCGACTGCAGCTCACAGCGCGGCGGCTGCCGTCCGTTCTGGACGACATCGAGCCGATTCTGGAATTCGTTCCGTCGGAAACGGGTGGCCATTCTGCCGAGCCGTGGTCCATTCCGGAGCTGAACCGGCTGGTGATGTCAGCCAGAACGTACGCTGAACCCGTTGGAGATCTTCCCGGGGCGTACTTCTGGACGGCGCTGTTGCTGCTGATTCTGGACGTGGATATTTCGGTCGAAATGGCGGTGACTCTCCCGGTCGATGCTTTCGACGCAGCGACTTGGGAACTGACAGTCTCCGCATCGCGGAAGTTGAAACTGCATTCGACAACAGCAATGGCACTGCAGCAACTTCCGCCCGATCGAAAGCGGCTGCTGCCGTGGCCGAAAGACAACGGCCGTTCCCCGTTTCCCATGCTCTACCGAGACTACAAGACGGTTCTCTATCGGGCCGGATTGCCGTACTCAAAAGCGAATTCGTTTCAGCGGCTGCAGGCGACGGCCCGAAGATTTCCAAAGGTCATTGAACTGATCCAGTCGGATCCGACTTTCGAGCCTCACGCTGGCAAACCGCAGTTGATCCGCGCGCGAGATCGGCGGCGGGCTGCGATCGCGAAGAATGTCCCGACCGTCAAGGCGACACGACAGATGCGAGGACGCGGGGGAGAACGGCGAACGCTGCGGGCTGAACCGGTCCTGACAACCGAGCGGCCGGAGACTTTGCTGAACACATTTCGATCGAAATACCAACCGACGAAACTTCGGCAAGCCTCAAAGAAAACGGTTCATGAATATGAGCGATCGCTTTCCCTGTTCTATTCGTTTGCCGGTCGGGAACTCACGTTTTCCGATCTGACGGACGACCTGGTTGAAGAGTTTCTGACGTTCTGCCTGAACCATCAGTTGAGCCCGCATCGATGTAACTGCTTTCGAAAGACGATTCTGGCGTTGTGGCGTTTCGGCTGGAAGAAGCGACTGACGAACGAGCTCCCTCGGGATGTTTCAAAGCTGGACGTCCGGGAGCAGGTTGTCGACGCGTGGACTCCGGATGAGATGGGTCGGATTCTGCAGGCCGCTGCGGAGCTGCCTGGCCACGTGTGCGGCATTCCGGAGCGTCTCTGGTGGCCAGCGTTTCTCATGACGCTCTATGACACCGGGCTGCGAGTGAATGCGTTACTCACAAGAAAGCGGATTGATCTCAATCCGGACACCGGCTGGTTGCTGGTCGATGCTGCTGACCAGAAGCAAAAACGCGGACAGGTTTTGAAGCTGCACGCGGACACGCTTCGAATCATCGAACAGATTCACCCGGCCGATCGGACGATGCTGTTCCCGTGGCCGTTCAGCATTCATCACCCGTTACGGAATCGGTACCGCGTCATTCTGCAGGCAGCCGGATTGCCATCCACGGAACGGGATCTGTTTCACAAGCTGCGACGCACAAGCGCTACGGCCCTGGCGAGTGTGACCAATGAAGACACAGCGCGAGAACACCTTGGGCATTCGAATGTGAAAGTCACACGCCGTTACATCGACCCAACCCAGATGAAGCGGATGGCCGCTTCTGAACTCATCGCACGTCCCGAAGTTCCTTCCACTCTCAAAGGAGAACCCGCATGACACGCACCGTGTTCGATTACTCTGAACTTCCAGAGCAGCAAGCCCGCTGGCTGAAGGATCAGGCGAAACAGATTTCAACCCAGCTTCGACACAATGCGGCGTCGGTGTTGAACATTGGAAAGCGTCTGATTGAGGTGAAGAGTCGACTGAGCCTGCCAGCGTTTTACGTTTGGATCAGAGCGGAATTCGAATGGTCGGTGACTACTGCGAAGCAATACATCGCTTGTGCAAAACGGTTTGGAGATCTCGACTGCGCGTGGGTCATTCAAACGTCAGCGATGATCTCCATGGTGAAGCCTTCCGTTCCCGAATCAGCGATCAATGAGATTATCGCCCTGGCTCGGAGCAAGCGATCGATCTCGGGCATGATGGCAATAGAGATCATTACGCGACATCAGGCCAGCCGTCTCTCTGAGGAACCGACGGCCACGCGTTCGTCAGTGCCCGCGCAAAGGTCGCGTTTCCTCGATCGGAAACGCGACAGTGTCTGGCACGCGGTGAATTCGTTTCAACAGAATCTTCCGCAATTGGCAGCCGCAACGATGTCTGCGGATGAACGACAGGCCCTCGCAGCGACGCTCGAACGACTTGCAGCGGAGGTCTTGACGAGTTCGGAAGAATCGCGAGAGGCGAGGAACCTTGGTTTGAAGAAGGGGGAGCGAATCCATGTCTAAGAATCCGCGTTTTGATTACTCCACACTCAGCGACGAGACATCCAAGATTGTGAAGGAGCATGCGACTGCGATCAGTCAGCAGTTGCGTCAATCATCTGCAGGTGTTATTGCAATTGGCCAAAGCCTGATCGACGTCAAGGCGGTGTTCGATCGCGGTGTTTTCAGGAACTGGATCAAGCTCGAGTTTGAATGGTCCGAGACAACGGCGTACATCTACATTCAAATTGCTCGTCGATTCGGCAATGCAGAGTGTGCGCCGTTGGTTCAACTGGAGGCCATGCGCCAACTGGCAAAGCGGCGAGTTCCGCAAGCGGCCGTGGATGCGGCAATTGCGATCGCGGCATCTGGGCAGTTTGTCTCCACGCGGGAAGCGGAGCGGCTGATCGCGATGCATTCTCCGATGCGGCCGAGCGTTTCTCCCCCGTCTCCATCATCGCCATCGATTCGAACGGTCGATCTGTTGCAGCAGAAAGCCCGGTTCCTGAACACTGTGAAACAGTTCCATGAAGTCGCCCGTTTGGTCGCGTCGAAAGCGATGTCTCACGATGAACGTGTTCGACTGAGTGATTCACTGAAGCGCATCGCAATCCAACTGCGCAGCATGCAAACTCAAACGGACGAGGCCCCCGTTCTGGTGGGGACATCGGCTTCGATTTAGCTACACTGCGTCGATCGAACGGGGCTAGGCCGGGACTAATTACCCCGGCTGAAAAACGGAATCTGAACCGTCTGCCCCGTTCGCTCTTCTTTCAGATGTTGACCGTTCAGAAGGTCGACCGCATGACTTCCGCTGACGTGTCCAAGTTCGTTGAACTCGGACAAGTGATCCTTGACCGGCTTTCGAAACCACGTCTTCTCGCGTGGTGGTATGACGTTTGGCATCTCTTGGAACGCTTGGATGAAGTAAGAAGAAAGCTGAGACTTCCGCATTGGCTCCCCGAATTCGACGCGAATCACGAGGCCATACGAGCGAAGCTCCTAAATGGACACGCGTGCTACGACTATCGGTCGCGAGTGGATCGATGGTGGCGGCCAGGTAAACCATGTGATCCAGATTGCTTTCGGGTCTCCTATCGGCGCATTCCGTGGAACGTCCTTCTGAGCGAAGACCATTCGTTGACTCAAGCTAAGGTGGTGTGTCGGGTACCGGTTCCATCCATCGATCTGACCGAGCTAGAACGTGAAAGATACTCGCACATTTTGACGGAGGGTGATCTCGGAACGCTCGTCGTTTCGTTCGTGTTTTCCGATCCGTACCAAAGTCGAGATGCCGCTGCGTCGTTCGCGCTGGTGCGTAAACCAATCGATTTGTTGTTGGCTGAACACGATGTTTCCATCTCCGACGTTCACGCCTTGGACGACGCGCTCGACAAACTGCATGAGGAGCGAACGCTCGGCAGGTTTGAGGACGTCTTTTTTCCAGAGTGTCGCGACGATGCGATTCACTACATCACGGATTGGCTGAGCTACGTTCAGTCGCGTGCGTCTTTGAAGATGGATACCGAGCGATCGGACCTCTCAAGTGTCCGGGCAGATGCTGTAGAAACATTGAATGGTCAATGGCTGCCGACCGATGAGTTCACCGAGGAAGATAGACCGACTGGCGAATGGGCGGACATTCTTGGTTGCAGCGCAAGCACGTTTCGAAACCGAATGACTAATGAAGCTCCCGGTGAGACTTGGCGCATCGTTGAGTCAAAGCCAAAACGATACCGCGTGCATCGCGACGATTTGCGGAAACCGCTCAAGACAAAAGTCGCAAGAGATGCAGCGCTGCTCAAAGCTCGCACAACGGACGCACAAGCGACCAACGCTCGCACAACGGACGCACAATCTGACGGACAGTTGTAGAAAACCGACTTCGCGCGGTCGACACTCTCTCTATGTTTCGCACAAGCCCACGACAGTGGTGGTTGCCACACGAAACCGAACGAGAGGATACCAACTGTGAACGAGACACGAGAGTCCGCTGCCAGCAACAGTGAACCAGAGTTGCTCACGACGTCGGATTTGGAACGCATGACGCAGATGTCAGCGAAGCATCTCCGCGAGCTGGTCAAAGCGAACCGGTTCCCAGCGCCCGTCCGGCTTTCGGCTAGGCCGCGCTGGAGACGTTCGGACGTTCTGACGTTCATTCAGAATCTGCCAGCGGAGTAAACGCTGATGGGTCGCGAGAACTCCAAAGCTGAACAGCTCGGAACGATCCGAGACGACACAACGTACCCGCTGGAGGTCTTTCAGCGGACGGCCGGACTGGGCAAGCATGCGTTCGCTCAGCTCCGTCGAAATGGTTTGCCCGTCCGTCGTGTTGGGAATCGGGCATTCATTCTCGGTCGAGACTTCTCAGCGTTTTTGAGTCGACAGATCGAAGAGAGAACGAGCGACGAGTCATCGGATGACTCGTAAAAGGGATAAGAAGAAAGGGAGAGAGAGAGAATCACGAGGCTGCCAGACAAAGCGATTCTCCCTCTCCTCTGAAGAGTTGCAGCAGCGAGCTGCAACTCAACATGACACCAACAAGAGGCGTGGTGACGTAATTCTACAATCCATCGTCGCCCCTGTGAACCCTGGCATCCAAAGTCGCCAGTTCGTTCAGCGGGGAGGCGACGAAATTGAGCAACTCGAACTCTGCTGTTGAAACGTATCCCAGAGATCGCGGCAACAAACTTTTCAGCCTTCACTTCGTGAAGACGCTTTTCGAGACGGATGCTGCGCAGCATCTGTCTCCGCAGGCCATCGCCCTCGTGACGTGCATTGCAGCAATGGAAGATCGAACACACTTCCGCCAACCCGTACGCGCCTTCAATGAGGTTCTCTGCGAGAAGACCGGCCTGACAAAACACTCACTTCCACTGGCACGAGAAACCGCAGTTCAAAACGGCTGGCTGCATTACCAGTGCGGAGGGAAAAGCAAGGCGGGAACTTATTGGGTTCTGATACCGGACTGGGCGTCGAAACTCTACGCGGCAAAGAACGATCAGCGTTCCCTCTTCCGCTCGACCATGTCCGATTTGATGCCCGAAAACCGGGAGACATCTTCGTCTCATGATCCCGGAAAACGGACATCAGACCGGGATGAAAAGCCCTGCGTGTCTCCCGAAAACCGGGAGACAAATCGTGTTTCCACTGCCGAAAACCGGGATCATATAACCCCGCCCCCAAAACAACCCTCCCCCTGTGAACCCGAATGGGGGAGGTTGAAGTTCGACTCAAGGCCATTGGCATTCAGGCAGATGCCCACCTCTGCGGCGTCGCGAAGTCTCGTGGCTACACGCCCGCACTCGTGCTCGGAATCGTGGAGCATTTCGAATCGAATCCAGGAGCGTGGGACAGTGTGGGGGTCGTGTACAACGCGATCAACAACCACTCTCCCGACGTTCCCGCTGATGCTGAGTCACGATGGCCGAAGAAGTCGGCAGTCGGTCTCGCGCGAGACAGAACGGAGCATCTCATTGCTCAAACCCAAGCCGAGGAACGGCGACGTATTGACCAGATGAAGAAAGTGCAAGCCGACCGCATCACGGAAGCCGATCGAGATGCGAAATACGGTTCCATCGTGGATGCGATGCCATTCGACGAGCTTCAGCAGCGATGCAGCAAGAATTCTCTGATGGCGCGGAGACTCGAAAAGATGAAGGAAGCAGCCGGACCACTGCCGCCAGTGATTCGCAATTTCATCATTCGGCAACTGGACACCGAACCGTTGTCAGCCATCAAACCCGAAACACCAGCCAGTTCGGATTGCGTAGCGGTGTCCGTTGCTGTGCCGGCCGAGCTTCCTGTGGATGCAGTGCCACGTCAGAAGTCACGATTGGACACAGATGGCCATCAGGGCGGATTCCGAAAACTGACGTCGATTGATCGACTCGCGGAATCAATGCAGCCCAACATGAAGCTTGGCAAAAGATCAATGCTGGCACGGCCAATGTCATGGGGAAGCGGCCAGCGGATCGATTCACGCTGAATCCGTCAATGAAAATGCCCCTGCACCTGGGATGTAGACAGATGCAAGGGGCTGCAGTGCAGTCTCGGGTCCAACGCGAGCTCGAGACCACTCAGGACACCGCCATTCTGCGGCCGCGAATGGAGATGGTCAAAGTATTTCGGCCGAAATGTCTTCCATCGTTTCAGACCATTTTTCAAAGGACGTAACAACATGAAGTCTTCCATCGCTCTCGCGATCTCCAATGACGATCTGCGGGAACTTTTCGCGACTCGAATCGAACTTGATGAACGAGTGCCGGACACGCTGCGAAAACTGGCGGAACTTTTCAACGAACAACTGCAACTCTTTCTTCAGCACCTCAAGGAGTACTTCCAGTGCCCGGATATCACGATTGACTCGATCGACTTCCACGAACTGCGGGAACTTGGCAGACAGCGTGAGGCGTTGAAGTTTCAAATGCTGCAGGCGATGCTGAAGCTGCTCGCGCATCGTGCAGAAGTTCACGAGGCGATTCAGAATGGACTGACAGCCAACGGAGCAGAAGCACGACGGGCTTTCGACCGAACGTATTCAGAAGTGGAGTCAAGACTGAGAGCGGATTACGAAGATCAGCAACATTTGGAACGGGCGGTCCACAACACGATCCACGTGAAGAACGCAGAAAGGACGAAGGCAATTGCTCTGAGCTTTGTGGCCGCCATGAATACCGCGCCGAACATGAATCTCGGTGCCGTGACTCGCTTGCATGAACGTTGGAAGCAACGAGTGCGCATTTGGGTTGCGGACATTGCTTGCATCGAGCAGCTTCCTGAATTGGACGACGATGAGTCGGCATTCTGGACGCATGCTGGTTGAGACGTTCCGTTTCACCGCGTTGTGAGGCCGCAACGCGGTCTCTCTGTTTCAGTTGGAATTTTGTTTGGAGCTGGTGCATGAACATTTTCAAGTTCTGGTCGAACTCGAAGCAGTCAGACGATGCCATCGAGAGGAAGATTCGAGCGTCTGCACAGGAACTGGTTGCTACGGGAACAATCTCGCTGGATGAAGCTCGGAAAGTGTCATCCATCATGCAGGATTTGCAGTCACAGTCCCAAGAGAAACGACGTCTGTCGATCGCTTTCGTTTCCGGGTTGGCAGACCGCGGCAACTATAACCGCGCTGCGTTCCCGTACGACAGTCGAGGGATGGCCGGTGCGGATGTGATCTTCGCGGATGAACTTGAAAAACTGGTGACAGCGTTCGACCAGCAAGAGGGCAACCTCGAAACGATGAACGCGTCGGATCTGCAGGCGGAACTGAAGGCCGCGGCCGATCGCGTTGAACAGATTCGGGAAACGCTCAGCCGTCGCTTCCCGGACTCTGCGCCGTCTCCGCCACCAGCGGCCGCGGCCGGCAAAACATTCGCGCGGCGAGTCCGAACTCGCGAGGAAGTGAATGCGGCCGCTGAAGAGAAGTGGCGAAAGTTCAAAGCAGACCCTCAAGGCCATCATCGCGATCTGAGCCGATTCGAAAGCCTGTATGACTATCAGTGCTACTGCTGGTGGCAGGAAACCGGGAATTGACCATCGGTGTAGAGAACCGATGGTGTATTCTGCATCCCACGTTTGGAGGAACGATCTGTGTCGGGAATTCATGATGTTCCGAGAGTGAAACGCCTCGAAAGGGCAGCGGCTGAGTTGCGGGTCTCCCCCAGACGACTACTCGAAATGGAAAGCAGTGTTTCGTGGTGGACTTCATCCATGCGGACGGAGGACGGTTACGACGTCGTTGGCATCGCTGTCGCCAAGGATGCTGCTTTGCTCGCGTCCTTAGCGAAACGAAAGGCTCAGGTGAACGCGATTAAGACCGAGGAGACTGGGCCGCTTTCGATGGTGAGTGCACCGGTTCTCTGAACCGGTGCAACCATTGGCCGCTGCTGATGCTGGACACCAGCTCGCCACGACACACATACTGAACTCTGCGGGATAGGCTCCGACTGATCATCGAAGCCGACAAGCCGGTATCCTCATTGCCGCTTCCCGTCGTTTCACAATGAGGAACACTGACTGAGGAGTGTCATCACGTGAATGAAATCAACGTGATCGTCTTGAAGCGTCCACGAGATCGCTTCTACTACCTTCGCTACACATGCCCGATCACGGGAGCTCGAATCGAGAAGAGCAGCGGCGAAACGACTGAGAAGGAAGCACGGAAGAAGGCCGGAGAGTGGCAAGCCGAGCTTCGCTCCGGAAATGGAAAGTCGGGCTCAGCCAAGTGGCAGGAGTTTCGACTGCGATACGAAGAAGGAAAGGTGTTTGGACTTCGCCAGTCGACGTCGGATAAGATCTGTTCAATGTTCAATGTGATCGAGGAGGTGATGAAACCGGATAACGTCAAACGAATCACTCCGCAGTGGATCACGACACTTCAACGTCGATTGCTCGAGGCGGGCCGATCTCCCGCGACCGTGGAAAGTATCTGCAGACACCTGAAGGCCGCGTTGAACTGGGCCATGGAACAAGGAATCATCACGCACGTTCCAAAGTTCCCGAGGCTGAACAAAGTCCGAGCTGCCAAACAGATGAAGGGACGGCCGATTACGGAAGAAGAGTTCGAGCGGATGCTGGCGGCCGTAAACGTTCTGTGGCCTGACCCGAAGCACGATCGCAACGATGCGACGAAGCGGCGACAGCAACAGCGGGATTCGATTCGCTACCTTCTGCGTGGCCTTTGGCTATCTGGCCTGCGTCTCGGTGAATCGCTCAGCCTGACCTAGGATCAGTGGGCAGATGGAATCAGAGTGGATACATCGGGGCCGTTCGTGATGCTGCTCATTCCGATGGAGTCGGATAAGGGAGGCCAGAACAGAGTTTATCCGATGACTCCAGACTTCGCAGAGATGCTGCTTTCGGTACCGACAGAGCAGCGAACGGGGAAAGTGTTCAACCCCATACTGTACCGCGGGCCATGTCACCGCACGGATACCGTCTCAAAGGCCATCACATCAATCGGGCAATCGGCGAAAGTGAAGGTCGACGAGAAGCCGTCCAAAGAGAAGGGGAAGCCGTCCGTCGCGGTCTGGGCTTCAGCTCACGACTTTCGACGTGCATTCGGCTTTCCGTGGTCTCGTCGAGTCAGCTCGATGGTTCTGAAGGAGCTGATGAGGCACTCAAGCGTTACGACAACGGAGAAGTACTACGTCGGAATCAATGCGACGGAAACGGCCGCGATGCTCGCCGGACTTCTTCCGAGAGCATCGGTCGAGGTGGTAACGAAGGTGGTAGTTGAAGCCGAGACGGCCGGAACGGGCTCAGAAAGGCCGTAAAAACATTGGGGCCGCTGGGACTTGAACCCAGAACCAACGGATTATGAGTCAAACGAGACCGACTAAGCAAGGTCTGAACATGGTTCAAATGCAGTGTTTTCTGCGGTTTGAAAAACGGTACACTGTCAACTGAGTGTCGATTTTGAGCCTGTTTAGGTGACACTTCAGGTGACACTTCGCGAAATCAATCAGGGCTAGGTTAGCTCCCGAAAAGCGGCATCCGAACCGCCTGCCCTGTTTGTCTCAATTCGGAGTCGACTTTTCGGAAAGTCGAAGCGATGGATCTTACCTCAGACGCGCTTTACTGGCCGGTCAACCGGCTGCGATCAGCGCTGAGCAATCTTCTGTTCTATCTGGATGTTCCAAATGCGTCAGAAACAGGCAGCGAAGAGTGGCTTGTGAAGACGACCCGGGAAATTTCCCGTGACTTCAACGCGGTAGCGACTGCCATAGCAGACCCCTCGGAGCGGGATCGAGTTTCTAAACTTCGAGTTGACGCAACGCATTTTGCGAACATCCTGAATGCAAACCCCGGGATTCGACTCGGACAATGGAATCACGATTTCCCTGATTGCATGTCGCGACTGCGGACGTTCATCCGGGAGCTAGAAGCGGTTGAATCTCACAACCACAAAGCGACAAGCAAGGAAGCAGATTTGCCGCTGCCGACGAATACTCGTGAGTATTCAAAGCCGTTGCGGTTTAGTACTTGGTACACGCTATTCAAGGCGGCCAAGTACTCAGAAAACGAATCAGTCCGGTCCTTTCGAGATTGGGTGGTGGATCAGATCAAACAGAAAAATGCTACTCGAAACACCAGGAACGGGCCGATCTGTTTTGATCTGGAGTTGCTCAAACGGTACCAGGTGACACCGGAATAGGAAGGGATCGGCAACGATCGGCAATGATAGGCAAAGCCGCCTGAATGCAATATTCAGACGGCTTTTTGCATTGGTACGGTTCTGCCATCTGACCGCGTTTGGACGGTCAATCACACTTCTCAGTGAGGCAGAACATGAGACGCAAAACAGACCCAGACGAACTGGGCACAATCAGCGATGAGGTGACCTATCCTCTCGCCGTGTTTCAAAAGACCGCAGGCATCGGCAAGCATGCCATGAGCCAACTGCGACGGCAGGGGTTGAAAGTCATTCGGACCGGCGGCCGGGCATTTGTTCGCGGCCGTGACTTCAGCGAGTTCCTGGGCAAGCTGAACGCAAGCGAGGTGCCCGAATGAAACGCCACTACCCGCAACGTGTTCTCGATGAAGCCCGCGACGAGATCCGTTTCAATGGCGGAAGAGTCTCAGACGTTGCTGAACGGCTCGGAGTTTCTGCAGATCAACTGGCCAGGATGATCGGACTGCCGCGGCTGCAGGCCATTCCAGACGATGGCGAACCTTGCATTTTCGAAGCGGCTGAACGCCTCAATCAGATCCTATGAATCAAAAAGCCCTGCGCGGCCGGGAACAGCGACGCAGGGCAAAGAGCAGGAGCACACATTATGGCGACGAACGCCGAAGAGAGAAGACGAACTCTCGACGATGAACAGAAAATTGACGCTCGGCACTGCCTCGGCATGGGTGCCCGTGTTGCGGATGTTGCGAAGGCCTTCGGGCTGACGGAACTGGAGCTGCGAAGGGAACTCGGGTTGCCTCAATGGCAAACACTTCCGACTGATCGACAACGGACGTTGTTTGACGCAGGGGGTGGCCGATGATGGAAACGGCAGAACGGCAAGTGCTGCGAGCACTGGCACAAGAGCCAAAAGTCTACTGGCCGTCGGCATGTGTTCTATCAGAGTTTGCATTCGGCAGGTTTCGAAAGTTGTTTGAGATCCTGCGGACGCTGATCTGCAGTCACCTGAAGGATGGAACCGAACCGGTCATCACAGAAATGAAACTAACCAAGATCGTCCGGGAAATGGCTCTAAACTATTCAGCGGACGACATCGGAACTCTGTTTGACGCGTTCCATCCATCAAAGTTCACCGAAGGCCTGAACACACTGAGAGACGGAGCAATTCTGTCTCCAGACGAAATCGCAACGATGGATCGGATGCGGCGACTTTGCGAGGGAAAGTCCGAACAGAAAAACACCGTTTCGGAACCTCGACTGATGACGGTCAAGGCATCGGACGTTGAACCGAAGGAACTCGACTGGCTCTGGCTCTATCGATTCCTGATCGGGCATATCAACATCATCGGCGGAGATCCAGGGCTCGGCAAGTCGATGATTGTGATCGAGGTGGCGGCAAGAGCATCCACCGGGCGCGACTGGCCGGACGGTTCACCATGCCAGCAATGCGAAGTCCTGTATTCCACAACTGAAGACGGGATTGAGGATACCGTAGTTCCTCGACTGATTGCGGCTGGAGCTGACCTCGAACGAGTTCACATCGTGCAGGGCGTCAAGTGTCGTGATGACTCTGAGCTGCCGTTGCTTCTGAATGAACATCTGGCGTACCTGGATGACACACTGACGGCGAATCCCGGAATCAGAATCCTGATCGTCGATACGTTGCAGAGTCACATCGGCAGCGCGGTGGCGACGAACAACAATAGCTCTGTTCGCGGCGTGATGACACCACTGAAGCGACTTGCCGAAAAGCATCACGTTGCTGTGCTCTGTATCGAGCATCTTACGAAATCGAAAACGATGTCGGGCGAAAACGCGACTTATCGAGTTCAGGGCTCGATTGCATTCGCAGGGGCGGCTCGGTCTGTTTGGATCGTCGCCAAAGATCAGGAGGATTCAACCGGGAAACGGCGATATCTGCAGGCATCGAAAACAAACCTTGCCCCGGACGGTGCCGGCATCGGCCTGGCTTACGAGATCTGCGGTCCAACTGGAAAGCCCTATGTGCGATGGCACGAAACGGACGTTGCTACGCCGATCGATCAATTGCTGCGAATCCCAGACGGGAGCGGTGATCAGGCAGACGGCAGTGAACTAGGCCGATGCTGTGACTGGCTTCGAGAGACTCTGACGGAGGCCTTGCCAGCGAAGGAGATCGAGACCGGCGCGAAGTCTGAAATGATGTCGATGAAGACTCTCAAACGTGCAAAGTCAGACCTCGGAATCCGAAGCGAGAAGCGCGGCTCTGTTTGGTATTGGGTGCCGACGGCAGACATGGAACAGGAACGAACCGACGATCTGATCGAGGCGGCTGAATCGTGATTTCAAGGGGGCCAAGCACGTTTGGCCCTCTTCATTTGGCCCTCTTGAATTGCCAATGTTTTGTGCGGTGAAACGGTGTTTTTTGGTCAAGGGGGTCAAGGTTTGTGAATTGGCCCTCTTCATGGAATTGGACCCAGACAGATGACAGACAGCGAACTTCAGTCTCTGCAAAAGCACTTCCGCGGCGGTCTCTCAATCGATGATCCGGCGCCGTTCACTGGCTGGCTGCCATCCCCAGAGCAGTTGGAAGAGTTCTCGGCGGTCGTCCGGGCAACGTGGAGCCGACAGGAAGAGTTGAGACGACTGCGACCAGATTTGCGGCCAGCATACCGACGGGCTGACGGAATTCGGGAGGACATCGACGCGAGTGCTTACCAGCGGCATCACGAAAGGCCCTTCGATGAACTGGTCTGACGCGCCGATCGTCTTCATTCCGCAGGTTCAATGCCCGCACTGTGGAAGCCCGAAACCGATCGTTATCAGGAGTGAGCGCGGCGGCGATGGATCGACTTCGCGGAAGTGTGTGTGTCGAGCATGTTCGCAGCGATTTGTGGTTGTCATCGAACCGGCGGAAGAATCTTTGGAGGCCCTTGCCAGAATTTGGCAACGGCGAAAAGTCAATCGGTAGCATTCGGCCATGAACTCTGAACGCAAGACACTCTCGGAACTCGCAGCAGAGAAGAAGCCAGGCGAAACGCAGGGCTGCCGGAACTGTGGATGCCGAGACATTCGGAAGGGTATGTGTCGGAACTGTGGGCAACGGGTAAAGCAATGAAGGTGATTGAAATGATGCGACGAATTTGGAACAAGATTTTCGGAGTTCCTCAGGGATCAATCGAAGCGGCTCGAATACTCGGGAATCCATCGCCAGCGATGTTCAAGGCTGCAAGCAAACTGACGGCTGAAGAGATTGACGGCGCCGTTGCGGACGACGGCAGTTGCTGGGAACGATGGCGAGTGGATCACGCGACCGGCGAACAGTGGTTTCGAAGGATCAGCAAGGCCCCCACTTCTGAGCCTTCTTTTCCTGTGAACGGCGGTCAGTCAGACACCTCTGATGAGTTTTTTTACCAAAGTGATGACGAATCCGAGGCAACAACAACAGACGACGATGACAGCCTTATCGGGGATGAAGCTGATGATATTTTTTGCGACAACCTCGGACACGAGTTTTCAACCGACGACGATTTCGAGGACAGCCAATATGACGCGCGATGAGTTGGAGCGAGTTGCAGAAGATCTGATGGAACGGCCGGTCTATGTCGCCTTGCAATCGGAGGGCGTTCCAGAACCGATCGGCGGCAATCTGGTCGGTGGGTGTTACTCGCGACGGCTGGACCTGCATTTGAAAGACTGGCTGGTTGCGGCCGGTCGATGGAGCGGTCGACGCCCTGCCGTCTATGTTGATGACAGCGAGGATGATACGCCTTGGTTTGCGTGGTTTCTGCACGAACTCGGTCACGTCAGCGACGTGGGATTCAGCGCGACGGAATTCGTGTTTGAGCGGACATTGGAAGCCGAGACAACCGCATGGCTTGCAAAGCGGGATGAACTGCCCGTCCAGATGAATGACAGCGGCCATGACCCTGAACATGGTCCGCGGTTTGTTCGTGCGTGTTGCCATCTGTGGCATCGGTCGAAGCATCTCGGTTTCCCCTTCGACCCTACGCATCTCTACAGCGGCGAACTCTACAACGTGCCGCAAGCATGGGTGGCAATTGCTGCTCTCGGCGATGAACTGAAGCGGCTTGAGCAACTGGACGTTGCGACGATTTTACTTTTGCCAGCACCCGAACGATTCAACCAACTGTTTGACGGAGCCCAATCATGAACAGATTCTTGGCATCAACTGACCCGGAACGCCGGGCCGCACATCGTGAAGAGAAGAAACGAGCGCTGGCAAAAATCGAGGTTCAACGCGAAACGCTGGCAGGACTACAGAGCATTCTTGCGAAACTGAACCGGGATTCCGATCTTGCTGCAGAATCCCACCAGACGGACGCTGGGAAGCTGCAGTCCGAACTGGATGAACTCGACGCGCGGCAGATTGATTGCGTCATGAGTGGCAAGGCGACGCCGTCAAAGGATGTTGCAAGGCGTGGTCAGATTTTGGAAGAGCTTTCCGCGCTGAACACGGCTCTTGAGCTTCGTTGCGAGGCGAATCGACGGGCGGCAATTCCAATCCAAAAGCAGATCCAAGAGCTTCAAATTGAGATCGGGAGAGGCCAGGCGATTCAGAACCAGTTGGTTGACTTGGCGAGTGTCGAGGTCCGCCGTCAGCGACTGTTCAACGACCTGAAACAGCGGGCTGCTGTGGCGCTGGCAAATGAAATCCGGAGACGTCTCGGCATTGCAGAACGAAACGTCTCTGTTTCCAAAGCAAACAAGAACTCCCAAGACGTGACGATCCATGCGGCTCAGGCTGCGGATTACCAGTGGATGTTGACGCAAGTTGGCGCAGAGTCGGCTGCACTCAGAGCAGCGGACGACATGTTGATTCAGCAGGCATTGTCTGAGTGATTGGTGACCCACGTTCCGCACCGGCTGGTTAGTCCCCTTTCCAGTCGGTGCGGACGTGGTCACCCGGCCCCCGGCAAGCGGGTCCCTCTGCTGGTCAGACGGCGTTTTCAAATGCCCAACTCCGGGACTGCAAGACATAGAAAGCAAAAAAACCAATGTTTTCGACCGATCAAACGGTGACGAACGGCAGAACGGACTCAGGGCGATTCGCTCCCGGCAACAAGGCAGCGGCTGGTCGATCGTCTCGGGCTGCTGAACTTCGGAAAGCATTCTCCGAAGCGGTCACAGAGACAGACGTTGCAGAGATTGCGGCGGGGCTGGTTAGAGCGGCAAAGGGTGGTTGTGTCCAATCGGCCAAAATCATCCTCGATCGATGCTGTGGGAAACCCGATCCGCGCGACGATCCAGAAGACAAAAGCGGCCGGCCGAATCGAGTGGCTGAACTCATTTCGCTGGTGGAACGTCATCGAGAACAAAGGTTGCGTGATGAAGGCCGAACAGATCGCGAGACTGATTGAGTCATTCGCTGAACGGATCGACAGCACATTAGACGCGTCCGGTGGATCGATTCACGAGCGTGTCGTCATCATGCGAACCAGAGACGCACTCCAGCGATATGCCGGACTGCATGACGTCGGCAGGGTTCGCAAAGTGATTGAGCAACTTCCCAAACAACTCGAGGCCGTCCAGTTTCCTGCGGACCTCTTGGAACCAATTCAACGCACTTGCCAGCGAGTGGTGGCAATTCTCCGAAAGGTTTGACGATGAGCATGATATCCGAAGCACTCACGGTTGGAGTGTGGCACGAACTGACAGACCTGGACGACCCGAACTACGTTCAGTTCTACGTTGAAGCCGGTGCGACTGATGTGGTGATGATTGCGTTTTCGAACTCGGAACCAACGGACCAAACATCGGCAGACGTTTGCAACACTGGCGGAATGAATCACTTTTCGAATCTGTTTCAGCGTCGCGTCTGGTTGAAGCTGTTCCATGGATCGGCGAACGTGATCTATTCCCAGCGCGGGGCTATCGAGATCGATGAAGCGAATTGCGCCACAGTCACAACGGACTACGCCGCTATTAACCGAGTGGACACGGCCATTGTCATCCCGGGCTATGACACAACGCCAGCGGATGACCTGCTGAGTGTGGGACTGATTCACACAGTTCCGGCCGGGCTCGATGAATCGGCGACGATCGACAGCGCGATTCTCGTCTTGAACTTCACAGGCGGACGAGACAGGACTTTCCAGATTGCCGGGATGAAGGCTCTCACATCGATCACGAGCGGATTGACGGGCTTCGAGAATCTGGCCGGGCCATTGGTCACCAATGTGACATCAAGCAACGTGACGTTTACCGTCGGCATTGTGCCATCGGTCAAACTTGACGTGACCGACATCGTGCAGGAGCTGGTGAATCAATCAGGCTGGAACGCAGACAGCCCGATTCAATTGCGACTCATCGACAGTGTCATGGCACCCGAAGATTCACAAGACCATCGAATCAACGTCCTGATCGGCGGGCGGCTGACGAGTCTTTTCGTAAGATCGTCTTAAGTGGACCTTGACGCGCGGTCCAACTTCGCGCAGACTGAAAAGCGTAACGGCAGGAGATTGGACCCTCCTGCCGTTACTGACCATCAACCTTTGTTAGCGAAAGGCGATGGCTGCCGAGCAGTGTACTCTGTTCGATGCCACTCGCAAACATCATGCACGTTGATTGCCTCAACACGCGAGTGATGAAACACAACGCACAATCTTAGGGAGAGATGCTGCGCGGTTGATTGGTTTGTCTTCAGGCAAATTTGCCTGAGGATTTGAACCCGGTCCAGTGGAGTCAGTCCCGATGACTACTGCTGAGAACACACCTGAAGCCCTGTTCCATTCCCACAAGAACCTTGTTTACAGTCAACTGCGATATTTTGACGCCTGGCTGCAACGTCACCGTGAAGATTTGATCCAAGCTGGCATGCTCGGTTTGTGGGAAGCGGTCAACGCAAAGCCAATGACGTTTTTCATCCGGCACTGCTGCCGATTCATCTGGCGGGCCATGCGAGCCTACATCAGCAGCGAACAGAATTACCGTCGGCATGTTGTCGAAGCTTTTGTTTCGGCCGAGACTCGAACGAACAACATCGAGGGCGCGGTTGACCCGAACTGTGTGACCAGTCTGCAGACGATTCTCGATCGTGAAGACATCGAAGAGCAACAGGCTAGGCAGAATCGACTGGATGCTGCCTTGAATCGATTGCCGGACTATCGACGGGATCTCGTCACTCGATTCGCTGAAGGCCGGTTCAAGCTGGTCGAAGGCGTCAGGCCGGACGGGGAATCAGTGACTGCGAAAGTTCTGCAGTTGCTGGAGTTCCTTCGAGCTGAATCGAACGAGCCTGGCAGTGGAAACCTCGAAGCGGTTTCAAAGCTGAAGGGCACAAGGGCCAAGGAAATCAGGGCCAAGGAATACGAAGAGTACCTCTCCGCCTGCGGTTAGCAGGCATCACGTCGCGGGTGTCGTACCAAACATCCCGCGACAGCCCCGGGGACGCGCCAACGTCCTCGGGGCTCTTTGAACCAACGGAGTCGGGAACCGAGAACCCGATAGCGAGCGAACCGGCGAATCAGGTGAGATCAGGCAGGCGAGATATCGCAGCTAGCGCGGAAGCAAAGCCACGGCGAAACGGTGGCCGACGATCGTCCTGACGGATGCAGTCAGGTTGCGAGCGATCAGGCGAGATCTGAAAGCAGGATCCACGACTGGGACGCGGATATCGAGGCAACGCGGAGAATCAGCGACGAAAGCCCTGAGACGCTCGGCAGACTCTTGTCGGGCTCTCAGGGCTCTTTTGAATCACTCAAGGGACGGACGATGGCAGACGAAATCAACGTGATCGTGGTGAAACGCAAAGGCCGAAAATACTTGTACCTTCGATACACCTGTCCGCTGACTGGCGAGACCTTCGAGAAGAGCAGCGGCGAAACCATTGACCGTGAAGCAAGAAAACGCGCTGGGGAATGGCAGAGTGAATTGAATTCCGGCGGCGGTCATTCGAAGTCATCCAAGTGGGCAGACTTCCGGGCTCGGTACGAAGACGGCAAGGCATTCGGATTGCGACCAAAGACAGCCAGCAAGGTTTCCGCGACGTTCAACGTGATTGAAGACGTGATGAAGCCCGACAGCCTGAAACGAATCACGCCGCAATGGATCACACTGTTGCAGAAGCGACTTTTGGAGAGTGGCCGAACTCCCGCAACAGTCGAAAGCATCTGCCGACACCTGAAAGCGGCGATAAACTGGGCACGGGAGCAGGGCATCGTCTCGTCAGTACCGAAGTTTCCGCGGCTGAACAAAGTCAGGACAGCAAAGCAGATGAAGGGCAGGCCGATCACTGCCGAAGAATTCGACCGGATGTTGGCGGCGGTCACCACGGTTTGGCCGGACTTCAAGCACGACAGGAACAACGCAAACCAGCGGCGTGAACATCAGCGGCAATCAATTCGGTTTCTCTTGAGAGGACTTTGGTTGTCCGGGCTGCGACTTGGAGAGGCACTCAGTTTGACCTGGGATCAGTGGCGCGTTGATATGTCCGGCAAGTTTGTGAAGCTGCTGATTCCCATGGAATCGGAGAAGGGCGGACAGGATCGCGTCTATCCAGTCACTCCCGATTTTGCGGAGCTCCTGCGATCTGTTCCGGAAAGCGAGCGGACGGGCAAAGTCTTCCGGCCGATCCTTTACCGAGGCGTCTGCGATCGCACGGACACGGTTTCCAGGGCAATCACATCGATTGGTAAGGCGGCACACGTCAAAGTCGATGAGAGGCCATCCAAGGGATCAGGAAAGCCACCAGAGGCCGTCTGGGCGTCTGCTCACGCAGAACGCAGCCGTTCCGGTAAATTTACCGGAACGGGAGGAAAGCCACCAGAGGCCGTCTGGGCGTCTGCTCACGACTTGCGAAGGGCGTTCGGTTTCCGGTGGTCTCGACGAGTCAACTCGATGGTCCTGAAAGAACTGATGAGACACTCCAGCGTGACGACAACGGAAAAATACTATGTCGGGATCAATGCTGATGAGACTGCGTCCATGCTGGCAAGTCTAATGCCGTCCGAATCTTCTCAGGTGACACCTGAGGTGACACATCGGAAAGAGACGACATTTCCAGACAATGAAACCGCAGAAAACACATGGGGCCGCTGGGACTTGAACCCAGAACCAACGGATTATGAGTCCGCTGCTCTAACCGATTGAGCTACAGCCCCGCATTGGTAGAATAACAACGCGTTTGAGTGACGACTACCGTTACGACTACCGTTTTGGGAATTCTTCCGATGTCCATGACACGCAAAAAGCCAGATAAGCCACGCAAGAATTTCCCATTATCCCCCGCAAATAATGGCCAATGGTGCAAAAAGATCAAAGGTCGAATCCACTATTTCGGGGTGTGGTCAGATCCGGCCGCCGCGGAAGCGGAATATCTCCGAGTTCGGGAGTACTTGCAAGCCGGACGACTACCGCCGACTACCGTCGCGGATGACACCTCAGCCTCGATCAGAGAATTGTGCGATCGATTCTTGTTCACTAAAGAAAAGGCCGTCAATTCCTCGGAACTCAGCATCCGCACCTTTCACGACTACAAGTCGGGCTGTACTGAGATCGCCGACTTCTTCGGACGCGACCGGAGGATCGAAGATTGTCGTCCGGAAGACTTCTCCGCCTTCCGCGACAAAGCGGGAAAAACTCGCGGGCTGCATGCGCTCGGGCGAATGGTCACATTGACTCGGATGCTATTTCGATTCGCCTACGAGACAGAGCTCATTGAGAAGCCCGTCCGCTTTGGGCCAAGGTTCGAAAAGCCGTCAAAGAAGAGCATGAGGATCCTCCGTGCGAAAAAGCAGAATGAACATGGCCTGAAGATGTTTCAAGCGGACGAGATCCGCAGGTTGCACGTCAGCGCTTCAGAAACGCTGAAAGCCATGATCCTGCTTGCCATCAATGGCGGATTGGGAAACACTGACCTCGCCACTTTGCCCAAGTCGGCTGTGCAAGGGGACTGGCTGTGGTTTCCACGTATCAAGACGGGTGTTGATCGTCGAATACCACTCTGGCCGGAGACCAAGGAAGCTCTATCAGCGGCCATAGAGCAACGCCCCAAGCCACAGAAGACAGAGGATGAAGGTCTATGCTTCATCACGAAATACGGACATCGATGGGTAAGACTCGGCCCCAGCGGTCGCAGCAATCTTGACATGATCACAAGTGAGTTCAACAAGTTGCTCGTTACGCTGGAACTGAAACGCAGCGGACTGGCGTTCTACGCACTGCGCCATACATTTGAGACGATCGCTGGCGGGTGCGGAGATCAAGTCGCCGTTGATGCCATCATGGGCCACATCGACGACGGGATGGCAGGCCTGTATCGCGAGATGATTGATGACGAACGACTGTTGAAAGCGTCCAACCATGTCCGCTCATGGCTACTTCCGGAAACTCAATGATGGATGTGGTGACTAGAGAGAATCCTTTACAAGAAAACAGGGCTCGCCTGCATATTCCGTTTCGAAATCAGCGATGACATTGGTGAGAATGACATGTTTGAGACGCGATGACAGCGTCGCTGTTGTGAGTCGAAGACGCGGATGTTGGGTTCTGAACACAAGATTCGGTGTTACACACTTTATTCAGGATGTCATATGGGCAATCAGACTGAACTATTAATGTGCTATCACTGCGGCAATCGCGTTCCGCTTCAGCAAGTCGGTTCGCATTTAGGCCAAGAGCTCTTCGAGCACATTGATGGTCGACGGTTCAGCGAAGAGTTTGAGTACTTGCTCTATCGATGCCCCACCTGCAGTGGTATCAGCGTCTATGGAGACTTTGTCACCTATCGCCGCGAAACTTCAATTGAACGACAACGCTTGTATCCAGTGGGCGACAAACTTGTTCCGGAACGGCACAAAGTCGAATCAGCAGAATGCGTGCCCGAACAGATCGTCCGACTCTACGAAGAGGTCTGGCCTCTGCGTCACATTTCGCAAAACGCATTTGCAGGTCAAGTCAGGCGAGCCCTTGAACTCATTTGTCACGAACAAAATGCACAAGGGCGAACTCTATTCGACCAGTTGAAAGACTTGGTTTCCCGCGGTGCATTTCCCGGGCATTTTTCTGAAGTCACAGATTTGATGCGGAAAATAGGGAACCAAGGTGTGCATGCGGGCAAGGCTGACGTGGACTATTGGGACGCAGAATTGCTCGACGACTTTTTTCGGGCAATTGTTGAATACGTGTACGTTGTCCCTTCGAAGATCGCAAGAATGAAACGCCGCATTGCTCAAGGCCCAGTAGATGATCCGCAACAATCGAGTTGAGAAACATTACCGTAGTTGACGCGCGCGATGGACACTGGACTTCGCGAATGGATGATTATACCCCTCGACAGAAAGAGCCGTCAGCATGCTGTTGATAACGTCATTCGTGGATATCGCACCGAGTGATTGATTGGCTCCGTGCTCAGTCCGTAGTCATTGCCAACGAGACGTAGCAGCGAATCGCGAGAATAGGTCCGAAACCCAAGAATCGCTTGTGTACGTCATAGATCAAGGTATGACCCTATTGTCGGAAATACGATGGGACCGACCGCATTGGCAAAGTGGTCTCCAGACGATATCACTTTCAGGTGCTGATCTTGAGACACAACGAATGCGACGACATTAGGTATTGCTTTGCATAACCACAAAGCAGAACGGTGTCGCGTGCCTCCGTTTTTCGTTAGTGTCTTCAAGGCGATGGGCTCGTCTCTCTCATTCATGAACTGAATAGAGGAGTCTTCCGTATCCTTCTCTGTAACATTGATTTTCGCACCGAAATGTTTGACAGACAACGAATCATCCAAAACGACACAGCCATCCACTGATGCGAGTGCCCCAACGGTCCGTGCTGCTGCCATCATGCGTCCTCGGCTGCAAAGCAATTCGTGCAACCAAGGTATCTTAACTCCGTGCGCCGCATGCTCACCTGGCGATGATGACGAACTGGCCCTCGTGCGCAGATAATTGACCACGAGGTCTTGGAGATTGAGAGATTCCATACTTGTTCCAAGGTCAAACACGCGCTGGACTGATTTGTATGTCGCTTTCGGTACGACAACAATTGTACCACCGTGACCGCCGCTCACTATAGGACGTAGAATCGCGTCCAAAAGCACCTTGCCGACAGTATCAAATTTCCACTCATTGTTTATGCCTAACGTTACATCGCCATTGTGCGGCTCAACTAATTCAGCATGGCAGGCGTCCGCAAACCGCTTCATAAGTTCGGCAACGTGGGGTACTGCCCATAACGAATGGCACTGCACTAGACGTCCACCACGAAGTTCAATGTCGCAGCCGATGAATTCAACACGAAGATGGCCCGGGCCAAGTATACGAATGAAGCAGCCGGAAGGTAGTGAAAGTACCGAGACTCCTAAGTCCGGTTGCGTCAAATTGAAATTGAGTCCCTCGTATTTGATGGTAGCCAACCCAGTAAGTTGCAATCCGTTTGCGTTTTTCTCCATGACGATCGATGTCGACGATGTCGGAGCAATAGCAGCCAATTTAGCCAAAGTCGAAACGTCCAAATTCTTTTTGTGACTGAATTCTCCGACTAAAGGCCATTTGCTGATCTTCAGCGGCCACAACAAAGAGCAGGTTGGGTATAGACCTTCTTCCGGCCGGAGGCTGGTAAGGAATGCAATTTTGATCGTCGTCCGAAGGTCCTCTGCGGACAGGGAGTCTTCTCCTAATTCTTTCAACACTTCGGGTGAAAAGATAAAATGGTTGATCACGTCCGAAAGATCGTCGGGACCAAAGTCCTCCCTATTTGATTGAAGATGCGGATGTGGCTTGATTCCCCCAACAGGTGTTGCAATGGTAGTGAAACTCATAGGGAATTGATCTGATTGTTGAAGTTCAGTCCGGTGTTCAGTTCACCGGACTCTTTGAGTTGGAAGTTTCCGATTTGTACCTCCGTGCCCTCGGCGGAAGGCAAGCCATGAGACGCGAAGCGGAACTGCAAGGGTGGAGCATGCCGATGTTATGGGTGTAGTCCGTTCAGATCGCTGTTGAAAATTGATTCTGGTTTGCAGCAGCGGTCATGGAAAATGCCGTCAGACGGTTTCGCGGGTCGGTTCCCCAGCGAAGTCTTGCTTCGCCACTTCCCATTGCGGTATCTGACAGCGGGACTTCATGTCGCATCTTGTTAAAGTTGCAGCTATGCAGGATAACTCAGTGCATCGAAGCGGACAATGCAGACCGAAACGAGAGCCTTGATGTGGACGTACATTGGCTAATGCGAATTCGTGATCTCCAAACCTCACGGGCTTTTGTCGAGAAAGAAAAGAAGATGATAGAACCGTCGTCATACCACGATTCGCTGCGTTTCTTGCTTGAGCTCAACGTATTGTCAGACACGGCAAACGGGATCACAAGGAGGTATCTCGATGGCGCATCCCTCACTCCAAAGCAGCAGTATGTGTTTGATAAAGAAGTTGTTGAAGATTGGCTGAAGAGAATTTGTGTGGGCTGTAACTACTCGCCCGAGCCCCACGAGATCGGTTTCATGTGGAGTAACGATGGATATTGTTACAAATGCACCAAAGAGCAAGAAACTGGACGTGATCGGTGACGACGGGACGTAAATCATGTCGCGGATGTACCTTGCTGTCGGCCATTGTCAGGCAAACCCCCTGTCGATTGAGATTCGAGTTCGAACCTCCGGTCCAGTGACATCACGCTGGATGCGACTGGACACCGGGAAGAGATGTGGCGAAATGCCATTGCGCAACACTACCTTAAGTGTATACTGAGGAATACGTCATAACGTCCTTTATGACATAACTTCTTCCCCTCGATCCGAATGCTGCCATCGCATGCTGACCACAACACGGGATCGCTGATCCGTCAAGGTTTCCCCTCGATCACCGAGTCGGCCGTCGTGCCGGCATTGATCGAGAATGCTGGTTCCGACACAAAACGGCGATATGTCGAGTTCTTCACAGCCAGCATTTCCAATCCGAACACTCGGGCCGCCTATCTGAGTGCTGTCGTTCGGTTTTGCGACTGGTGCGAGGTTCGCAAAGTGACGCTGGCTCAGGCTGAGCCCACACTGATCGCCCTTTACGTTGCCGAACTGAATGCGACTCATTCCCGCCCCACGGTGAAACAACATCTCGCTGCCGTCCGGATGCTATTCGATTACTTCGTCACTGGCGGCTTACTCAGATCTAACCCTGCATCTTCAGTTCGTGGCCCGAAACATGTTGTTGTCAAGGGAAAGACGCCCGTGCTGCAGCCGCAGGACGCGCGGCACTTGTTGGATTCCATTCCGACCGAAACGATTGTGGGGCTGAGAGATCGAGCGTTGATTGCGCTGATGCTGTACACCTTTGCGAGAGTCGGGGCTGCCGTGGCCGTCGACACGGACGACATCTTCGTAAACGGTCGTCGGTACTTTGTGCGACTCAGGGAGAAGGGTGGCCGCCAACATGAGATGCCTCTGCACCATACCGCTGAGGAGACAGTCCTGGCGTACATGGATGCGGCGGATCTTCACAACCAAAAACGAATGCCTCTGTTCAGGACTGTTGACCGAAAGCGGAATCTGACCGAAACTCGAATGCTGCGGCAGGATGCTCTGAGCATGGTCAAACGCAGAGCCCGCGATGCCGGACTTGGCTCCTCTATTTGCTGTCACACGATGCGAGCCTCGGGAATCACTGCATACATGATGAATGGCGGCACTCTGGAAAGAGCTCAGCAAATGGCCGCCCACGCCAGTTCACGAACAACCAGCCTCTACAACCGAGCGAATGACTCAGTAACACTGGACGAAGTTGAACGCATTTTCATCTGATTAGTTCTGGCCACCGCTTTGGAGCCGCTTCTCAGCAAGGCGTCTCTCCGCTTCCTCAATCAAGAGGAGCGATTGTGCGTAGTTCGGCCAACTGGAGATATCGCCAATTGGGACGGAGTCTGGCTTCCGTTCGCGGACGAGACCACGTGTCAGCCCTTTTTGAAGAACCTGAAATGACTTCCGGGCCAGACTGATTGATGCGGTGGCAGCATCAAGATCACCGGAATCAGTTTGACACATGGCGAGGAAGGAAAGATCCATCGGAGTCCCGCCGTTTTTTGTCTTCTCTACTGCTGACGTCAAATGGCTGAGTGCTTCAGCGAGATTCCCGAGACGATAGCCAAGTGCTCCGCGCGTCAGTGAATCATAGTAGTCTGACTGTGTCCATTTACTGGAAAACGTCTGCAGGGCTTTCGCATGTTCCTCCTTCATCAAGCCGCTGCAAGTTGCATACAGCACAGCAGTATTCAGTACCTGCACCGGGGTGGCCTTGGCTCGATTTGCGAGATAAAACTCACGACAAGCCAATTCGAATTCCCCGGGGAGTCCCTCACATGCGCAGGCAATCGCATACCCGTGCCGTGCCGAGAACGAATCATTGAACTGCAAAGTCAACGATCGGTAGTCTGCGCGACAGGCCGACCATTGTTTCATATAACCGTTGACTTCCGCTCGCTCTGCAAGGCAATCTCGATCCTCAGGAAACTCGGTGACCAGTTTGTTGAGGTCGGTTAGCGCAGCGTCCCACTGAGACAAGTAGGTGAGACACCTTGCTCTTCGCAGGCGATCGTCTGATGCCGCAGATCCCAACTCAATCGACTTCTCACAATCGGAGAGCGCCTCTGCAAACCGCTGTTGATCGAACAGCAGCACCGAACGCATTCTGAAGTCACCTAAGGTGGGAGGCGACAATTGAATCACGTTGTTGTACATCGCCAGTGCTGCGGCCCAATCGCCCTTCGAATGTACCTCCAGTGCTTTCAGTCGCCATTCTTCTGCCGTCATCGGCGGTGGTTCTTCCGTTGACTCTTCGACCGGTTCCTTGTTCACTGGGGCGAAAAGCACTCGGTGATAGTGGGCCGTCTTCCAGTTGTCGTTCTGACTGGCGTTGGATTCCAGCTCCTTATGCAACACTTTCAGATATGACGGTTCGCGTAAGCGCCTCGAGTAGTGTGCGGTAGCATCTTTGACCAGCTCCCAAGCGTTCTGCCCTTTCCGAGAATCCACGATCCCCTGCTCGACGTCGAAACTGTAGTCGGTCATTGAATACGCGAATGGCCTCAGCTTGAGTGCTGCTGAATCGGTGACCTGAACATCATCGGGACGACTCAATCGAATAGACTCAATGTCGTTACCCTCTCCAGAAATCAACAACGTGTCATGTAGGGCCGAATACTCAACATCAAGCGGCTTTCCTCGCAATTGCAAAGGTTGGGCAACTCGCTCCCCGGACTCGGCATGCCAGAGTTCCAGCGTGAATCCAGCAGTGACGGCAGCGAGCAGATCCGACGGCATCTTGGTGCCTTCAAGAATCGTGCCTTTGCGATCGAGAAAGACGGCATCGGTGATCTCGAACTTTTGGACAAGCTCTTTTATCAACTCGCCCGACGCTGGATTCCAGAGGCGAAGACTGCGATCGCGGGAGCCTGTCATTAGTGCCTGCGAGTCGCTCGAATACTGGATCGAGACGACAGCTCCCCGATGAGCTAGACGATGCAGCGGTTTGCGGGTTTCGAGACTCCAGATGATCACTTCACCTGATTCACCACCGTTCTGGCTGCTGTATGCAGCAGCCAGATACTTCCCATCAGGAGAGAATTCTGCATCACGGCATGGAACTTCATACTCAAGTAGATGAATCGGACTGCCGTCTTTGAAGTTCCAGATCTCAACCTCGTTCGTCAGACCCCATGTCGCGAAATGCTGCCCATCTGGGGCAATAGCGAGCCAATGGGTCGGTTTGTCGACTGTCCAACTGGTTGTGATCTGGAGTCGCCGTACGATGGTGTCCGGAAGTCCCGTGTCCGGATCGACGATATGGAGATTCCCATCATTCAACAGAACGACCGCACTGTCGCCTGACGGAGTAAACGCAGCATCAAGCGGCACCGAAGACAAAGGTGTGGGGCTCACATAGAAGCGTCCTTCGCCAAAACCTTTGAACTCCAGTCGATCCGGTGAGCCCATCAGGAACAATGCATGCTGGCGCGTTGTATCCCCGGGACGAAAAACCGCTCCGTGAATAGTACCACTCAGCGGCAGATTTGGCATTTCCTGAGAGGCGGGCTCGACGCTTCGAACTCTCATTGAAGCCCCATTACGCTTCTTCGAATCGCGGTGAGCGGGAACAAAATAGCGACCATCGGGACTAACGCTGACGTGCGTCGAGTACGCTCTTAAGATCTGGCTTCGCCATGGATGTGGCAGTTCCCAGACTCTGATGATTCCATCGGACTGCAGAGTGGCGATTCGTCGCCCGTTTCCGTCACAGACCGCATGTTGAAGTTGCTTCAGTTGAATCAGCCACTCCGCAGATCGACGAGGGCCTGGATACCATCCCCGCACGGCCCCCGATGTTGAGGTGCTGACGATCATTTCTTCATCATTCGTCCATTGCAACGAGACAATCTCCGAATCATGTCCGGTCAACGTCGGTTGCTGCTGGAACTGAGGAAGCATGAAGTACGACATCCAGGCATCTCCGGCCACCGCCAGTGATCTGGTCTTCGACCGCATGGCTGCCGAGGTGATCTTGCCTTGTGTCGTCAAATGCTGAAGAAGCTTTCCGGAATCTACGTCAAAGTACTCAACTGTGGAGTCTCCTGAGATCACAAGCACTTGTTTGTCGTACGAGCAAAAGTGATTCGAAACGGGCACCTCGGGACGATGCTGAAAAGTTGCCAGGCGTTTGATCGGTTCAGCCTTCAGATCAAACACTTCGACAAGCCCCTGCGAATTGACAGTGAGCAAGAGGTCATCATGCGTCGAAAACTCAAGGTGCGTTGATTCGCCCGTTGTTGCAACTTGCGAAGTCACATTGTTCTGAGGATCCCAAACGAGGAGACCGCCCGCGTGAGAAACAGCGACACACATGGTTGTCGGATGCAGCGCAAGCATTTTGATCTGCGAATCCAGCTTGACGCGTTTTGCGCTACTCTCAGTCGTTTCCGTGTTAGGCCAGGCCAGAACCGTGCCATCCTGAAAACCCAGCACCCTTCGCCCGTCGCTGGCGAACTCGGCAGCCGTCAGTGGACTGGAGATACTCACGGTGAGTTCTTCCGCAGTCTGAACATCCCAGATTCGTTTCAATCCGGATTCGGCCGCTGCAATCAGCCACTGCCCAGTTGGATCGAATCGAACAGATTCAACCTGCTGGTCAGGCCAGGAAAACTGGCCGACCGTCATCGGAGCGATGCGACGACTCCAATTGAATCTTTCCAGAGCCAAGGCGGACAGTGATGGATCGGAGTCGGCAACGAGATCATGCAACGTTGCTGCTGCCTCAGCCGCATAGACGGCATCTTCGCCATTCATTGAATCACGACTGATGATGGCGGCTCTCTCTACGTCCTGTATCCACAATCGCCGGGAGAATTCAAAGAACCCGCCCCCGATGAGCAACACCAAAAGCACCAAAAGACTTGCGACGAGCTTTGGGTGAGTTTTCGCGTGATACCAGCCCCGTTCGACTTTGGTCACGCGGCGAATGGAGATCGGCTGTCCTGCGAGATATTGGTCGAACTGCGACATGATCTCCGCGAAAGATTGCACACGAAACTCGGGGGCCAGATCTGTACATCGCTCGATGATCGTCGCCAGATCCTTCGGGATCTCATTCG
Organism: Ottelia alismoides; assembly: GCA_037367405.1. Taxonomy (NCBI): domain Eukaryota; kingdom Viridiplantae; phylum Streptophyta; class Magnoliopsida; order Alismatales; family Hydrocharitaceae; genus Ottelia; species Ottelia alismoides. Next base: position 1,617,528 of record JAZKJV010007224.1, on the reverse strand, counting down.
GAGCGACTGCCCCCGCCGATGTTCCGGCATCCTTCGGCAATTCCGTCTGTAGTAATGGTTTCCTGAGTGTCAGCAGTTCTCGGAATACCAGCCCGAAAGAGAAGATGTCTACGGTGTGCGCAAGGCGATGCTGAACTCGATTGCTGACGACTTCAGGAGCCATGTACCGCAGCGTTCCAACTCCCGCTGTCATGTCCGCAAAAATGCCGTCACGGCCCAGCTTTCCGAAACCCCAGTCCGCGATCAGCAACTGATACTCGTTCTGAGACTTGCGAATCAGCAGATTCCCGGGCTTAAAGTCCCGATGAAGGACTTGTTGCTCGTGAGCAAATGCGAGTGCACCTGCGACAGGTCGGAGCCAGCGGACGACGAAGGCCGGAGTCAGAGGATTCGGCAAACTCTCGGAAACAAGCTGAGCGGCAAGGAAGCCTTCGTCGGTTTGTTTCAATTCTTCTCGACGATACTCCAGAAGTTCCTGCAGCGAACACACACGTCCGTCGTCCGACTGGATCAGTTCCAAGGCGATTCCGTAGCGATCATCGCCAATGGGTTCAACAGTATAGAGCGTCACAATGTGCGGATCGGAATTTAGGCGAGCCAGTGAATTCACCTCGCGTTCCACCTGAAGTCTCGGCTGACTGAACGGTGAAATCACTTTGAATGCAACATCACGGGTTGCCTGAGTGGTTCCTGTCTGGAAGGACTGTATGCCCTGATAGACGGTGGCAGTTCCTCCCTGCCGAAGAATCCGCACAATCTGAACAGAACCGACTTGATCGCCGGGAGCCAACTGATGTCGAAGCCGTGAGTAGTGTTCATTGAGTTCAACATCGCTCTGGAACTCACTTCGCACTCGATCCGAGACCGTTTCAAGCATTGCCAGAACATCAGGGTGCTGCGCATCACCGCGTTCTTTATAGAGTCGCCACAATCGCTGCTCGGCAGAATCAGAATCACTTTGTTTTGGATCGATCACTGGCGTTCATCCCCGCCTTGAGATTCATGGATCTTTCGCAATGCCTTGAGTGCCCGCCGTTCCAGTTGATCGACTTCTGCAATCGTCAAATCGAGTTCTTCAGCAATCTCCTGACTCGACATATCAGACAACCACATCAGAGACATCACCTGCCGAGTGTCCTCGGGAAGCCGTTCGATGTTCGCTCGCATCGCCTCTCTGTTGCTCACCGACGAACTGGCCGACAGATCGCGGGCCGGTACGCTCTGGAGAAGTTCATCTCCTGTCGATCCTGAAATTTCAGCAGACGAGCCAAGACGCTTGTCGGCCAACTGTTTCTGCAGATGGTCAGAGATTTTCCCCTTCACTTTCCACTCGGCCCAGGCGATCAACTGCCCCACCGTGGTCCCATTGAAATCGTTCAGACCGTTGTCGACTCGAATCAATGCCTCCTGTGTGATGTCCGAAGGATCCACGTGCGACTTGATGACATCAGGAAACTGTCTTGCCGCGAAACTTCGCATTTTCGGACGCAGGAATTCCATCAAAGCGTCCCGAGCCTCCTTTGCATTCCCTGAACCGCTGCGAGCCACTGCGACCAGCGCCATGATTTCATCATCCGACTTCATTTCTTATTCCCCTGTCCTATTGCAATACAGCACCATAAAAGCAGATCACTACCTATGGAGAGGGAGACTGATGCCCGACAGGCCGGAAATCTCTCACAAGTTGCGTCTTTTTGCAAAGTCCAGAAGGCCCGCACAGATGCTATGCGGCGTCTGAAAGCCAGCTAGAAAATCAGATGCTCGAAATCGTCCTGAAATTGTCGAAATTCTGTCTCGCATTCGACCGGAACTCCCTCTGAGAAATTGAGCGACTATGTACGTCGCGACAATCCTTTTAGAGCGGAGGTGTTCGATGAGCAAGACGATGCCCACAACCGTCGTGGGGCACAATGTTGAAGGCGTTTGTTCGATCTCAGGGAAGAAGGGCGAGGTCTTTCTGGTACGCGTTGGGAACGGTGAAGTTCAAGCCGTTCAGTCCAGCAAGCTGCTGGAGATTCTCCGATGGAACTGCTCTATCAAAGCCCCGTCGGAAGGCAGCTCTGCATCCTCGAACTGACACTCGTCGCATACTTCACCTGAGGATTGTGGCTCAATTCATCTGATTGAGCCGCAATCCAGCTTCCCGGCGACGTGCAGTCGCATTGAGCCTACCTCAGCCAGCTCCATTTCCAACGCTGATGAACCGTCGACGCTGCTTTGTCTTCCTTTTTTGTACCTCTCTGCACCTTTACTGAAAGGTCACCATGTCAACGTTCCTCGACACCTCAGTTCGGTTCGCATTCAAGCTGGCGATTATTGCTCTGTCGAGCTTCCTTGGCAGCCTGACTGCCCTCTTCGTCTTTATCGACTTGCGAGCATACCTCGGGCACTTGCTGGGAATCGACTAGGCCACAAAAGCAGCCACGAATTTCTGCGGACAGAAGTCTACTTTACATCCCATTTTCAGGCTGATCTTGGATTGGAAAACATATGTTCTCTGTCTTTGGCCGGAACCAACACGCGAACCAACATTCTGATGGTGGTTCTGTAGACGTGAACGATATCACTGAAGTCAGCTGCAAATGCGAAGATGAGGGCAGCGGGATCTCCATATGGTGCCTGAGGATAACCTTTGCCTACCTGCTGATCTCAACTATTGACATCTCCTTGAAGCTCGCGACTCGCCACATTTCTTCGGAAACCAGCCCAGCGACTGCGACACCGGGTCAGCCACCATTGACGAAGAACAAGGCTGTGTTCCGCACGGTGGAAGAAGACGCTCCATTGAAGTCAGTCCCCGAACGTGACGCGGTTCGCTGAAAACAGGCCGCGGCACAACGTTTCATCACCAGCGTTAGCTGCGCCGTCGGGCCACTCGAAACAAATCCCTCGTTCGATGACCTCGTCGAGGTCCAAAACTTTTTCGTGGAAAATTACCAGATCATGTCACACAACACAGAGCTATCGAGATTCGCGCAGACCATGAAGCAGATTGATCAAAGACTCGTTTTTACGCCAAGATCTCGCGAAGAGCTTGCGGCATGGTGGGGAGGCTTCTCGGGTGGCGTTTGCTCAATTTTCATCCTCCTGCTTTACGTTGTTTTTCAGGTCATGGACAAACAGACGGTTGTCCCGACGCAAAGGATCAGCCACCCAAGCGACAAAGTTGAATTCTCTCAACGACATACATCGGCCGACAGAGCCGGATCGCAACCACGGGTCGAAATGGAGAGCGAGGAAGTCGACTGAGTCCGAATCAACAACTGTCGTCGACAAGAGACCAGATCAAGTCACGAATGACGGGCTGAAGTACATCACTCTCATCAGTGGTCATTGTCTCGATTCAAACAGGAGCGGAGCCCGGTGGCGAATGAGCTAGTCCAACGAGTTCAACTTAACCCATTGATGGCCATTGCGGTCCTTCTGATTCTGATTTTCTGCATACGGAAGATTGCGGCCACAATCAAACACAACAACATCAGGCTGATTGGCGGGAGACAATCTTTCGCGCAACAACTGCGATCGCGAGCCGTACTCCAACGACGTGAGTTGGCTCGTCGAAAAGAAGAAGCCGCGAAACGGAAGGCTCAGGAACGGGCAGATGCAGAGCGAGAGACCGTAAGATTGCGACAGGAAGCCATTCTTCTGCCCCGACTGGTTCAGGTGCTTGAACTGCAAAGCAATGTGCTGGACTTCTCACTGCTGAAAAACTGCCTGCTGACCTGCGATCGCATCATCGCTGCCGGGAAGAAGCAAGAGTTGTTTCAGCAATACCGGGAGAGCCTCCTGCAGACGGCTGTAAGGCTTGCCGTCAATGGAGACAAACGGCAGAGCATTGAAGACGACCTGAAGTCGATTCTTGGTGCTCTCGCAAGCGGCAATGAAGCGAGCCCGTTTCTGCTCGACTTTCAACGTGAAATCACTCTTGCAGGTCCAAGGTCAACAGGCCGACTCGAGGGAAAAGAGTTGGAAGCCGCCATCGGCGCCCTCACCAGTAGTCGCAATGGGCGAGTGGATGCGATTCAGAAATCATCGATTCCCCCAGAAGACAAGAGGCGTCTGATTGAAGAGATCGACACAGATTTTACGGAATCGCTTTCAAAGCTCGTGAGCGGCTGAGCGATCCAGCAGGTCCACTCCGCCCCAAACCAACGTCAATGAAGCGCTCTATTGAAGGACGACCGACATGAGCAGCAAGCCAGATGACTTTTCCAGAACAAACGACGTGCCATTTACGCTTCCCGAACTCAGTCCCACGGAATTTGAGGGGATCGTTGGGAGTGCGATTGCGAATCCAAACCTGGGGGCAGGCATTGAGGTCAGCGGAACCTCCGGTGGCGGCAAGTCGAATTTCGCTGAATGGTTTGCCGAGCAGTGCTTCAGAAAAGATGTCCCCTTTCTGTTCATCGACCCGCACGGTGACTCTTCACGGAAGCTGATTCGCATTCTGCAGAAGAAGGAGTTTTCGTCGACAAGATACAATGTGCTGTACATTGACTTGTCGTCTTCAAGTCAGTTGGTTGGTTTTAATCCGCTACAGCATCCCGGCAACGAAGCCTCACTCTCAGACTACGAGCAACGATCCGCCGAGCGCATCAGTTGCGAAATGACCGCCAACGTGATTCTGGCGGCGGTCGGGGAAGCGGGGCACGGATTTGGCAGTCGTCCCGTACTTCGAAAGTGGGTCATGCGATGGCTGACGTTTTTGTATCGATCAAATCTGACGTTAGCCGACGCTCGGATGTTTCTCGATCCCCACGATCCGATTTATCAGCTCATCCTGAATCTGGCACCTGATGAACTCTCACGAAACCAAATGGCTGCGTTGGCCAATCAAAAATCATCAGAGATTGAGGCAGAGATCGGAAGTGCGCGAAATCGACTACTCACACTCCTTGATCATCCCGCATCACAAATCATTCTTTCTCGACGGGACAAAGTACTGGATTTCGAAGAGGTTTACCAAAAGGGGCAGACCGTCATCATCAACCTTGAACGCGGTAAGGTCCTGACGGAAGAAGTTCAGCGAATGCTGGCAAACCTGATACTCACACAGTACCTCCGTGTTGTTCTGTCGACTCCCCTCGCCCTTCGACAACGCCGATTCTGCATCATTGATGAGTTACCTGTCTTCTCAGCATCCTGTGGGCCGATTCTCGACCAGATGTGCCGACAGATTCGAAAGTACCTGACCAGCTTTGTGTTTCTGCATCAGGGGTCCAGTGGGTTTCCAATGCGGCAGGATGATCCGTTTCTGCTGACGATTCTCGACATGTGCCGCATCAAAATGTTCTTTCGCCACAATGTCGATGCTGAATTCTTTGGCAAACAAATCACTCTCTCTTTGAATTCCAAGCCGGTGGTCAAATACCAGCAAATCGGCGAGCAACAGTTCTCTGACGGACATGAGGTTGTCGAACTCATGGATGTCAGTGAAGGTGCAACCGAAACCGGGGGAACCACATACGGAACGAGTTGCGGCAAGGCCATTACTGAGGGAGTCTCTGAGGCCGTGAAGAAGGCATCCAGTCGTGCATCGACCGAGCCGCAGAAAACAACATCCACGACCGAGGCAGCCAATCAGGCAGAAAGCAATAGCAGGCATACCTCTCGATCTTCGACGCGAAGTGTTTCGTTTAAGCAGACACTCATTCCGAAGACCATCACGAAGAAGGTCGTTCAAAGTACACAGTTCTATTCACTCGACGAACTGGATCGTCATGCATCGCAGATCCTCAAAAACCTTAAGACGGGAGAATGTGTAATCATCATTGATGGTTCGGGAGGTCCCATGGTCTGCCAGACGCCGGAGTCACCCTCGCCGTTCCCCAAGTCCCCCAGGTTTGCTGCTGAGGAAACTCAGACGTGGCTCAGAAAGCTTAATCAACATCCGGCCTACGCAAGTCCTCAGACGATGCAAAAGGAACGCGATGCGTTTCTGGATTGTCTCATGCTGGAACTCGAGGACATCAACATGAAGCAGATCGCCAACAGCGAACAGACTCAAGGACTTCCCGGATCGAAAGACTCGGTGCGAATCTTGATTCCGAAGGATAAACCAGAAGATCTCTTGCTGTGAAGGAGGCCGCGGTGATGAACCCCAAAGGAATGCGCCTCAACGTGCATGATATAGAGTTCCTGCGGAACGTCGGAATCTATGGACTGCTGACCGCTGAGGATGCTCGGTATTCGTACCCCGGATACAAAGACAACTCCGTTCAGAAGCGACTCAGACAGCTGTCCCAGAACGGTTACCTGCGGGCTGCACAGCTTGCGGTCGCCTTTGGACCCGGTGGAGCCTCAGGCGGCGGAGGTCGTTTGCCAAGCCTGTATTCACTCACGCCCGTGGGAGCCGATTTGCTGGAATCCACAACAGGAGAACGTCCCGCCAGAGTCCTCAACAGTGACATTGCCCCAAGCACTTATATGCATCGGCGAGAGATCTCGGAAGTGGTGCAGATCTTCACGCGAAGTTGCCTGTCCGCCGGACTGCCAATGCCTCGTTGGGTATTGGAACAGGACGTCTGGAAGAGTGCTCCTCTGAACCTACCGCCAAATCAACGACGTTACCTGTATCATGCGATGTCGATTGGGAATAAACGGTTCGTTTGCCAGCCAGATATTGCTTGCCTGCTGCAGCTTCCGTCTTCACCAGTCGTGTTGTACTGGGAGATTGATCGCTCCACAGAAGGTCGCAAACAGCTTCGCGAACCGGCCAAGACGGATGCATACTTGACTTTGATGGGGACTCAGGGGTTTCAAAGATATTGGCCTGACGTTCCGAGCGAGACGTTCCAATTTGTATTCTGGGTATGCCCGACCAAGGAAAGACTCGAATCACTACAGCAGGTCTTCAAAGATCACGAAATTTCGAAGTATATGCGACTATCACATCGACGAGTCTTCACTGCCGACACCAACGTCGTCACGTCGCCAATCTGGCAAACGATTGACGGAGAATGGCGTCCTATCTGGGGTCCAGGCCACCGGCAATCGACCACGTCACCTGCAGCAAGTGATGGTGAGTAACGTCCTTTTACTGATTACGGAGAATGGACAACTGCCGAATCTTCGGCGACCTATTGAGCCCTATATCGCGAAATGCCAGGAGACGAAAAACCTCACGAACGAATTCGTGAGGCGAGTCCTGATGAACATCAGGATCTGACGATTGCGGCGTATGTTGGCAGGTGGCACTCAAGAAGCTGTAGGATCGCCGTCAGCCTTCGTGGACAGCACCAGCTTGCAGACGGCTTCGGTCACAGCCTTGTCCCACGGGTCGCCCATACCAGATGGCGTTTCCACTGCTGTTTCCGGTGGAATGCCACCCTGAGAAACCCAAAACAGCAGCCGTTCCGCTTGAATGGCGGCTTCTTCCAGATCGCCGTCCTGCCATGCGACGGTGAGTGATGTCCAGGCATCCTGTACTTCCATCAGTCACCTCCTTTCTCAGCAGCTTTCGACAGGCGTCGCTTGCGACGCTTCTGAATGTCCGCCACTTTGGAAATGGCGACCATGCAGACGAATGTCGCAACAGCTTGATGCCACTCTTTCCCAAGTGCGGTGTCTCCCAACGTTGTCGGCGGGAAGCCGCCTCTCGTGAGCCATCCGTGCAGAGCCTCCGCGAGTTCCTTCGCATCGTCCCAGCGTTTCTCTTTCATTGCGGTCAGCAGATCGGCGAGTGTTTGTTGAGGATCCATGTGTATCGGCTCCTCATTCATCTTCGCCAAATTCAAGCATCGCTACGGGCCAGTATGTGATTCCTCCATCGTTGAAGTTGTCCGTCTCCACATGAATGCTGTGACCGCACTCAGTGCAGTCCGCATCGAGCGACACGTCATCGGCTCCCGTGATCTCCAACTGGCCTCCGCATTCGCTGCAGACACCATCGGCCTTGTTGACAAGAATCGTCATGGTCCAGTCTCCTCTCTGAGTGTTTCCAAAGAACACAACCGCTCTCGCGAGCTTCGTTCGATATGAACGAAGCTTCAAAGAAAGACTGCCACCATTCACCAACCAGCGCAAGCAAATGGCCGATGGAACGGCCCGACAAGACTGCTCCTCAAAGAAAGGGAGATTCGATAACCCGTCGAACGTAAGCTGGCAGATGGAAGATTTGCACTGGCGCGATCTACTTAAGTGCGCTACGATGGGGGCGTTACATCATTCCCCTCTTTTGAATGCAGATCCAGAACCTTCGAGACTACGGCAAAGCTTGCGGCATTGTTTTGGCCGATCAACAGTCGATTCTGGACGACGCGTTGACAGAAATTGAGGCAACGTTGTTTGACTCATCTGAATCACTGCGAGCGAAGTTTGATGATGTGATGATCGAGTCGGAACGAATCGCCTATCGACGCTACCTGAAAGCTGAGAGCCTGTATGGAGGAAAGCTCCTCGGGCGATTCTTCAATGACGTTCTTGGTCACGGTGCACCGACTGAGAAGCAGATTGAAGCGGCCTTTGCGGATCACTTTGCACTGCTCGACAAATTCTTTCTGTCACTGGCCCAGGGGCGGAAGTCTCGGGCCGGAGCCTCGTTCGAGTTCTTTCACAACTCGTTGTTCAAGAAACTCGGGTATCCGTTTGAAGAGCAGCAGCTACTGGAAGACAGCAAGCCGGACTTCCTGATGCCGTCCGGCGACTATTACCAATCCAATCCGCTCAACAGCATCGTCTTCACCGCAAAGCGAACTCTTCGAGAACGCTGGCGACAAATCACCACCGAAGGCACTCGCGGCATTGGTCTGTACCTCGCCACCATCGACAGTAAAGTCACCAGCCAGCAACTCCATCACATGGTCGGTCACAAGATCTTTCTCGTTGTTCCGGATCAGATTCGACGTCAACACTATCCGACAGCGACAAACGTGCTCAGCTTCGCTCAGTTCTTTGAAGATCATCTGGATCCCAAGATGCGAATCTGGAAACGAGACGGCATTGTTTGAGAATGCCGTACTCAGATTGACGCGTTCGCCTGTCCCTCTTCAACGACAATTCATCGCTACGCTGCGATCAGTACGCCAGATCGAGTCTGACGAGCAGGTCGAAGTGGAGCTTTCTCCAGTTGAGCCACCACATGTCTGGCAACGTATTCCATCAGCGGCACGCACACAGAGTTCCCGAACTGGCGATACGCCTGGGTGTCAGAAACCGGGATCACAAATGATTCAGGAAACCCCATTAGACGAGCGCATTCACGCGGCGTGAGTCTACGAGGGTTCTTGCCCTGTTGCGGAATGAGGATTTCGCTGCCGTCCTTGTGGTATCGAGCCGAAAGTGTCCGAGAGACTCCCTTGGGATCAGCGAGCCCGAAGCCGAAGCCGTTTCCCAGAGCCTTGTGTTTGGCTGCATGATGCTGCAGATATGTCCAGAGCTTGTCGCTCAGCGTGTATCGAGCATCCACACGAGATTCGAGAATTGCACTAAGTGACCATGGCCGTTCGGTCAAAGCTGCCGGCATGACAATCTTTCTGCTACGACAGGCCGCGATAATGATTCGCTCGCGGTGCTGAGGCACAAACGCAGCCGCATCGTACAACTGCCAGCTCACCTGGTATCCAGCAGCTTCCAGAAGCATCACCACTGTTTGCAGTGTTTGCCCGCGATCGTGAGCGATGAGGTTTCGGACGTTTTCAAGGAACAATAGTTCCGGCTGGTGAAGCTGTGCAATTCGCAAGATCTCGAAGAACAGATTCCCCTGTTCCTCATCATCGAATCCATGCTTTCTGCCAAGACTCTTCTTTTTGGATACACCTGCGATCGAAAACGGCTGACATGGAAAACCTCCGCAGAGAATGTCATGGGCAGGGATCTCGGCGGCAGCAATACTGCGAATGTCCCCGTGAGGAACATCACCAAAGTTAGCCGTGTAGGTTACCTGAGCAAACGCATTCCATTCAGAGGAGAACACACATTCGGCACCGAGGCGTTCAAACGCCGTGCGGATACCACCGATACCAGCAAAAAGATCAATGAATTTCATGGTTCCCAGCGTAGCGCAGACTGTGCACAAACGCCAGGTCACTCGCCCAGGTTTTGTCAACCTGTCAAGCTAATTTCGAAAGCGCAGAATCGTGCAAGCCCGCCTCGAACTGAAATCATTCCATCACCTTCCTACCAACCATGCTACCCAGCCGGCCTCAGCCGTCGCTCAACGCGTCATTGCCTCGACCCTTGCCCAAAATCTCCCCGACGGGCGCTACCGTCCCGCTTGCATCGGTGTGTCGGACCGGAGCAGTGAAGCAAACTCCCGTTGTTAACACCAGTCGGGAGCAAGGATACGCGCAGCGGATGCCTTGCACTCACGGCAGGACGACGCAAATGGTGAATCCAAAGAACTGTTTAACCTAGACGGTGGTAAAGCGTTCGGGTTTGAGACTTCAAATCAATCCGAAACGCGCAGCCGAGATGAGCGGGTACCGTTCCCCCCTGCGTTCGGCACTTCAGTTGACTCGGATGAAGAAGGATCCGGGCGAGGATCGACAAAAGAGAAGTTCAGGTGGCCCTGCGGAAACCAGAACAGCCTGCATAGCGAGTCAGTTAGGACGTCATCAGTCCATGGTCTTTCCTTGGTCAGTCGGACTGCGGTCTGCATCGGAGTCGCCGGGGGCTGACGGTTCAGCAAATGCTTCTTCGGTTTTCTCCGAAGATGGTGGTGGAGACTGAATGGCCACAATCGGAGAGAGTGGGTACGAGCCTGTATATGGTGTGGACAATCGGAATTGCCAGCCTCCACCGAGGGATTTGAATAGTCGAACAAGTGAGATGGAAACCTCTGCCTTGACAGTTGTCAGTTCATCCTGTCGCTGGACTAATGCTGACTCAAGGACGAAGACTCGACCAAAGTCTGTTGCCCCCTCTTTGTATTGAAGACGCACGGTGTCGACGGCTTCCTGAACGGCATCAGCACTTTGCGTCAGGTAGTTGAGGCGTTCTTTTGATTCGAGAAAAGACGTCAACGCATCCTCCACCTCCTGATGCGCAGCAAGGACGGAATTCTGATAATTGACGACGGACTCCTGAAACTTGACCTGTTCAATTTCCACCGCCTTCTTCAACCGGCCGTAGTGGAGAATGTTCCAGCGAAATCCTGGAGCAATCGTTGCGAACTGACTGCCGCTGGAGAAGAGATCATTGAAGTGTTCGGCACCTACCCCGATCTCGCCGCTCAGACCGAAGCGGGGATAGAGGTCCGCTTTCACGATGCCGATCTTTTCGCTCTGCACGGCGACCAGACGTTCGGCAGCTCTGATATCGGGGCGACGGCGAAGCAGTTCGTTTGGAATTCCTGTAACGGCCTGTTCTGGCGCTACTGGCATCTCACCGCGTTCACGAATCAGAGGTTCGAGGTCGAATGGAGTCATGCCCAAAAGTACTGACAGGCGATTGACCGCGATTCTTCGAGACTGTCGTAGTAACGGGATCAGCGAGAGTGTATCAGTATAGTTGGCTCGGGCTTGTGCCATATCCAACGCAGAAACTGCTCCCTCTGCATTCCGTTTCTCTGTCAGATCCAGACTGCTCTTCTGCAATTCGGAATTCTTCTCTGCCAGAGTCAGTCGCTGATCGATCGCGCGAACCTCAATGTAAGTCGCTGCGACATCTCCGACGAGTGTGACGAGGATCGCGTCGTACGAATTGATCTCAGCATCAAGGCCCGCATCAGCCGCATCAATGCTTCGGCGAATCCGTCCCCAGACGTCGAGTTCCCAAGACATGTCGAAGCCGGTGCTCCAGTTGCTGAAGGAGGTGTGAGTGCCAGGAAAGAAGTTTGGTGCATTCTCACTGATCTGATTGCGAGAATACCCGCCGTTTGCTGCCTGCGACTGGGGCAGCAAACTGAGAGTCGCGATCTCCCGAATCTTTCGTGCCTGAAGAACTCTCAAACCAGCAGCACGCAGGCTGAGATTCTGCTGATAGGCCGTCTGGACAAGTTGCTCAAGCGCTGGGTCATTGAAGATACGCCACCAGTCCGCATTCTCTTCAGACGTGATCACGACATTCGGGTTGGCACCATCAATCCAGCTCGCGGAGGTTGATGCACACGGTCGGCGATAATTCGGACCGACTTTGTAGCCGTTCTGTTTCCACTGCTTCAGTTCAGCGCAACCAGCGAGCCCAGCCAGAAGCATCGCCGCCAAGACCCCGTGTTTTCGTTTCATTTGGTGACACCCAGCGCTTCCATGCTTCCGTCATTTCAGAATCGCTCCATCCAGAGCGTTCCTGCCTCACGGTCCATAGGTTCGTCTTAATCGCCAAAGGATGCGCCGCGCCACCTCGGCATGAGGTTCCGGCGCTGGTCAGTTGCCACTTGAGACGGCTTAGAACTGTCACAACAGGAGCAATTTGCCATCACAGCTCTTTGTCGATTGCTATCAAATCTGAATAAAGTTCAATTTTTGACATTCTGTCAAAATACTGATTGTCAAATTCCGACACTATGTCAATAATTGAGCATCGAGTAACAAATCGAACCATCTTCGAGGCTGCTGCTCCATGAGTTCACAAGGGAAAAGACAAATAAATCCGCAAGACCGCGAACGGCAGGTCATTGAGTTGGGACGCCGTATTTTGTGTGAACAGGGATTCACTGGCCTGCAGATGGAGAGAATCGCATCACTGGCAGGATTATCACGGGGCGTCATCTACAAGCATTTCGCTTCAAAAGAGGAACTGGCTGCGAGGATGTTCGTCGACTCCCTTGAGAAGCGGGCCTCGCTGCTTCGGAAAGTGTCAGAATTCAAGGGCAGCAGTCGTGAAAGGATGCTGGCACTGATTGTGGCTGAGGAGTTCTTTACGAATCGGAATCCCGGGCATTGCGATTGCGAGTTCATGATCCGATTCAGTGGTCTGCTTTCTGGCCGAGGTCCGGAGTTCCAGTCTCGGCTGCATGATCTGGAATTCGAGATGGACTCCAGATTTCAGAATGTGATCGCGGAAGCACACAAGGCGGGCGAACTGCCATCCAATAGTCCTTCAGAGCAGATTCACTGGTCGGTCGTCGCTCTTCGATCGGGATTTCAACTTCTTCTCTGCCATCAACGTGATCATCAATTGCACTCGCCAAAGCTGGCATTGCGAGACTGCGTTCAGCGTTTGCTGGATGGCTTTCAGTGGCGTCCTCTGAGTCATGAGTGCGACTACGAGGAATTCGTTCAGAGCGTTACGAAGTTGCTGAGCGATGGGTAGCCATCTGTTTTAGTTCTTCATCGTGAGTCCCCCGGAATGTTTTGGGGACCTGGGCTTCATCAAACCTCATTTATTGAACTGAGCGTTTCCAATGACAAAAAGAACAAAGCTCGTTTTGTACTTGATTCCGGTCTTGCTTCTGGTGGGAGCTGGCGGCTGGCTCTTTTGGACCGGCTATTTTGAAACGGTGGAGGCTGCACCGGCAGCTATCGTCAGGCCGGTGAAGACACAGAAGGCTTATCTTCATCCCGGTGGCGAGATTGTCATGCAAACCGGTGAGATCCAGCCCGCTCGCTTCGCTGATCTGTCTTTCCAGTTGAATGGGAAGCTCCTGCGAAGAGATGTCGAGATTGGTCATCAGATCTCCGCTGGGCAGGTGATTGCAGTGCTCGAAGATATGGAAGTCCAGAACGAGTTGCGGATCGCACAGTCCGAACTTGAAAGTGCCGAAACAGCCTTGAAATTGACCAAAACGGAAATGGATCGCGCGCTGCGGCTGTTGAAGTCCAACGCGATTGCTCGGGCGGACGTTGAGGCTGCGACAGCCAACTGGGAAAGCTCGCAGTCAAAAGTAGCAGCAGCTAAGGCTGCTCTGGAGAACGTTAAGCGTAAGCTGGAGTACACGAGGCTGGTTGCGTCACAGGACGGCATTGTTACGGCCGTCGGCGCGACTTCCGGAGAGGTCGTGGGAGCCGGCCAGATGGTGGCTCGGATTGCCGTCGGTTCTGAACGTGTCGCTGTGTTCGATGTCGCCGAACGAATCGTCGCGTCGACTCCGGAAGATGTTCAGGTTCAGGTCTCTCTCTTGTCTGATCCTTCCATTGCGACAACGGGGACTCTTCGAGAGGTCAGCCCGACTGCCGATCCTGTCACGCGAACGTATCGAGTCAAAATCACTCTGAAAGACGTTCGTGAGGAAATGTCGTTCGGTGCGACAGTGAAAGGGCAGATTGAGTTGCCAACGGGGGAGCAGATTACTCTGCCTGCCGTGGCCATCACACGCGATGAAGATCAGCCTGCAGTCTACGTCGTGGACCCGAGTTCGCAGACACTGCGGCTAAGCAGAGTCAATGTGGCTCGATATACCGATCAGACCGCGCTCATCGTCGATGGACTCAATGATGGCGACAATGTTGTTGTTGCCGGTGTCAGCAAGCTTCGCCCTGGTCAGAAGGTTCTGGTGGGAGAAGAAATCCGATGAACACTTCAGACAACACCCACGAAAAGAAACAGGGTTTCAATCTCTCCGACTGGGCTCTGAGTCAGAAGTCCCTGGTCACCTTCATGATGCTTCTGGCCATGGTGATGGGAACTCTGAGTTACCTCAATCTGTCACGCAACGAAGACCCACCATTCACAATCAAGACGATGGTTGTTGCTGCCTACTGGCCAGGTGCATCAACGGAAGACACTGCGAATCTGCTGACGGACAAGTTGGAAGAAAAGCTGGAAGAGACTCCGTGGCTCGATCGGCTCGACAGCTACAGTCGAAACGGCGAATCTGTCGTCTTCGTGAACCTTCGGGACAACACGCCACCGGAGATGGTGTCTGATATCTGGTATCAGGTTCGGAAGAAGGTGAGTGATGTCGCGCCAAACCTGCCGCAAGGCGTTCAGGGCCCCTTCTTTGACGACGAGTTCGGTGATACCTTTGGAATCATCTACGGGCTGATCCCGGAAGGATTTTCTCTTCGGGAAGCCAGAGACCAACTGGACTCCATTCGAGCCGAAGTCCTTAAGACGCCGGATGTGGGGAAGGTCATCCTGCTGGGGGTTCAGGAAGAACAGATTTCCGTCGAGTTTTCTTTGCCTCAGCTGTCCGCATATGGACTTCAGCCCGAATCCATTCTTCAGGCGATTCAGAATCAGAATGAAGTGGCTCCGGCAGGCACAGTGCGGACGTCATCAGAAGTGTTTGCCATTCGCGTGAGTGGAGCGTTTTCGTCGGAAGAGAGTCTGCGATCCATCATATTGCGAGCGAACAATCGCTTCGTACCGTTGACAGATCTGTCAACCATTCGGCGAATTCCTGTTGATCCTCCGACACCATTGTTTCGCGTGAACGGCAAGGAAGCGCTTGGGATTGCAGTTTCCATGGCTTCTTCAGGTAACTTGCTGGAGTTTGGCGAGCGAGTTCGGGGCAAGTTCGATCAGGCTGCTCAGAGACTTCCGCATGGACTGGAACTTGTCAAAGTCGCCGATCAGTCAACTGTTGTCGATGACGCCGTAAAGGGGTTTGTTCAGGTTCTTGTGGAAGCCATTCTGATCGTACTGGCCGTTTCGTTCGTTTCCCTTGGAACTCGAGCCGGACTGGTGGTGACATTTTCAATCCCGCTCGTATTGGCACTCACTTTTGTTGGGATGGAATTGTCTGGGATCGGACTGCAACGAATCTCGCTCGGAGCCTTGATCATTGCCCTCGGACTGCTTGTCGACGATGCCATGATCACCGTGGAGGCGATGGTTTCTCGTCTGGAAATTGGATGGTCACTGGAGAAATCGGCTACTTACGCCTACGAGTCCACCGCGTTCCCGATGCTGACCGGAACTCTGGTGATGATTGCTGGCTTCATTCCGGTCGGTTTTGCAGCGTCAAGTGCTGGTGAATATTGTTTCTCATTGTTCATGGTCGTACTCATCTCACTGGTCGCGTCATGGATTGTGGCCGTTCTGTTCTCTCCGTTGATCGGCACATGGATTCTTTCTCCCAACGTCAAGGGACACGGTCACGAAGGCTGGACGACGCGCATCTTCCGTAAGGTACTCGATGTTGTACTCGCGGCACCTGTTCTCACTTTCGTCTTGTCGCTTGGTATTTTCGCCGTATCTGCCTGGGGGACGACCAAACTCCAGCAGCAGTTCTTTCCGCCCTCAGATCGTCCTGAGTTACTTGTGAACGTCAATCTGCCTCAGAGCGCGGCGATTGAGGCGACACTGGAGCAGGCGAAACGTGTGGAAGCCCTGCTGAAGGACGATCCATCAGTCGAGCGATATTCCACCTATGTCGGTTCCGGAGCAATTCGCTTTTATCTTCCGATGGACGTGTTGCTCAACAACGAAAACATCTTTCAAATGGTGATCGTTACCAAGGGGCTCACTGAACGCGATGCTCTGCGGGCGAAGATCGAGGCGGCTTTTGAAAAGGATTTCGCGGAGTTCACAACACGGGTGATGCCGCTCGAACTAGGCCCGCCCGTCGGCTGGCCTCTCAAGTATCGCGTGACCGGGCCGGACGTGACAAAGGTACGAGAATTCGCAATGGAGTTGGCCAACATCGTTGCGGAGAATCCCAACAGTCGAGACGTGAATCTCACCTCAGGGGAGCCGCAGAAACGTCTGGTGGTCTCGATTAATCAGACCGAAGCGAGCGCACTCGGAGTGTCATCACAGGATATCGCGGCACTTTTGGCAACGAATTTCTCCGGGGCTCCTGTGACCACAGTGCGAGACGGCAAACGGAACGTGAATGTTGTCTTGCGAGGCGTTGCTGCGGAGAGATTGAGTTTGGATTCAATTGCCAATCTGCAGTTATCAACTCCGCTTGCACAGTCCATCCCACTTCGTCAGGTCGCGACCGTTGATTACGGTGTCCAGGAAGCCATCATCTGGAAGAGAAAACGCCAATCGGTCATCACCGTACAGGCTGACATTACTGCCGGAATGCAGCCTGCGACTGTTTCCGAACAACTATCCCATGATCTGAAGTCGTTCAAGAGTTCACTTCCTGCGGGCTACGACGTAGAAGAAGGCGGAGCAGTAGAGGAATCAGAGAAAGGAAATCAATCTGTGCTGTCCGTCATCCCACACATGCTGATGGTGATGGTTTCACTGCTGATGGTTCAGTTAAGAAGTTTCAGCCGAGTGGCACTGGCCCTCCTGATGGCACCGTTCGGACTGATTGGTGTCGTGGCTGCGATGTTACCGACGGCCACTCCGATGGGTTTTGTGGCTCAGCTTGGTGTGATCGCCCTCGCGGGAATGATCATTCGCAATGCCGTCATCCTGATTGAGGAAGTGGATCTGGGCGTGGCCGCCGGAAGATCCGCCAGAGAGGCCGTCGCGGAAGCTGCCATTCATCGTGCTCGCCCAATTATGCTAACGGCTTTGGCAGCGATTCTTGGTATGATCCCGATTGCCGGACAAGTGTTCTGGGGACCGATGGCTTATGCCATCATCGGCGGATTGACCGTCGCAACAGTTCTGACTCTCACACTATTGCCGTGCCTGCTTCTGTTGCTCCTTCGATAGGAAGGCAAAGCTGGCGCGGGAAATGCGCAGGTTGTCGGCGGAGGAAATGTGTGACTCTTTACAAAAGCGATCAGTGAAGGATGGAGGCAGAGCGAATCGAGTGGCTGCTGCCGAAAAAGAGAATCCTGCGAAACGAAAGTCCAAACATGAGTACGGTAACGAGAAAACAAAGAGAGATTCAGGAACGAGAGAAGAAGCTGATCCAGATTGGACGTTCCCTCCTGCTGAGTGAGGGGCTTCATGGTCTGAAGCTGGATAAAGTCGCGGAGATTGCTGAGTACTCGCGGGGCACGATCTACCAGCATTTTCGCTCAAAGGAAGATTTGCTGGCGGCGATGGCCATCGAAAGTGCTCAGCGTCGATATGAGCTTTTCGAAAAAGCAGCCACGTTTAACGGGCGTCCGCGTGAACGTATCGTTGCGATGCTCGTTGCGGATGAGATCTTCGATCGGAGTGAGCCTCATTACTACCGTGCCGAGTTCATTATCAATCTGGCAGATCTGCTGAAGCGAGCAACACCGGAAAATCGTGCGAAGCTTGAGCAGGTTGACAATCAGGGACTGCAGGTCGCACCTCGAATCATTTCCGAAGCCGTGCTCATCGGCGACCTTCCTGCTGATGCAAAAACGCGGCATATCATGTTCTCGCTGTTGTCCATGGTGGCTGGGGCTCACGTGTCAACATTCGAGACCACAGAAGTGGTTGACCAGACGATCAAGGTTGGCGATCCATTCGAAACACTTCGGGAATGTGTGTCAGTACTGCTGGATGGTTTCGGCTGGCAACCTTTGAGTGCCGACTGGGATTATTCCGCAACTGTCAAGCGAATCAACACGGAGTTATTCCTTGACGAACGACTGGCAATCTCCGGTCGAGATTCCGGAGTAACTGTCCCATGAAACCGATCGAACTGTTTCTGCCCATCGTTATGTCGCTTTGGGGGTTGACGACGCTTACGCTCAATCTGACCAAAGAGATCAATTCCATTCGAGACAAGATTCTTACCGGAATGGATGAGACAACAAAGCTGACTGTAGAACACTGCGCACTGATGTTGCGGAATGACTGGAGGCCGTACACTAGTTTCCTGATACTCATCAGCGGGTCATACGGCATCATTACGGCCGCAGCGCCTTTTTTTGTCGATCCTGACCGGCGCGTCCTTGTCGTCTGGCTGACGTCATGGTTCGTCTCCGCCTTCGGGTTCATCATGGCCTTCCTGAAGGCCCGCCATGCACCTTCGGATTATCGCATGATGTGCTGCCGGATCGATGCACGGAGATCCGCAGATGCCATTGCAGGGAATACATGCACGTCAAATGACGTGGCCAGCAGCAATCAGTCATCAATGCTGTCGCAGTCCACGTGTGCAGTTTCAGCACATCCACAAAACGCTGATGATGCCGGTGTATAACTACTTTTTGTCTCTACAACTCTGGAGAACAGAAATGCCTCTCATCAATGCAGTAGACTCTGTCAGTTCATCACGTCCTGTCGCCCTTGTCACCGGTGCCTGCGGAGGCATTGGATCGGAGATTGCCCGACGTCTGCATCGACTGGGCTACCAATTGTTTCTGATCGACCTCAACGGGAATCCGCTCGCGCAACTTTCGTCTGAGCTTGGAGGAGCACAATACGTCACCGCGAATTTGTCGTCGAAGGCAGACCTTGCTGCAATCCGGGCTCAGATCGAAGATCCAGCCTTCAAGATTGACGTTGCCTTTATCAATGCCGGAGTCATCTTCCCCGGTGATTTGGTGGAGATGACGCCAGAGCAGATTGATCTGCAGATGGACGTGAATCTCAATAGCGCGATCCACCTGATTCAGGCTTGTGCCAGGATCATGAAGTCCAGGAAAACCGGGCACATCATTGCAACGGTTTCGGTCGGTGGTGTTCTTGCACTCAAGGGAAGCGCTGTCTACTCGGCTTCGAAGTTCGGTTTGCGCGGTTTACTTGCAGGCCTTCGGGATGAACTCAGCGAGTTTGGTGTTCGCGTTTCGGGGATTTACCCGTCTGGCGTTGATACAAAGATGTTGCGACATGAAGCTGAACACGGCGGAAGTGCTCTCAACTTTGTTTCCGAACCTCAAACAGTGCAAGCCGTTGGCAACGCCTTTGAGCGTGCACTCAAAACCGGCAAGCTGGAAGTCTATGTCCCGTACTTCGATGGCCTTCTCGCGCGATGTCTTGCCTTCGTACCGGGCGTGGTTTCCTGCCTTTACCCCGTGCTGCAATGGCTGGGAGAGCATGGTCGCCAGAAATACCTTACAAGGATCGGTCGCTCTGTGAATAAATCTGCCACTCACCCTGGCCTTTCACAATGATGTGAATCAAATACCTCTGAAACGTCGCAAAAACAGGTGTTCTTTGGATAGTGTCCGCCCGCTCGTCCGCTTTTCCGCAATAACTCAGTATTCCCTCTGATGAGACCGACGCAAGTTAGCGTCCCCATGTTTACTGCTCCGGTCACATCGACCGACGCAGTTTGCGGTCACCTTGGGAGTATTTCTAGGGCCGCTGGCTTCGGCGGCAAAGCTCAATGAGGAGCAGGGCCGCCGAGGCGACCCTGCTGAAGGCTCGATCAGCCTTTGCGGAGTTCTGAGTATCGGCACGGGGTGAAGTGCAGATCTCGTTCGACGGGGAGGCCGAGACTGCCGCGAACGTTGCGGATTTCATCCAGGCTGAAGCTGCCCCACTCTGCTTCGAACCCAATGACGTAGCCGAATGCGATTCGGTGTTCCGGACTGTACTCAGCAACGTACCAGGTCCAGCAAGAGTCCGGAGTGAACCATTTCAGGTAAAGCATCGGGTCCGACTGTTCGGAGGTGGCTCCAATGGGTGGAATGCTGGCAAGAAGCTTCTCGGGCAGAAGGTTATAAGCCGGTGATGTGGTAGATGAACGTGTCATCGTGAAAAGGAGGAAGAAATAAAAGCACTGGCAAACAAAAGCCGACAACGAAGCAAGGTTCGCAAGGTGGAGACGGAGTTTTACGGAGTACTACCTTGTCGAACCGTCGTTGTCGGCTTACCCTGCAATGTGCTTATTTCGTCCTGTCACGAAGGCATGGGCATCACCAGCTCGCGGCAACATTGATCGTGCCGTAGCTGCAAGCCATGACGGTAAAACCTTAGAACAATTGACCCGGTCTTCTGGGTTTGGTTCCCTGAGCGACTGACGTGCCTGCTGAGCCCTCCTCCGAAGGCGGTGTTTGCGTTGAAACTGGACTGGGGCTCTGTTCTGACGGAGATTCGTTCTTGCCATTAGACTCGGCCGGTTTCTGATCGGCTTCAGTCCTGTTGCCGTGGTCGATCTGAAGTCGCTGACTCCATTCGATGCTGGTCACATCGGCGGCCATGCGTTTCAGAATGCCGATCGGTGGAAGCTGGTCAACATCTCGCAGTCGCACACCGTTACTGTTCAGGTATTGCAGTTCCTCCCGAACCTCATCGATCGCCTGCCGCAGGACTCGTACTTCAATGCGAAGCGATTCGACTTCAGCCGCGAGCGGTTCCGGTGGAACTGATGCTTCAGGGGCAGATGCCGATGTTTTCTTGCTGCGTACCATGAACACAGACTGCCATAGACAGGCGATTCGCGCAAGTACTGCCAGCTCTCTCGCGATACCGGCCGCATCAAAGCGCGGATTCATTTTGCAATTTCACCGTGGAACGTGGTATCATTCTGGCATGACACCTCAACTATCCCCAGAATTGCGACAAGCCATCGCCGCTAGCCCCGATCATCCCGTGCGAATTGAGGATGAGCAGACTCAGCGAGTGTATTTCGTGGTCTCGCAGGAACAAGTGCGATCACTGCTGGAAGCAGAACTGCGTCGCGAACTGCAGGTCGGCTACGACGACATTGCCCGAGGCGACGTTGTCCCCTTCGATGCGGATGAGATTAAGCGTCGAGGCATGGAACGACTTCAACGTTCCGCTCAATAACTCATGCCGCAGATTCTTCAGACCAGAACCGCCGTCCGTGATCTCGACGCCATCTGGGACTACATCGGCATCGAGAATGCCCATCCGGAAGCCGCCAACGAACTGATCGATGAATTCGACACCAGTTATCGTCTGCTGGCCACCAATCCCCTGCTGGGCCAGAGCGTCGAATGGCTGTCCGCCAATCTTCGCCGTTTCGCCGTGCGAAAGAACTACATCATCTTCTACGAACCGATACCCGATGGCATTCTGATCGTTCGAGTACTACACGCCGCAAGAAACATCACGGCGAGTCTGTTCGAAACAGAACGTTGACACATGGTCAACTGGGCTACAGTGGTGATGTTCCATCAGGCTTTCGGAAGCTGCCATTCAATCGTCAGCAAGTCCAATCTTCAAAACGCAGACCTGCGACCTGAGAAAAGTCCTTTGCATTGCGAGTCAACAGCAACGCCGATTGGGCCATACATGATGCCGCAATCTTCAGGTCCATCGTTCCAATTCGTACCTTCTTCTGACGGAGCGAACGGAAGACTGTCGCTGCCGAAAGATCAAAGCTCAGCAAAGGTACGGAACAATAGAGTTTCAAGTGCTTTTGCAATCGTCCGTAGGCTTCTACCTGGCGTTCAACTTCAGAAAACTTCGCCAGATACGCCATCCAGCCCCGCATTTGTTCTTCGTAGCTGACGATCGACACAACGACTTGCTTGTCGGATGCATTCGCCAGTTTCTCGCGTAGGGTCGCCGACTCCGCACTACCCCACTCCAGGCAACTCAAATGATCCGTATCCAGTACGATCATTGGTCGACATCCTTTGCCGTCTCGGCATCACGTTCGTCACGCGCCAGCTTCATCGCCTCGGCATAGACAGGGTCGTCCTTGAAGGCTCCCGCCACACGATTCCACCACGGAAGCGGTTCAGCCTCTGGTTGAACGACACCTTCAAGTTCGTGAACCTTTTGTTCGAGACGGTTGAGCCGCTCTTCGATACTGCCAGTAGACATTGCTCGATTCCTTGTAAACAGACCACGGCATTGTCGATCAATTTGCTTGGTATAGGAAGAGCGGATTCCATCAATCGGGCCCCATCTTCTCGCAGGCTCAATTCGCCGCCTTCGAATACATCTGCCTCGACACCTTCCGCACAATCGCTGCTCGGCGAGGCATCACACGAGTCGGCTCGATCGTCTTCAGGCTGAACGGCCGTGACGGCATGCCATTGATCAGCAACCGGCAATACGCATGGTACTTCGGAATGTTCATCAGATTGTCGACCGTCACATGCCCGCCCAGTTGTCGCTCGAACAACTCCGCATCATCCGCCCCGATCTGAAACACAATCATGCTGCCCACGTTCCCCAGTACCGCCGCCAGAATCTCGGGCGGCAACTGAGCCGTGAACTGGTGACTCAGAATCAGATGCGTCCGATACTTGCGAGCTTCAGATAAGAACGTCGCAATCGCCGGAGTCGCGTAGTTCTGAAACTCATCAATCACGATCGAAAAATCCCGTCGATCTCGTTCTGGCACATTCGCCCGACTCATCGCAGCCAACTGCAGACTCGTCACCAGCAATGATCCCAGCAAGTCAGACGCATTCTCCCCCACCGTCCCTTTGCTCAAGTTCACAATCAGAATTTTCCCGTCGTCCATGATCTGCCGCAGATCCACCTTCCCCTTTGGCTGACCAAGAATCCTCTGCAGCTTGTCATTCGTCAAAAACGCCCCCAGCTTGTTCTGCAGCGACGCAATAAACGCCGTCCGATCCTGTGGCTTCCACTTGCCGAACTCATCTGTCCAGAACGACCGCACCATCGGATTGCTCACAAACGCCGTCGCCGACTTGCGATACATCGGATCAAGCAACAACCGCTGTACCGAAAGCAGCGTCGCCTCCGGCATCTCCACCAGCGTCAGCAAACAGTTCCGAAAGATGTGCAACATCCGCGGAGCCTGCGATTCATCGAACCCAAACACCTTCGAGAACGCCGACAACACACCGTCCGCCACCAGCGTCGCATCGCCGCCCGTTGGAACCTGCAGCGGATTGAACGCAATCGCAAACTCCCGATCGGCCGGATCAAACAGCACTACATCATTCGTCCGCGACTTCGGCACCACGTCCAGCAGCGTCGTCGCCAGATCTCCATGCGGATCAAACACCGCACAACCTCGCCCCGCCACGATGTCCTCCGTCAGCACATTTTGCAGCAGCGTCGTCTTCCCCATCCCCGTCTTTCCCACGACGTACAGATGTCGTCTGCGAGCCTCCAGATCCATCCCAAACTTCTGCTGTTCATTCCGAAAATACACTCGCCCCAAAATCACCCCCGCCCCCCTTTCCCTTGAGGAGCCTGTTCTGTCCCCAGCCAATTCCATTGGCGGCTCCAGTTCTCGAAACACCGACTGCTGTAACCGTGGCACCAACACTGACCGCACTGGCGGATGCCACAATGTGGCGACCTCCGCCGGACTCACCAGAAACGTCCCCATCCCGCTGCCATCCACCACAAACCCCGCATCCGCAGGCGTCAACTGCCGCAAAGCCGCCTGCACGTCCTCCACCTTCTGCAGCAGCGACCGTTCCGCCGACTTCTCCCCAATTGCCTCTACCACCAACCGAGCCTCCAGCAAATGCTGATTCATCTTCTCCTGCATCCGCAACGACAACTCAGCAGACGGCCTTCCAAACCACATCAACAATCGCTTCATCATCCGCTGCGACCACTGCTGCCCCGCAAACCGCCGTCGAAACGCCTGCTTCATCCGTCGAAACCGAAACGTCCCGTCCAGATACGCAGCTTCCTCAAAAGCCGCCCGCACTCGTCCCTCCCGAGTCGCATGCACATGCAACCACAGCACCGTCGAAATTCGTCCCGACCGTCCTGACTTAATCACCTCCAGTAGCGCCTCAAGCGGATCAATCACATCCCGAGAATGCTGTTCCACAAAACTGCCATGCAACCGCAAGGGCAACACATCCGGATTCAGCAGCAACGCCCGCCGACACACCGCAATCGACTTCCGAGCCTGCACATCCTTCAGAAACCCACCGTTCAACCAATCCGAATCCGGCAACACCTCCACCGAACTTCCCGGAAACGCATTCAGCAACTGCGACGCAATCACCCGTTGCCGTTCGGCACTCACACGAAGCGCAAACCCCACACGCCCACTGCGACTCACCAGCCCCAGCGACAACCCCAGCGTCCCCGTCATCGCTACCCAGCCCGCAATCAGCCCCTCCAGATACGAAGGCCCGCGTTCATTGTCGGCCGGCGGTTGAAACAGAAGGAGGGTCAAAGGAAAGAGTTAACAGAAGCGATCACACAGTTTCACCCGCTCTTGCCGAAGCATGGCTCGTCAAGAGCGGGGCCGAGTGACCAACATCGCGTCAGATAGGAGCCGTCTCTCATGAACAACTGAGGTTTCTGGGCTCAGTCCCATGAATGCTACAGAAGAGGAGCCACCTGATTTCCGCACCACTCAAGGAGTGTTTGGCTGGAGAGAACGGAGGGTCGCACATGGGCTAACCAAAATTGACGGGGAAGGGTCTGCCATCGGATCTTCAGCGTAGCACAGAATATGACCCATTGTCACATTTTTGGCGTTCTCAGATTTTGAGCTGATTGAATACGAATGTCTAATTCGCAAACCCAAATGTAAATGAGCATTTTGAAACGACTACGCACCTGATATTGCCAATGACTGGCGAGGGCCATGATGAGAATTAATACGACATTCTCCGAATCAAAGCAAATCCTTGAAACTCACAGCTCCGCAAACGAACAGTTCTCTTCCGCCATTGAAAAACATTGGCTCGAACGCCCAGATCACCCGGGGGAAGTTTTGGCCAGTTCATACTGCTGGCTGTACTGTTGGTGCACGACCTCTGGAACATCAAAGGAGAATGCAGTAGAGGGTGCAAGGATGGCTTTTGGAAAGGTCTGCGGTCCACTCACTGATTTCGAGCAACTCGGTGACACTGATCAACAACGCTTCAGGGAATTTGCGAAAGTTTGCCGCAATCGAACTGGGGACTACGAGCCGGAACTTCAAGCCGCGTTGAAAGAACTGTTTCACACCAAGTAAGCAAGTGGATTTCCATGAGCATCTCAGGAGGAGTTGCCGCAACAGGAGTCTCTGAAGATCCTGGTTCACTCAATAAAAAAAGCCGACAGATCCTCCTGATCTGTCGGCCCGATTCGATTCGTTCACTCAGCTTTCGCTGAGACTCAGCTCTGCTTCATGCCGCTCGACCCATTCGGATGCAAGCTGAAGCGCTCGCATCGCCTGCGGCAGCTCCGGCAAAGAAAACGAATCCGTGTACTTGGCCTCGTTGCCATCCATGTAGCGTTTCTGAATCCGTACGGATCGCATCACGCGATTGCCGTTGTCTCCCTGAAACTCGCGAGCAAACACAGACGCGTAAACGAATCCGATTCGAAACACCTTCTCCGGTCGACGCGAGGAAGCGTCATTCGACTGGGCCATAGCATCAGCCTTTCGTGAACATATGAAAGATCAGAATCTGATCGGCACCATTGCCAGTCAGACTTCGAGCATGCCACAAACCGGTCGACGGCGCAAGCAGAACTCACTCTGTTTCCAGCCCCAGAAACACAATCGACTCAGCCTTCTGAATCAGCATCGTGCGTTCCCGTTCCGTCACGGAACGATCGCCCAGCACTTCCGCCACGGCCGCAGCAAACTCGCAACGCTGAGCCTTCACAATCCCAGCCGCACGCCGAGCGAATGAGATGTATTCACCCAGCTTCAGCGTCTGGAACGGCCAATCATCAGAAGAGTGTCCGGGAAACATGAGACCTGCACGGGAGTCTTCAGAGTAGCACACTCAAAGAAACATCCAGAGCAGATCACGGAGTTTTCAGACTCGATCTCTGCTCCGCACAGAATGCCGAAGTCGCCTTCAGCAGCATCAGTCAAAACTTGGCAGCGGCGGATGAACCACGAAGTCTGGCGTGACTCGAAAGTCCCGCAGTGCCGCATCGCGGAAGTGCTTCTCCCACTTCTCAACCAGAGACTGATCAACAAAGTACAGCCCTGTGATACCACCCCGCCGTCCGAAGTTCTTCAACGACTCCAGCACTTCCGCTTCGTACTTTGAACCAGACGGCCCGTTGTCCTCCATGTCTGACAGAACAAAGATGCCGGGCTTTGCTCCCTGCTGAATCGAACGATGCTTGAGCAGATACTTCAAGGTCTTCGCCAAGCCTTCGTTGACTCTCGATCCTGAAGGTTGTGACTTGGCCAGCAGCATCTCCCGAAACGCGTTCGCATCCGAAAAATCCTGCTGTAGCTGGATCGGACTTCCCTCCCACAACAAGGGATTGTCGTTACCAGACACCTGCACCAGAATCAGCGTGCCGCCATCTCCTGGAACCGACCTCATGTAATGATCAATGAGCTTCATCATGAACTCGTAGCCCGGCTGATCTTCGTTGAACAGAGTTGCCGTCGAACCAGACAAATCCAGAACCAGTGCCAGCACGTACTCGCTCTTGGGATCCTCGAAGCGAGAACGTGTGGAGACATCTCGCCTTTGGCATCCAGCCAGCAGAATCACGCCGAGAAATAGCAGACAGGCAATGTGGAAACGGAGCATCAGGGAAAGTGTCATAGACTGTTCCTTTCGTCTTCGAGAAGTTTCTCTGCCATCGCATTGTGCATCTGCTGACGCAGTTCCAGCGTCATGAGAGTGACGCACACAAGCACCGCCGTATAAAGCACCGTCGCCACAACAGCCGGAGGCGAAATCAAGGTCGCTCCCCAGTTGCTGCGAACAAGCGACACATAGAACAGAATTCCGTCCATTGTCAGGACGACAACGGCCAGACTGTAGAAGATGATTTCACGACGAACCCGAAACAGCGGATCCTGAAGATCAAACGGCCCGTCATCCCCATGCAACCACATACTCAAGGCTCGATCCCAAAGCCAGAACACGGCGAGCAGCACGAACAAAGCCATCGGAGCCGCAAGATCCAACTGGTAGCTGAACTCAAAGTCCTCCAGAAAGCCGAATCCCGGAATCCGACTCAGCTTCATCGACAGGGCAGGAAGGACGAAACGAAAGCCGTCTCGAATGATCGACAAATACACGACACCAAGAATCAGCTTGGTGAAAATCAACCAGCAGTAATACTTCAGCCGGGGAAACATGACCCGCCAGTCAATTTCCGGCAACTCAAAGCGTGGGGTACCAGGTCCGTTCGGCATCTGCCCAAAGCCTTCCGACCTGATACCTCGGTCGAGATCCGCCATCACAGCGCCCCTTTCTAAGCACAGCAAAGCAAACTGAACGCTTTTCCGAGTCTCCGTGAGTTCGGAGAAAGCCCGCAAGAACATTGGCCTCCTATGACCAAAGAGGGCCTTCCAAGCAGCGGCGGCCAGTTTTCTGATAGATTCATGCCGATTTGTGGAAAGTCGTTGAGGCACCGAACGTCAGTGGAACAATGGAAACGCAGTTCCATCGAGACGACACACTCACGACTTCGTCGCCATCGGCACCAGCGTGCGTTTTAAGCCCCTGTGATCGCTCAGGATCGCATCTTTGAACGGATCGTGCCGCAACCACGCTGAAAGGCTCGCCCCGAGAAACACGGTCCTGCCGGGATGCTGCATCACGGCGTTCGCCAACTGCAGAATGTGCGAGACGCGAAAATCACTCCGAGTCGTCACGAACAGAACCAGATACCGATTGGGGTCAAATTTCGAGTACTGCGACTGATGAGCGTCATACGCTCGCAGTTTGCGTTCAATCGACTCCACATCCTGCGTCGACCGCACACGCTCCGAACCGTTGTCCAGCTCCACACAGAACGCAAAGCGACTTCCATCGGCACGTCGAACCACGAACGCACAATCCGGGAACACCGTAAACACACTCGACGACGAAACGTCATCACTCCCGACATCCGCCACAGTCACCTGTAGACACACGGAATTCTCGCGAGCAAACTCCTGCACTGTGTGCCCCAGACGATGCCCACACAGAATCAGATGCGTCATCAGCTCCGCGATACTCAGTGTGTGATGATGATGCCCCGGCCGAATCTCCTGAAAGTAGCGACGTTTCGGCATCGACGCCTGCGAGCCATACAGAAAGCGATAACCCTCGCGAGTCAGCTTGAAATAGCGAGGCGACCGGCCTTCCGATGCCACGGCATACGGAAAGCTGCGAACGAAACCGGCTAGGGTCAGGCTTCTCAAACGACGACGCAGATTGTTCTCATCACGGAACGGTTCTTTGAACGAAAGACTAATGCGACACAACTGAGCCGACGTCACTGGAAAGCGATCAATCGCAGTCAAGAGTTCAAGATCTCGTGGGCCGATTCTGGAATGCAAAGTATTTGGCATCTGCCACGAACCAGAGTACCATAGGTTGCAATTACTTCCTCTTGCATGAATCCCGATTCTCTTTCCTCATCATCCGACCTGCCACCTTCCGGCAGTCCCACCGACGAACGCAAACCCCGTTCAAGTTCTCGTCCAGACTCCGGAACCGGCTACGTGAGCAACGTCGATGAACTCATGAAGAACACCCCGCTCTCGCTCGTGCTGATGCACTATGGTCTGCAGCCACCACAAAACAGCACCTGTGAGTACCGGATGAAATGCGTCTTCAACGAAATCTGCAGCGACAGTCAATATGGAAATCTGACTGTCCGCCAGGACGTCGCCAAGCAGATCTACTGCCATTCCTGTGAAACACGCGGCAACCTGTTGACGCTGATTCATGGACTCGAGACCCATCAACCGCCCTCCGGCGGTCGTCTGCGAGGGCAGGAGTTCAAAGCCGCAGTCCAGAAACTGCGACAGATCAACGGCGAAGTCACGGCCGCACAGCCGCAGCGAACCTATAAGACGCCAGCAGAGATGAAACAGCAGCGACGCGAGTACGAATCCAAACCGCTGCCAGACAGTTCCCAAAGTTCGGGCCGGTCTCCTGACCGAGCCGATTCAGGTTCTGGCCGGTCTCCTGACCACGCCAGCAGCATGCCAGCTCAAGCTACCCCAGAATCAAAACCACCCGCCAAACTCGTCAACATACCGCTCATCCGCCACGACAAAGAAGCCGCCCGCGAGATTGCTGATCTCTACAAAGACCTGATCGTTGATGTTGCCCAGATGTCACCTGAAGCCGCCCAGTACGTTCGCAAGCGACCATGGATGACACCTGAGCTGATGCAGAAATGGGGCGTCGGCTGGATTCCAGGCAACGGCCGCTCGCTGTTCCGCAAAGGCTACCTTGTCTACACGCACCGCAACGAACGCGGCGAGATCATCAGCTATAGTGGCCGAGACCTCAACTTCGAAACCAAGTGGGACGAATGGATCAAGTCGGGCAAACCAGAAGGCAAGAAACCCGGCAAGCACCGCTACGTCTCGGGTTTTCATCGCGGACTCGAACTCTACGGAGGCCATGCCACCAGACTTCAGGAACCATGGGTCAAAGAATCCCTCAACCGTTACGGCCTCGTCATCGTCGAAGGCATGAACGACGTCATGCGACTTGATGAGATGCAAGTCGCCGCCGTCGGCCTCGGCAGCAACAAAGTCACCGCCGAGCAACTCGACAAACTCACCCGCTTCGCCCGCCAACTCACCAACAACCGCATCCTCCTGATGCCCGACTGCGACGAAGAAGGAGAGGCGGGCTTTAAAGAACTGCTATGGAGGCTTTGCGAAGCCCGAGTTGCAGTTCGTCTTGGATGGTCAAGCAGAAATCATTCAGGTCGGCAGCCCGAAACTCTGACGCTTGTAGAGTGGAATGAGTTTCCCTGAAATCAATTGCTCTTTCCATTGGTCTCCAAATCACTCGGACCGTACTATGGAATTCCAACACTGTGCCTTCAACTTGCATGCACGGTGATGTTAGGGTGTAGGCTACTAGCATCGACTTCACATCCTCGCTGTGGCACTAGTTCGGCGAGTCTACGCCTACCATTAGCAAGATCAACATTGAAGAACGGCAAAAGACATCCACTCTGTCAGCAGCCACACCCTCAGGCCCTTCAAGTCGAGCTGCGAGTCTGAAAGAGAGCCACGATTCGAATTCCTGCCCAAAACCCTAGGCAAACCCGTCCGCAAGTCACGTTCGCTCATCAAGCCAATCGAATTTCCGGAGGGAGCCAAAAATCTTGTTTCGGATTGTTGGAACGCAAACGCGTTTTCTGATACTACTCATATGGAAGTACTAAGCACAGACGATCAAATGGCACCTGAGGTTAATTGGGAGACGATTGTGAGGCATCTAACGAAGATTCTTGGTGTCGTGTTGCTGTATTTTTGCATTCACCTCCCGGAATGTCCGGCACAGCAATTGGAACCGTTTGAGCAATACCTGAGTCGTCGACTGCCCGACTTGCTCACAGCAGAGATGATTGCAGCGGATAACACCCCGCAGATCGATCAGGTCTCCGGGCTACCGATTCCCGTCTATCCGTTCGATAAGCACTATGCGATCATGCCTGCTTCCGACCCCAAAACCGCTTCGTATCTGAAAGCGGTGCAAAAGTTCCTAGTAGATCGAGAGAATGTACTCCAGGTTCGGAGGGAATACAGACTCTTGAAATCAATGGAGAGTCGGGCCGGATTGTTAGACGAGTCGTCCGACTACATGGGGCTTAAGGTGTTAGAGTGGAACGGGCCTATTTTTTGGCGTAGCTGTCCATTTCCTCGTGGAAACTGGGGTTTGAGTGAATTGCGGTGTGTGATAGACACCGCGTATGGACGGAGCGGGTCAACAACCGAGTTATGCTGAGCTGGCGGCAGTGGTGGTGCAGTTGCAGGCCACGGTGGCGCGATTGACGCAACGGATTGAGGATCTGGAAGCGGAAAATGCGGGTCTGAGGGCACGGGTTTTCGAACTGGAAGCCGAGAATACAAAGCTGCAGGCAGAGAATACGAAGCTGCACGCCGAGAATGCCGAGTTGCGAAAGAAGAATCCGACGCAGCGGCTCGACAAGTCGTACTCGATGACGGCTGAAGAGAAGCGTCGCGAAGAAGCCGAACAGAAGAAGGTTGGTACGGCGAAGAAGCATGGTTCGCATGGTGACAAACAGTCATCGGAGCGACGCGGGCGGATACCCAATCAGGACAAGATTGATCGAGCCGATCTGCACGAACTTATTCTTCCGGAGGGCTTCAGGATCACTCAATGCACGCCGCATATCGATCGTCCGGTGTGGAGAATTCGGAATGGCAAAGCCACACTGTTCGTTTACGAAATCTGGCGTGGACCAAACGGCGAACTCGGTGATATCGAAGGCGTCCTGCCGCTGTCTGAGTTTGGTCTTGAGATCCACACGGCTGTTGCGTTTCTCGTTTCGATGGTCGGGCTTTCGATCGACAAAGTCTGTGAGCAGTTGAAGTTCTTCTGGGAACTGGACCTGTCGAAGTCTCAGGCCGATGCCTTACTGAATCAGCTATCGCGTGAATGGGAGCCAGAGTTCGAATCGCTCTGCATGCTGCTGGCTGTGAGCGCCGTGGTTCATGCCGATGAGACCAGTTGGAGCCTGAATTCCGTGTGGGCTTTTCTGTCCGAGAAAGCTCGCGTGTTCATTTTCGGGTGCCGCAAAGATGCGAACACACTGGCTCAGATTCTTCCGAAGGAATCGTTCGTCGGAATCCTGGTGAGCGATGATGCCGCGGTCTATCAGGGCTTCACAAAGTCGCAGAAATGCTGGGCCCATCTGCTTCGCAAGGCGATTCGCTTCACGCTGCTGGAGCCTGACAACGAAGAATACAAAACGTTTTTGAACGGACTGCTGGATGTGTATCGCACTGCCAAGTCCGCATCGGCCGATCAACGGCTGAAAGAGGTCGGTCGCGCTGCCCGAGTTGCTGAGCTTGTCGATGCTGTCTCCGCGTTGTGCGTATCTCGATGCACAGCAGATGACGTGCAGGTGAAGTCAGACGACGAAACCGATCATGAGTTCAACAATCTGGTTCAGGAAGTCGCTCGACTGATGTGCGACTGCGAGTTGTTTACGTTCGTGCTGCATCCGGAAGCGACCGGAACCAACAACGAAGCTGAACGATCACTTCGACCTGCCGCTCAGGATCGACGAACCGGTCGCACCAGCAAGACTCTTCGAGGTGCTCAGCGACGAACGATCCTGGTCAGCGTGCTGGAATCACTCAAACTGCATCTTGGAGACTTCACACTCTCCAGCGTTCAGACCGAACTCCAAGCCTGGTGGCAGACCGGCGAAAGTCTGTTTGCTCAACTGCTGAAGGCGTGCGGTCTCGACCCACCAACCGAGTCCCGCCTCAACAACCTCGTCCCTCTCCCAACTGCCGCCTGACTCAAACAGCCAGCCGATGTTTTGCGCTGAAATGGACAGCTACTTTTTGGCGGCCTGCTACTAAATCAGAGGACTCAACGACAAAATACGGGGACGAGGTTCGATCCGTCTTTGGGCCGATTCCAATGTTTGACGCATCGTTTACGACCATGTCATTTGATGGCAAAAAGATGGTCTCAACGGGGCCGAGAGATGTGGATGGATGGTCGGTAGAGACGGGAGTTCTTGGTCAGCAGGTAAATGGAAACTACGTTCAGCTCATTCGAAACGAGTCAAAAACAGGATCTCCGTTGGAGTTCGCACACCTGAGCCCCACGGGCGATTTGGTGAAATGGACAACGACACTTGAGCTCGTTGGCGAGGCATGCTGTGACAAGCCATCCATCGCGGGAGTTACTACTCCTTGCGGGATGAATTCGAGGGTGACCGTTCACAAGAAGGGCCACATTCAATGGATTGGCCTCGCCCGAAAAGACTTGGGAGATGGCCAAACAATCACCCCTAGCGAGTACTGGAGTGAGTCCAGCAGCAAGTTCATGTTGATTGGGTGGATCGGATTTAATTCGCTGACCGGGGAAGTTGCATTCTTTGGTGAGAATCTGACCGGAAATAACCCCCGATCATATGACTGGACTTCGCCAATTCCCGTACCTGGCGGAAAGGGATACGACGACGTGGACGGTCGTGAAGCAGCAAAGGCTAAATGGGCAGTTACAGGTGTGTCGTGCGTGGCTTGTCATGATAATATGGAACCACGCACAATAACTCCCTATATGAAACAATCTCGAATTGGATACCGCGATGCGGAGGCTGCAAAGGCTTTTTCGCTGGGAGAGCTGATACCAAGCTCCCCTCGAGGTGAGAATGCGCCTTATCGAGTCGTTGGTTCTGATTTTACGTCTATTAACGCTGATCCGATTCGCTCAGGTCGTGTAATCACAGATGCGGCGGTAAAGTCCGAAGGTGCTAAGAACTGTCTTACCTGTCATAATTTAACGTCTCTGCAGACTGGAACAGTATTTGCGACCGACGCTGCGACGCTAGAGGGCACGACAGCAAGGTCCACATGGTCAAAGGAAGTGGGCAGAATTCATCCATGGATGCAATCATCAGGGGGCGAACTCAGTGAAGAATCAAAGGTGCTTTTGCCTGATGCCTGGGCAGACCTCCGTGCCGCGATTGAGTCGCCTGCAGATGACGCTCCTCGAATATACACCAAAGCACCTGCCCCTGAATCTCCAAGAACCGCTGAGAACCGAATAGCCGATCCGAACGGTCCTCAGGGGTTTGGGTATAGCAGTATTCGCGACAATCGGGACACCGACAGTAAAGAGTTTACCAAAGAAATTACAGTAAAATGGATATATCAGAATTGGTTCGGTCAGGTCCCAACTCGTGACGATGTTCGATTCGATTTGGCATTTAAGTGTGTTGATCTCCCAAATCCATCCCTGCCGCCAAAAACAGAAGACTTTCCTTCCTTGGCGGAGACGAAAGCCGCCCTTGAGACGGAGGAGTTAATTGGCGAGACAATCTTCAAGAATCAAGGGACAATGGTCATAGGAAATATCTCTTACGAAGGACATGAACGTCATACAGACCCTGTGCCTTCGAGTGTTTCACGCAAGTATCAAGTCTCATTCCCAGCGCAGTCTGGAAAGAGATATTTGCTCCGACTAGCCCCAAAGCGATTCACCTTTGATCAAGATGAGGTTCTCTACTCCGACGTGGATCATCTGATCTACGTTGATGTAAAGTGACGGGATGGGAGGTTGCATCATGTGGTCGACACCTAAGTTGTGTTGCAATCAGGGCGAAGTTCCCCAACTGGCAGCCGGTTGCTACTTCGCGTTATTTCGCCAAGTCACTGAGGCTCCGGTCGTCTTCGGTGGCACAATACGAGTAGAGGAGACGGAAGAAGGGTTAAGGATTAGTGGGGATCTGTATGAAGGATTGCCTGAACTCGACTCCAAGACCCAGTCAAACGAGATACCGATCTTTCCTCTAAAACAATACAAATTCTATCTGCAAGGGACATCGTTGATCTCTGTTGCTGAAGGCTTCGACCTAGGGCTTAGCTTTTGGGGTCATGGGGCCTCTAACGAATGGCAACTCCTCCGGGATGGCGTTGCGCGTCTGCGAAAAGCAGATGAAGGTGAGTTTATAGGAGAGCTTTCAAGCGATGCGGACGAAGTGCTGGGGTACCTCAGTATCAGATTCGTCTCAACGTTTCTTCGACGAGCGACGATCCATATTGACCGTGTGAGCGGTGTTCCCGTTCCGCTCGACAATGGAAATGGACTTACATGGAATGCACTTTTCGCGGAAGTCGGCTGGCTCGTTGAAGCGGCCGAGTCTTCCAGATTCATAAACCAACCAAGTGGTCATTCTTGGTCAAACAGTGAACTTAACAAGAGTCTGTCGACAATTTCCAAGAGAACTGATTCTCAATGGATCTACCACGTGATGTGCGTAAGGTTGTTGGATGGTGGGGAGCGTGGGTTGCTATATGATGCAGGTGCAACTGATACAAACAAACTTCCACGTGAAGGTGTAGCTGTTGCTGCTGATTGGCCACTGCCGGATATGGATAAATGGCGGTCATCAAGGAAACATAAGGTACTTTCGAGCTCAAAGTCTCTTTACTTTCGTACTGCGGTCCACGAGGTCGGCCATGCGATGAGTTTGCAGCATAGCGTGGTTGACTCGAGCATCATGTGTGCAACAGACATGGTTGCGGCAAGAGCGAAGGCGGGGCAGACGGTAGAGCAGGCCATCGAGTGGCGATTCAATGAAGCTGACGCTGCAAGGCTGCGACATTGGCCCGACGTGGTAGTTCGGCCCGGCGGAATTAAGTACGGTGTACCCTATAAAAATCTGCCCGAGAAGCCTAGAACACTCGAATTGTCTTTAGCGGCGACTGCGACAAATGTATCTGTACCACTGGGTGCTCCCGTGCGATTAGAACTGGCATTGTCTAATCGAAGCACCGAGAGGCAGCAGGCACCTATGTCACTGTCCTTCAAGGAGAACTTTGTTCAGGGGCACGTGGTTGCGCCTAGTGGTGTTGTGCGTTCATTTAAGCCGCTTTTGGTTAAGTGCGACACCGTGGATGCAATAGGTGATCTAGGTTCTGGGGAGTCAACGTCTGGGTCGCTGACTATTTTCTCTGGAGCCAACGGCCCGCTTTTTCCGCAAGCAGGTAAATACATTGTTGTGATCTTTGTGTCTTGGGTCAATATAGAGACATCTGAAGTGCAACAGGTTTCATCGCAGGTCGAGATTCAGATTGAGCCCCCTGCTGATACTCGACACGCGGTGCTGGCTGCAAGACTGCTAAGTGCTTCGGATATTCTTCTGGCAATTGCGATTCCAGGTGACTATTTCACAGCAACGAATTCACTGATCGACGAAGCGCTGTCCAACGAAGTGCTTGCCCCTCACTACTGTTTTACAGCCGCAAGGCGTTTGATTCATCATGTGGGACGGCGAGGGAAGCACAACGAGAAGGCTCGACAACTACTTTCGGAGGCAGTCCTTACAGAAGGCGAGAAAGCTTGGCGCACCTCCATACTTGTCGATGTCTAGAGCGCACGGTGTGCCCCAGATCAATCGAGAGAATCATTTGATGGGAAAGTGGCCAAGAGTATGTTTGAAGCGAACCGCCTTTACCAAAATGCTTGCGGCTCTCCTTCTATTGGCGGTCTTGCTTGTTGTTAGGCAGTCTGCAAGAGATGGTCGCATTGCGGAAGACGAGAGTGTTAGTGAGGCTGAGTTGATCGGAGCGAAATGGTTGAAAGCCAGCGTGTCAACGGCCGCCGCTAAGTATCCAGACACTATCCACTTTCTGCCCGACGGTACCTACGTGGCATCCGGAGGAGCCGAAATTTACTGGGATGCAGGAACGTTCGAAGTGCAGAATGGACGAATAGTCCGGATCAGCAATTCCACGGACCAAATTGAGGCGTTCACCTTTTCAGTGAGTTCTGGAAAGATCACCTTCTGGGATTCCTTTGGGCGTGAAGTGATATATCATAAGTCTGCCGAGTAATGACCATTCTGTCAGTGTCTTTAGTTCGTTTCGTGTAACGCTGAATCCTCGTCGTCGTTTTTTTGGCTGTTGCCGTGTCGACCTCGTGAGTTTAGGAAGGGTAAGGACTAAGTTTGCGTCTTATAAGCCCAATCGCGTTCTTCGTTTTTTCGTTTTGTTGTTCATTGACTATATCTATTGACTATATCTACTGAGCAAAGGACTTGAATAGTGGCAGTTTATTTATACGAAGGGTCTTATACTGCAGAGGCTTGGTCATCATTGGTTGAGGCGCCCAAGGATCTTTCAGAAGCTTTACGTCCCTCAATTGAGGGTTTTGGCGGGAAGGTCTTAGGTTGCTTTCTGAAGTTAGCGGATCACGATCCGATCGGGTTTGTCGAGTTTCCCGACAACGTCACTGCCTCCGCTTGGCTCGTTTCGATGCTGAAGCAGCCAAGTGTGAAGTCAGCGCGGATCACTCCTCTCATAACCACTCAGGATGGTCTGCAGGCAGTCCAGCAGGCGGGAGTTGCGGGGTCGTCGACGCGGTCACTTTGGTGAGTGGGGGTTGGTAAAGCTTGTGTATGTCGAGTACTTGCGATATCCGCATTTTTTCTGTACGCCGGCGGCTTCTTAGAGAACAGGTTATTTGTTGAGCTGTTACGTTTGGGGCAGCGTGAGGAGTGCGGCGGCGGGTCGGTGGCGGAACGGAGCGAAGGCGAAGTGGAGGCCGCGACCGGGGGCAGGGGCGCAAGGTCCTCCGTGACCGCAGTCGAAGCTGCCCCCGGTCGCGGACGATAGTCCGTCGACCCGCCGCCCTCGTTGAGGTGATGCGATTGGCTCCGCCAAGCCCTTGCAGTGTCATTTCCAATGACCTGTAGAGCGACCTGTTGAGTGATCTGTGAACCCATCACCTTCCCCGTCGCTCTGAACGTCGCCCCGAACGCGTTGTTCCAACCTTTCGCCGAGGCGTTTTCTTTTTGAGGCGTCTGCCTCAAACTCTTTCTTCGATTGATCGTTCCAGTCCATCATCTTTTTTCAGAAGCAACAGCGGGCTCTGCCCGCTCTTTTGTTTCAATAGTTATTTGAAACAATTCTTTGGCGTAGCGTCTGATCAAACATCAATCCGCAACACAAAAAGCAAAACTGCCAATACGTCTCAAATAAAACATCCCGCGAACGGCACCAGCAGGGTGGAAATCCATCCCGCAAACCGCACCAACTCAACCCTCAAAACATCCCGCAAACGGCACCAGTGAAGTGACAGATCAGAAACCAGTAATCCCCTGTTCTTTTTGTTTTTGTCGGTACTTATTTTGAACGTGGATTGTCGCATGTCGACGAGCCAAATCTTCCGCCTCTCGATTTGTCCGGCCGTTGCTCACCAAGTCCTTCAGCAATCGCTGCATCACTGATTCGAAGACTTCTCTGGCCTCGGTCGCCATGTAGCTTTCAAACGTCTCCTGCGATGCCAACGGCATCAGAGACGCCTTGGCTCTCTGCTGTTCGTCCTCCGCTCGTCGCTGCTGTCGTTCGTACTCCAGCCACCAATCTGGCGGAGTCGCCTCCTTCTTCGCAGCTCGCTTGATGTAGTACGTGAAGAACGCCTGAGGCGATTGTTCAATGCGTCCCTTCTCCACAGCCGCCAGCGTGATGTCTGCCCATGTCTGCAGCATTTTCGGCTTATAGGCATTCAGTAATCGCACGATGGCAGGGCGATCGAACCCGATCGCTGCCAGCGGATCATACAAAGGAGAATCCTCCGGCTTGCCGGAGCCCAACTCCCCTACTCGATCAAACGCAGGCCCACGGGACAGCTTCAAACGATAGTCCCCTGTTCCCCGTTTACTGAAACAATCCTTCAGAGACTTCTGATCCGCATCCAGCACGACAATCTCAGTGTCCAGCAGTTCCTGCACTACACGTTCCATTTTTTCGCGGATCTTGAACATCGGGATCGTATCACTGAACCCCAGCACATCGACCGCCAGTTGTCGCACATCCAGTTCGCTTGTAGCTGGATTTCTCCAGAACAACTTTTTCAACAGCAGATACATTCGACGAGCCGCCGGAGAAAGTTCACTGTACAGTTCCATATCAAACTTCAAAGAGCCCCGATTCGCCTGACAGAGTTCCCAGAAAATCGGGTCCCATGCGAACCGCCACGCTCGGGCGGAATCATTCTTCGCCGGAAGACTGTAGTTCAGAAATCCGAAGCTCACCTGGCGATGTTCAGAGCGAATCGGATCGTAGAACGCCGAGTTCTCATATCGCACTCCCGCCAGTCGACGGACGCTGGCTCGAAACAATTCGAACGCACTACTCCCCTTCTTCGATGGCGACACTCGCCCAAGCTGTCGCAGAATCCAATACGGCGTCGCGAAGAAATCCGGCGACGCGTCCTTCTGAGACAACGCCAATCCAATCAATCCCCATAGATAGAGTTCATCGGTGCTGCTGAGCCCATCGACGCAACCGACACGAACCTTGGCTCGTCGTCGGTTGCGATGCGGGTCAGAATACGTGTAGCCCGTGTTGAAGATATAACCAGGCTTGAGGGACACTCGAGAATCGAGTGGACACAACGCATGTTCCACAATCGACAGTTGAGCCCGTGGAGTGGCGAACGCCGAAGGCAACGGCTTCTTTGTCATGAGCTAGGGAGTGGATCCGAAGATTGACCAGAACCCCTTCTTCTTTGGCTTCGGTGCTGCTGCCGCCTTCTTGGCGGCCGGTGCTTTGGTCGGAACGACCTCAATCGTCGGCTCCGGCACTGGAGCCGCTTTCGGCGCAGCCGCCAAGGCGAGCTGTTCGTTTACGCTGCGAAGCAGCACATTGAACTCACGCTGACGTTCTTGAAACTGAGCGATCTGCTGATTCTTTTCACGCAGTTCGGTTTCCAACATGGCAATGCTCTTTTCGAGCACCGCCACCAATCGGTCATTGTCCGGAAAAGCCCCTGTGGCTTTCTCCGGCTGACTCCCCTGCTTTCTAAACTCGCGTTCCAGCAAATCTCGATTAATTCGCCATGCGAAAGGATTGTTCGCGGCGTGAAGTTTCTGCACGTCCTCAACCGAAGGTTCAATGAAATGTCGATCCGGATGATTCTCCGGTCGAGTAATTCCCTCCACGAAGCGACGCAAGGTGCTTCGAGATTTGCCAGTAAAGGCTTCGGCGTCTTTGAGATTCAGGTATTCAGTAGTCATAGATAATTCGTGAGCCTGCCCACGATACACCCATGATGAGCGAGCCCACAAGCAAACCGACTTGCCACGCTCCTGAACATGTGTTGAACGTGTTATTCAGCGGGCTATGCATGGTATGAACACAAAATTTGCACGATCAAAGAACGTGGCTTCAGCACGCTCATGAGCGTGTACACAAGATTTGTACACGCTCACACGGACACGCCCGAAAAAACATGCCGCGTTCAGTCGGGCACGCTCTGAACGTACCCAGAGTAGGGGAGTGAGCGAGGTCAGAAAACTACAGTGACGCATGCAAGGAATCCCAGAAGGTAGCGAAGAGCAAACACCAGCACGTTCATCAGCGTGTCTTTGAGCGTGTCCGCGACACGCTCAAAGACACGCCCGTGGCATAGGCACGTGAGCATGTCAAAGACATGCCCACGCCTGCCACGCTCATGGGCGAGCCCTGTGATCTTTGCGTGGCGTAGCCACACGCAAACGTGAGGCTGAAGCGCCGCGACAGCCGATCGTTCATCGCGTCAGATGATGATAGGGAGCTTGGCATGCGTTTCATGGCATGCCATGTAAAACGCAGCCATGTGGACGGAAAACAGGGGATTCGATCTTCAGACAGCTCTGATGCACTCGCATCAGAGTTCTGGAGAGATTGACGCCTGCCAGATGCGGTGGTACCTTCGCTGCGTCAGGTTTGGGTGTGCCGGCTCCAAGGCAGACAACTCAACTCCCAGAAATGTGAATTCATCATCGAATGCCACCATCATGAACATACTCGACCATGAAGCCATCAGCGGCGCTTACTTCTTCCCGAGCCCTCGATCGCCACGCGACGTTAAAATGATCGACGTGGACGGCGCCAAGATATCCGTTCATTGCGGCGAGATCGATCCCCGCAAATTGACGATGCTGCACTTCCATGGCAATGGTGAAACCATTGCAGACTACGTGGGTGCAGACTTTCATGGCTTCGATGATCTGGGCGTCAACATGGTCTGGGTTGAGTACCGTGGTTACGGTCGATCCACAGGATCGCCCGGTCTGGTCGCGATGCTCGCCGACGGCGAGCGAGTCGTGCAGGCCCTTGGCCTGCCATTCGATCGCGTGATCGCCTTTGGGCGATCCATGGGATCGTTATACGCCGTTGAGTTGGCTGCAAGGCAGCCGACTCTGGCGGCAGTGGTCATCGAAAGCGGGATCGCAGATCCAGCGGAACGATTCCTCAACTATGCAGATCTGGATGCTGCTGGTGTCGGCGAAGCTGAAGTCCGGGCAGAAGTGGCTCGCCACTTCGACCATCAGCGAAAGCTGGCAAGCTATCGCAATCCGGTGCTGATCCTTCACGCGAAGAACGACCATCTCATCACACTGTCGCATGCAGAACGCAACCTGACATGGTCAGGTTCGCCGAAAAAGAACCTGGTTGTGTTCCCGCACGGGGATCACAACACCATCATGCCGTTCAATCATGTGCAGTACTTCCACGAACTTCGAACACTGGTGCAGTCGATTTCAGCCGATCAGGCTGATTGATCGTCCTGCAGTTTCTCGAATGAGTTTAAAAAGGCTGACGATCAGACATTCGGCAGAGTCAGAGTGCGAGGCGCCAGCATCGCACGCAGCGAAGACCGGATGACTGTCGAGGCCTTTGACGGAAACGAATCAGAGCCGCTTGCATCTGTGCAAGCGGCTCTGTTGTTCCGGGCCGATGATGTTTCAGATTCCGACTAAGTGACTTGCTGGCATTCATTTAGCTTGAAGCTCAGCAGTTCGCCTGATGTCTTGAACTTGATCTGATCCATAAAGTCCTCGACGTTCCGAAGCTGCCGGCACCGTTCGTCGACAAAATAGTACTTGCCTTTGTGTTCGACGATTCGAAGAGCCCCAGCTCCTCCCGGTTCTTTGGGCGGATGCTTGCGGGACTCCTCGATCCAGGAATTGACGATCTCTGATCGTGTCATAAAAAAGTGGGGAAAGAAATAGGTCTGCACTTCAGCAGAGTTGCGAAGTACGTCTCGATCAGAATGAGCCGCATGTCGACCAGTCAAGATCGCGAGCGTTCCCGTGGTGCCCCGGTTTGCATTGCCTGCAAAGGCAATGTCAACCGCTGGTGTACCACTCAGCGAGCTTTTCTTGACGGTCGAACCGGCGAATTACACTGAAGACG
The DNA here is from genome assembly GCA_037367405.1 of Ottelia alismoides. Lineage (NCBI taxonomy): Eukaryota > Viridiplantae > Streptophyta > Magnoliopsida > Alismatales > Hydrocharitaceae > Ottelia > Ottelia alismoides. The sequence continues at coordinate 1,575,404 of JAZKJV010007224.1, read as the reverse complement.
TACAAGCAACTCGCGTTGACTCCAGAAACTGCCGCCTTCGGAGCAATCTGCAGGAATCGACAGTTGGTTTGCTGCCGGATGCGGAAGGGGAGTCCCATTGGGACGCCCCGGAGCAGAAGTGCGGCGAACCGATGTCGTGTCAGATCGGTCGAACCGCGAGCAACAAAAAAAGCCCACAGCCACCGGAAGGCGACTGCGGGCAATTGCTGAACGATAAATTTCACCAGGTGTGGAACGACGGCGTTCTACCAATCGTCCTCATTGAAACTGCCGTTTGCATCTCGTTTTGGCCAATCGATCGGCCAGAAGGTCACATCGTCTTCTGCAATTGGCTTGACCGAAATCGGAATCCACGGTGGCCCCCACGAAATCTGACCGGCCATTTCAAGACCATTGGCAATTCGCCACGCTTCGGAACTATTCCTGGCACGAATATCAATCCGCGTAATTTCGAACGCTTCCAGCTCAACGCGATAACATCGAAGTTCTGGTTGTTTTTTTGATTTGTTGTCCATGATGAAAAAGGGAAATGAAGTAAGGAAGCGCACCGAAGGATTCGGTGCATGAGGCAGGAGCAGCGAATGCTGCTCCCGCCGAAAGTGTCTGGCACTAATCGATGCAGGGGCAATCTGCATCGAACGACAGCCGAGTGACCTCTTTGGGCCTGCGGCTGTTCCACGCGTCCACCAACTCTCGCGAGATGTTGCGGAAAGAGGGGAGTAGATCCCAGAGATCTGACGTGTCTCCGTCTCGGAGCACGCGAATTTCATCACCAGCCCAACGGCCAACGACCGAGAAAGTGGTCGAGGGTTTTGATGTCTCGACGGAGTCGAGAGACTTGTAACGGACTTCCGCGATGACCACCGACCGGTCTGCTGATGCGATCAAATAGTCAGGCGGTTCTTCATCGTCCTCAGGACTTGCGTCATCGGCCGTGCAAGTCAGCAGTGAGAAGATGTCGTTGTGGCCGTTAATGAACCACTCTGAGAGTCTGCCGCCGCCCAGCATGCAACGCAGGCAAACGTATTCGCGCCGATCGAGGTTGAGTACCTTGAAGTATTGAGCCATAGAAGAAAAAAGGAAGAAAGTAGAAGAGAAGGAGCAGCGAATGCTGCTCCCGTCGAACGTCTGCGGCACTATTCGTTGCACGTGCAGTTGGCGTTGAACTCCAGCCGACTGATGTCGTTCGGCATTTTTTTGTTCCACTCATCCACCAGCTCACGCGAGATGTTGCGGAAAGAGGGGAGTGATTTCCAGATGTCGGATGCGTCGTAGTCACCGACCAGAGTCACTCGATCGCCAGCCCAGCGACCGACCATCGAGTCTTGTGGAAGCCTGATCCGTTCGCCCTCACAACTCATAGCGTACTTGAGAGCATCCTGAATCTGCTTCTCATAGTTCTCTGCGTCGAACGAATCGAGAAAAACTGCAATTGGCTCCGTGCCGATGTCTCCGCCCCCGGTCTGACTGCTCTGACGCAACAGGAGATTCCAGATGCGGCCATAGTCGTTACCGCACCATTCGAGAAACTTTGCACCACCACCGATGCACCACGGACAAACGAACTCTCGCTTGTCCAAGTTGACTGCTTTGAAATACTGACCCATAAAAAGAAAGAAGAAGAAAATAAAAAATGCGGCCGACCGAAGCCGACCGCACGAAAGAAAACTGATCCGCCGAAGGCGATCAAACGTACTGAGGAATGTCCTCATCCGGACGACTGCGTCGACGCCTGCGTGGTTCCGGAGGAGCCACGGTGCGTGAAGCTTTGAACGCGGCCAGTGCCTCGGCATCGATCCGATACCGCGGCTTTCCTGAAGTACTGGATGCGACATTCACGGCCTTGAGCTGCCCGGAAGAAATCCAGCCCAGAACCTTGTCGATCTTGATGCCCCAATGTCGGGCCAGATCCGACGGACTCATCGTCGACCGTAAATTCGGATTCATTATGGCCTGAACATGGCGTCGAACAGCAACGACCAGGCTGTTCACCTCCTGATGAACCAGAGCCCGGATCTCCAGCAGGCGATCTTCCGATGGCACTCCATTTGTGGCGTGGTACACAGCACAGTCGACAACCATGTGGGCTGCCTCCTCGATCTCCTGATTGCCGGTGATTTTCAAGTCATTGATTGACATAAAGAAAAGGGGAAAAGAAACCGACCACCCACGTTGAGTGAGTGGCCGGGAGAGAACTACGACTGACCCGATTCGGAAGCAAGTTCCGCATCCATGGCCAACTCCATGTCGATCTCGTCTTCATGGAAAACACTGATGCGTCGAGTGCGGTGACATTCACTGAAGAACAACGATTTGCCATCCTTGTCTTCGTAGATCTGGGTCTGCCGAGAATCCGTTGTGTACTTCGACCGGGACTGAAGTCTTTTGATACACCTCAGAATCAGCGGCCATCCGAACTCATCGCGAACGTAGTCACTCAATGACACATCATTGTACTGACCACTACCGAGACGATACTCCTTCGGAAACGGCAGATCTTCTGCCGTCAAGCCTGTGGACGTTACAGGAGTCAGAGCTTCGAACCTGCCAGAGGCTCGATACCCGAAAACTGGCAACAGACTCAATCTGATGCCGATGGCTTTGTGTAATTTCATAGGAGGAAAAAGGGAAAGAAATGAAACACTTGCGCGGACGACTGATGTCCTGTACGCTGATCGAGAAATTTGAGTCGGCGGCAACCGAGTGGAACTCGATCACCGCCAATCGATGGGAGAGTAGTGCCGACTAGTCTCCTTTTGAGATATTCGCCTTGATCTTCAATTCATGATGAGCCATCCGAAGCAACTCAGCCATGGCCAGAAGATCATCGGCGTACAACGTGGAAGTGTTGACCCACTTGTCGTCCTTGTCCTTATAGGCACGTTCCGGAACGACGAAGGCATACGGATCACCCTTCGCCCGTTCCTTGATGAAGACACTCACGCTGAGTGCCCCGTCACGAATCCTGAAAACAGGCTTGCCGGTGGTGTTTGATGCAGAACTCTTTGCAGGTGTCTGCGAACCTGATGAAAATGAACCCATAAAAGAAAATGGGGAAAGAAATAAGAAATCGCTTCCGCGCTACCGTAAAGCCGAGCTAGCGAAGAAACATGTTCAATCCAATGAGCGGCATGCCAGATTGTCAAGGTCGCTCACGCCCAGCGGTCCGCCCGGTTTGGCGGCGTCTCGGACGACGTCGCCAAACCGTTGGTTGGAACGCCCAGTGAGCTGGCCTTGACGATCTGGTCCGCGAATTACACTGCTGAACACTGCGAGCTAACCAACTCACGTCGAGTACAGCGTGTTGGGCCATCGAACCACCTCAAGCCCACAGATCGTTGTTGGCCATGACAACTCATCGTGTCGCCAAATGGGGGAGCCGGACTTCGAGGCCGCTTGCGGACTCTGCAGCACGCCATCATGTCAGCATCGAGCGTGCTGCGGGGTGCTGGGGCCGCGGCCCCGGCTCCCTTTGCTGGCGTTGGTCGAAGGTGACAAGTGGAAACGCCGTCAGCTTCGGGTAACCAACCCTGTAAAGGGAGCCGGGGGCTGAGGAGGCTGCAGCCGACGAAAGAACCCGGCACCCGAAGTCCGGCTGGGGGCGGCACTTACGTCGACACCACCGAGCCGGTGAAAGTGTCCATCGCCGATACGCTTTTTCGACAGTTTCTGGACACTTGCGGGACACTCAAAGGACACTGGCCAAAGCCCCACCATAACCATCAGAAACGCTGCAGGAGCAGCGGCAACGTGACAAGATTCCCCTCAAAGAAAGGAAGTGCGGCATCATTTGGGGTCTTAGTCGGTTCATAGAGACGGCTCACTGAGCCAGAAAGTCCGGGCCGCACATCGCTCAATCACCGCTTCGCTGGCGGGACTCTACTGTTCTTCCGGTACAGAGAACGGCACGTCCGACTCGGCAGTGTCTGAAGCCACAGTCATTGACTGGCCTGCAGTTCGCATCGCATCGAATGGCGACTGATTCACGCCCGGGCCATCATCGTCCAGCATCCCGTCGAACAGACTGCGAGTAACACTTCGGCCGACGGATGACTCCGGAGCTTTCTTCGGGGCGGGCGTTTCGACGACCTTGCGGACTCGCTTCCGAGTCGAAGCTCTTTGTTCAGCGAGAATCTTTCGTTGTGGCTCGGTCGCGTCGTAGAGCAAATCGACCGCCTCTTTCATTAGCTCAGTGATCGGCTTCTTCGTTGCATCTCGGATCTCAGTCAGCCGCTGCATGTCAAAACCTGTCAATGCCGATGCCGGCCACTGGTACCCAACCGGGGAGACCAGGAACACCAGTTTGTCGATCGTCGCCAGTGATGGCTTATCTGTCCCTCCGGGCGCCTGCGATTTTGGCTGCTCTGAACTCATGCTTTCGAAACACTGCCAGCATTCGCGTTCGGAGGCAAGCACTTCATGGACAATTTGCTTGCGCTGTCCACCGCATCGCTGGCATCATCAAATCCCGTTGCAACCTGCAGCGGGATGAGTCGTTCCTTTTCATTCACATGCCAGCAGTCAACTTCGCTGACGCTCAGGAGGACACTGATGATTCCACGCGATCCCAATGAACCTGCGTACGTCTTCATTCCCGAGGATATGAAAGACAAGATTCCGCCGATGCGAGCCACCGAGTCCCAGGACGCCCCGATGGCAATGCTGAAGTTCTTCACACCGGACAGCTCCTGGACATGGTACGTCGTCGAGTACGATCCGGAGCAACGAATCTGCTTCGGCCTCGTCATCGGCCACGAACGCGAATTCGGCTACTTCTCACTCGAAGAGCTGGAACAAGTCCGTGGCCCAATGGGTCTGCCTATCGAACGCGACCTGCACTTCGACCCCATGCCGGTGGCTGAATGTAAGTGACGGAACGACAAGCGACCCGGTGTCATGTGACACCGGGTTCTATTTTATGCTGTGAACCTACAGGTTGAATTCAGCCCATACAGCACCATGGTCAGACGCGGCATTCGTCCATGACGTGACCGATGGAAACTCCGTCTCCACAGCGACTTGTCCGCCGGATTTCACGGTGAGCGTGTTCAAATCGTGAATTCCGCGTCGCTCCACACCCGCCTCGACGAATTGATCTTTCAGCGGTTTGGAGACAAGGATGTAGTCGATCTGCTCAAAGTCTTTGTAGTGGTACGTCCATCGAGGGGACTCGTTCCCCGGAAACTGCAGCTCCAACACATCATGAAGATTGGGAACATCCAGAAGATGACGAAGAACCCGAGGCGGCCGACTCGGGCTATCGTTCAGGTCTCCAGCGACGATCACGAAGTCTGATGAAAGGTCGTATTTGCCGAGGATCTCCTTCAGGGCTTTCGCTTGTCGCTCGCGACGAGCATCATTCGCATCCTGATCGCCATAGCCACGGCTCTTCAGATGGTTGCAGAGAACGTACAACATTTTGCCATTCGGCAATTCCAGCTCCACTTCAAGGCAATCACGACTGAAGGTTCGAGATTGCGGCGTGCCGTCGAAGATGTGAGTCCAAATGCCGTGTAGTGGATAGTTGGACAGAAGACCGACGTCGATTCCTCGAGTGTCGTTGCCGTCGATCACCATGGAGTACGCGAACTTGCGAGTTCCCAACAGTTCGCGGTTGAATGCCTGAAGCATTGGTCGATTTTCAACTTCGACGACGCAGGCAACATCCGCTTTGACGGCTTTCATCACCTTGGCTGTATTCTCTCGGGCCAGTTCATTGGCGTCGGCCCTCTTATGCTCAATGGCGCCGTTCCAGTCGTCCTTCCCGGATGCGCTCACACCAGTAATCGCGAATCTGGCACGCTTCCAAAGCTTCCCTTGGTCTTCACGAATATCAATGTAGTGACTGAGCTTGTTCCCTTTGCCGTCGACATCTGTGCCTTGAAACAGCTTCAGCATCTTCGTCTTGTCGGCAGGGGAATAGGTCGCTTTTCGGAGCAGTTTGTCGAGTTCATCAATGTAGGCCAGCACCTTGTCACCCACGGTTGGATCAGACAGATTCAGAGCCCGAGCTCGGCTGAACAGATTCTCGCAGTTGAAGCTGGCAAAGCGGAACGTACTCATGTTCAGACACCTCCTCAGTAGTTCAGATCGTGGCAGTGAATCTTGCGACGCAGAGTAGCAAACCCAGGGGGGAATCTGAGTCTGCCCTCTGCAGTGCTGCCTGTCAATGGACTCCGTCGGCTGTCTGGCTGAGTTCACACTTTCTTCACGAACTCATGCACCGCGGCACCTTGCGCGAAATCCACGGGCGTGCTACGCTGTCAGAGTGAAAGACGTGACCTCTGAGAACTTCGGCCTGCTGATTGCGTATGTGCTCCCTGGCTTCATTTTGCTTTGGAGCCTTGCTCCGTACTCAATCACCATCGCTGGATGGCTCGGCCAGACCACTGGAGATCAGCCGACAGTCGGGGGATTCTTATATGTCACTCTGGCGTCTGTTGGCCTGGGACAGTTTGTCAGCACTTTGAGATGGCTCCTGATGGACTCGCTGCACCATGCAACCGGCATCAGGCAGCCACACTTCGACTTTTCAAAGCTGAAAGACGCGGTCGAAGCCTTCGATCGACTGATTGAGATTCACTACCGCTACTATCAGTGGCATGCGAACTCACTGGTGGCACTGGTTCTCGCTGCCGTCTTCCGCTCGTACTCGCACGGTCTGCCGGCAGGAAACCTGCTGTTGCTGCTGATGGTTGGTGTGCTGTTGTATCTGGGCTCCCGTGACACGCTGCGAAAGTACTACCGACGAGTCGACGATCTACTACGACGAGATCGCTGAACGGACGCCGGCCCCAGCCGTTCTTCCAGCTTCGAGGAGAACTCCACGAGGCTCAGCCCCAGGTGAGCCGCCACGGTTCTCAACTGGATGATGTCGAATCGCAGCTCACCGCGTTCGTATTTGCTGAACAGCGACTGAGTTTGCCCAAGCAGCTCTGCCATCTGCACCTGAGTCAATCCCGCCGATTTTCGCAGTTCCTTGAGCAACTGCACGACGGCCGAATATTCGTCCGTGTAGATCGATTTTTCCATGTTCAGCATTGCCACCTTTCGAGCGGCAACGTAAAGTCGGAACTTGAATAGTCAAAAGGTGACTACTCGAAGCCCAACGACATTGAACATAGAGGAGTAACAGATGACCAACGGTGGAAGCCACAAACCCGTCAAGGCCAAGCCCGCTAAACCTGCAACCGGATCGAAGCCATCTGGGAAGAAGAAGGGCTGAGCTCTTCGGCCGTCCATCAGCCCGATGGTGAGGCTCTCTGCCCGTGATGATTCAACAAAAACAGCCTGCGGATTCCAAAGATCCTGCAGGCTGTTCTTCTTCCGTGGCCGCTAATGGATAATCCACCACACTCACACGTAGGCAAGTTTGGCGATGTTGTAGGCAACAGTCAGGTCATTCTCTGCTCGGTACGCCTCAACGTAGCTGCCAGAGAGGAACCATTCTCCTTTGCGCGGCGAACGGAATTCACCAGTCGCCACTGCGCGAACGCCCACAGAATCCTCGAGATTCAAGGCTGCGAGATCTTCCGCTGTAGGCTCATCGGCCAGTGGGAAGTATTTGCCAGACAGAGATGACAAGGAACGCTCCTGAGAATTCGGTTCGATAGAGAATTGCTGGGTTCATGAATCGTGAAGGAAAGAACGTACCAAGGCTAGACGCAATAGAACCGAACTTCGAGCTTCACTCAAGCCAGAGCAGACTTAGCACTTGACCATACGATGGCATGTGAATGACATCTTCGTAAACGTAACTCACGTCGAGTCCGCGGTTTTGAGAAAACCATGATTCCACATCGACCTTTTCTGGCATGCCGGACAAAGAATCGTTGTTGAAAACCTGAGCAGCCACACTGTCAACTGGTACTTCCTCCCCGCTATCGATCCAGATCAGTTCTCGCAAAGGTTCACTTGCTTGCCACCAAGTAATCACGCCATCTTTTGACATGACAAATGCAAAATAGTCGGTGCTAAGATCGGCGATTCGATATGCCACAGACGTACGAGTCGTTCCAAATAGATCAGCGAGATGGTTAACAAACTTTGCGGTCGGACGTGATTCGGACATTGCAGGTTCGAACAGATGTCGTGGCATGATCAACTCTGCGGCGAATGCATTTGCTTCCAGCTCAGGCGGGCTGGCTTTGTACCGACTCACCATGTCCGCGTTTGTGCATGAAACAAGTTGTGAGATCTCTCGATGAAGCTGCCAGTGCCCCAATTCATGTGCAATCGCAAAACGGCGTCTCCCGGGTTCCGGGATGCTCTTGCTGACCCGTATGATCCCACTATTCTTCTTTCGAACCAGCCACGCATCTGCCGCCTTGAGGTCGCCATCCAGAACGACGACACCAAGGGCCATTGCCAAATCCTCAAGCACCAGATTCTCAATCGTCCCGAATCCGTAACGACGCCAGAGTCTGGTAGCTGCTGCTGCAGAAGAAACCGGATTAGCTTTTGGATGTGGCATCATCATCATCTGCCAGTGCATCAAGTCGAGCGATGTCGTCCATTAGTCGGCTAAGGTCCTGCTCGTCCGCAGCTTCTTGAAGTTTTCGAAAATAAGCCAACTGAACTTCGCCCTGAAGCGACTTTGCAATCATCTGATCAAGTTGCTGCCGGAGTCCCTCCAACTTCGGAGCAACAACCGCACTCAGCTTTTCCACAAGCCCTGGCCGCTTTATTCTTGCAGCCTCCAATTCAGCTCGGGCCTTTGCAGTAGCGACTGCTTCTCGGACACGAGCCATAGCCTTAGTTGTGTCAATCTTACGAGCCTTCAATTCGCTCTGGACCTCCGCTATGGTCATTTCTTCCAACGGCGGTGCAACGAAGTCAAAAAAATGGTCCCAAACGTCGTTGGCGTATTCATCTATTTTTCGTGTCATGGTATTGGCCTCCCAAGTTTCTCACAGGCCTTTTTCGCTATTCGTCGAAGTCGCTTTTGAGCATTGTTGATTTCTGAGATATCGACCCCCAGTACCTCCGAAATCTCCTTCGGCTTGGTGATATTCGCCTCAAAACACTCTAGGACTGACATTGCCACCTCATCCTTTTCCAACTCGCTTTTTAACGTATTCTTCAGCTTCTCAAGGGATTCGTGTTCAGCGGCTGTCTGCTCTGGCTTTCGACCTTTCGCGACTAACTGAAATGCTGGCTCATTTTTCCGATCGCTGGTGTTGATGCGACGTGTTCTCTTGTTTTCAACACCCACGACCAGGTGGCTCACTTTGCTGTCGATCACCCCTTCGAGAAAACGAAGAAGATTGGCCTCCGTGTTTTTGTCCCACGTTCGGCTCCCGTCAAGGAAGCTTTCAATCGCACTCGCAGCCAAATCGTCAGCAGTTATCCCTCCGGGGACAGACGCATTCTGGGAATAGGTCTCGCCCCGCCACCAGAGTTTTCGAAGCTTCCAGTCAGCATAAAGAGTGAGTCGCTGTAGCAACTGCTCCCACTCTGCGTCCGACCATTCGGGGATTTCCAGCAAAACCTAAGCCTCCAGTCCAAGAAACTGATCACCCGGAAACAGGTGAAAAATGGGCTCTTTCCTAGTCTGCCGACAATCTTTGAAAATTTTCCATCGAGATTGGCAAAATCTTTCAAGAGCCCGGCAGTAGGTAGTAGGAGCCGGGAATGGACTCCGGACCAAACAAAAATGCCCGTAATGAAAGGTGTGTTATGCAAGAAACAAAACAAAAGCTAGTGACGGCTTCCGCAAATGTAGAGCTGGACCACGTTCTGGAACTTCTCTGTGAGGCACTGCAGCCCACAAAAACAATTTGGGACGACGCTGAAGAAAAGTACACAGCGGTTGGAAACTGGCTGTCGGCACCAAATTCGAAGCTGAGAACGCTCAATCCTGACATCAAGTACCAAGGCTCTGCATTGCTGGAGACAGTAGTGAGGCCATGGAAGAGAGAGGAATTTGACGTAGACCTTCTTTGCATCCTGAGTACGAACAGAAATCACTACCCAGATCCGCTGCAGATCTACGAAATGGTGGCGGATCGCCTTGAAGAGAATGGTCTGTATGAACCGCGACTGACCCGTAAAGAACGATGCATCGAGTTGAACTATTCGGGTCAATTCCATCTGGACGTTGTCCCTGCGATTCCCATCTCGCCCTTCTCAAAGGTGCTGCTAATTCCCGATCGCAAACGGAAAACATGGATCTGTACTGATCCATTTGGATACGCAGGCTGGTTCAAGAACAGAACTCCAGTCACGAAGTTTGCGGTGGATCGGCATGTCGATCGCTATGCGGCTCGGGCCGAAGTAACTCCCTTGCAGCCAGCGAAGCGGGCTCACGAGATCTCTCCGCTTCAGCGAACAGTGCAGTTGATGAAACGCCGCCGTGACCTCTTTTTCACTGACAGTGACAACGCACCTAAGTCGATCGCATTGACGACCTTGACGGCAAATCATTACCAAGGTGAACCGCTCTGCACCGATTCTCTACACACTGTGTTGAAGGGAATTCAGAATCAGATCAGGTCGAACAAGGGCATCTTGGTCATCCCAAATCCGGTCCAGCCAAATGAAAATCTGGGGCGACACTGGAATGGCCAATCATACGGTTTGTTCAAACGATTCGTTGATCAGTTTCTTGATGAGATGATGTCCCTCTCAACTCTACAGGGTTGGGACAGCATCACTGAAGCCCTTGAATTGATGTTCGGGGATCGGGCCAAGGTTGCCGTAGAAAACTACGGGAGGAAGCTGGATCTTCAACGTCGGGACAATCAACTGACAGTTTCGCGGGGGCCATTGATTTTGACTCCGTCGGCCGCTTCAACAACAGGGAGGGTGGTGAGGAGCAATGAGTTTTTCGGGAACTAGTCGATCAAAGCAGGAGTTTGGGCTTCGTCAACAAGCGGCACGGATTCCGTTGATTTGCCCTGGATTCGAATATCGGATTCGGGATGGGGAGCTCATAGGTACTGGCTCAATACAGCCTGCACCATTGTGTCGTAGTTATGTGTTTAGGCTGAACTACAAGCTCGGGGATTTTCCAAAGGTCACGATCCTGAATCCACCGCTTCGGTCTCGTTCAGATCAAGATCGCATCCCCCACACTTACAGTCCAGACGAACCTTGTCTGTTTCGGCCCGGAACAGACTGGGACAGCAGTCAGTGCATTGCCGCCACGATTATTCCGTGGCTCGCACTGTGGTTATCGTTTTATGAGATCTGGCACGCGACGGGCGAGTGGCTCGGCGGAGGGGAACATCCTCAAGTGCCTGATCAATCTGCCTTTGACGAGGCGACAACTGATATTGAAAAGAAGGAGTAACTGATGTTCAGAATTCTGAGTTTAGACGGCGGAGGTATTCGTGGTGCCTTTACCGCATCGTTGTTGGCTGAATTAGAAAGCCGATTGGAATTCCCGATCGGTCGGTATTTCGATCTGGTGGCAGGCACTTCAACAGGTGCACTGATTGTAAGCGCCCGGTCAGCAGCATGCTAAGCGTCTGAGCATCGTTCCCGTTCGAGTTTTCTTCGTTCGGCGATTGACCAGCGGTGTTCGGGGTGTGACGCGAGCCAGGTGTTTGGCAGCAGTGACTCGAGAGGAGTGCCGAGCGGGAGTTGGGGCAGGACGTCTTTGAGCCAGGCCCACGGTTCCACGAGGTTGGCTTTGCAGGTGGCGATCAGAGACATCAGGATTGCGGCTCGATGGCCGGCCGGTTTGCTGCCGACAAACATCCAGTTCTTGCGACCGATCGCGACGGGACGCATGGCGCGTTCCGAGGCGTTGTTGTCGATCGACAGATCGCCATCTTCGAGATATCGGTTCAGCGCATTCCATTGGTTGAGCGTATACGTGGCCGCTTTGCCGGACAGGCTCTTCGGAAGAAACACTTCCTCATCCAGCCATTTCTTCAGATCGTCCAGCAGTGGCCGTGAGACTTCCTTTCGCGCCGAAAGCCGCGCAGCAGCGGACAGTTCGCGAGTGTCGCTTTCCACTTTGTAGAGTTTAGTTATCACCGCCAGCACGTGATGAGCGCGTGCGGGATTTTCTTCGCGAGCCTTGTGCCAGTAGCGACGTGCGTGAGCCCAGCAGGCGACCTCTATGATCGAGCCGTTCGAATTCAGATAGACACCGTCGTAGCCTCCGTAGGCATCGGCTTGTAAGTAGCCGGAATAGTCGCGGAGAAATTCTTCCGGACCATGTCGTTCACGCGACACCGTGAAGTCATACACTTCGAACGGATGATCTTTGTCTCCGAGGTAAGCCCAGAAGCGAGCTGTTCTCGAACCGCCATCTGCCAGCGGATCAATCAGCTTCACTGACGTGTCATCGGTCTGAATGATCTTCGACTGCAGCACGAGTTGCTTCATCAGTTCGTACAGCGGCTTCGTCACATCGGCCACTGCCGCCATCCAGTCATAGAGCGTACTGCGATTGAGATTCACACCGCCGCGCGACAGGATATCTTCCATGCGATAGCCTGGCAGATGGTCGCCGAATTTTCCCACGACGACACCCGCAAGCAGCCCCGGAGCCGCCAGACATCGTTCGATGGCTTCCGCAGGTTTCGGAGCGGTGATCAAAGTCGCTTCGTCATGCTTCGCTGGACACGCATAGACAGCTCGCTTGTGCTGAATGCGCTTGAGCTTCGATGGCTCATAATCCAGTTGCTCGCTGATCTCATATCGAATCACGGGCATCGGCTTGCCGTCGATCGGGCACAGACGCAGCTCTTCGGGAAGCTCTTGCAGAATCACTTCGGTCGGCAGATTGTCAGGAATGATGCGTCGACCGTGCTTCTTCTTTTTTCGACGCGCTGACTTTGATGAAGCCTCATCCTTCGACTGAGCCTCATCCGCCTTCGTCGCTTCTTCGATCAGCTGTTCGAGCTCACCCAGTTCGAACAGCAGCAGCTGATTGGGATCAAGTCGTTCTCGCTTCTTGCCTTTCAGCGCCTGCAGCAGTTCTTTGATCGTGCGTTCGCTTTGCTCAAGCCGCTTCTTCTGAGCTTCGACGGTGGATGTCAGTTCGATCGCCTGCTGCTTCGCGATGATTGCTTCGCGCTTTGCATCATCGACTTCGCGACGAAGAGTTTCCTTCTCACATCGTGTCTGCAACAGCAGCTTCTGAAGCTCTTCGATCGATGTTGGCAAGTCATGTGGCGTCATGCCTGTTATACGTCGAATCGGTCAATAATCTTTGAGACATTTTCATCAGAATGATGTCTCACAACGACCTTCGCGGTAATGCAAATCGTGGCCGACGCTGCACACTGCCAAGATCGATTCCATCGAGCAGCCACGACAATTCTTCGGACGAGATCTGACAACTCGTGGCGTCCGAGGCAGGCTTCAGATCGGTCGGAAACTGAAAGCTGCCGCGTTCAAGCCGCTTGTACCAGATCGCCAAACCATCACGATCCCAGTACAGAATCTTCAGCCGATCACGACCTCGATTGCGAAACAGAAACAACGAGCCGCTTAACGGATCCTGTTGAAGAACCTCACGGACCATGCCGCTGAGTCCATCAAAACTCTTTCGCATGTCCGTCGGCTGAACACAAACAAACACCTGCACATTGATGGCGGCTCGGATCATCGGCGGTCTCCTGCGTGATGATCTCCTGCGCGATGATCGACGCCGGCAGTGGCGACCGCTGACACATCCGTGCGCTGATCGGCTTCCAGAAGAATGCTGATCACGCGGCGCAGCGATCGATCGTCATTGGGAACTCGGACGATAGCTCCGCATGGCAGACTGATTTCAACAGCGGGCGAAGTCAGTACACTCAGTGGAACAAACCTCGGCTCGCTGGACACCAACCCCTTCCCGGTCGACAGCCTTCGCGTTTCCTCTGAGGCCACTTGTCGCTCTCGTGCCAGCCCGCCTGTCGCTCGTTCGTCTCGTATCGAAGGCCTGTCCTCCGCCGCCAGCTTCTGACGCCATCGATAGAACGAATTGATCGACACCCCAGTCCACTCACAGAACTCCGCCACACTCAACTCAGAGCCCCGCTGCTCACAAATCCAAACCGCCCACTGCTCCGCCGAATAGTGCTTCGCCATCTGAGACCCTCCTGCAAAAATCCAGAAGGTACACCCAGCCACAACATGCTCTTCGCCGGACGCTTACGCACTGATTGCAGCTGCAGTTGCAAGCGGTATGTCGGCCAGCACGATTGTCGAAATGTATGAGACGAAAAGTGGTGAGATCTTCAAGCCCCGCCCAAAGCACCAGCCAGAAAAACGGCGACACAAATGGGGAATGCCTTTCGCTCGTGCTGCGTCAAAGGCCGCGATCGGCGTACAATTTGATGATTTCTTACAGAGCAAATATGAAGGCCGACCTTTGCGTCATGCCGTAGAGGGCGTTTTCGGACGGCAGTTGATTGGTGATTTGAAAATGTGCCGCATGGTTATTCCCGCTGTGGATATCTCAGCTGGCCGTACCATTGTTTTCAAGACACCACACCTCCCAAACATGACTCGCGATCGGCACTACAGGATCTCGGATGTGTTGATGGCGACTACGGCAGCTCCAACGTATTTCCCACACGCATTGCTCGGAAATGGCTCAATGGTTGACGGAGGGCTTTGGGCAAACAATCCTGGTATGGTTGCCTACACTGAGGCTATGAAGATTCGAGAGATTGCAAAGAGAGACTGTGATCCAACGTTTGAGTTTTCCGACATTCACATGCTTTCAATCGGAACCGGTGAGCCTCGCTACTCTGTAGCACCTCCCGGCGACTCGGCGGGTCTGGGATGGTGGGGACCGAAAGTTTTTGATATCGCGTCCATTTCGCAATCACAAGGGACGCATTTTCAACTCCAGTATCTGCTCGATGATCGATACACCCGTTTGAACTTCGATCTGCCAGATCCCTCATGGACGCTCGATTCGATCAAGCATCTCCCTGAATTGATGCATCGCGGTCAAACAGTGGCACATGAAAATCTCCCACAGATTATGCAAGGTTTTTTCCGTTCTCCGGCGGCTGAGTTCATTCAATTCGATGATATCCGAGCAACCAATGCAAAGACTGTTTTAATCTGAGAGGACCTTTTGATCGTCAACCGGTGTCGCAACCATCTCTGCATTCAGCCACTGAGCAACCGTGGCGATTGTTAACGATGTCTTCTAAGTGGGACGGAGGGATTGTGGAACTGCTGTCAAGCCACTTACATGTGGTGTCATTCAATGTCATCAACCACATTCAGCCCCTTTGTCCTTTCCACGTCCTCGCCAACAGCTAGAAGCCGAACATCAAATTCTCCAACCTCTGAAGAGCCCTTTGCCTGGGCGGAGAACTGCTGTAGCAAGCGAACGACGCTAAGTCTGTCTTGAGCCAGAGCAACAACTCAGCAATCCGTTCTTCCCTTTCCGTCAGCATGGATTCCTGCTTGCCCCAAAGGCGTCGCGAAGGTCTATCAGCCTTTTCCGCGGGTACTGTCCGATGATGTTCAGCAAGTCGCTCAAGTCACACATTGTCCGCGGTTTTGCTCGCCTGCTCCACTTGGCAGTTCGATTGAACCGATATGGCAGCCTCTGTCTATGAATTTCTCGATTGGCTAAGACTGGTGAATGCATCCTGATGATCGAAACGAAGTCATCAGGAATGATTAGCGAAGCCGAGGTTCTGGCCAATCGCGATGCTGCCATGAAGTGGTGCAAGCATGCGACAGAGTATGCTCAGCAGCACGGCGGTAAACCGTGGAAGTTCATCATGATTCCGCACGAAGCGGTGTCGGAAAACCGAACACTGGCCGCACTGGCCAGTGAGTACGAGGTTCGACCTGTTGTGTAACACGCAGTGTCCAAGGCAGATGAACCACGGAGACGTTTTCAGTAGCTAAGTCATAGAAAATCCAGAATCCGAATGCCCCCCATCTATCCGACTTGAGTACTGAGCCGCTCTCTCGGTCAGTGATTGCACCATCACGGCATCAGACTGCTGGCGATACTCGCGAAGCATGCCTTCAATCGATTTGGCATCCTTCCTGCCACGTTGCTCCAAGTCTACTTTTTGGTCCAACAGTCCGGCCGAGGAGATTACGCAAAAGGTTTTTTCCTCAGCAAACCTTGCAAAGACTAGTTCGCCCCGCACGATCGCCATGCCTTCGCGGCCGAGTGGCCTGCGAATAAAGTCAACAAACTCGGAGTCGACCTGTAGGTATTGCATTGGGTAAGACCACCATTTTTGATCTGACCCATCTGGAAAAAAACTAGTCACCAAGTCGCTCCAGTGGCCCAGATTGCGTTCAAACCACGCTTGGTCGTTGTTCCTTGCCATTTGTCTGGCTTCGTCCACAGTAAGTGAACCTGCAGTTTCTGCGCCATTTGAAGACGGAGAGTGCCGATTGACCCAAGCGATTGGGACCTTTAGAGCCACATTTCGCTTATTGGTTCTGGAGAAGAGAACGATATGGCTTGCACGTTGCTTCAATCCAAAATCCCATGCCTCCCCATTGAATTCGATTGAATCACCAAGCGAACGGTCTCGGTTGCTCATGGCCCATTCGAAGCAATCTGTGGTGACGTACTCCGGGCATTCTGAGTCCGGCACTGCCAGCACCCTGCCAGACAAAGGAGTTATCGACACCGGGACTTGTATTCCACGTCTCTGTACAGCCTCGCCTCCGCTTCGGGCCACTTGAGAGCCAACCGGAACATCAAAATTCAATCGCCGTATGGAAGTGATCATGGTTCGTTCCTGCTGTAAGATGCATTGGTCCGGTCGCTAGAAACATCGGCAAATGTTAGCCGATACCCGGATTTGGAAGTCCACGTTCCAACCATTCGTTGCCGCCTGAATGTAGCTGACGACGAGAATCGCGTGAATTTCGGCAAAAACTGCGATCAGGCGGCCATGGAAAAGATCGAACACACGGCGTGGGGTGAATTGCGATGGGCTGCAAGCCTGCTATCCTTACCATCCTACGGGTCTTGACGTTCTTTGCAGGGAGGCTGACTTGAATCCTGTTTCCCCAGAATGCCGAACGGTCCATGCCAGTTTCCCACCAGTCCGCCTCCCTGAACGATTTTCTCAGTATTCGGCTTCGTGTGGCTGTGGTCCAATTACGGTGCCACCAAGCTGCACAAGTCGGTAATCGAGACTACTTATGCGAACCCTTTGTTGGAGCTGCACTACCGATTTCGCAGTTAATCTCCAATGGGCTCCGCCAGTTTGAGAGCCTTCGTGCGGAGATTAAACGCGACTACCTGCAGTGGCACAATTGCAGAATCAAAGCATGCCTCGACTATATCGAACGAGTTGACTCAAATCGCCCGGTCAGCGGTGGCACAGGGCTGTATCGCCGAATTCTGCTAGTTGTGTTTCCAGAATTCTCGATTCCATTCGAGTTATTAAGCACTGTTCACGACTGGGTGAAATCAACGGCCAACTCTGATCGAGAGGTAATTGTATTCGCAGGTACTCACTGCCTCCCGCATCGCACTGCGGAGAATATGCATACGTACTCTGATACGTTCAAGATATCAGCTAATGAGATTTCATCAGCGTATGATGCTCCGCTGCCAACGCGAAGCGTGCTTCCCATTTTCTACACAAGCACAGATAACAGAGGTCAGCAGACAATTCAGACTCGCCTTAAGTTGAAGCGAATTCTCTCTCCCTTCGAACTTACAAACATGGATTCACACATCTGGGAAGCTTCGGATCTCTTCGACAAAGACTTAGTGCGAATGCCACTCTCCCTGACCCAGGAAGACCGCAAGAAAAGGGGGCGTTCGCAAATTCAAACCGTGCCTCATGATCACAGGAAGCATTCCTCACCATCTCTTACGTTTCTTCCGGCAATTTGTTCCGAGGCACTTCAAATACCATCAGCTGGTGAAGGAAAATACGATATCGCTGTGATTCCGGCCTATCACGACAAGACAGACTACTTCGAGCATGTAAAGCAGCAGTGGTCCAGGAACCAGCATCTTGTGCTTCTAGCCAATGACGGGAAATTTGGTGGATCTGGATTCTGGATTCCGCCAAGCATCCGTGGCGAATCATGGTGGCTGGGCCACCCCAATAACGGTTCCCTGCCGAAGGGCGATGCATTGGTCATGGCAGACCTTCGGCCATTAGATCTTGCCGAGCAATCGCAAGTATTTAATCCATCCGAAAGATGTGAGCTGATTCGCCTATCGTCAATTGTCCCCGACAACCAGAAGATTGGCGAATATGGGATATCACTTAGCCTAGAAGCCCTTCGTGAGTCCGAAAGTTCCGATTCGTTTGAGGCGAGGCAGAACTCCGGTCCGAAGATGAGGAGGCAGGCTTCCATAAACTTAGTCTCAAGGAAGAAGGTGCTGACCGACTGTCTCTCCTTCGGCAGCCCGAATGAGCTGCAGACCATAAAATTGAATCGACTACTGCACCTGCGGGAGATCAACCCCAGGGTTTGGCAGTTCCATACTGATGACGTGATCTACAGGTCATTGACTTCCGTGGGGCAAGGCCGAACGGAGGGCTTCTCTGAACTCGAGGCATTGTTGACCAAAAAGGCCATCAAGAGAATGCGGGAAGTTCAGTCTGCCAACGAGTTGTATGAAAGGCAGAGCAAGGAACTGAACGAGGCCATTTCCGCTTGCCAAAACATGCTCAAGTCTTCGAAGCCGGGTTCATCGCTGTATACGGGAGATCCTATCAACAACGGCGCTGAGAGGCGACTGGACCTTCTCCTGCAACGAGGCAAGAGCGATGCGAATCATCGAATTGCACAGAGGATAGCGGAGTTAGTTGAGCAGTTCAGAGCCACATCCGCGTGGGTGATTAGTTACACTCCATTCATTGAATTTCCACTTGTGCCCTCAACTCGGTCCGTTAATTCTCAAAGAATCCCAGGATGGACGCACGCCCGGAGAGAGGGAAAAGGGCGGAACGTTGCCTCCAAGAAGGGCGAGATTAATCTCCAGCCGCTCTCCTGCGTTGCTTCGCATAATGCGAGTCCACCTCGCCATGTTACTCTTAGCAACAGCCTTGCAGGCTTATGTATTCGACAGCGAAGAATTATTGTATATCCATATCTTCAACAGCGACACAGCACAGCTGAACATGCAGCTTTTTTAATCGAGAAGGAGTCCAGTGCATCTGCGGTTGGCGTCCCAGTGCTTGCATCCGGCATAATTGGTCCAAGAGGAAGAGAGTCAGTAATCGGCGCGATTGTTCTGGAATCAAATTTACCCTACACATTCTCGCTCGCTGATGGATACTCGCTATTCAATGCCAGCAGAGATATTGCGGCAGACCTGCATTATCTGAGCAGAATTGAAGGTAGCTTTGCCCCAAAACTATTGTGGCGACCACCTTCCGTGTCGTGGAGTTCAGCTGAACCGATGCATTCAGTGGCAAATGAGATCTCTGAGGCAGTCGCAAAAGTCAGCCCTAAGGAGCCGCGAATTGGTGTTACAGTTTGGCACTCAGACCCTGAGCAAGGGGAGGCTTTCGCGTTAGGGGCCGTGGGGTTTGATTCTGACTACGTATCGCAGAACATTCTAGAGACAGTAGACCGGTTTTCGATTACTGCCTTGGTTCTTCGAAGCATGCTAGAAAAGCTCGACTCAAAAGAATGGAAGACTCTGCCGAAAGCACAGGTAAAGAAGCTTGAAGTCTTAAGAAGATCGCCAGAACACGATTTCATTGACATGACAGAGGAGTTCAGGGCTCACGTCATTGCTGCATCAAAGATCTCCTTAGAGAAGACAACTTTGCCGATTGAGATTGTTGCATTGCTGACCGAGCTTTTGTCTAGATCCAGGGAGGGAAACGGCGGTCAATTTATAAAAGGCTTCGTCGGCAAGATGCTTACCAGTGCACCCGACACATTCTTATCGAAACACTGGCGACACATCCCCGAGTTTCAGAGGCAGGTCAAAGCGGAACGTATGGAACTGTCTCACGTGGTAGCGTCAAACTACGGAATCTGTGTTCATGAGAATGTCTTTGATCCGTCACACGAAAACAAGCAGAAAGGATTTGATCAATTCAGACTCCTGAATGATGGAGTCGTCTGTTTCCATGCCTACGGCGGAAGTTTCAACGCTCTCTCCCCGTATGTAGCGAAGCCTCAGGTACAAGAGTTTGCGCGTCGTGTAACAAAGCTGTTACGCGAGAATCTTCCGATGTTTATACGGTACACTTCAATAGTGCTTGAAGCAAGGCTTCGTCAGCGCGGCGTGACGCAAGAGTGCAGATTGCAGGTATTCAGAGAGTTGCTTGTCGAGGTTTTTCGAGCACAGGGGTGCTCAATTTTTGCCGGGGCAGGAACTGTGTGTGAATTGCCAGGTACGCGCATAACGAAATTCAACATGCTGCGGTGCGTTAGCTCAACAGGCATTCAATGTGAAGGCCAAGAGTCTGTAGCAACTGGAGTGAAATATATTGACCTTAGAATAGATAGCCCTCACGCAACAGTGCGTTCATTCCTGACTGGTAAGGCAATTTGTGTCAATCGAGAGCGTGGAGTAGCTCGGTCAGATACTCCGGTTGATCGCTTCCGCGAGAGCGCATCAATGACTGAAAAGGAGCATCGCAGACTTCTTATAGTCCCGATTCTCAATAAGAATCAGCGACTTGTCGCAGATGAGATTCCAGCGATTGGCGTTGTCAGGATTGTAAGGTCTGAGATGCATCAGCCATTCTCGCATTTGGATCGGACTCTGCTCTCCGTTCTGTGTGGAGTATTTGCTGAAGTATTTTTGGAGGATCAAGTCATCGCGAGGTGTCTTCGAGATCAGCAGCGGGAACCACATGCGATACCGGGTGCGACGAGGCATATCAATGAACTTGAGGGAAAACAGAAAATCATTTCATCGCGAAAGCGACTTTTTCGAGATGCTCTCTTCCGGATTCTTACACCTACAGCCAGTATATCGGAATGGGGGCGTCGGCATATAGAGATTGTCCTTGAAGATCTGTTCTGTTGTTTCGATAGCTATAAGCCAGTCTTGTCCATGCTGCGGACAGTATCTGGCGGTGAACCCCGACATTTATTAGCGACCGCATGGCATTCATATGCTTCGCATCAGATCGGCGATGCCGCCAGTCGAGGGTTTAGTGAACGCGATGGTGGCCTTGGTTGGCTTTGCGCGTCGACCAGAACGATTCTCGAAGTGTCGAGAGACGCTCCGCTCTTCCGAGAGTCGTTCCCAGACTGTCATCATAAAACCCAGAAGGCGGTCTTGGTCCCAATAGTACTTCCTTTTCGTGATGAACCCGTGTTTGGCGTAGTGTCGATCGAGTTTGCCTCTGCAGAGTGCCCTATCGACAAAGATGTGCTGGGAATTCTGTTGGCGGGAGCTTGGAGACTGTCATTGATTGCTCGCGACCAAGAGTGCATTCCAAGCTGGCTTCTTACAAAAGAGGATTCTCCGGGGATTGAGCAGATTGGGAATTCGTTTCAGAGGTGGATGCATAACGGGCGACGCGGTTCATCCAAAACATGGAAATTGATCGAAGGCTTTGATACCCCTGATCTTCCACAAGGACGTATTGATACGGCGGACTACATTTCCCTAATTCGTCAATTTGGCAATGACCTGAAGAATCATGACTTCGGGAGATTCTTGCGTGGCTGGGATTGGTCCTTGGTTGATGGAGAATCGTTGGATGATTCCTTGGCAGCAGATGCACTTCCGTCGATCTCGCAGGGAACGCGTCTTAACTGCTCGTCGATCACTGCTGTCTCAGACCCTCTCTGGCAGGTGGCACTTGTAGCTAATGGCGGAATCGTTCCTTCGAACCCACCTAAGCATGGAGATGTTTCAGAGTTTGAGATTTCCCGAATACCATCGCGACTCTTGCAGCGAGCCGAAGCAATCCGGCATTTGGGAGGCCTTGTCGATCTAGTGGGCGGGGCAATCCGAATGCCGCTCTGGATTGGGAGCGCCGTCGGAGGAATGCTGGTCGGGCGACGCAAAGAGCCCAATTCGCTGGACGGACAGAAGGGCCTAATGCTTGCATTTGATGTGCTTGTAGAGCTCCAGTGGCAGTGGGCAAAGTTTGTGGGCGATGGCATTCGCCTTGATGAGGCAGGCAGGGGAATGGGGATTCGTTGCTCTCCCTGTAAAATTCATGCGTGGGAGGGCTCTGCAGAAGTCTTGAAGGGCCGCATTGCGCGAGGCAATGCAGACTTGACTTGGATTGACTTGCAAGAATAGCTTTAGGGCAGGAGTGTGCCATCTGGATCGATTGCTAGGCTCCTTTAGGCTCCTGCAATACCGGTGGCCATGAACGTTTGTGCCACGCATTGCTCTAATGCGCGGAATGGTAGTCCAAAAGCCAGCAAAGCCTAAGTAAAGAGTAAAGAGATTGCCCGTCGACTACCTACGCGAGCGCATGTGTGATACGGATCAAATTATGAAGACCAGATTATCAAGTAAAGACCGGTGTCCCTATCGAGAGCAGTTCGCGAATATTCATTCAATTTGGACAAGCCCCAAGCCAGTGACTGAAGAGGTGTTCCTTGTGCAAAAGTGCTTTCAGAGTTTTCTGTGCTTAGGACTATGCCTGACTCCAGGTATGTTCGTTCGCACTATCGGGTGGTTCTGGGGACGTAAGTTACAGAAACAGACGGTTGAAATTTACGCTGTACTCAAGGCTGTTACTTTTGTAGTCATTTTGTTTTCCTGGCTGTCAAAGGAATTGTTTGTCGCTGTATTGGCCGCGTGGTGTATTGCAGATCTATTCCTGAACTTGTTGGGATTTGTCCTTCTTCGGCACTACTGGAATCCACCAGCATCGCTTACGCGGTCGTTAATTCTACTGGGAGTTAACTTTGTCGAATACTGTGCCGCGTTTGCCATTATTTACCTGCAATGTGGGTTGCTGAAGTTTGAAGGCGACATTGTCAAGTCCGGCATCGTGGCAATGTACTACAGCATCATAACTGCTGCTACCGTTGGTTATGGTGACGTCTCGCCTGCTAACGACATGGGACGAGTCGTCGCGATGATTCAGATACTTGCGTCTTTCTTGTTTCTAGCGGTTGTCGTCGCGAGCTTCGTCGCTCAATTGCCTACTGGCCTCACGGGGACTGACGGCGAAGAATGACTTAGTCGAGCGAGAACGGAATCCCTGACGGCCTCAGGTCTGTCGAACAAACTCCCGATTTCTTGCACCAATCTGTACAGAGATCTCTTGCTTCCGAAAGCGATGGTCCCGCTTGTTCTATCGCCTCAGGAGTCAGACGTGTTGACAGAATGCTAGAGATGATTAATCGATTTGCTGGAGCCACTCGGAGCCAAGGAATTTCAATATCGTGCCAGCGTGCGTTTGTTATGGAGCGATCGGCAGTTGCAGCGAGAGGTAGAGGTCCATCGATACGCATACAGAACACAAGGACTGCGACATACTTCGTCAGGCCATCAACCAGATAGCTCGTGACAGGAATCTCTTGCAGTTGAAATGGGCGAGAGTTGTCGAAATTGAGGTTGAGGCCCGTTTCCTTTGTCACGCGTGAGTTGAGATGGTAGGCAATTTCTTCGTCGATTGACTTGGTGGAAGAGGATCTCCTGCACATGCCGCCCGGCAAGACTAACATCTCGCTAAAGTTGTAGTTGGCCTTCTTTGCTTTCTCAACAAGGCAAACTGATCGAGTCGCAGGGTGCCAGAGAAATGCAACTGCGCCCAATTCTGCGATCGTTCCAGAGATTTTGATTGGCGTTCCAACCGGAGAATCATCGAATTGCAAAGCAGGCAGATGCTCTGATTTCATGTGTAGCTCCATTGGCTTCGATTAGCGAACACGGATCTGGTTTGCAGAGAGCCGCTGAATCACTGATTATGGGCGGAAAGTGTTCGCGAAAATCGTAGGTTCCAAGAATTTTCGTTCATAGAGACAGCATCATGGCAAAGTCCAAAGCAACAGGCAAAGCAAATACCCAGTCCGAGTTCAGTCAGCCGAAGAAGCGGAAGCCCTTCACGGTGTTTCTGATTGTTGATGATCAGGCCATGCGGCAATCGCTGGTCGAAATCCTGAAGTCGGAGAAGATCGACGTTCAGGACTACATGACGGCAATGGAGTTCTATCGCGACTACCGCGAAGCCAAACCCGGCGTGGTTATTTCCGAATTGAATTTGAGGGGCATGACGGGAATCGAGTTGGCAGGAAAGCTCACGGCTGACAAGAAGGACGTGCTCTTCACATTGCTAGCCGGACATGCGGATGCTCCCGTGGCAGTGAAGGCGATGCAGGAGAATGTCCTCGACTTTCTTTTGAAGCCGGTGAAGGCCGAAAATCTGCTCGGACTGGTCGCACGTGCCTATGCTCAGTACTACGACGTGGACTGGGAATTCGTCGGCGAGGATCTCGATTTCGTTGAAGACAGCCTCAGCCGCATTACTGACCGAGAACGTGAGGTTCTGGACATGCTCGTAGAAGGCATGTCCAGCCGTGAAATCGCTGGTGAACTGGGCGTCTCCACCAAAACCATCGAAGCCCACCGAGCCCGTATCAACGACAAAATGCGATCTGATGATCTCGCTCATCTCGTGCGAATGGTCTTGGCAAGCCGCGACGCCTGAGCTGCTCAATTCGCCGATATCGCAAACGTATGCGAGAAGGAGACTCAACCGACATCCGGAAACAGCCAGCGACGAGTGGCAATGTGCCCGAGAAATTGAGTCCGGAAGACGTCTGATCCGCGTCGAAAGGTGATTCAAAACACACCGATTCAGGACTCAGAAGATCGTGCTCAAAAAGAGCGGTAGTCGCGACTACCGAAAGGGAGGAGAAGCGGGGATTTGCAGGTGTTTCGAGACAGTCACGAGAAGCGTTTGACTCGGTAAAAGACTGCATTCGCAAGAGAAGCGACAACCTGCCTCAAAATTATGAGTCCGCTGCTCTAACCGATTGAGCTACAGCCCCTTAACGACGGATCGACGAGGAGTCGCTGCACTTGCCGCATTGCTGCGGGAGTGTCGTACCTGCGTCGTCCGGATCTTGCAGTACAAATGATGGCCGTTTGGGTGAAAAAATCAAAGCAACATCGCAGCACTTTGCTGTTTGCCTCGAACTCGACAATCAAACTGGGCGGCTGGTTCGCGCAGGTCAGTGGATTGTATTTTCGCGAGGCTGCCGGGCGAGAACTCCGCGTTCGATGCCCTGCCACGGGCGAATATCGATGACGTATGGACCGTGATCGTCATCGAAGCTGCCGTAATCCTGGTGGAGTCGATCCAGCCGTTCGACCTTTTGAGCAACGGAAAGTTCCCCGGGATGCTGCGAACGAGGGCCGCGGCCCCAAAGGATTTGAGATCCGCCGTTGGTTTTCAATTCGAACTGCAGTTCTTCGACGTCTTCCGTCAGAGCGACTCGTTGCGGGACCAGGATGCTGGCGAGTTCCAGTTCCTTCCACCAACTCGTTCCATCCTGACGGTCCTCGTTCAAAACCGCAGCAAGTTCGGCCGCACCGATGACGGCAGGATCTCCCCATGATTCGCCAAGCTTACCCATCGGCACGCTGGAGACTCGCTCAATCACGGGGTACTGAGCCACATCGGTGACGGAGAAGTCGCGTGCTGGCAACAGAACGCCATTTCGATCGACCGGGTAGTGTCCATCAATTCCGCGAACCATCGCGACGGGTTCTCGATAAACCACATCGACGTGGATTCGAGCCGGAAACGACTTTCGCACGCTCACGACCTGATCCACCCAAGGATGGGAAGTGAATGCGGCAGCAATGCGTAGCGTCAGTTCCGGATCATGGAGCGATTCGCTGTCGCTGATCCCCGCTCGTTCAAAGACCTGTTGCACAAGGTTTTCAGGGATCCATCGAGGCGGCGGTGAAATGGTGACCTCGGACGCCGTGACGACATACTCAGGTCGATCCTCCAATGACGGCAGTCGACGCAGCACGACCGGCATCGCGATAAGACCGAATCCGCAGACAGCCGCCAGCATCAGCGTTCGCGGCCGAAAGATCCACGATCGTTTCTTTGGAGAGGCTGGCGGAGCCGCGACGGATTCCGTCGACTTAGCAGCCTTCTTCTTTCCCGGAGCACCTTTTGCCATGGCAGAACAACCCTGACCTGTCTTCTCAAGACGAAACTAGGGAAGTGTACCACTCACAGATCACGAAGCACGGTCTCGTCTGATCGACGTGAAGAAGCTCAACCTCAGACTTTGCTGAATCTGACGTTTAATATGCCAATGCATGACAGACAAGATGGTGAGACTCGCCGTCTTCGAACGGTTGTCCGGAAGGACTCGGCGTTACAGTTTCTCGTAGGCCACTTTGAACAACTGCTCGCATCCTTCGAAACTGCCGGTCTGCAAGCCCTTTTTGAACCATCGAGCTCGCTGGGCTGATGTGCCGTGAGTGAAGCGTTCCGGGCGAACATAGCCAGTGGCTTCTCGCTGAAGAGTGTCGTCACCAATCTGGTTCGCCGCGTTGATGCCTTCTTCGATGTCGCCGTCTTCGAGGATGTTGTAGTTCTTCTGCGCGTGATGAGCCCAGACGCCGGCAAGATAGTCGGCCTGTAGTTCGAGACGCACGGACATTTGGTTACTCATGATTTCATCGCCCTGCTGACGAGCTTCGTTCACGCGGTCGCTGAAGCCAATCAGATTCTGCACATGATGAGCTACCTCGTGCGCAATGACGTAAGCCTGAGCAAAGTCGCCGCCGGCTTTGTGACGCTCAGCGAGTTCTGTGAAGAAGTGCGGATCGAGGTAGACCTTTTCATCGGCAGGGCAGTAGAACGGTCCCATTGCCGCGCTCGCGTTTCCGCAGCCGGAGACGACAGCATCCTGAAACAGGATCAGCTTCGGCGGCACATACGAACCTCCTTCGACCTGCTCGCGGAAAACTTCGGTCCAGACATTCTCGGTGCTTTTGAGGACCTGCGAGACAAAGATCTTTGCTTCGTCGTCGACTCCTTCGCCGGCTGGAACTTCCTCTCGATTCGCTTGAGCCTCAGCAGCCTTCCGGGCAATCTGGGTGACAACTTGCTGAGCTTCTGGTGATGCGCCCATGAATTTCATCACCAACAAGACAAGAACTACGATCACGCTGCCGCCTCCAAGAGCGACGGTTCCTCGCTGTCCGCGGCGATCTTCGACATTGCTGCTTTGCTCGTGACCATCCAAACGCATCGTGTAACCTCAGAGCCGTTGTTTGTTAGAGATGTTGGCTAACGTGACCAGAAAACTTGTCTGGGCATCGTAATCGCTTAGCAGATTGTTGGGCCAGCGATCTGTGCGTTCCGGGAAGATTTGGTTCAGCTTTTTGGCATGAACCGAAAACTCCCGGCTCAACGCGCGATACTTTATGCAAGCGTGGTCGTTGGTCCCTCGGCAATTCATCCTGAAATGATGCCGGAGAAGTGTTTCACGAGGTCGTTGAACTAAGTCGCAGAACAACTCGTCAGAATTCCCGAGTGTGTCCCAATGCGTCCGAATTCTGACGAATTCGGCTACGCATGTGCTCAGATGCCAGAGTGAAACGAAACTCAGAAACATGATGCTGGCGTGCACCGATCATTTCACTGTCTCGATCCGACCGTCTTCCATGTTGACGATGCGGTCAGCGATGTCGAGGATTCGTGGGTCGTGCGTGACCATCAGAATTGGGCAGCTTCGGTTGCGGGCAAGTTCCTGAAGCAGTGTCACCACATCGCGACCTGACTGACTGTCAAGCGCGGCGGTGGGCTCATCGGCGAGAATCAGTTTGGGGCTGGCAGCGAGGGCTCGAGCAATCGCGACTCGTTGTTTCTGCCCACCCGACAATCTCGCCGGGTAATAATCCAGTCGATGAGACAGCCCAACGGCGGACAGCAACTCCTCGGTCAGTCGATACCCTTCATTTTCCGGGACCTCCGGATGAAGGCTGAACATCAGTTGTACGTTCTGCCGAGCCGTCATAAAGGGCAAAAGATTGTGCTGCTGAAAGATGAAGCCAATCTCGCGGCGAACTTCGACCAGTTCTTCCTGGGCCGCTTTGTGAAGTTCTCGCCCGAGAACGCAAAGTTCACCGTCTCGCACTTTTCTCAATGCGCCGATCAGGGTGAGCAGAGTGGTCTTGCCGCTGCCGCTTGGTCCGGTCAGCAGAACGATTTCGCCAGGCATGACATCCAGCGAGACATCAAAAAGTACCTGCTTCTGGAGATCACCTTCGCCGAACGAAAAATTGACGCGACGAGCCGAGATCACCGCGTCACGCTGATCGGATGCAATCGTTTGCGAGCCCGTCGCAGTCGGATGTGTCGAGTCTGCGCTGGTCATTTCATCGCAGCAATCTTCTCGTGGACGAACTTCACATGATGCGGAATGTGGCCGGTCACTCTCTCCAGCAAAGTCTCCAGCGTCAACGGGCCTGCCTCGGAATGAACTCCCGTGCGCTGAAAATCTTCGACGTCTGTGTTTCGCAGAATGCGAGCCATTTGACTTCGCACGACGGCGATCAGATCCAGTTCTTCATGCACGTTACGTTGCTCGTAATGCAACCCCGCGGCGAAGGCATCCGGATCGCCTCCAAACATGGTCGGATTGTCTTCGACCAGCACTCGCTTCATCCGATCGGTGTAGATCGGTTCGAAGTCAGCGATGTGGCAAACCACATGCTGGATCGACCACTTCCCGGGAATTGGCTTCAGAAGAAACTGTTCATCCTCAGCCTGCATCACGGCTTCGCGGAGCAGTTCCGGACCTCGTTCGTACTGTTTCAGCAATTCATCAAGAGTCATGGGATCGTGAGTTCGTCGGAGGATTTGAAAGTTCAACCAGATTGACAAGGTAACACATTTTGCAGAAGGGCGAATCAAGCATTCCTTCGCCTCCGGGTTGACCAGACTACTGGTTTTGTCGCTCTAACAGCCGCAGGGCGCTAGCGCCCGGTTAGATTTGCTATTCTTTTGAGACAAAAACCGGATGCCAGCGCGTTCCGGCTAATTCAGTCGACAGTCTGTTCAACCCGGTTGGGAAGTTTCCCAAGTTCATCTTACATCAACGCCTGGCCAGAGTAACTAACGTAAGGCAGCTTGAACGTGTCTGCGACGGCTTCATTGGTGACTCGACCGTCAAGCAGATTCACGGCGGCGGCAAGCCCCGGATCGCGTCGACAGGCTTCGTGGAGACCGCTGTTGGCGATCCGGAGAACATACGGGAACGTCACGTTGCAAAGAGCATAGGTGCTTGTTCGACCGACCGCACCGGGCATGTTGGCGACGCAGTAATGAACAATTCCGTCCACGATGTAGGTTGGTTCGGAATGCGTCGTCGGTCGAGACGTCTCAAAACAGCCGCCCTGATCGATACAAACGTCGATCACAACAGCTCCCGGCTTCATGATCTTCAAATCATCTGCCGTGACAAGCCTCGGTGCTCGAGCGCCGGGGATGAGCACTCCACCGATCACCAAATCGGCCTTCTTCAACTGTTCGCGAATGTTGTGGCGATCGCTGAAGAGCGTATTCACGTTCGCGGGCATGATGTCGTCAAGATATCGCAGGCGATCGATGCTGACGTCCATCAGAACCACATCGGCCTCAAACCCGGCAGCGATCTTGGCCGCGTTCTTTCCGACGACTCCGCCGCCCAGCACCATGATGTGAGCGGGAGGAACGCCGGGAACTCCGCCCAGCAGAATGCCTCGACCTTCCTGAGGACGCTCCAGATACTTCGCGCCCTGTTGAATGCTCATTCGACCGGCGACTTCGCTCATCGGAGTCAGCAGCGGAAGATCGCGGTTGCGGCCCTGCAATGTCTCGTAAGCCACGGCGGCGATCTTTGACTCGAGCACATTGCGAGTCAGCTCTTCGTCCGCTGCGAAATGAAAGTAGGTGAACACGACCTGGCCCGGTCGAAGCAGTTTCCACTCCGACTTCATCGGCTCCTTGACCTTGACGATCAGATCGGCATTCTGAAAAACCTCTTCATGAGTCTTTACGATGGTCGCACCGCAAGCGGTATAGTCGTCGTCCGAAATGCCGCTGCCAACTCCTGCCTGAGTTTCCACAAGCACCTGGTGTCCGGCGGACGTCAATTCTTCAACGCCGCTGGGCAGCATCGCCACTCGATACTCGTCCGATTTTACTTCCTTGGGAACGCCGACAATCATGGTGTGAACCTTCTGAACCACTCAACAGTTGAGAATTCGAAACGTCTTGATTACACAGGAAATCGGTCTTCGAAACCTGAAAACCTGCGTGCCAGAGTCGGTGGGACGACATCGCTGTTTGGTGCGATGATGGGAATATTGCGTCAAAGGTGGCCCTGTGGAAAGTCATCGGCTGGAATTCAGGAGTCGAACCCCTAGAGTTCTCGATCTTCGTTGTCCCGGTAATTGCATTGTCATTGACAGCCTGTTCTTCAATTCCATCAAATGGCCACTATGAAATTCCTCATCACCAACGACGACGGATTCGATGCCCCCGGACTCGCAGCGCTTTATCAGGCGCTCAGTCTTTTTGGACATGTGACGGTTGTCGCTCCTGCGAAATGTCATAGTTCAAAGGGGCATGCTGTCGACACGAAAAATCCGATTCGGCTTGAACAAAAACAGGTCGCACCGTTCGGATCGATCTACGTGGCGCATTGTTCGCCGGCAGACTGTATTCGTGTCGGACTCTGTCACGTGATGAAGGAACGGCCGGATTTCGTCGTGGCCGGAATCAACCCAGGAGCCAATCTCGGCGTCGACTTGTTTTACTCGGGCACGGCCGCCGCTGCTCGAGAAGCAACTTTGCTCGGAGTTCCCGCCATCGCCGTGTCACGACTGCTTCACGCAGACTTTCCGATCGACTGGGAGATCCTTGCGGGGCAGACGACAAAAGTCCTGCGAACGCTTCTGCGGGATGAGTACCGTCTGCCGCAGGGACAGTTCTGGAACGTGAACTTCCCGACCGTGGCTGGTGAAAAGTACCCGGATGAAATGACCTTTGTGCCTCACGGCACAGAGCCGCACGCGGTGACCTTTGAGGTCGTGGAGCATGGCGAAGACGGTCAGTTGCTGGCGTATTCCGGCGTTTATCGAGATCGTCCACGATCTCCGGAAAGCGACGTGCATCACCTCTTCGAGCAGCGAATCACCGTGACTCCGGTTGGTCCGTCATTGACATCTGGAGCGTGGGATCGATTCCACTCGAAGGTTTCTCTCAACGACTCATCTTGCGCCGATTGACACGCGCCGGTTTAGCTGTCAGATTTTGTCCTCAGGGCAGGGATTTTGCAGTTTTCGCGTCCGGCCGTCATTTCATCGCCCTCTGCAGGGATGTCATGCGGCTTGGAAAACGCGAACGGAATCCAGTTCCCGCGATGAAATGACTGAAACTCAGCCAGCCGCGAAAACCCATGTACGAGCATTTGACGATCCTCAGTGGTCGAGCGAACCCAGAGTTGTCGCGAGAGATTGCCACGTATCTTGGAATCAGCCTCGGTCACATCGACGTCGGGAACTTTCCTGACGGCGAAATCAGCGTCAAGCTGAATCAGAACATCCGCGGCTGTGACGTTTTCATCATTCAGCCGACCTGCCCGCCGGTGAATGAAAATCTCGTCGAGTTGCTGGTGATCATTGATGCCTGCCGCCGAGCCAGTGCGGCGCGGATCACCGCGGTGATCCCGTATTTCGGATATGCTCGACAGGATCGAAAGGATTCCGGTCGAGTACCGATCACATCGAAGCTGATCGCAAATCTGATCGTCGGAGCCGGCGCGCATCGAGTGCTGGCGATGGATCTTCATGCCGCGCAGATCCAGGGCTTCTTCGACGTGCCGGTGGATCATCTTTATGCCGCGCCGATTCTGGATAAGCATTTTCAGTCGATGATGATTCCGGATGAAGATCTTGTCATCGTGAGTCCGGATGAAGGCAGTATCAAGAGAACTCTGCAGCATAAAGAGCATCTCGGTGGCTCGCTGGCCATCGTCGACAAACGCCGAGCCAACGCGCTGGAGACCAAGCAGGCGAACATCATCGGTGGCCCCCTCGAAGGCAAGACAGCATTGATCTTCGATGACATGATCACGACCGCCGGCTCCATCTGTGGCGCCGTTGAAACTGTTCGAGCCAGCGGCGCGCGACGCATCTTCCTCGGCGCGACTCATGCGGTACTCTGCGGCCCGGCCATTGAACGACTTGAGCGAGCACGCGTGGACGGCATCATCGTCACCAACACCTGTCCGATCTCCGCTCAGCATCGACTTCCCAACATGACGGTCGTATCCGTCGCCGAACTCCTCGGCGAAGCCATCCGCCGCGTGCATCGAAATGAATCGGTCAGCTATCTGTTTGACTGACGCTGAGTGCGAGCTTCGGAGAGAATCTGAGGACGGCGTCGACCTGGCAACGCTCGGGCTGGAATGAGGAAACTCAAAGGAATCGCGCCGGCCAACGAATACAATGTCTGCGACGATGAACTCAAATGCCCGCGACGATGTCCCTTCTCCCCGTCGTAAGTGGAGAAGGTGGCCGAAGGTCGGATGACGGGCTTTTCTTGTGATTGCAAGCTTCAAACAATCCCCCTCACCCTTGCCCTCTCCCCCCGAACAGTTACAAACGTTCTGAGGGATTCGTTCGCGGGGGAGAGGGGACAATTCGAAGTCCACATGAACCCCTGATTTCATCCCGAGCGAAGAATAGCAACGCTTGGTCCACCAGCGTGGAATCGCCGGAACTCACTGCGTTCGGTCCGGCCTACGCTCCTCGGGCAACCCGACAAATTCCCGAGTCGTGTTTCGTGGTGCTGTCGACTACCATCCTTGCTTCACGCAGGCAAAGGCTCCACCATCGATCAGCAATGACAAACCGACAATCCAAGCAGGTGAACCCGGACAAGTCTCCCACAACGAAGCGAAGACCTCTGCTTCGCTGGTTGGTGTTCGTGTTGGCGTCTGCGTTGGTTTTTTGGGTCTCGGGCGGCCTGCGGTTTGTTCTTCACCGGATCGTTGAGTCAAAGCTTGAACAACGCGATTACGAGGCCGCAGAACAGTCGCTGGATTGGTGCGACGACTTTGCGTTTCCGAATGGAGAGACGTTTTTTCTGCGGGCCCGAGTTCTTCGCAAGCAACTTCAGGTCAGCGACGTTCCGAAATACCTTAAGATGGCCGCCGATCGGGGATTTGACAAAGAGCGACTCAAGCTGGAACTCATGCTGCTTGAAGCACAGACCGGGCGACTGCAATCGGTCGCGACAGAATTGAGTCGAAGACTTCAGACCGAAGATACCGATGGTCGCGAAATCTGCGAAGCCTACGTCAACGGTTCTCTGATGCAGGGCTCGTATGTCGCTGCGCAGGCGATCTTTGAGGCGTGGGAGAAGGAGTATCCAGACGACCCGCAGCCTCATTATCTGCAGTCACGAATCTACGAACACAAGCAGAATATCGATAAAGCTTCCGAGCAACTGCTTATCGCCTTGTCGAAGAATTCGCGGCACTGGCCGACTCGCTACTCGCTTTCGCGGATGGCTTACGATCAAAACAAGTTTGACGAAGCGTTGAGCCAGATCGAACCAGCAACCGCAATGAAGCACAACGCCGCGCCGCTGTATCAGAAGGCACGATGCCTGCGTGGAAAGGCTCAGTTGGAGCCCGCGAAGCAAATCCTCGAAGAACTGGTGACTCGTCCGCGGGCCGAGATTCTGAAGAGCTTCGCTCTGGTCGCTCACCCCGAACGCGGATATCCCATTGAGTACGAACTCGGACTGATCGAAGCGTCTCTCGAACACCATCAACAGGCAATGAAGTGGCTCGACGTTGTGCTGGAGCATGATCCGAATCATCTGGATGCCCGTTACTCACGCGCCTTGTCGCTGCGGGAGATTGGCGAGTCAGAGAAGGCAGAATCTGAACTCAGGGAGGTCAACCGGATCCGAAATCTGTTACTCGAAGTGGACCGACTAGTGGACCAAATCAACGAATCACCCGATGAGCCGCATCTCGAGGCCCGTTGTCGAATTGGCGAATTGCTTTTGACATACCAGGACGCTCGCCAAGGGGAGTATTGGCTTCATGACACGTTGAATCGAGATCCCAACTACAAGCCAGCTCACAAACTGCTTCACGAGTACTACAAGAAGCTGGCCACGACAAATCCTGAGTGGTCGGCGCTTTCAGAAGAGCACGGCCGAAAATCTCAGGATTAAGTGAACTTTTGTTCATTTCTTTTGCCGAAAGCTCGCAAACTTACGCAGCCTTGTTCGAATTCTGGACAATTTCCTGTCTTTGCTGTTCTTGAGTTCATCCGATCTTTACATTGCTCGAAGTTGGTCCGGCCAAGCCTGCGCTGGGATTTTTTCATTTTTTCTGGAGGTTCACATGATTGTCGCTGCAAGTAGGAAGACTCGAGGCTTTACGCTCATCGAGTTGCTGGTCGTTATTGCTATCATTGCAATCTTGATTGCACTTCTGTTGCCTGCTGTCCAGCAAGCACGAGAAGCTGCTCGTCGAACTCAATGTAAAAACAATCTAAAGCAACTCGGCATCGCGCTTCACAACTACCACGACACGTTCAACTGCTTTCCACCGGCTCACATTCGCACGCAGTCAGCCGTTCCTGCCAACGGTACCTTGACTGGCTGGCGCGGGTTCAGCGTTCATTCGATGCTCTTGCCTTACATTGAACAGGCACCTCTGTATGCATCGATTGACTTCAACACGTACTTTGACGGAAGTGCAGGTAACAATACTGCTCGCCGAACACCGCTGCAGGCCTTCCGATGTCCTTCGGATTCGCCTTTCAAGGCGTCCGTTGAAATCGGAAACAACAACTATCCTGCTTGCATGGGGCCAAACTTCGGTCAGTACGTAACTCCTGTAGGAGTTCGCAACGGGATGTTCAACTTCGACGTAACAACCAGAATGCGTGACATCGTGGACGGCACCACGAACACCATCGCGTTTGGCGAGCAGTTGATCGGCGATAACGACAACACCAGCTATCGCCCGGGCGACGTGGTTCGTGGCATTGCATTCACTGGCAACACCGCACGTCCGACTGCTGCAGAATTGCAGACCTACGGCACTGCATGCGACACGACTGCAGCGAAAGCCAACCACCACAGCCATGGTGGACGAGAATGGGCGATTGGAATGCCAGCTCAGACGCTGTTCAATACAGCAGCAACTCCAAACTGGAAGTTTCCAACCTGCCAGGTGTGCACAGGTTGTGGCTGGATGGATTCACAGGGAGTTTTCCCTGCCCGAAGCCGGCATGTCGGCGGTGTTCAGGTTTGTCTGGGTGACGGTTCCTGCAAGTTCATCTCAGAGAACATTGACCTTGTCCTGTACCAGAACATTGGCTCAATCAATGGCGAAGAAGTTGTAGGAGAGTTCTAGTGGTTCGCTATATCGTCACAGTGTGTGCATTCGCGGTCCTGATGGGCTGCGGTGCAGCCAATATTCCGGAAACCCCCGTGACGCCACCAGCGGCACCGCCTGTCAAGGCAATGCTGGATGATGTGGCAAAGTCCGGTGAGCTGGGTAGTGGAGCCTCCTTGATTCGTGACGCTCTCGAAGCAATGAAGGCAACAGATGCTGCTAAAGCCGAGGAACTCTTGAAAGAGTATGCTGTTCTGGAAGGACTTTCAGATCCTTCCAAGATCAAAGCAAAAGCGAAAGCAATGTCTGACAAGCTCTAATTCGCAACGGCGGATTTTTGCAAATGGAGGCCTCTGGACTACCAGTTCAGAGGCCTTTTTTAATTCACACTCAGGCGGCCAATTTCGATCGCACGTTTTGCCCAGCCAGCGGCTCCGATGAAGCCGGCGTCGCCCCCCAGCGATGCGTATTCGATGGAGATGCGATCGGCGATGCTCACGAAGGTGCGATTACGAAATTCCTGATGCACGCGATGCAGGAACTCGCGCCCGATGGCAGTGTCGTTGCGACCGAAGGTCATTGCCCCGCCCAGCAATACCATCGCAGGATCAATGACGTGGACGGCGGATGTGATGGCAGCCCCAAGATACCTTGCCATCTCCATGATCAATTCCGCAGACAGATGGTCGCCGTGCTCCGCTTCCTCTGCGATCAGTCTTGGCGACAACTCCTGACCATTGGCCAGTTTCGCCCGAACTGAAGTTTCAGCCCCGTCGTCCAGCGCGTCTCGAAAGCGACGGATCAGCGCCGTCGCACTGACGTAGGCTTCAGCCGTGCCAAATTGCCCCGATGTGCAGGGGCGGCCGTTATCCATCTCCAGAATGACGTGCCCGAGTTCCGAACCGTGTGAATGCTCGCCTTCGATAATGTGGTCATCAACGATCACACCGCCCCCGAGCCCCGTTCCGAGTGTATAGAACAGCAGGCTCCGCGCCTTTTTCGCAGAACCTGCCCAGTACTCTCCGTATGCAGCCGCATTGGCATCGTTCTGCAGCGTTGTCGGCAATCCCAGTTCGTCACCGACTCGATCACGAATCGGAAAGTTGGTCCATCCCGGCAGGTTCGAAGGATCGACCAGCATGCCGCCGGGGATATCCATCGTTCCCGGAGTTGCCAGTCCCACGGCCGTGATGTCGGCCACTGTACATTTCGCAGCCTCTATGGCTTTTCGTCCGGCGGTGACCAACTGATGCACGCCGTGATTTGGCCCTTTGTGCGATTCGGTCGGAACACTTGCTGACGACAGCACTTCGCCATCCTGAGTCACCACGCCAGCTTTGACGTTTGTGCCACCGAGGTCCAGTCCCAGATAAAGACGCGTATCGCGTGAGCCGCCCATGATTGCCTCCGTTTTTCGGGCCGGAATTTATTGCGGCCACATACGCGATTGTCTCAGAGCGACCGTCGAACGTAAATGTCGAGCCGACGTTTCTCCCGCGATGCGAATTCTGCTGGAATTGTGGACCTATGGTTCCACGTAGCAGCGGCATCTTGCCGCCGAATGCAGCGGAGCCACGCGGCGGCAAGATGCCGCCGCGACGGTGTGTTCTGACTGATGGCCTCAGTGCGGCTTTGGCACGACGACACACAGGGATCGTGGTTCGATGCGAATTGACACCGGCAGTTGCGGACCTGGATCTCCATCAAACTGGGAGAGACCTCGCACATGGTCACACGACAGAGAGACCTCGGCCGACGAGAATCGCTGGATCTCGCTTGAGCCCATCGGTAATCCCAGCTTCAGCTTGGCGGCATGCCAGAAAATGCTCCAGCGAGTCTTTCCCTGAAAAGCTCGCACATCAAGGAGCCCATCGTCTCCGCGAGCATCCGGAGCAAACGGCAATCCGAAGCCATATCGAGGGATGTTCGTAACGATCAGATGAGTTCCCTCAATCGCGTGCGAACCGTCCGACGTGGCAGCTCGATACGTTTTCGGTCGGCTTCTGAAGAATGCCTTCAGAACGGGAATGACATAACTCATTCGCCGAATCGTCCCTGTCCGCGCGGAGTGAATGGCGTCAACGACTTCTGCATCCAGTCCAACACTGAACATCAGAAGAAATCGCTGACCATTGGCGATTGCAGTGTCCAGCCAGAGCGTTGTGCCAAAGCAAATGGCTTCTGACACCTGCGAACCGCTTCGTTTCATGCCGAGAAACCGAGCGAGCAAATTCTCCGTTCCCAGTGGAAGAACGGCAATCGGTCTTCCGGGATGACGATTCACCACGTCCGCCACGGTTCCATCACCACCAGCCGCGACGATGCAATGAAGAACTCGCTTCGGTCGTCTCGTCGAACTTTCAGCACTCGTCACCGGGAGGCTCTGAGAAAACGAAACTGGCTCCAGGCGTGCTGAGTCGGCCCCGAACTGCTGCTGGATGTACCGATCCATCTTCGGACGATCGTGAAACATCCGAACGAGAAAGCCAGCGGCTCGAAGTCGCTGCGACAGTACGACCAGTTCGCCGCGACCTCGACCAGACCCTGACTTGCGATTCCATTGAATCACGACGACAGAGCGATGATCGAGCGTCGACGAATTCACGATCAGAAGCCCTCAAATGCCAACACTGTTGCCGTGCCGGAGATGTTGACGATGGATGCGAAACTCGAGCCGCAGGCTCACATTGGAGCATTCGCGTAGACCGCATTTGCGGCGGCAACTCCGGCTCCTGGCGACGGGCGACAGTTCTGGCGATTCAGGCACTGTTCGAGAGCTGCGAGGAACAACAGCACGTTGGACTTCTTTGCCGCTTCGCCCATCAAGCCGACACGCCAGACTTTGCCCTTCATCGGACCGAGGCCACCACCGATCTCAATGCCGAACTCATTCAGCAACTGGCCTCGCACAGCCGCATCGTCGACACCGTCGGGAATCAGCACCGAGTTCAGCATTGGCAGCGAAAATCCTTCGGCCACCGAATAACGAATCCCCATCGCGCTGAGCCCCGCTTTGAGCGCGTTGTGATGCAGAATGTGCCGAGCAAATCGGGCTGGCAGTCCTTCCTGCAACACAAGCCGCAGTGCCTGATGCAACGCGTAGTTCATGTTGATCGGAGCGGTATGATGATAGGCTCGGTTGTTGCCCCAGTAGTTTCTCAGCAGACCGATATCGAGGTACCAGCTTGAGACTTTCTTTTTGCGAGCATCCATCACCTCAAGTGCTTTTGGCCCAAAAGTCACTGGCGACAAGCCCGGCGGACATCCGAGACACTTCTGCGATCCACTGTAAGCCGCATCGATCTGCAGGCGGTCAATTTCAACGGGAATCCCTGCGAGAGAAGTCACGCAGTCAACCAGAAGCAACGCGCCGGCATCGTGAACGATCCGAGCGATCTCTTCGAGAGGCTGCCTTGCTCCGGTGCTCGTTTCGGCATGAACGATTCCGACGACTTTGGGTCGAGACTTCTCGATGGCCGCCTTCACTTCTTCCGGAGTGAAGACTTCACCGAATGGACGTTCGATCTTAGTCACCTCAGCGCCGACTCGTTCAGCCACTTCGGCCATGCGACCGCCGAAAACACCGTTGACTCCGACGACCATTCGATCGCCCGGCTCGATCAGATTCACGACACACGTTTCCATCCCAGCGCTGCCGGTGCCGCTGATGGCCATCGTCATGTGATTCGTCGTCTGAAAGACTTCACGAAGCATCGACTGCACTTCGTCCATGACCTTCAGAAAGTACGGATCAAGGTGTCCCACCGTCGGCGCAGCCATGGCGGAGAGAACCGAAGGATGAATATCGCTGGGCCCAGGGCCCATGAGAATTCGCTGAGGCGGGGAAATCTGTGGCACGATCATGGCAAGGTTCGCAGAGGCAATTCGAAGTAAAAACGAACGACTCTCGCCATGTTACCAATTTGCTGACTCTTACGCGAATCCAGGCCGACGTCACGTTGAGGGCCTCAATCAGATTTCAGGCCCCGTCTGCACAGGCAGGCGACGGCTTCACAAAGCGATACCTGCATTACATCTCGCCCGGCACTTCTCCTCCTTCTCGCGTTCCGGAGTTTCGCCAGACCTGCAGATCCACATTTGACGAGACGAATCTCGAACTGCCATCCATCATCGCTACATTCACACCACCTGTGTGGTAACTGCGACTGGTGAAGACCGTGTAAGTTGGGGATGTGACGGTCAGTCCTAAACGACTGCTCGTAAAGTCACAATCCACGATCCGTCCGCCAACGTTCACTGGGATGACCGTATTCGGAGTGAACGTGTGCGAGATGCCGGTATGGAGAATGATGCCATTCACCCATTGCGTATGGCCGATCCTTTCGGTCATCGTCCCTCCAAGGGCAAGTACGTCTGCCGGGGTGTTCGGAATTGGCGCGCCGACGGTACTCGGGTTGAGCCCATCCCGGAATGAAGCCTGATAAGCCTTCACCTCGCCGAGCCCGACGGTATTGCTGAGCCCGTCGGTGAAGTCCGCGGTTTTCATGAATCGATTGACGGCAAAGGCACCGTTTCCAGTCTGCCCCGAAACGGGATCGAACTGAAACCACGTTCCGGAACTGACACCGTAGTTGATTGGGTAATGGACTATGCTTGGATTGGATTCGTTTGCTCTGTCATTCACTTCGCTTGGGCAAAGAAATGTGGGGACTCGAACCCTCGCAACTTGCGGTTGGACAGAGAACGGACGACTGAAATCGATCAGATTGGAAAGGTTTGACTGCTCGAGGTATGGCAGCAAACATGCCTGGGCGGAAAAACTCTCGGAAACTTGTGTCCGACTGATGATGCAAACCGATGGGTATCGTCCGAAAGTGCTCTCGTAATTGTGAAGTGCCAGGGCGATCTGCTTCATGTTATTCTTGCAGCTCGTCCGGCGTGCGGCCTCCCGAGCCGCCTGGACCGCAGGCAGCAGCAACGCGATCAGGATTGCAATGATGGCAATGACCACCAGCAGTTCAATAAGCGTGAAACCTCGACGAGATGCATGGATGTGTCGCATGATTGATGCTCGCATTGAGAACGAATGGAATGATCTCGAAAATATAGGATCTCCCCACGAGTTTTCCATGTTTTTTCACAGTTTGCGGCAGGCAAATCGTGCACACCATGAAACAGTCATCACGCTGATTTCTGAGGCAAAACTGAGAATTCCTTGCGGGAAAATTCTCCCAATTTCGTACATTGTGCTCAGAACGCTCTGCCGCCTTGTCATGAGGCCGGGGGTGTCAACAGAAATGTCGCACATGTTGAGAGTGCAGAAAGCGACTGAACAAGAGGTTTGTGATGGCCAATGAAGCTGAGTCAATGACAATCGTCGAACCGAAGAAAGTCGTTCGCAAAGCGATCGGACCAAAACTGCGAATCCTCTTCAACGTCATCATCGCTTTGCTTGCCGTCATGGGAGCCAACAGTGCCTATCTGAGCGGTGTGACGTTCCTCGAATGGTGGAAGGGCCAGACGTATCAGGACCATTTCTACCTGCAGATGTTTCTGGTCCACATCGTTCTCGGCATTGCCATCGTCGCGCCGTTTTTGGTGTTTGGCATCGTCCACATGCGGAACACGAAGGATCGAAAAATCCGACGTACCGTCAACATTGGCTATGCGTTGTTTGGCTTCTGCCTGCTGGTGCTGATCTCGGGATTTCTGCTGCTTCGCATCGAAGGAGTCTTCGATCTGAAAAGTCCCACGGGTCGATCCATCGTCTACTGGGCTCATGTCGGCGCGCCGATCGTCGGAGGCTGGCTGTATTGGATGCATCGCCTTGTCGGACCGAAGATGCGCTGGAAGCAGGGGCTGGCCTGGGCTGGATTCGCAGGCTTGACGGCCGTCGGAATGATCTTTCTTCAGGCACAGGATCCCCGAAGCTGGAACGTCACGGGGCCAAAGGAGGGCACGAAGTACTTTGAGCCGTCGCTGGCTCGAACCGCAACGGGCAACTTCATTGACGCGAAGACGCTCGATATGAACGACTACTGCCTGAAGTGCCACAAGGACGCTCACGACGACTGGGCCAAGAGCGCGCATCGATTCAGTTCATTCAACAACCCTGCGTATCTCGCGAGCGTCGCCGAGACTCGCGAAGTCTCAATGCAGCGAGACGGACACGTAAAGGGTTCTCGATTCTGCGCAGGCTGTCACGACCCGGTCCCATTCTTCAGCGGCGCGTTCGACGATCCGAAGTTTGACATGCTGAATCATCCAACGTCGCAGTCGGGCATTTCATGTACGGTTTGCCATGCCATCACGCATGTCAACAGCAACGAGGGCAATGCGGACTACACAATTGAAGAGCCAATTCATTATCCATTTGCCAAGAGCGACAGCGAGTTTCTGCAGTGGGTGAACAACCAGCTTGTGAAGGCCAAGCCTTCGTTCCACAAGAAGACGTTCCTCAAGCCTCTGCACAAAACGGCTGAGTTCTGTGGTGCCTGTCACAAGGTCAATTTGCCATTCACGCTGAATCACTACAAGGAATGGTTGAGAGGTCAGAACCACTACGATAGCTGGCTGCTGAGCGGTGTTTCCGGCCACGGTTCCCGCAGCTTCTACTACCCGGAGACAGCTCAGGTGGACTGCAACGGCTGCCACATGCCTCTGGAAGAATCATCAGACTTTGGAGCAAAGTTCTTTGATGACTCGGGCAAGCTGAAAACTCACAACCACCTTTTCCCATCGGCGAACTCCGGACTCAACTGGCTCACGCACAACGATGATGTCGTGAAAGCACATGAAGAATTCCTCAAGGGAACCATGCGAGTGGACATCTTCGGCGTTCGAGATGGTGGGACCATCGACGGCACGTTGACGGCCCCACTTCGACCGACGGTTCCGACGCTGAAACCAGGCAACACGTATTTGCTGGAAACGGTGATTCGAACGCTGAAGCTGGGGCACCACTTCACTCAGGGAACGACCGACTCCAACGAGGTCTGGCTTGAAGTGTCCGTCAAGTCCGGAGATCAATGGATCGGTGCCAGTGGCCAGATGAAGGAAGACAACAGCGTCGATGAATGGTCTCACTTTGTCAACAACTTCATGCTCGATCGCCACGGCAATCGAATTGATCGACGTAACGCTCAGGACATTTTTGTTCCGCTGTATGTGCATCAGATTCCGCCAGGAGCGGCTCAGAATGCACATTACAAATTCAAACTTCCTGAGACCGTTACGGCCCCGGTCAGTGTGAAGGTGCGGCTGCTTTATCGCAAGTTCGATTCGATCTACATGGACTTTGTGGATCGCAAGACGAAAGAGCTGGGACGTCCAATTCGCGGTCATCAGGAAGGCAAGCCATATCGAAACGAACTGCCAATCAAGGTTCTGGCGGAAGATGAAGTCATCTTTCCTGTGGAAGGTGTTCAGGCGGAAGTGGTCAACAAAGATCGTGACATCCCGCCGTGGCAGCGATGGAACGATTATGGCATCGGCATGTTTTTGAAAGAGAAAAAGGCGGCGCTGCGTCAGGCGACCGAAGCATTTGCGAAGGTCGAAGATTTCGGGCGTTTTGATGGTCCGTTGAATCTGGCACGAGTCCTGCTGATGGAGGGTCAGCTTGATGCTGCTTCGGAAGCTTTGCAGCGAGCGGCCTCTCATAAAGATCCTCCAGCTCCGCCGTGGGTTGTGGCTCGCTTCAGCGGGATGATCAATCGTCAGCAGGGCAAACTGGAAGAAGCTGAGCAGAACTTCCGGCAAGTGCTGGAGTTCAGGACCGAGGAGACCGTTCGTCGCAAGTTCGATTTCAGTCTGGATTATGAGGTGATCAATCTGCTCGGCCAAACGATCTACGACCGAGCGATGAAGATCTATGATCCGGCCCGCAAGGAAGAACGAAATGCCAAGCTCCGCGAGGCGGTTGAGGTCTTCCACCGCACGCTGAAGATCGATTCGGAAAACGTCGACGCTCACGCCAACCTGCATAGCCTGTATGCGGCTCTTGGTGAAACGGAACTCGCCACGAAACACCGAGCGCTTCATGAGAAGTATCGCGTGGACGATGTGGCTCGCGGAGAAGCGGTCAGCAAGGCTCGACAGAAGTACCCGGCGGCTGACTTCGCTGCAGAACCGCTGGTGATTTATGA
This sequence comes from Ottelia alismoides, assembly GCA_037367405.1. Taxonomy (NCBI): domain Eukaryota; kingdom Viridiplantae; phylum Streptophyta; class Magnoliopsida; order Alismatales; family Hydrocharitaceae; genus Ottelia; species Ottelia alismoides. The sequence continues at coordinate 1,532,055 of JAZKJV010007224.1, read as the reverse complement.
TCTGCAGAGATCCTCTAACGCAACAGGAGCCTCAGCAAAAACGGAACCCGCAGGATCCGTTACCAGCGACGAGATGCCATCTGGCGCAGAGGACTAGCCGGGCAGTTGACGAGCGTTGTTTCTCGGATCATTCAGAGTCCTGCATTCGATGGGCAGGAGGCTTTGGTTGTGGAAGACAAAGTTCCCATGCCTCGTCTGCTCTATCCGGTCCCACTGTTCGTTCCTTTGGCCATTGCGAACTTTGGACTCCTGCTCTGCGTCCCTCAGTCCCTCATTGGATGACTCTCTGGTACTTGGTGCAGTTCTGGCCGCGTATTTCCAAGCAGCAGAGTTCGGAGCTGATTGCATTGGTGGTGCTGGAAGTTGTTTGCGGATTGATATTCTGCTTCTTCGCAGCAGTAATGGTTCGCAACGCCATCCGAATCTACAAGTCAGGATTCGACACGTCCCGTGTCGCTGGAAGTCCGCAAGTGTATCGCTGGGGAGCGGCTACTCAGTTCCTGGCTTTCGTTCTGCTGGAGATTTTCTATCTCTACCAGCAACCTTCGATTTCAATGATCTTCGCCACGGCATACTTTGTCATGTCATTCGCCGGATTGTCAGGCACAGTGTGGTGGGCGGCTTCACGCGTCCTTTCGATCGATTCGCAGGAAGCAAGATCGCAGGCCAAGTCGATTTCCGGCGGATGATGTGTTGGAAAGTCCTTTTGCTAAAGCATGATTGAGACATCTGTGATCTCGCCACTTGCAGTTCAGGCCAGATAGGGCCGACACATCCTCGGCCGGGGCTGTGATGGGGTGTTGATTTCGTCGTTTCATTAGCCGCAGGGCGCTAACCCACGGTTGAATTTGCGGCTTTTTTTTGCAGTAAAAACCGGACGCTAGCGCATACCGGCTGATGAAATCAACAGCCTGCTACTGATGAATTCACAGCCTCGCAGGGCCTGAGACACAAACAATCAATGCCGAGACTATCTCGACAAAATGTGAATCCCCGTCGACTTCGCTGGTCCCGAGGTTCGTGATCGGGTTGCGAGGTCGTTGCAGACTTTAACCTGTGTGATTGTAGGGGTTCTGCCGATGTGCGAATTGGAGCGTGGCAATTCTCCCCATGTGCAGCCGGACTTCACTGACGTTGTGCTCGTTACAGGTCCGACAAACCTGATTCTTTTGAATCAGCAAAGGCTGTGAACCATCGACGGACGATAAAAGACTGAGAGCGGATCGCTCTGCTTCTTTCGAAGAAAACCGTTACCCATACGGTTTCCAGCTGTCGCCGTCATCGTTCAACCCCCTCTGAACGGTGACGGCGATTTTTTGTTGTTGGTGAACAACGGATGTCAATCACCTGACCGTCTTTGGGAACAACATCAGGGGACTGATGCAGCGGTATCCCAACAATGTATTCGAGCTTGTAATGTACACCAGCGTTGCAAGTACCAGCCGGTTGACACCGGCCGCTTACCAGAGTCGTCTCTTTTGTTTGCGTCGCTGCTTTGCGGGAGGATCGTGATGAATCGTCGCAAGCGTCCGCCGGAAGGCCGCTCATTCGCGGTGTCGACGTTTCGAGATCCGGCATCATGGCTCACCGGCTTCCTTGCCTATCTGGACGCCGAATGCGGCATGTCGAAGAACACGATTGCCGCCTATCGAAGAGACCTCGACCGCTTCTTCACGTGGAATCGAGACAACGCCCGAGCAGGTGTCCATGACATCGGCGTGCCAACCATCACGGCGTTCCTTGAGTTCCTTCAGACACTGGACCTCGCAGCCAGCAGCATCGGCCGCAACCTGGTCGCTGTGCGAATGTTCTTTCGTTACCTGATGCTTGAGGGTGTCGTTGCCGAAAGCACGGTTGATCTGGTCAGTTCGCCGAAGCTCTGGGAACGACTTCCAAAGGTGCTCAGCCCCGACATGGTTGACTCGCTGCTGAATGCTCCGGAAGGACCTGTGGATCGATACTACCGTCGAGATCGTGCGTTGCTGGCCGTGATGTATGCAACAGGCTGCCGAGTGTCCGAAGTTGTCGGACTGAAGCTGCAGGACGTGCAACTGGATGAGAGTTACTGCCGATGCACCGGCAAAGGGAACAAGCAGCGTCTGGTGTCGCTGAATCCAGTCGCTGTCGACGCCATTCGTCGATATCTGGAGGTGGAACGCGGCGACCTTGTATCGGTCGCGGGGGATGACACGGGCTATCTGTTTCTGACCCGCAGCGGTCGTCCGCTCAACCGAGAATCCGTTTGGTCACTGGTGCAGCGTTATGCCGCTCGCGTCGGCTGCGCGAGCGAAGTCAGCCCGCACACGCTTCGTCACAGCTTCGCGACACACCTTCTGGCCGGCGGCGCCGACATTCGAGCGCTCCAGGAAATGCTCGGCCACTCCAGCATCCGCACCACTCAAATCTACACTCATGTCGAACATAGTCGTCTAAAAGCTGTCCATAAACAGTGCCATCCGCGCGGGTGATGTTGACCGGGGCGACGTGCTGTTCCCTCATTACCAGGGTATGCTGATCTGGCCGATCAGGGATCGTGCTGTGCAGCTACGTCTGCACAAGTCCCGATGTCCAGGTGCTTCCCGATCCGATCAGGATCACGGGCAGCCAGGCAGCCAGGTCGGCTGGCATCAGACCTTCTCGACCCATCGCGAAGCAGGCTTCAGTGACTCCGTAGAGAACTCCCAGGACCGTCGCACAGGTGGCCATGTTGGCGATCAGGCTGTGCGATTCCTTTCGGAACACGAGCGGCAGTGCAATCGCGATGTTGAGCAGACACAGGATGGGGCTTGTCAGTCGTGTATGCAGCGCGACGCTCTGAGAGCGAACAGGAACAATTCCGGTGGCAGGAGTCTGAATTCGCTGCAACAACTGCATCGAAGAAAGGAATCGAAGGTTACGGCCGCGGTTGTAGAGCTGGTCGAAGCTGACTTCGGACACGATGAAGATATCACGACCATTTGAGCGAGGAATGACTCGTCGCTGGCCTTCATCTGTCAGCGTTTCCATCAGGATCGAAGCATCGAACTCGCCGCGAAGATTCCTGAGAAGCCAACCTGATGGATGCTTTGGGGTCTCTTCAATGAAGATGGCTTCTTCTGCAGTCAGCGTTGTCATCTGACGAGCCAGTTCCGGTTCGGGAATCTGAAACGTGGCATCCTTGAGCGTCTGCGAATTCACCAGAACCTGTTCGCCGGCAATGAACATCAGATAGTTCGAGTAGTCATAAACCGGCTCAACCTTCTGCACGGACGCCAGCTCACTTCCTCGCGGAGTCTGCAACTGTACAGCGATCGCCGGCATGATGAATTCCTGGTTGGCGATTAACGCCAGGTTCAGGATGCCCGCCGAAATCAGCAGCGGTCGAAGTAAACGAAAGGCAGGGATGCCCGCCGCAAGGATCGGAAACGTCTCGGAATTCTTTCTCAGCAATCCAAGGACCGTGATCACGGATACCACGATCAGAATCGGACCAGCAAGCCCGAAAAACTCAAACGCGCGATAGGCATAGAACTCTGCAATGCTTATAAACAGTTGCGAGTTCGACGAGACGTTCTCCTGGAAGTCGTCGATGTTTGTGAACAGGTCGAGAACCACGTATAGACCGAATGCCGCAACGAAAAACACGATGAACGTGTGAATCAGTCGGCCAAGGAGGTATCGGTCAAATGTCGTAAGCATGTCGCGTCATACGAGCACGTGGTTTCAGAATCCATTCAAACTCCGCATTACAGTTCAAGTCGAGCAAACAGGTCAAGGTGGGTTCGTTTGTGGCTGTAACCCAAAGCGGAGCAACGCTTTGAGAACTGCATCGCAGACGAGTGCCAAACCCGAAGACCTGACGACTGCGACACTAGGCAATTTAGGCTCCCCCCGGAGACTCGTGGCGATGGGCAACAAAAAAGCCCGGACTTCCGATTGTCCGGGCTTCGATTCAATCGTCTGAATCATTCGTTCCGTCTGGATCAGCCTTCGCTGTTGACCAGATGGATATCGAAGATCAGGACGGAGTTCGGTTCGATCCCTGGTCGGCCTTCTTCACCGTATGCCAGATCGCTTGGGATGAACAGTCGATAGTGAGCGCCGACTTTCATCAACTGCAGAGCTTCCGTCCAGCCCTTGATCACGCCGGTAACTGGGAACGGAATCGGATTGTCGGTCTCTGCAGGTTCTTTTCCTTCATACGTCCCATCGAACGATTTTCCGTTGATGAAGGTGCCGCGGTAGTGAGCGGTCACGGTGCTGTCTGTCGTCGGAGTTGCTCCGTTGCCTTCTTTGATCACGATATACTGAAGACCAGACTTCGTGACTTTGACCCCTTCTTTCTTCTTGTTCTCGTCGAGAAACTTCTTGCCCGCTTCGAGGTTCTTCGTGGCGGCGGCAGCGGTCTTGGCCTTCATTTCCTTGTCGAGTGCCGTAAAGACTTCCTGCATCTGTTCAGGCGTTAGTGCGTTTTCCTGACCTGCCAGAGCGGCGGCGATTCCCTTGGCGATGAATTCGGGATCGAGATCGAGTCCCTTGTTCTTAATGTCGGTTCCAATGTTAAAGCCAATGATGTAGCTGGCTTTGTCTTTGTTCGATGAGAACTCAGGAGCCTTCGCTTCGTCGGCCTTCTTTTCAGTACCATCCTGAGCAGAGGCGAATGTGGAGAGTGTCATAGCAATCAGCATCGCGGGGAGAATTCGGCGGATCAACATGTTGGAACGAACTCCGGGTTCGGCAAGTACACGGCGTACCGCCGCAGGATCGAGAAATTGCTGCCCAGGTGAACACTGCCTGGCAGTGCAGTCGAATCAATCAGGGGAGGATGCGAGGAGGGACGCGTCGTCCATTGTCAGATCGCCGCAGAAAACCGTGACTATGACGACTTTTTCCGGCGTTTCAATGAGCCACAATCGAATTGCCGGCTGAGCCTCAAAAGACAGACTTTGGAGTACTTGCTACACTCTTCGCATGGCCGGCGCACGATGTCGAGCGGTCGATCGATCATGTGGATGGATCTATCGTGGCGAACCGGTGTGATTGTGGATTAGAAACCCCTGGCTGCGGGTTTCGCCTTACTGGGTGAGATATGCGATTTCGTTGTCTTTTGGTGTTGTTGATTGCGTGCTCTTTTTCTGTCTTCGGTACCGCCGGCGACTGGCCGTCATGGCGAGGTCCAAACCGGGACGATGTGAACACGGAAACCGGCCTGCTGAAGAAATGGCCGGAAGGCGGACCTAAGAAGCTTTGGACTTCGACCGATGCTGGTCTGGGATATTCCGGCTTCGCAGTGGTCAGCGATGTTCTTTACACGATGGGCTCTGACGGCAAGACCGACAGCGACAATGATTTCGTGATCGCCATCAACACTTCGAATGGCGAGAAGATCTGGCAGACCAACATCGGAAAGTACCTCGACAACGGCTGGGGCGGCGGACCTCGTTGCACGCCCACAGTCGCCGGAGATGTCCTCGTCGCAATCAGCGCGCGAGGAGACGTGGTTTGCCTGTCGACAAAGGATGGCGCTGAAAAGTGGAAGGCCAGTTTGACTGAGATGGGGGGACAGGTTCCAAACTGGGGCTTCTGCGAATCTGCTTTGATCGACGGTGACAAGGTGATTGTGACCCCGGGCGGTCCTGACGGCACCGTGGCTTGTCTGAATCTGGCCGATGGCAGGCCGGTCTGGCGATCCAAAGAACTGACTGAGTTCGCTCATTATTCGTCAGTGATCAAAGTCAATCACTTCGGCAAAGACATGTACATACAACTGACGGAGAAGAAGGTCTTCGGGCTCAATCCATCTGATGGAGCTCTTCTGTGGCAGCATGATTTTCCAGGTCGTGTGGCCGTGATCCCAACTCCGATCTACAAGAATGGTCAGGTCTATGTGACTGCTGGATACGGTGCCGGTTGCATGCTGATCAACGTGACCGCCAACAACAAAGTTGAGAAGATCTACGAAAACAAGATCATGAAGAACCATCACGGTGGCGTCGTGTTGATCGGCGATCATCTCTATGGTCACAGTGACGACCGCGGAATTACGTGTCAGGATTTTGCTTCCGGCAAAGACGTGTGGAGCGACGCCAAGAAGAATGACAGTAAGGGAGCCGTGGTGGCTGCAGACGGAATGCTGTACTGTCTGAGCGAAAACGCAGGCGAGTGTTTCCTGGTGGAAGCAACGCCGAACAGCTACAAGGAAGTCAGCCGCTTCACGCTGGATCCACAAACAAAACAGCGAAGCCCTCAGGGACGCGTTTGGACTCATCCTGTGATCGCGAACGGAAAACTGTACCTGCGAGATCAGGAGATCATCTGCTGCTACGACATCAAACAGTGATCGCGTTCGGACACTGCGTGAAGGACGCTCAACTCAATTGCCACTGGAAACGAAAACGCCCGACTGCAAGGTCGGGCGTTTTGTATTTCGGTCAACTCAGTCTGAGCTTACATCAGTCCATGAAGATTCGCTTGTAGCCCTGGAACATGCAGTCCAGCAAATCGCGGCCCTCTTCGGTCGCTCGGTAGCGAATGAAGCCTTCGCCTGTCTCAGCGTCCGGCATCACGATTCGAACATTGTCGGTTTCGCTGTACATCCAGGCTTCTTCCTGGAACAACTCGAAGACGCGATGCAGAGCTTTCTCAGACGCCGGCAGAAAGACTTCGCCATCAAGGAACAGTTGGTAACCGTACTCTTCCAGCTTTGGCCAAGGCAACCCGGTCGATGTGCCGCGATAGTAGGGTTCGAGCACCGAGTGATCGTCCGGCTTCACGTTTGGATTGTGAAGCATGTCGATCGCGTTCCAGGGGCAGATCGTCAACTGGTAGAAGTCACTGCTGTCATTGGGCGACCGATAGCACATCTGGCAACCAATGCAGCGAGTCGTGTCGATCTGGTGGTAGCTCTCGGACGGAACCGGGCTCACAACTTCATAGATGCAGTCGACCGGACAGACTGACGCGCAGGAATTGCACGACGTGCAGTTGTCCTTGTTGATGACATTGATGTAACGAGTTTCCTTCTTCCGGTCAGACTGTCGAGTCCGGAAGTAGTCTGTCATTGAAATCGTCATCGATCTGCCCAGATGTTCAGGTGACAAAGGAGCCACAAAGTCGTCAGATGATGGTACCGCACAGCGTTTGGTCCGGCAGGGTTGATCGGCGATTTTCGAAGCTGTGGCCCACCTTTTCCTGACGCTGGGAAGACGATTGGACGATCCTGTCTGACCGATTTGCTCGGCCATCGCTTTCGAAACTTCGAGCAATCGGTGTTCTCAACATCGTGGAGCCGTCGACGAATCGCTCACTGTTTGCCTTGCTGATATCTTACAGGACCAATCGTTTGCTTCGTGATGTTGAGCCCAAACTGAAAGGCAATCCCTGTGACGTCTCTGACCGGCCAATCGTTTCTCTGTTTCGTTGGTGACGACTACGAAGATCTGGAAGTCTGGTATCCCAAACTGCGACTCATCGAAGCCGGCGCTGCGTTTCATCTGGCAGGACAGGAGGCCGGGAAGAAATACATCGGCAAGAATGGCTATCCCTGTGTTTCTGACATCGCCATCAAGGGGCTGAAGGCATCCGACTACAACGGAGTCATCTGTGCTGGTGGCTGGATGCCGGATAAACTCCGCCGCGACCCGGAAGTGTTGCGGCTGATTCGCGAATTCGCCCAGCAGAACAAACTCATCGCGGCTGTCTGCCACGGCGGCTGGATGCCGATCTCGGCAGGTGTCTACAAAGGCGTCAAAGTCACGGGCTCACCAGGTATCAAAGACGACCTGATCAACGCTGGCGCAATCTTTGAAGATGCTTCCGTTGTTGTCGATCGAAATCACGTGAGCAGCCGCAAACCAGATGATCTTCCGGACTTCTGCAAGGGGATTCTGCAGGTCTGCGGAACAAATACCTGAGTAGTTGAAAAAACTGCAGTAGCTTGTGCCGTTTCTGTCAGAGCGATTGTTTTCTCATCTGAATCCTGGCCATGAATGCGGACGTCTCACAACCTGAAGCAGCTCATTCAGAAAGCGATCACGCATCTCCCCCTTTAGTTGCTGGATTTTCGAAGTATTGGGATGTCTATTTGCCGTTAGGCATCAGTTCTATTCCCGCGGGCTGTTTCAAACTGCTGCGACTTGCGATGGCCGGTGCAGACCAACCTGGTGCTGGCATCGCAACCTGGCAAATCGTGACGATGATCGTCCTGCAAACTGTCGGCGTCATTGCCATGGCAGTGGTGATTCTGCTTCGCATGGAGATGGGACTTGCACAGCTAAGGCTTCGTTCCGAGAACCAGGTCCCGAAATGGCGTCGGCTGTGTCTGATCTTCTCCATTATGTGTCTCGCGTACTTCGATATTTGCCTGAATGTCGGCCTTGGATTCAACGGCGCGGGGACACTCATTGCCGTCGCCGTCATTTGGTATCTGGTCTACCTTCTCGGTATTCGCCTCACGTTTTTCAGGCTGCATTCGTCGCAGATGGAATAGATTCCACATCGGCATCAGAACTGCCGCTGGCAATGGCTCAGAAATTCCGAACCTGCACCCATTCCGAACGCCGTAACTCTACCGATTCACGCGATAGAACTTCGTGTCGACATGCGGCTTCTGTCCGGTAATCATCTCCGCGACTAACTTGCCGGTGCCGGTGCCCATGGAGATACCCAGCATGCTGTGACCAGCGGCGATCCAGACGTTGCTGTACTTCGGCGAACGATCGATATACGGAATCCCGTCAACCGTCATCGGACGCCAGCCGCACCATTCTTCTTCAACCGGATCCGCTGTGGGCTCGTGCAAATACTCCGCCGCGCCTTTGCGAAGATAGTTCAGACGCTGGCGATTGAGCGAATCGTCATAGCCAGAGAACTCCATCGTACTGCCGACTCGATAGCCTTCGTCGAACGGAGTGATCGCGACATGGCACTCTTCCAGAATCATCGGATACTTCGGACACAGTTTCGGTCGAGCCATCGTGATCGAATACCCCTTGCCCGGCTGAATCGGCAGCTTCACGCCGAGCGACTCGTTCAGCAACGGTGTCCACGCGCCGGTGGCGATGACGAATTCATCCGCAGTGATCGTTTCTCCATTGGTCACGACGGCAGAAGCTGTGCTGCTATTGCCGGTGAGGCTTTTCATCGCCGTTTTTTCCAGCACTCGTACTCCGGCGGACTCAATGATTCGCCGCAGTTCGCTCATCAGCTTGCTCGGACGCAGATGAGCATCGCATTTGTACAACCACGCTCCTGCCAATCCCGGCTTCAAGGCCGGTTCGAGCGTCGTGAGTGCCTTGCCATCGATCGGCTCAGCAGCCATATCGAAATGCTGCTTCAGCCACGCATCAACCGGTCGATACTCGTCAAACTCATGCTGGTCTTTGAAGACGAACAGCAGCCCGTCTGTCTTCCATTCGACCTGCATGTTCTGTTGCTCAAACACTTCGCGATACAATTGAGCCGATGACTGCAGCAGCGGATGACACGCCTGACCTGCTTCCATCATGTTGCGAGCATTACATCGCAGAGCAAACTTGATCAGCCACGGAGCCAGTGAAAAGATCTTCGCCGGATTAATTCGCAGAGCCGTTTCTCGGCTCAGCATGCCCTTGATGGCTTTCGACAACTGACCAGGACGAGCCAGCGGGATCACATGGCTGGGACTGACATAGCCGCAGTTTCCGTGCGACGCTGCCTTGCCAAAGTTGCCCTGATCGATCAGCGTCACTTTGCGGCCGGCCTGAGCCAGGTACCAGGCCGTGAAGCCTCCGATGATTCCACCACCAACGACGACCGTATGCTTCTGAGTTGTCATGTTCGAATTCCCGCGCGAAACGGGTCTGAAGGCTGAAGAATGAGATTGGCTTCGCCGGTCACCCAGGCAGAGCCGGTAATGGTGGGGATGATCACAGGACCAGTTGCTTCAGGAATCGTTGTTGCGTCCGGCTGCCAGCTTCCTTCGAAGATGCTGCCCACGATGCTCTCCTGCCGCCACGTCGCACCGGCGGCCAGCTTTCCATCTGCCGCGAGACACGCCAGCTTCGCGCTGGTGCCGGTTCCACAGGGAGATCGGTCGTAAGCGCCGCCGGGGCACATGACAAAATTCTGACTGTCCGACGCGGCCGATGTCGGAGGCCCGAACAGTTCGATGTGATCAATCAAACCGCCATTGGCTCCGGTGATGCCGTCTCGCTCCAAAGCCGCGCGGATGCGAAGAGTGAAGTCGCTCAGTTCCTTCCAGTCACTCAGCTTCAGATCCTGACCATGATCGCTGACCAGAAAGAACCAGTTGCCGCCCCAGGCGATGTCACCATGGACGACTCCATGACCAGGCACATCCACGGGAACAGCTTTGCGATATCGCCACGACGGCACGTTGCGAACCGACGCGCGGCAGTCGTCGAGAAGAGTGGCCGTGACGACACCGACAGGCGTTTCAATGCGATGCGAACCAGGACCGAGCTGCTTCATCCACCCGAGCGTCACGATCAGTCCGATCGTTCCGTGCCCGCACATGTGAAGGTAGCCGGTGTTGTTGAAGAAGATGATGCCCGCCGCACAGGTCGGATCCGTCGGCTTGCAAAGCAGTCCGCCGACCAGAACGTCGGACCCGCGAGGCTCGTTGATGACGGCTGATCGGACATCATCGAATCGATCTCGGAAGATCGCCAGCCGTTCCGCCAGCGGGCCGTTGCCCAGATCAGGTCCGCCGTCCACGATAATGCGAGTCGGTTCGCCGCCGGTGTGGGAATCGATCACACGAATATTCTGTGCAGGCACAGGCTCAGGCTTTCCCGAAGATCATTGCTTTACCGCGGCCCACGTTCAGTCGCAGGTTCGAATCAACCGCCGTATTTGACAGCATTGTGAAGACGCGACGACGACCCGTCGAGGCTTGATGTGTTCGATTCCCCGGAATGCAATCATCAGGAAGCGATCAACCGACTTTGAGAGCGCGTTTTCACATGTAGCCGGATTCGTCAGCATTCGGACGCGAAGGGGAACTCTTACGAATTCTGCTACAGCTCAAATTGAAGACTACGAGAGACACAGCACTAAACCGGCTCATCGCGGCCCGGGCGCTTGAGTGAATGAGGCTCGCAGATCGGGCCGTACATCTCCGGTCTGCGGTCGGCCATGCGATCGATCAGATGTTTGCCGGGGACTCGCACGATTCGCTTCGTTCGAGCGACCTGAGGATCAATGTCGGCTCGCAGAATACCGGGCTTGTCGTGATCCAGCGATTCCATCGTCGCTCCGACAGGACTGCAGATGCGACTCTTCCCGATGAAGTGAAAACCGTTCTCATCGCCGACTCGATTCACAGCGGCAAAGTAGACACCATTCTCCATCGCGCGGCAGTTGGTGGAGAACTCCGCCATGTACGCTCCACCCGGAGGCCAGTTTGTGGGCAGAACAATCAAATCGGCTCCGTGGATGGACAGAACCCGAGCCGCCTCCGGGAACCCGCCGTCATAACAGATCAGCATTCCGATCCGAATGGCACCAGCTTCAAACACTTCAAACGGACGATCTCCCGGTGTTGTAAAACGATCAACCCCGAGATACGGCAAGTGCACTTTTCGATAGGAACCAATCAACCCGTCAGGCCCTATCAGCACCGCCGTGTTGAAAACGTCTGAGCCGGATTTTTCGAGCATCCCAAAGACGACAAATGTTTTCAGCTCTTTGCACAACCGGGCGATTCGATCTGTCGAAGGGCCGGGGACTGTTTCAGCAAACTTCCGCGCGTCTTCCAGCGAATCGAAGCAGTAGCCTGTCGTGTAGCATTCCGGGAAGATAGTCAGTTCGGTGCCCTGAGCGACTTCGTCCCGAAGAGTCTGCTCCAGCCGAGCGATGTTTCCTTCCACGTCGCCGATGGTGACGTCCGTCTGGATTCCCGCAATTCGCATGTCCGCACTTTCCATTTCTGCCAGGTGAATCAGGCTCCTGCAGAATCTGCCGAGCCCCAAATGGCTGTCACCGAGGATGATGAAAACCTGTAACGATGACAACGATTCTATGAAATCTACAGGCCAGCATCGCCGATGCAATCGAAGGACGAACAGGACGCGCCGGAAGCAGGCGTGTTCTCCATCGATGGTGATTGAACGCCGTCGACCTGATACTGCTGAATGAAGGTAGAAATCCGTGAAGACATCCTCACGAACATCCGGAATCCTGTTGTCGCTTGTGGCCTGCGTTGCTTCAAGTGCCCTCTTCAGCGGTTGTCAGACGACGATCGGTGGCCAGACACTTCCGTCTCCAGACTACCTGAACGACGACGTTCAGTACTTCCCTGCTGGCCCGGAAAACAAACTGGCGAACCAGATCGAAGCATCCAAGAAACAAGCTGCTGAGAAGCAAAAACTTCAGCAGGGATTCTGACCCCAATATCGAAGCCTCGCAGGTCCGGCGAGCAATCTTTTCAACATCCGAAAGCTCGACTGTCTCGAACAGTTGAGCTTTTCGCGTTTGTTGGTTCGTCCTTTCCCGTTGCGAAACACTCGCGCTACCGCTTGCGATGGCAACACCGATTTAGCGATCGTTCTCGTCATCCCAGCTTTCGTTTTCCTCTTCGAGCTGTCGAATGTATTCGATGGCTTCTTCGGCAGAACACACGTGTCGTCCGGGCAATCGACCTTCGCGATCGCATGACGTGAGCAGATCGAGCGCATCGCCATCTTCGGCGTTCGTGAGTCGCCGTCGACTTCTTGCTCCGGCAACTCCGTCTCGGACTCGTTGAGCCAGGCCGTGATTCTCAATCAGCCAGCGAGTTCGATCGCTGATATAGCCGTCAAGAACCAAAAGACCTGCGGCGACGTGATCGAACGGATCAATTCCCTTCCCGACATCATGCAGCAACGCGGCAAGCAGAAACTCTTCGTCCCAGGGGCGCTGCTCACGAGCAAGCTCGAAGACCTGGAGACTGTGATACAACACATCGCCTTCGGGATGCCTTTCGCGGTCCTGCAGAACACGATCCAGCGGAAGCAGCAGCGAAAGGAAGTAGTGAAAGCGGCGATTCTCCGGGACCGGATCTTCCATCGCTCTTGATTCGCCGTCGGCTGCCACCAGATCCTGAAGAGACTGTCGGATTTCAAAGTCTGTCGGCAACGCTTCGGGCGGAATGTAGCTCGAAGTGATGGACCGAGCCGCTCGCCACTTGGCATGGGTGTAATTGGATTCACGACGAGCACTCAGCAGCCGAGCAGCTTCAAAACAGATTTCCCGTCGCAGTCGATCAATTTCCATGATGATTCAACGTTGGCTTGAAACCAACAAAGTTCAATTGAGTGAGTGTGCACGGAAGAGTAGTCACGAGACCATGTTCAGTCCATCGAGTTTCGATGCTGCTGGTCAGAGAAGACGAGATATCTCCTCGTGGCATCGCTCATCTCAATCACTTTTCATTGAGTGGCAAAGACCCTACTTTACGAGTCTTTATTGATGCTCCATTGCCCGTGGATTCCGCTCGACGATCTTCTGCCCCGATGCGCAGCGTTCGTTCATCACGGCTGGCCTTCCTCAATTGATTACGCCGCTGGCTCATGACCAGTTCGACAATGCAGCGCGAGTGAAACGGCTCGGCTGCGGTGAATCCCTGGTTCCCGCCAGATTTCGTCCACGCAGAGTCGCGGATGCTCTGCGCAGAATCCTGACGGCAGAAGAGAAGACTGCTGCGGCTCACAAGCTAATGGCAAACATCAAACGCGGGACAGGAATTGAGCTGGCGGCGAATGCGATCGAGTCGAGATTGATTCAGTGAAAGAACCGTTCCTGTCTTCAGGCGTAGTCAGTAGGCCGTTTCGCGTTCGGTGAACAAGGTTGAGCCGGCTTTCAGAGTCAGATTTTTGACAAACATCGCCGACATCCATCCGTTGTCTTTCGCCGGGATGTCGATCTGAACCGTCACCCGGTCCGTGGATGCATTGATCGTTGATGGTGATACCATCATCGTGTACGACGAGACTCCCACAACGCCAAGCAAACGAGAAACTTCATCGCGAGCCGTCTGTTCGCGGGCTCCCGGGACGATGATCTTCCGAGCCGCTTCATACGCTGCGTTGTTCGCTGCATTTCGAATCATGCAGATTCGCGCGAACTCAAGTCCAGCGAAGAAGATCATCATGAAAACCGGGGCAACGATCGCCATTTCGACGATCGAGACACCTCGACGCCGAGTTGTTTTGGTCGATGATTTTCTTGATGAACCTGTCATGACGGATCTATCGAGCGTGAATGGTCGATGTTGACTCTGTTCTCAACGAGTCAGGATGGTCGGAAGACTTTTGGCGATTTCGATAAAGGCGGCATTCAACTGTGCGGAGTCCACGGCGTGATAGTGGATGCCACCGCCGGCCGCCGCAACGCTTTCCATCTTTGTGATGTCCGCATCATTGCTGAAGCTGATGGTATGAACTGTGATGCCGTAGATATCATGAGCCTGCTGAGCCATAAAGATCGGTTCTGCGCCGGTGTTGTAGATTCCGTCGGTCATCACAATCATCGTTTGCTTGGCAGCAGGTCGGGAAAGACTAACGTCATTCAGAATCGAGACTCCTGATCCGATGCCATCACCGATGGCAGTCGCGCCTCCCTGAAAGTTCGTCGTGATGGCATCAATGGCTGCGTTGATTTGAGCTGAAGACGATTTCAGCGGCAGATCGGCACTCGCGGTGGTGGAGAATGTCGCGAGCCCAACGCTCTCCGTCGACGGCGTTAAATCAAGAATCAGATTGAACTGTTTGACCGCGTCGGCCAGCTCTCGCCAGCGCGAACCGTAGTAGGCTTCTCCCGGTCCTGCGGGGCTCCAGCCTGACCAATTGGACGAATACTCGTTCATGGAACCTGATCGGTCGAGGACCAGCACAATGTCTCTTTCAAACTGAGATGACGTCGCCTGGGCCTGAGGCCGAAAGCCGTTTGGCGCGCTGAGCAGCGGAATAGGCATCGGCATTTCGGAGAACCCAAAAGTCTGGGCAACCTTCACGTCCACGGCGTTGACGTAAACCTTGCCGATCCCGGATCCCAGGGTCGCCTGTGTGACGGTTCTGGGCTGGAACGAATAGGATCCCGCATCCGGTCCGGTCGTGTTCAGCAACGACTCACCAAACTTGATTTCGCTGCTGGTCAGATTGAGCGTCCGACCGCCGACCTTGTTCACCGAGCCAGCCTCGGTGCCACGGCTCAGGGCGGAGTTTAGATTCTGGGTCACAGCGAATTCACGACCAGCAGCGCGAGCAGCAGTGTCAGTGCAGATCTGCAGTTCCGTCTTCACGAGACTCATCCACGCGACATTGATGGCAAATGCACCCGTCACGAGAATGATCGGAACAAACAATGCGAACATCGGCAAGATCGCGCCGCGCCGACGTGACTTCAATTGTTGAGATGATACTCGGAATTTCTTCATGGGTCGCCCGTGATCAGTATTCCTTCATCATTCGCACTTTGCTCTTCAGGTTGACACTTCCAAAGAACCAACCAGGAATGATCGAGTTTGCTGAATAGGGTGCGGAAACCTCGACCGCGATGTAGGTGCCGTACGGTGCTGCTGTAAAGTTTGACGGCGTGACAGTCAGAGTTGATGACTTCACCTTGCGGTCGTTGATGACTTGATAGGCTCTGGATTGAACTTCAACATTCGTGTTGCCGTCGGCGACGGAAGCCCGGACACCTTCGTAGGCCGCAACCGTCAGAGACTGTTTCAGGTAGATCAGATTGCAGCTCTCGATGATCCCAAAGATGAGCAGCAGCAGAACTGGCAGGACAACAGCCATTTCGACCGCGACCGCTCCGTGGCGATCGTGAACGTGTTGCATCCTGAATTGACGAGGCAGGCGGTTCATTGCTGGCATTCGAGTAGACAATCGACCCAAAACAAGGGTCCCAGCCGAACCTTAGGTCACGGTCTCCCACAGTGTGGGTTTCGAGTCGGAAAACTGCCGTTCCGATGGCTTTCTGCAACGATAAGGAGGGGATGTTGCCAATTGGAAACATCCGAGGTTGCAGTTTCTCAACAGTCAATCGGGCGGCTGTGCGGAACAGCCGCCTCCGGCACGATGGGCACTCAGACCCTGACTGGTCGCGGCAACCGGAGAGCCAAACGAGCTGCAGGCAAAAAAAAGACAGCCGCGTGCGGGCTAGGCCACGGCTGTCTGGAAAGGAGCGACGAACCCCAAAAGGTTCATCTCGGGATGATTCTTGTCCACTCAGTCGAGTTGGCAACTGAAGTTGTTCCCGGATCTTCAAGATTTTTGACAGAAGGGTGCACCAGCTCACAGTTTTTTGAATCGAAATACTACGCACATAGTCAACCGAAGTCGGGGTGGTCCCTTGACCTTGACTCTTCAAGAAGTCAACCTCTACCCAACGAGTCGAAGAACGGAACTCGTCCTTCCCAAACATCCCGCCAGAATTCCTGCTTTCCTATGGGGTTTGATATGTCCGGACCAATGAAATCCGAAGATCCAAGTCGTCGTCGTTTTCTTGCCACAAGCGCTGCCGGGGCCGCCCTTGCCGCTGTCCCCGCATCGTTGAACGCGGGTGCATTCGCCGGGGGGAGTGATTTGCTCAAGGTGGGTCTCGTTGGCGTTGGTGGTCGCGGGACGGGAGCCGCAGAGCAGGCATTGAACGCTGACCCTGCCACCGAACTCGTAGCTCTGGGAGACGTTTTTGAAGATGCAGTTGCTCGCGGTCGCCGTCAGCTCTCTCGGCAGTTCAACAATGATGGACAGAAGGCTCGAGTCACCGCCACTGACGATCAATGCTACTCCGGCTTCGATGCCTACAAGAAGGTGATTGAAGCATGCGACGTCGTTCTGCTCGCGTCGACACCGCATTTCCGTCCGGAACATCTTCGAGTCGCCGTCGAAGCAGGCAAGCATATCTTTTGCGAGAAACCGGTCGCGGTTGATGCTCCCGGCGTTCGATCTGTGATGGAGTCATCGAAGAAGGCCGCCGAGAAGAAACTGGCACTGGTCTCCGGATTGTGCTGGAGATATCACCACGGCAAACGAGCAACCTTCGAACAAATCCACAACGGCGCGATTGGCGACATTGTGGCGATGCAGTGCAGCTACATGACTGGAGGCGTCTGGGATCCTCGACGAACTCGCGACCAGGTGAAGAGCGAAATGGAGTATCAGATTCGCAACTGGTACTACTACACATGGCTGTCAGGCGACTTCAACGTCGAACAGCACATCCACAGTCTCGACAAGATGATGTGGGCCATGAAGGATGAAGCGCCTGCGACGATCAGCGGATCAGGCGGACGTCAGGTTCGAACCGACGAAAAATATGGCAACATCTATGACCACTTTGACATCGTCTACCAGTGGGCCAACGGGGTCAAAGCGTTCGCGAGATGCCGACACTGGCAGAACTGCGAGAACGAAGTCGAAGACTACATCTTCGGAACCAAGGGACGCGTTGATGTCATGGCTCATGAAATCCGTGATCTGTCTGGCAAGCTGATCTGGAAGTTCGAAGGCGAAGGCGGCGACATGTATCAGATCGAGCACAATGAGCTCTTCGCCAGCATCCGTGCGAACAATCCGATCAACAACGGCGACTACATGTGCAAGAGCACCATGCTGGCAATTTCAGGTCGCATGGCAGCATACACAGGCCAGAAACTGACATGGGATGCCGCGTGGAATTCGAAGGAAGACCTGAGCCCCAAAGAGTACGAATGGGCCGACAACCCGGTTCCTCCAGTCGCAATTCCGGGAAAGACACCATTTGTCTGACAGCCCAGCTCGATGTGATGAAGTGGCCCGGTTCAAGATGACTTTTGAACCGGGTCTTCTTTTGAACCGGGTCTTCTTTTGAAAGATGCACCTCATGAGAATCGCATTTGCCGTTTTCGTTTGTGTCGTTTGCTCTGTGATATCCCTTCGCGGGCTGCAGGCTGACGTCAAATCGTCCGAGGCAGGGCATTTTTCGCTGAGTATCGAGAAGGAAGTCAAAGCGCCGTCCGATGTTGTGTGGCGTCACCTTCTGGACATTGGTTCGTGGTGGAATTCTTCGCATACCTGGTCTGGCGACTCGAAGAATCTGACCCTCACTACGAAACCAGGCGGCGGCTTTGACGAAACCCTGCCGAGTGGCGGATTCGTTCGCCACATGGCAGTGATCTACTGCGATCCGGAAAAGAAGCTCCGACTCAGCGGAGTGCTCGGACCGCTGCAGGAGGAGGCTCTCACAGGCACAATGACGATCACACTAACGAAGAAAGATTCGTCAACCGTGATCACGACAACCTACAAAGTGGCTGGCCACATGGATGCCGAACTCGACAAGATTGCTCCACTCGTCGACAAAGTCCTGACCGAACAAATCACGCGACTTGCCGCAGTGATTGATTCCGAGGCGGCACCAAAGCCCTGAGCAACTTCAGAACGACAACTGCCAGGAGTTTCCAATGGCTCGCTTGCCGCGTCGAACGTTTTTGCGAACAACAGCTACCGGATTCAGTCTGTCCGCGATCGCAGAACTCGCGTCGGCTGCAGTGCCCACGGTCTCGAATGCACCGAACCTTCGAATTGCTCCCTTCCGATTCGACGTCACTCCTCCAATGGGGCACTCCTGCTGCGGCGGCTGGATTAAGCCAATCGAAGCAGTTGATGATGCTCTCGAAGCCATCGGCTACGTTCTGCTCGGCGAGGGAGATCCCATCGTTGTTTGTGTCGTAGACTGGACCGGTATTTTGAACTCCGCGCACGTGGCGTGGAGGACGGCTCTCGCCGAGGCAGCCGGAACAACTCCGGATCGAGTTGCCGTTCAGTGCGTGCATCAGCACAACGCACCATTTGCATGCCTTGATGCTGAACGTATTGTGGCAGCAGAGGGTGACCTGCCACACATCGTTGACGTCGATTTCTTCAATGCATGCCTCGATAAAGCTAAGGCCGCAGTGAAGACAGCTTTGCCAACAGCCAGGCATGTCACTCATATTGGACACGGACAGGCCAGAGTTGAACAGGTCGCTTCCAATCGGCGAGTCTACACCGATGCATCCGGCAAGATCCTTGGAATGCGCGGCAGTTCCTGTACGGATGCCAAACTCCGCGAGTTGCCGGAAGGACTGATTGATCCGTTTCTCAGGACGATCGCGTTCTATGATGGCGATCACAAGGTGCTCTCGTGCCATTACTATGCGGTTCATCCGATGAGCTACTACGGTGATGGACGAGCCAGCAGTGATTTTGCTGGTCTGGCAAGAAAGCGTCGACAGGAAGAAGAGCCAGAAACGACTCATCTGTACTTCACAGGCTGCGCGGGCAACATCTCAGCGGGAAAGTACAATGATGGATCAAAGCCGATGCGGGCCGTGCTGACTCAGCGTATCTACGACGGGATCGTTGCATCAGAAGCTTCGCTCAGCAAAGAGCCGATTCAAAGCGCGGAATGGCGATCAATCCCGCTACTTCCAACACCTCGTTCTTCGCCAGGCGTTGAGGAGTTGACGGCATCAATCAGGAACAAAAGCAATCCGGTTGTTGGTCGGAATCGCCCCGCCTATGAACTTGCATGGCATCAGCGAATCGAGCAGAAGATCCCCGTCATTCTGAGCAGTTTGAGTGTCAACGATGTCTCGATGATGCATTTGCCTGCTGAGAGTTTCATCGAGTATCAGCTTCGCGCTCAGGAACTTCATCCAAAACGCTTCGTGGCGACAGCGGCCTATGGAGACGGCGGATCTTGGTACATCCCAACGAAGGAAGCCCACCCGAACGGCGGCTATGAGGTCAGTGTTGCCTTCAGCGAGCCAAAGATTGATGATGAAATCTCTGCGGCACTGAAGCTGCTTTGAGCCGCATCTGATCGGGCCGCGATGATGGCTCCCGGATTTCATTTTCGATCACGAACCGATTTTCCGCCTCGACAGATGGCATTCGGAGCATGCGCGGCCTCACAATGGTGTGGTCAGATTGAGATCTGACGACTCTTTCATGTTCCCATTGAAATCACTCAGGAACTTTCGCCTATGAAGCTTCTCACCCTGCTTCGAGCGACTGCGTCTGCCGTCGCGGTGTCGTCAATCGTTTCGCTCGCAAGTCACGCTGGCGACTGGCCTGTTTGGCGTGGACCGCTGGGGAACGGACACGCTCCGGGCGCGGGATATCCGGTGGAATGGTCGGCCGAAAAAGGTGTGGTCTGGAAGTACCCGATTCCCGGACGAGGAGCGTCGACTCCGGCAGTCGCAGGCGATCGCATCTTCATTACCGCAACCTCTGATGGTCAGAACACCGTTTGCTGCATCGGCATGGATGGTAAAGAGCAATGGAAGAAGCCTCTTGGAACATCCGTTGATGGCAAGCCGGGGAAAGACGGAACCGGAGCCAATCCTTCCGTCGCGACTGACGGTGAACTTGTCTTCGCTTATTTCAAGAGCGGTGACTTCGGATGCTTCACTGTGACCGGTGAACAAAAATGGCATCTCAATCTGCAGCAGATGTTTGGTGCCGATACGCTTTGGTGGGACCTTGGTACTTCACCCGTTCTGACCAAAGATGCGGTGGTCATTGCCTGCATGCATTCAGGACCGTCGTACCTCGCTGCTTTCGCAAAACCGACCGGGGAGATCAAATGGAAACACGATCGTAATCTCGGCGCTCCCGAGGAGGCGGCTCAGAGTTATGCCACTCCCGTCGTCGTTCACGAACCAACGCGAGAAGTGATTGTCGTTCTTGGAGCCGATCACGTCACTGCTCACGACGCGACGACTGGATCAGAAATCTGGAGACTTGGCGGACTGAATCCCACGAACCACAAGTACTTTCGTTCGATCGCCTCTGCTGCCGTGGCCGATGGAGTCGTTGTGGCACCTTATGCTCGCGGTGAATCCCTGACGGCGATTCGCATGGGTGGCGAAAGCGATGTCACTTCCAGCCACATTCTATGGGCCAACACGGGAACCTCGGCCGACGTTCCAACTCCGGCAATCGCAAATGGACGCGTGTTTGTTTGCCGCGACACTGGAGAAACTCGCGGAACGATTGACTGCCTCGATCTTGCCACAGGCAAGACCATCTGGACGGGGCAACTTGAAAAGAATCGAAACACCTTTCGATCGTCACCAATCGTAGCCGACGGAAAACTTTATGTGACTCGACAGGATGGGACGGTTTTCGTTCTGGATGCCGCGGGCAATGAATTCAAAGTTATCGCCAAGAACTCAATCGCCGAAGAGCACACAGTGGCAACGCCGGTCTTTGTCGATGAGAAAATCCTACTGCGAACTGATAGCCATCTATATCTGATTGGAAGATGAGCACGCCTGCACACACAAGACGTTAAGGGTGCGTGTGTGGCTGCTTCGTGGATCTGCAAATCAACTTGGCAGTGCCGACTTCTGCAAGCGTGATGACCACCATGTGGTCGAAGCGATGGCCGTCGCTGTGCGCGTCCGCTCGACGACTCGCCGTACGGGATAGGAATGCAAATGGCCGGGGAGTTTCAAACTGCCCGGCCATTCGTTGAGTAGTCCGCTGTGGAGATTCGCTCTATCGCATCAAATCATGCACGCATCTCGAAACCTGCTGTGTGAATCTCACTGCAGGGAAACTGGTTTCCCGTCGTTGTGCTGAAGTAACAGCGAGAAGACTGCGGGATCGATCGACGCTGCAATGTTGCGGACTGAGCCGTCCATAAACACTGTCGCAAATGACTGTCCGACAGTTCCAAGGACGCTGATCGGATCAGACTCATTTAGTTCAAGCCCGCCCGGCTTCGTCCAGGGCGCCGCCGTCTCCGGCCCTGCGACAACCATCATCACGGTGTTCGAGGTGCCGTCGGTAATCTCTCTCATCGAGCGGCCTTTGCCAGATGGAAACGCGCATTTGTCTCCCGTGAAGACATGGATCGTTGTCATTCCGGGCTCCTCGACACCCGGAACCTTGAACAAACTGGGCATCTGCTCG
Organism: Ottelia alismoides; assembly: GCA_037367405.1. Lineage (NCBI taxonomy): Eukaryota > Viridiplantae > Streptophyta > Magnoliopsida > Alismatales > Hydrocharitaceae > Ottelia > Ottelia alismoides. Next base: position 1,510,144 of record JAZKJV010007224.1, on the reverse strand, counting down.
ATCAGAGTTTTGTTGTGTTCGCTATCCCACGGTTCATCAAGGTGGAACTGCTCATACAACGCTCCCTGCTCCAGATATGGGAGCAGATGAACTCGCCAACTGAGTCCCACCTTCGTTTCATCTTCACCGGCTCCGTCGTTGGAGGGGAAATGACGATACGTGTCATGGAAGTTGTGCATGGCCAGTGCGAGTTGCTTAATGTTGTTTTGCTGGTTCGTCCTTTCGGCCGCCATACGCCCCGCAGCAATCGGTGGAAACAGTTCGGGGTTCTCCATGATGGTTGTAAACAACGATGAAGGAATCACTGTCGACAGTGTCAGCACGTTTCCGTTATCGGATGATTTCAGTCCGCCGACAATCTGCTGGAGAGATGGCTGAAGTGGTGGCGGAGCCTGGCCCATCGCCAGAGGAGCCATCTGCTTTGCCATCTCCGTTGTACTGCTCAGAGCGGCTGGAGCGTCTGAATTGGCTTCCGCCTGATTGACCGAAATGTCCAGATTCAGGTCAGTTCCTGCAGAAATCGAAATCGCTGCTCCGGCGATGTTGCCTCGCAGAGCATCGACGAGAGAAGCAACCGGCGGCGGAGAACCTGGAGGAAGCTGAGGAATACTGCCGGACATTCCCGCCAGTGCTGGGCTGGCAAACGCCAACACAACGTGACTTGAACGAGACACAAACTCAAACTCAGGTCGAGTTGCACTCGAAGAGCGGCCTATTGCAGCCTCAATTCCCTGTTCACTTGCGATGACAATTGTTCGAGCATCAGCGGCAAAGAATGCCATTGCCGGAGCCTTACCATCAGGGCTTGGAACAACATAGGCTGTTGAGCCACCGATCTCTTTCGCAGTGGCACCCTTTTGAGTCATGCGGGCAGAAATGTCCTGGTCCGACGCCGTTCGAATCACGACAACAGCGTTCTCGCCGCCAAACAGTTTCGCGGCCATTGCTGACGGATCCTGTTGAGCGTTCGGACCACCCATGACCACGGGCAACAACGACGCAATCATGTTCGCGACTCCGATTGTGACCGAATCGACTTCGCTCATGTCAAAACCGAGTTCCGCCTTCATCTGCTGGGCGTTCTGCATATATGGCGGGCTGGCGACGAGCGGCGCGGCGATTCCACTCTTCAGCATGTCTGCCGGACGTGCATAAACAAGCAGTTCTGTCGTTTCAGGGAGATACGCCAATTCGATTGGGCCCGGCTCCACACTGGAAACAGGAGCCACCGATGCACCAGGACTATCAGCAGAAGGTGTCGTTGTCGTCGGCGGGGCAACAACTGCTCCACCGAGGAAAGGATTCGACTCTGCCGGAGCGTCTTCAGCCGGCATCTCTTTTGTTGGTTCAGTCGCCGGTTCGGCTGGCATTTCCTTTTCTGGCTCGTTCAATGCCACAGCACGATCAGGTGCGGCTGGTTCCTCTGGCTGCATTTCCTCTGCAGCGGCAATCTTGTTCTGCGTTGCTTCGCGAGCAGCACGCTCTGCGGCGATCTCAGCCGCAGCAGCGAGGCGTCGGGCATTGGCTTCTTCCTCGGCCATGGCAGCCCTTTGTGCGACAGCTTCGTTTGACTCAGCAAGGATCTCGTCCTCTGTCATTCGTGCTCGACGAGCCACCACTCGCAGATTTTGTTGACGAGTCAACGAAGATCCGTCCTCGCCCTCAATCGACTGTTCCTCGATCATTTGACGCACAGAGCCTTGCACTCCGGCCAGAGCTTCACTGACGAGAGTGACATCCTTTGGCGTCTTTTCTTTCTTCAGTCCCGCAGCAAAGGCTGTTCGAGCAGCGTCGATGTCTCCCATTTCAGCCAATACGACGCCATGCATGTACGAGTATCTTGGATCTGTTCCATCAGCAATTGCCGAGAGCTTTGTCAGCGCTGTTGAGAGATCTCCCTGAGCCCTCGCTTCCAGAGCTTCGCGATACTCCGCGGCTTGCCGGGCCGTCTCAGGATCAGACTTTAGCTTGCCGCGCGCCGCCGCACGGATCTTTTCGATTCGCAGACGAACAGGTCCCTGAGCACGCTCAAGCGCGCGATTCACCAGCGTGGACTTGGTCTGAGCAGCTTCCAGCGCGGCACCTGCTTCGAAGTCAGGGTCACCAGACTCACCGAGCTGCTCCGCAATCAAGCCTCGATAGTAGTAGGGTCGTGGATCACGAGATCCACCTTCAATGATCGCAGTGAAGCGTTCTCTGGCTGTGTAGGCATCTCCGGAACGCCAGACTTCCAATGCTCCGGTGATCTGATCTTCCGGAGATGGTTCTGCACTTCGAACCACACCGGAGCTGAACAACGAAACGGAAGCGACGAGCCAGCAAACCAATGATGACTGGACAAAACGGCGAAACATTTCTGACCCCCAGGTTCGCAACCAGCGCCGAACTCACACCAAGTGCACAATTAACCCGCAATCGTCGGCGTACAGGCGAATCATTCCACACCATAACCGGTCTCTGAGCAATGGGCGGGCGGTCTTTTCCCTGATTTCCGCCTGGGAACCGCTTTTCCCCTGTCGCCACGTTATCCCGAATTCCACGGCGCAAACCATTGCAGGCGAAACACTTTCGGCAGTTGCCAAAGTCTCTGTAATCGGCAAGCCAGTTCGCGGCCCGATCGAGCGTCTGGAATGTTGACGTTCTGCGGTATCGAGTTGACCTCCGTGTGCCCTCCGCCTGGCTGCGAGCAATCCGACTCGATAAGAGGACCGTGAGATTCGAAGTCCTCAATTGTTGAATCTTGCCGTAAAATACTGAACAAACGCACAAATCTCGGATGCTGCTCGTCCACGAGACACAGGAATTCGCGGATTTCTGTGGGGCGAACTCTGAACAGCCCAACAAAGACGACTCGGTGAGCGTCTGATATCATGGTCTTCAACGTCGGCAGAATTTCCTGGCGATGCTTTTACCGTTCTTCATGAGGTCACCCATGCGATTTGATCGCCGAGCCATGTTCCTCGGACTGTTCTGTTCACTGTCGGTTTTCGCTGGATGCGAAGATGGTCCGAAACCCAAAGACATCGCCACTGTGCCGGGCCATGATCACGAACATGGACATGAGCACGAACACACTTATGAATCTGTGAAGGACGCCGTTCAAGAACTCGTGGCGCTCCGTAACACGATTCGCGACTCTTTTGCCAAGAACGATCCAGATACGGCTCATGACCCGCTTCATGAAGTGGGACACATTCTGGAAGCCATTCCTGAGCAGGCCAACAAGGACAATCTTGGTACCGAGAAGGTCGCTGCGATCAAGGCCTCCTGTGATGTTCTGATGGATGCATTTGGTGCCGTTGACAAGACGATGCATGGTCAGGAAGGATCAAGCTACTCAGAGGTTTCTGCGAAGATTGATGCTGCTGTTGCAGAGTTGCAGAAGGCGGCCGGTCTTGAAGTTCCGGCAACTGTAGGTTCAGGAGAGAAGGCACCGGAAGCCGCACCTGCTGATGCGGCAAAGCCTGCGGAAGAGGCCAAGCCTGCTGAGGCCCCGTCGGCCGAAGCAGCTCCTGCAGCAGAAGCTGCTCCTCCGGCAGAGGGTGCTCCTAAGTAGTTCAATCCTGGCGATCCCGAGCAGTAAGTCGGTTCATGCAATCGTTTCGTGCTCGAGAACGCAGCGTATCACTACTCAGTGCCACTGCATGAGACGCAGTGGCCTTTCTTTTCCCCGAAACGATCGCTTCCGGAAGTGCAACCATGAGCCTCAAGAAACTCTCAGCACTCATTCTGGTGCTCCTGGCAGGATGTGGTGAAGCTCTTGATCCAAAGATTGCCGCAATTCGTGACAAAGTCGCGAGCCAGCAGAAACTGGGTGACGCCAAGCCCATTCCGGATGTTCGAAAGGCATTGAAGAGTGGCGACCTGAAAGCCAATTCCAAATTCATCGTTCGCGCTCGAATCAACGCCGGTGATTTTCCTCCATTCGTGGACGGTATGGCAGCGTTTGTGATTACCGATGCGAATGGCCATGACGGCGATGAGTCGCACAATCCACACGAATGCCCGTTCTGCAAACGTGACATCAACAACATGATTGCTCAGGTGCAGGTCACTGATGATGCTGGTCAAATGCTGCAAAAGGATGCTCGCGAGCTTCTGAATGTCAAGGAATTCGATCTCCTTGAGATCGAGGGAACGGGCCGCTTTGACGACGCGGACATGCTGGTCATTGACGCAAATCGAATCTACGTGAAACGGTAATGGGCGATTCGGACTCTGCCCGGTGAGCCAACTTCATCCTGCAAAAAAAGGGCTGCCATCAATGCGATGGCAGCCCTTTCTCGTTGATTAAAATGTCGATTCCGCGTCAGCCCTTTGAGCTGCGGTGCTGGCGTTTGCGATCGCTTTCACTCAGCAGCACTTTTCGAAGGCGAATCACCTGTGGAGTCACTTCCACATACTCGTCCCATTCGATGTACTCAAGAGCCAGCTCCAGCGTCAGCTCGCGAGGAGGACGCAGCAGCATGGCGTCTTCCGCGCCGGCCGAACGGATGTTGGTCAGCTTCTTCTCGCGGATCGGGTTCACGACCATGTCATTGTCGCGAGCGTTTTCGCCGATGATCATACCATCGTAAACGTCATCGCCGGGGCGGACGAACAGATCGGCTCGTTCCTGAAGCTTCCACAGTGCGTAGGCAATCGCCTTGCCGTTGTCCTGAGAAATCAACACGCCGTTTTGACGATGCGGAATCTCACCTTCGATCGGACGATATTCTTCGAAGCGGTGATGCATGATCGCTTCGCCGCGAGTCGCATTCAGCATCTTGGTTCGCATGCCGATCAGGCCACGAGCCGGAATGCTGAACTCCACGTGTGTCATCCCGGTGGCCGTCGTCGACATCGTCTTCGCCTGACCGCGCCGAGCCCCCACCAGTTCCATCACCGGACCGAGGTCCGCACTCGGAACATCAACTTCCAGCAGCTCGTACGGTTCGCACTTCTTGCCGTTGATCTCGCGAATGATGACTTCCGGTTTGCCGACCGAAAGTTCGTAACCTTCGCGACGCATTGTTTCGATCAGAACTGCGAGATGCAGGACGCCTCGGCCAGAGACCTTGAACGATTCTTTATCTTCCGTCTCTTCCACTCGAAGAGCCACGTTGGACTGCAGTTCTCGCATCAGGCGATCGCGAAGGTTTCGGCTCGTCACGAATTTGCCGTGCTGACCGGCAAGCGGTGAGCTGTTGATCGTAAACTTCATCGCCAGAGTTGGTTCGTCAACGGCGATTCGTTCCAGAGCGACAGGATTCATCGGATCGGCAATCGTGTCGCCAATTTCCGGATCAGGCAGACCAGTTACGGCCACGATGTCGCCAGCCTGAGCTTCTTCCGCGTCCGATCGTCCGAGGTTATCGAACAACTGGACCTGGTCAATCTTCGCCATCGTCTTTGAACCGTCAGCTCGCATCAGTGCGATCTGCTGACCGGTGCGAATCTTCCCGGCAGCGACGCGACCGGTTGCAATTCGTCCGACGTACCGAGACCACTCCAGCGACGTCACCATCAACTGCAGAGGATCGTCTGGGCGAACCACCGGGCCCGGGATCTTCTCAAGAACCAGATCAAGCAGCGGTCGAACGTCACCGCCTTTGTTGGCCGGATCGTGCGTCGCGTAGCCTTCGCGAGCACTCGTATAGATGTAAGGGAAGTCGAGCGTCTTGTCGTCGGCGCCGAGTTCGACGAGCAGGTCGAAGGTTTGGGACAGAACTTCGTCCGGACGGCAGTCTGGTCGGTCGATTTTGTTGATCACAACCATCAGGGAGAGGCCGCACTCGAGAGCTTTCTGCAGCACGAAGCGAGTCTGTGGTCGAGGCCCTTCGAATGCGTCGACGACGAGAAGGGCTCCGTCAGCCATCATCAGAACGCGTTCCACTTCTCCACCGAAGTCGGCGTGGCCGGGCGTGTCGATGATATTGATGCGGACACCGTTCCACATCATGGCGATGTTCTTCGCCAGAATGGTGATCCCACGTTCTCGTTCGAGATCGTTGGAGTCCAGAATGCATGTGCCCATCTGCTGATTCTCGCGGAACATGCCGCTTTGCTTAATCAGGCAGTCGACAAGAGATGTCTTGCCATGGTCAACGTGCGCGATGATCGCGATGTTGCGGATATCAGTACGGCGGAGAACGCCATCGGTGTCCTTGATGGACGGGAACTCAACAACAGACATGAATCAACCCTGGGATACGCCGTCAGTAGCGAATGGGATCGCGAAGGACGCCGTGCGTCGACGTGCCAATGTTCGCGAAGAGGACGGCCAAGAAGCGGGCGGATGGTACCGTGAAGGTCGTTCCGAACGAAGACGACCTCTGTGAAAACACCGTAAATTCTTCGTTAATGGACCCCAAAACCGTTGCGGCCGTTGGATTTCCGTTCATGAAACCGCGGAAATCTCAGAATGTTCGGGATTCTCCGCCGCCTGCCCCATTCCCCTTGTTTACGCCGGGGACCTCGGGATTCAGCATCATTGGAACCAGTTTTCCGCAATGTGGGCACGGAACTTCGAAGTGGCTGGTCACCTTTGTGATGGCTCTCAAGTCGGGATTTGCAAGGCAAAGATTGCCCAGCGAATCAAAACCAACGGCTCTCGTTCCAACAGGAACCGACGCAGCAATCCGGAACTCTTCAGGGCGATCGGCTTCACGACAAACAAAGACAACCTGAGCCTTTGCACCCGGCATTGAACTGAGTGCCAGGACGGAACCGTCTGCGAGAGAAGTCAGGCGTCGTGCGCCAACGGGGGCGAACCCAGAGACGGCCGCTGTGCCGCCTTCGTTGACCTGAATCACATGGCCGGAGGCGGTGAGAGCTTCCAACTGTCCGCCCGCATTGAACGTGACATCCATTGTTTCCGAAGGCAGTTTTGCCAAATCGCTCACCGTTCCATCGGGCGAAAACGAAACCAGCCGGCCCTGCTTTCGGACGCCCAAAACAAACATTCCGATATCGTCTCGTGCAAAGCAATCCGACGGGAACGGGAACGTCGCCAGCAGGACTCGCTGACCGGTCGAAGTCACCTGATACAACTCCGACTCACCATCGGTCGAGGCCAGCACAAACAGCGAACCGTCACGATCAAGCTGTATGCGTTGAATGTTGGGAAGCTTCTCAACCGGCAAACTGACCGAGCCATCGGAATCGAGGCGAAATACACACTCGGCTTTTTGGTCGGCAACAAAGACCTGCCCTTCGGAAGACAACTTCAGGTCAATCGGCTCAATGACTTTCACCGCGAGCCGTTCAATGACGGGCTTGGATCGAACGATGATCGGATCGTGTGAATGACCCTCCAGTTGGTTCAGTGAGGGCTTTTCATCGTCGGAGGCCGCCGAGATCGGAGTCGCAAAAGGCAGGCTGCTCAGGATTGTGATCAATCCTGCTATGCGACGCATCTGGATCATGCTGGGAGGAAACTCCTGTTGAGATCAGCAACTGAACCGATCACATTCCACACCGTGCACACTGCCCGTCTTCACCTGATTCCGAAAGTATCGGAGCCTCGCCTGTCTGCGTCAAATGCCGCGTGGATCAAAACGGAGCCTGGCGGAACTCCGCCAGATCGCAATCGCCCAAGGCTGAACGATGGAAGCTGTTCGTACCTCAGGCTGGATACGCGCAACAATAGAGCAGAATGCATGCCTTTTTCGGAAAACCTGACAGAATTGGTTCAGATCGACTGAGGTCGTGCGGATCGCATTCTTCGTCCAGAACAACAGGGCTTTTTTCTACTGAAATCAGAGATGCTCTGAGTCGGTGTCTGATCCGATCGTTCGCGCCTCTCTGCCTGCTCGTTCTTGGCCGCCAATGACGCAAAACGCAACACTCTGCGTGGCGAAGAAAGTGTACTTAGGTTCAGTATTTAGGGCTCTCTTGCGACGAGATCACCTCAAAACTGGCCAAACTTGCCTCGCTACGACTGACAAGACCCGAACGATCGGCGCAATCGTCAAATTCGACCTCTTCGGAACAATTGGAGCAAAGTTCAAAGTCAGGCGGCGACGATATCGACGACAGCAGATCGTGTCTTTCCCACGGCTGGATTTCGTCCCCGGCCATCGAACGGTCTGCTTTCGCGTACTGGAACCCCGGTGCGAAGACTCTGGACGAACAGACTTTTTTAAGGTCCGGCTCGAATGATCCGTCCGAACCTGCGATCTCTCGTCGCTGCAATTGCTGTGCTGACTGGAGCTGCTCCGGCAGCCATGGCTCAGTACGCTCCGAACCAGCCACTCATTCAGTTGCCGCGATCGAACTATCAGGCTCCGATTGTGGATCACTATTCACAGTCGAACGGCCCGCTTTGGAACTCTGAACAGCCGATCGAACACTTCGTCGAAGAAGTGGCTGCGCGCAGTTCGCTGAAACTTGAATTCATGATGTTCAACTTCAGTGACGTCGGTGAGGGCAACATCGGAGCTCCGGTGACAGGACTGGGGGTTGGCCCAAACCCAGGACAGGTCGACGGGATCACGGTCCCATTTGACATCGATAACAACCTGTACGGAGGCAACGCAACTGGTCTCGGCTTGTTCCCCCAGCTTGACTCGATCGATCCTGGCGATTCAGCAGGGGTAAGAGGCACATGGATTCTTGACCTTGAAGAAGCCGAGATGGAGTTGAGCTTCTTCGGGTTTGAAAACGCCAGTGGTTCGCTTGTCTATGCCGATATAGATGGGGCGCGAATTCTACTTGATCAGATCAATCTTCCGGCAAACGATACGGACACAACGCTTGGAACACTTCGGCTGCCAAACTATGCGATCCCACTGCTGACAGGCGGCAACGTTTCTGGAGCCGGACAGTTTAACTCGTTGATCTTCAACGACTCATTTGCAGCGTTCTCTGAGACTCAGATGTGGGGTACCGAACTGACATTTCTGTCCCGCAAAAAGCTGCCCGGTGGAGCTGGCATGGGGCTTCAGTATCTTGGCGGGGTCCGTTATTCGAATCTTGATGACGGATTTCGGTTTGCCGGTTCGTTCGACGGTCGCGGATTCACTCCACCGCTGGGCGGAGCAGGCAGAGCCGACTTGCCTAGCTATGTTGCCAGTGTGAACTCCACAACTCATAACAATTTGTACGGTCCGGAGCTTGGGTTGCGATGGTCACTCAGTTCCAAGTATCTGACACTCTCAGCAACTCCCAGAGTCATGCTTGGTATCAATGATTACCGAGCTGGTCTCTCCAGTATCATGCCAAGGACCGATGGAACTACAATTCAGTCAGCATTCAACACAGACGCCATCGAATTCGCAACGATGACGCAGATCGGACTGAATGCTGAGATCCACATGAATGAGAACTTCTCAGTCTTCGGTGGCTACGACTTCATGTGGCTGACAGGCATCGCACGGGCTCACGAGAGCATCGTTTACGACAGTACGAATACGGTGGACGGATTCGATCCCAATATTCGTCATGCTGTTCATTTGAACGATTTCATGGCAAATGGGTTCACGTTCGGAGCGGTCTTCAAGTACTGATCGAGTCCATCGCATAAGAACGGTTGGACCGGTCAGCAAACCGGCGTGAGGTTGTTGACACATCGATTCAATGTAAAAGCGGAGTTTCGAACACGCCCACTTTGCCGATCCAACCAGACATCACGGACCACGTGATCTCAATCATCAGCCTCCTGTCAGTCGTCGCATGCTTTGCACTGGCAGTGAGGCTTCTTGCATTCCATCGCTTGATTGCTGGTCTCACGATACTGGGTTCGTGGCAGTGGGCGTTTCTCTCGGTTCCTGCTTTGGTTGCCAGCAGCATTGCATGTGCGCCGGCCGTACAACTTGAAGACGGCTGGCGGACACTGCTTCAATATCTTGCCGCCGTTGTGATGCTTGCTCCTCCCGTATGCACTCTGGGAGCGAGGAAACCCGGGATTGCAGCCTGGCACTGGTTCGTTGTGCTCCCAATGCTGCTGGTGCTTTCATGGCCAGCGATTACACAGGTCTATAGCAGCAGAGGACTGGAGTCACTGCAACTGGGAGCCCCGGCAATCATCGGGATCGGGCTCGTCATGTTTATGAGCCTCGGGACCGGTTTTGGCACCGAGATGTTTGCCCCGGCAGTCTTGAGTGGGCTGGCAATGTGCTGCTGCCTTGGTCCGTCGACGGGATGGAGGTTTGTGCCGGCTGCTCTTCCAGTCGTATCACCCTGGTTCCTGCTTTGGGCCGGACGAATCGCAACAGATGACCTGCAGAGAATCCGTTCAAAACTGGATGCCGCGATGACCGTGACAGAGGCCACGGATCATGCGTGGCATCTCTTCCAATACTGCTACGGTCTTCCATGGTCGCGGCGTTTTCAGGATCGCGTCAACCAGTTTGCTTCGCGAGAACGCTGGACAGTGACGCTGACCCTGGCCGGATTTCGATCTCCTGACGGTCAGGCTGTCAGTGATGAGCAGCTTGAATTGCCTCTGAAATCGTTTTGCTGGGTTCTTCAGCGGTTTGCATCCGACGAATGGATCGAACGATCGTTCGTTCGTTTTCGACCCGAACTTGCAACATCAATGCCCGACAGCGAGTTTGAAGGTTGACGGGGTCGACGGCCCGAGTTTGTAGCGGGTTGCGGATGTCATTGAGACGGCGAATTCCCGGGTTGATGGAAAGCGTCTGTCGAACTCTCGCCATCGAAGTGAAATCCTGTCAGACTGCGGTTCGATGCCATTCCGATGCTCAGCCCGAGTTTCCGCCCAACACCACCTCATCAATCTCTCCTGAAGGCTTCCCATGCTTGCCGGTCAGTTTGTGTCTCGACGCAAGGTCGAGCTGGTTGAAATTCCGGAACCTGTTTTGCCATCGCCCGCGGAGCAACCCGGGCAGATGATCTTTCAGCCTGAGATGACGTGTTTGTGTGGTTCGGATCTGCCTTACTTCGACGCAGACTTCGAAGGTCATCCGGTTCCGTATCCTCAGCCGGCTGGTATGTCGCTGCATGAGATGGTGGGAACCGTTATCGCAACGAATGGAACTCGGTGGAAGCCCGGCCAGCGAGTTCTCGCAGTTCCGCTGCGTCAACACGGGCTGTTCGAGCGATTTGTCACTCCGGAAGATCGCGCGATCGCGTTGGCTCCTGGATTGTCCGACGAAATCGCGATGCTGGCTCAGCCGTTCGGAACGGTTCTGTGGGCGCTGAAGAAGCTGCCGAACATGATCGACAAAGACGTCGTCGTGATTGGTCAGGGACCGATCGGCCAGATGTTCAACATCGGCCTGCGAAACATGGGGGCTCGTCGAATCATTGGCATCGACACGATCGAATCACGGCTCAAGCTCAGCCGCAAAATGGGCGCGACGGACACGATCTGTGCTTACGGGCGAGATTCCGTCGATGCGGTCAAATCGATTCTGAATGGCAGCCTGCCGGATGTCGTTGTCGAAGCCGTCGGTCATCGCGGCCACGCGTTCAATGATGCCGTGATGCTGACTCGGCCGTTCGGTCAGTTGCTGTTCTTCGGCGTACCAGCAGACTCCGTTGATGGCGTATGGCTCCGCGGCGCGATGGATCGCAATCTGACGATCACAATGAGCCTCAACCCGGACTTCGAAAGGACCTTTCCTCTCGCGATGCAGTGGATTGCCGAAGGCCGAGTCGACTTGTCTCCCGTGCTGACTCATCGCTACCCGCTGAGCGAACTCCAAACCGCCTTCGACACCTTCCGCGACCGCAAAGACGGTGCCTCGAAAGTGCTTGTTGTGTTTCCCTCGTGGAAAGCAAAAGAGGAATGATCGCCAGGGACAACTTGCGACTGGAAATCCCACGGTCAAGTCTTGTCAGAGATGACGTCCGGCACGTACACAATTTAAGCCATCAAGGAAACGAGTCGCGTAACTCGATGGCAACCTCGCGGGCTGCTACTTCCGCAAAGAACCCGATTGACTGGAGCCTGTTTGAAAACATAGAAGTCATTCATTCCGAAGCCCGAATCTTCCTGACGTTATCGATCGGAAGTTGTTGCGGAACGGTTTTTGAAACAGCCTTGAGGATCGTGCAGCAACCCATGACCATCGGAAGTCGTCGTCGACACTAACTCCATGTTCGATCCCACGAACGCTCGGTATTCCATTCGGGCGTTGGAGCAAAGTACTCGGACGAATCCAAGTGTTTTCGAACAACTTCCTCGTTCAGCTCAACACCCAGTCCGGGTAACTCAGGGACTTCGACGAAACCATCGACAAGCATCGCACCTTGTGTTCCCGTACAAAGTTCCTGCCAGAAGGGCACATCCATCGCATGGTGCTCAAGGCATAGAAAATTCTCTGTGGCGGCTGCGCAGTGGACGCTGGCCATGAACTGAATCGGTGTCCCGGCACAATGGATTGCCATCGGGATTCCTTTCTCCCACGCAAGGTCCCCGATCTTCTTGGTTTCCAGCAAGCCGCCCGACGACGCGATGTCCGGATGAATCATGTCCACAACATTGTCGTTCACGAGCGATTGAAAATCTTCCTTCAGGAAAATGTCTTCGCCGGTCAGAATCGGAATTGAAGACTCTCTTGTCACCTCACGCAGGAGGTTCGGATACTGCCAGGGAATTGGATCTTCAATCCACGCCAGCGCATATGGCTCCAGTGCTTTTGCGAGGCGAATGATGCTGCTTGCAGAGATGTTGCCAAGATGGTCGATTGCGAGCGGAACTTCCATGCCAATGATTTCGCGAATCTCGGCGATGTAGCCAGCCAGGAGATCGACGCCTTTGGGCGTCAATTCAATTCCATTGAACGGATGCGGTGTCATGGGCGACGGGGATTCGCCCATCGCGAATGGTTGAGACAGAGTTCCCGGGATATTCCGCAACAGGCCGATTCCAACATCACATTTCAGCCATGTGATTCCGGACTCCATTCGTTTCTTGAGTGCCAGCCCCGCTTCGCGTCCCGAAAGATCTTCGCCTCGGTTCGGGGCTTCGGACTGTTTTGTGTCTGCATAGAGCCTGACTTTACTACGAAACTTCCCTCCAAGCAGCTGATAAACCGGGACACCATATGCCTTTCCCGCGAGGTCCCAAAGTGCCATCTCGACAGCTGAGACGCCACCACCTTGACGACCTGGTCCGCCAAATTGCTTGATCTTCCTGAATAACCGATCGACATCGCAGGGGTTCTCACCAAGCAATCGGCTCTTGAGCATCATGGCATAAAATGGGCTTGCACCGTCGCGAACTTCTCCCCAGCCGGATATTCCCTGGTTGGTGTCAATTCGAATGATCGACGATGAGTGCGGAACACCCTTCAGCCGGACAAAACGCATGTCAGTGATTCGCAGCTCTGAAGGTAGCGATGATCCCCTCTTTGGAGACTGGGATTCTGCTGGCGGCGAAACGTCGGCCAGGACGCACGCGGACGTCACCGACGTCATTCCGAACCCACAACTGATGCTTTTGATTACACGACGACGAGACATCATGGCTTTTTATTCCCTTGGTTGGATTAACTGGCGAATTGAGCATTCGTCATGCGGATCGCGTCAAACAACATTCGTGCTGTCAGTTGGAAGTGAGTAGACCGACACACGGAACCTCATGAGTGGGCCGGTGTGGTCTGCGCCCGTAACATTTCCTGACGCGGATTTGATACAGGCCTCTGTCTCTGGCCAATTCAAGACAAAGCTGCGGGGGATTTAATGTTCTGGATAAAAGCTGTGAGCCTTCAGCCTGCAGGTCGCCAACGAACTTTGACCATGTCATGGAGGCCGTTTTGGTGTCTGCGTGCTGGTCTAACGCAATCATTCTTCCGAGAGAATCCACGGCCGCTGCGGAAGGATACACTGTTGTCTTTCAGGTGATTCGGCGTGCCTCATCCGCAAAAGCACTCTGTCCTTCTCGTCGTGAAAACGAAACTACGATGACCGTCGCGATGTGTCGAAACAGCCGGGATCTCTTTCAAGACTGGTTGTACTCAAGGAAACTCGTGAGTGAGTAAACGTTTGCACTTCGTAACACTAAAGTCGAACTGCAAAATCGACGGATGCAGGTTAGTTCTCAAGTGAACGTATTGAGTCGAATGTTGCAGGAATGGTCCATTGTTATTCCTGAATCATTCGTACGAGATTTCAGATTCATGCTCTCTTCAGCATCCACGTTTTCACTAATTGTGTCACCACAATGTAGCAGAAAAGCGAAACTGCAAGCAGAGGCCAATACAACGCGGGGAGAGCAGTGAAGCCAAGGTAATCTCCCAACGGAGAAAACGGAATGGCAATGCCGATCGCCGTGATGATTGTCGACATGAAAAGCAGCGGCCATGACGGCCAGCTTTGAAAGAATGGAATCCGGTTGGTTCGAATGATGTGAATGATGATTGTCTGCGTAAGCAGACTTTCGACAAACCAGCCCGTCTGGAACAGGCTTGCGCTTTGAGATGCGGCGTCTGGCGTACTTGTGTTCCAGCAGTTGAAGACGTAAAGCATGATGAAGTAAGTCGTGAAGTCAAAAACTGATGAACATGGCCCAATAAAGACAATGAATCGCGTCAACTGTTTCATGTCCCACGGGCGCGGCTTGCTGATCTGCTCCGGATCGACGTTGTCCGTTGGGATCGCAGTTTGCCCGATATCGTAGAGCAGATTATTCGCGAGGATCTGGATGGGCGACATCGGCAGGAACGGTACGAAGACGCTCGCTCCCAGGACGCTGAACATATTGCCGAAATTGCTGCTCGCGCCCATCCGAACATACTTCAGGATATTGGCAAACACCTTTCGACCTTCGACGACTCCCGCCTCCAGAACCATCAAGGACTTCTCCAGGAGGATCATGTCGGCGGATTCCTTGGCGATATCGACTGCCGTATCCACGCTGATTCCTACGTCAGCGGTTCGCAGAGCCGGCGCGTCGTTGATACCATCGCCCATGAAACCGACGATATGCTGCCGCGACTGCAGAGCTTTGATGATTCGCTGCTTGTGCGCCGGTGAAACGCGCGCGAACAGCGTGGTCTTGACCACCGCGTCGGCAAGCTGCTCATCGCTCATCACCTCGACTTCGCTACCCAGCAGCGAAAACTCCGTGATGAGTCCAACCTCTTTGCAGATTTTTTTCGCAACCAGATCGTTGTCGCCAGTGACAACCTTGACCGCAACAACGTGACCCTGCAGAGCTCTGATGGCGGAAATGGCCGTTTCCTTCGGAGGATCGAGAAAGGCAATATAGCCATTCAGGACCAGGTCTGACTCATCGGCCTTCGAATACGGCGTGGCATCCCCGGCCACGAGTCCACGTGGTGCAATTTCTCGAGTGGCAATCGCGAGGACTCGAAAGCCGTCGGACGACAGCTTTTCATACTCTTTCTTCAGGTCGTCTATATGAGCGTGGTCCATCGGATAAAGCTGGCCCGCTAGTTCAACTCGAACAACGAGGAAAGATTGCCTCTGGTGCCCCTTTGCTGATGATACGATCCTTCACATCTGGCGTACGAACGATGACCGACATGATCCGTCGCTGAAAATCGAAGGGGATTTCGTCTACCTTCGCGTACTCTGGAATTCTTGCGTGAATGTGGGTTTCGACATGGGCCAGGACGGCACGGTCAAGGACGTTCTTCAGGCCGGTCTGAAAGTGACTGTTCATGTAAGCCAGTGCCAGGACTTGATCGCTGTCTTTCAACGCGACGTCGCAATGTCGCTCGAGAATGACCTGATCCATGGTCAGTGTGCCCGTCTTGTCGGTGCACAGCACATCCATGGCCCCGAGATTCTGAATGCCGCTAATTCGCTTCACAATGACCTTCTGGCGACTCATGGCCAGCGCGCCTTTGGACAGGCAGACAGTGACAATCATTGGCAGCATTTCAGGCGTAAGGCCGACAGCGACGGCAATGGCAAAAAAGAACGCGTCAGTCCAGTTTCCTTTGGTCAGTCCATTGATGACAAAACGAGTGGTACCATCACCATGACAAAACGCAGGATCAGCCACGTGAAGCGTGCAATACCTTTGTCAAACGCGCTCTGTTCGGATTGTTCAGTTAGAGATTGAGCCATACCTCCCAGGTACGTCTGGCCGCCTGTCGCGATGGCAACCGCGGTTGCAGAACCACTTTCCACGCTGGTGCCCAGAAAGGCTATGCATGTGAGTTCGACCGGAACGACGATCCCCTGATTCCGTTCAGTTACAAACTTCTCTACGGGCAGGCTCTCGCCGGTGAGTGAACTCTGGATGACGTACAAGTCTTTGGCCGACATGATGCGAACGTCGGCGGGAACCATGTCCTCCTGCAGCTAGCGTCACGAGATCACCCGGGACCAACTGAGAAATCGCGACTTCGCGGGATTGTCCGCCACGAATGACGGTCGCGGTGAGTGAAATCATGGCCTTGAGTTTCGCCGCCGCCATGATCTGCTCGGGCTTCCTGAATCAGATTGAGGCCCACGCCCATAACAATCATCGTGGACATGACGATGCCGGCTCGATAATCGCTCGTTGCGAAAGACACCGCGACGAGAATGGTTAGCAGAATGACCAGAGGGTTGAGTACCGCGTGCAGGAAGATCCTGACAATGCCACTCTGTTGATCTGTGCCAGCACGTTTGGCCCGTACTGGGTTAGGCGCTTCTGAGCCTCTTCATCGCTGAGCCCTTCGGCACAGGTACCGAGCCGCAAATACACTCCTGCTTCGTCCAGTCGTGCTGATTCAACAAGCAGTTCCGAGGCAGCGACCTTTGGTGGCTTGTTCAGAATGGAAGCGAAGAGTTTTCGCGGAAAGATCGTCGCGTAGCCCAACAGTGATTTCCTTCGAAGGAATTTCTGAGACCCACTTCGTGCCCGAATCGACTTCGCGAATGCAGTATCGCACGAGGTATCATAGCGATGTTCGATTGCATCTGCTGCCTTGGAGCCGAACCCTATGCAGTGTGGCTGCATCTTCTGCTGGATTTGGCGGGGTTTGCGGTCTTTAGGCTCAAATGATTCGCATGATTCGATGATCCGAATGGGAGTCGGAGACGTCTCAATAACGACGATTCTCGAAAAACTTGACTCTTCTGGAAGTGCGTGAACTCCTTGCTGAATGCGATTTGTGGACACTTCGAGAAGATGTGAATCGATGTCAGCCTGTTGAGATTGCAGGTCTGCACGGACCGCAGGTGTGCCCGATTGCAGGTGGTTGCACGAAAGCGGTGCAGGACGAAGAAGCCGCTTTCAATGGCTCCATCTCAGCGCAAAAAATAACCCCGGGGTCGAAAAATGTTTCGACACCTGGGTAAGTGGATGCTCTCCGGCGAAGCGTTCGCCATTGTGGACAACCAATCCGGTGTAAATCGGGTTTGTCAGAAGCGAATACAGGGCATTCTTGTCAAATGGTTTCCCACCGCGGGGCACGTCACGCTTGGTCGTCCATCTCTTATTGCTCATTCCCTTTTCGGCGAGTCGCTGCACCACAGGTAGCAACGAACCCAGTTCCAGATACCACTCGAAGATTCTCCGAACCTGTGCCGCTTTCTTCACATTCACAACCAGCTTCGGACTGGGGTTCGTCCGATCCACATCGTACCCCAAAACCGGAATCCCGCCGGCCCATTTTCCTTTGCGACGCTGCGCTGCCAGTTTGTCCCGGATACGTTCTCCGATGATCTCCCGTTCGAACTGGGCGAAGGACAGGAGAATGTTGAGCGTCAGACGGCCCATCGAGTGCGTAGTGTTGAATTGCTGGGTGACCGAGACGAACGAGACATTGTGCTTCTCAAATGTCTCCATGACCCTGGCGAAGTCCATCAGCGATCGGCTGAGGCGATCCACTTTGTAGACCACAACGCAGTCGATCTTTCCATCCCTGATGTCTGCCAGCATTCGCTGCAGTCCGGGGCGTTCCACATTGCCACCGGAGAACCGCCATCATCATAGAGCGTCGGAAGGCACACCCAGCCCTCACGTTTCTGGCTGGCGATATAGGCTCTGCGGCCTCCTGCACCTCAATCTTCTTTCCTTTGTAATCGCGATAGTTCGGCGGTCTGGCGGCCGGCAATCGTCGATCGACCGACGGCTCCGTCCGGTGTCGCTTCTCCACTGGTTAGACGCTGACCGCCGGGGAACGCTGCGCTGGCATCAATCGAACATCAGCATCCGCGGCCAATTCCGTGGCCCGCTGCCTCGAACGTTCACTCAGGCTGCCGCCCTTGAGCGACTGCAGTCGCCAGAGAATCTTGCGAATCAGCCAGACTCGGTTTCGCGACCGAGGTGCCTCGCCATAGACGCTCACGAACCGTTCGTGCAGCTTGCTCACCGGCAATTGATGAAGTGCTTCAGCTTCAACATCGACCTCGTTCGCCATCAGTCCGCTTCTCCCCGTCTTTCTGACTTCCGCGCAGCTTTAAGCGTTGTTCGTTTGCCTGGGGCTTCATCGCCTACTCGTTCGACAAACCCAAGCCCTCGGGTACGCGAGACACACTGAGCCGTCTTTCGAGAACGAGTTCAACTCTGTTCGAAAACGTCAGTGCTCAGAACTTTGGAATTCTGTTCATCCCCGCAGAATTCGGCGGACCGCCAGGGCCAGAGTTGCCGCCAATCCCCGACGTCGCTCTTCAGGATTGAGCGATTTCTTGATGCGTGCGTTCATCCCGTATCCGCCTTCCTGCCAACTGGAATTCATCAGTCGCTGCAGGAAGTGATATATGCCGTCGCGGGGTTATGTGTCCGGAAATCCGCACCAATTACAAGCTATCCAGCTGCCACCAACAGATTTCCATCCACACTATTGCAGCAAGACGATCCGTACCGCTCGCAAACCCTTCGCCGCCTGAATGACGTCAAACTCAACATGGGTGCCTTCGGGAATGCTCTGCACAGTCTCATCGAGAACGTCACTTATGTGACAGTACACTGAATCATCACACCCTGCCATCTTGATGAAGCCATAACCCGCGGCTTTCCATGACACCAACCTGCCCGTACTTCGATGGAACGAACCAGATTGCAAGATCTCAGCCAACGTTGATAGCGCCTTTACTTGCTCTACAAGAACTTCCGCAATCCCCTCCTGCCCAGAATATGTGCAATGCTTTGGAATGGCACAAAAATTAGCATCCTCCTTCATCAAGTAACTGATAAATCGGCTAATGACCATTCGCCTCAAGTGCGGAGCACGATCTTTACTCAAGTCTCGAATCTCACTCGCGACATCTGCATCGTACAATGGCGTTACCTCGGCCATCGCCTCAATATAACTCCAATCTCGCAAAGCCCACTGTTTATGATGCCGACCACTCGGAGATATCTCCACCTTTGTAGCATCAGCAACCTTGGTCGCAGTTGGGTCGTAGCCAAGACAGAGGCCCCGTTCCATCATTTGGTCCAAACAAGCTATGGCAGCACGACTTTCAATATTCATCGCACGAAAGTAATCAACTACTTCACTCACCGGAACGTAACGAGAGTCGTTGTCTTTGTTCGCTTCCCAGTTCTCGTTCAGAAATTGCAGAATCCGGAGCGTCATCAAAGGGGTTGTTTCATACTCTGGAACCAAATTAAATACATTCTGCACGAACGACTGAATAGTCGGAAAGTATATATCATATTTCCCTCGAATCATCGCCGCTTTCACATCGTCAGCATTCACTGCCATCGTTGTCTTCGAAACCCACGCTGCGAGAAGCTCTTCAACCCTGATATGGGGAGATGCTACGATGTCGCATGCGAGCTGAAGTGATCGCCTAATATCGTGATTTGACAATCGCCCGATCCAATCCGCTACTTGTCCAGTATTAACGAACACTGTTTGGAGGCACGCAGCAAAGCCGTTGATATTCTGTACCTCCAGCCGGAGACCCCGTGACGTGAAGTAACCAGTTGCAGTGTGTGGCCTCTTTCCCGATTCTAATTGTTCTTCTGTAACCTTTCTCTCGATGTACTCAATGCGTCGACGGAGTACCAGCTCCGTAGGCGGCGTGGGCAAGAAGAATGAGTCGGTAAAGAACGATTGCATCGGTCCTTGCTTAGACAGCTGCCAACTTGTCGTGTCCGTAATTGGCAAGATCATGAGGGAGATTGATTTCGAGCAGATCGAGTAGGCGTAATTGAATGCCGCCTCCTGGAACGTCACATCGAAGTGATCAGCGTTGTCGAAGACAACACATGGAACTTTGCCATGATTACGGACAATGTGGAAAAGAAGGTGAATAATGTACTCTCGGGGGCGCTCTTGAGTTACTGCCGAAAGTTGTGTTTGGGTTGAGGGTTGAAAGAGGCGGCGTATTTCGAGATGAGTTGGTTTCCAAACAAAGACCAATTTCATTCGAAAGGAACGCCACCCGTGAAGAAGAGTACTCAGAAATCTGGTTCAGAGACAGTCAGCAGCTCGGTTGAGACTGAGAATGAGACACTGATTGTTGCACAGGAGCCAGCGGCTGAAAATTCTCGTGACGTGCTCAGTATGATCCTTCGTGACGGAGCTCAGAAGATGCTTCAGGCCGCCATCCAGAAGGAGGTCGACGATTACCTTCTGGCGAAGTCTGGCCTTGTTGATGAAGCAGGTCGGAAGCTGGTCGTTCGCAACGGGTCGCTGCCTGAGCGAGAGGTCATCACAGGCCTTGGCCCGGTCTCTGTTCGTCAGCCGCGAGTGCGTGACAAGCGACCGGTTGCTGATCGCGAAGTCTTCGTGTCATCGATCCTTCCGAAGTATCTGCGAAAGACAAGATCGATGGAGGAACTTGTTCCATGGCTGTACCTCAAAGGCATCAGCACGAATGATTTCCCTGAGGCACTGCAATCATTGCTTGGCAAGGACATCGAAGGCTTTTCAGCGACGACCATCACGCGGTTGAAGTCGGTCTGGGAAGAAGAATACGACGAGTGGTCGAAGCGATCATTGACGGACAAACGATACGTCTACATCTGGGCTGATGGCATCTACAGCAACATTCGATTCAATGAGAATGATGGTCGCAATGCTGATGAAAATCGTCAGTGTTTGCTGGTTCTGATGGGCGCAACAGCCGATGGAACAAAGGAATTACTTGCGGTGGTTGCAGGCGTTCGTGAGAGCGATATCGCATGGAAGGAGTTGCTGTTGAATCTGAAAGCACGCGGCCTGCGACATGATCCACTGCTTGCCATTGGCGATGGTGCACTTGGATTCTGGAAGGCTCTTGACCAGGTCTTTCCAACGACTCGTGTTCAGCGTTGTACTGTCCACAAGACGGCGAACGTACTCGATAAACTTCCACGATGTTCTCTGTCGGCCTGCCTGCCGATCGTGTACAGCCTCAGGCAAAGAGAATGCTGCATTCGATTTGGGATGCACCGACTAAAGAGGAAGCCAACAACGCCTTCGATTTGTTCATCAACACGTTCGAAGCGAAGCATTCATCCGCAGTCGAATGTCTTCGAAAAGATCGTGATGTGCTGCTGACGTTCTACGACTTCCCCGCCGAGAACTGGTGTCACATTCGAACCACGAATCCCATCGAAAGCACCTTCGCAACAATCCGTCTCCGTCATTGCAAGACCAAGAACAATGGGAGTGCGAAGGCCTCGTTGATGATGATCTTCAAGCTGGCTCAGAGTGCCGAGAAAGGCTGGCGAAAGCTGCGAGGTCACCAGCACATCCCTGAACTGATCAAAGGCATCCGCTTCATCGACGGTATCAACGAACACTCCATCAACGATCGCAACTCAACCACCACCAAAACCCCTACAGCTCATACCGAAGTCGTCGCCTGAGAGATTCTCACTGAACACAACATTTGGTAGTAACTCGGCGCTCTTGGCGGAAGTACTTCTCAATGTGTTCGCCGAATTGATCTTTGAACTTGGTCTTATCGGTTTCATACAGATGTTTCTTGTTTCCCTCACTCCATCGCTTATATTCCCCTATGCACATCCCAACAATTTCGTCATAGGTTGGATGACCATTCGAAAATGCAGCCCGTTCAAGGTCAGCAAGGAAGTGTTCGTCTAGCCACGCGGCGATTTGACTAGATTGCCCTCCCGATTTTGCTAGATCTAGACGCACTACAACGCAATCATCTTGGACCTTTGGGGGAAGCACATCGGCAAAGAAGCGATCGATGAATGTAGTCTTGCCGGCGCCTTTTGTTCCAACGATTAGAATCAGTTCATTTTGCTGCATTTCCTTTACACGTTCAATAATCTCAGTAAGCTCAGCGCCTTCCGCAGTGTCGAGATCTTGTACCTTATGACGTAATTCTTCTGAGATCCGTTCCAGACCCCTGTCGGCTGCTTCGCTTTCACTTGTAATAACAAAGCATGCTTTTCGGGCTTCGGCGTCTTGGCGTGGATCTAGGTCACGAAAGAACGTGTGCATGATTTTTTCAAGGTCAACATGGAGTTTGTCGGCTCGAAGCATTTCACGTGAATCAGGTGAGCGAGCGGCTACTTTAATCGCCTTTTGGCGTAGCGGTTGGCCTTCTGCTTGGCGAAAGATTGCACGATATGTGTGCGATTCAACAGAGTCGAAGGCGATTAATTCGTAGAAGTCTTTAAATTTAGTAACGATCGCATCTAAGCTGCCAAAGACGCAAGCGAGATTATCCATCGTATCCATTCCGTCCTTGCCACGGCCACGAAAGATTGCCCATTGGCGACCGTTTGTGAGGCATGCAAGGTCGACGTTTTTGTGCCCACAGTATCGAATCGCCTGTTCGATTCCTTCTCGTGCAGCTTCGGTGTGAAATACAGACCCCTTCAGCTGAAAAAACCTTGCTGCGTGGTCTTCATTTATGCCGAGATCACGCGCCTCTTTCTTTGCTTCGATAATGATGCGATTAAGACCCTTGATTGTGCCCCTGTAGTCGATGAATTGTTTTCCCGCAGAACTTTCGCAATGGAGATCAGATGCGGGCCATCCCAGCACTTCACAGAGCACTGGGTTGATGATTTTCATTCGTACGTCTTCTTCCGAATGAATTGAACTCCAATACGTTGGCTGCTTAACGGTTTCGACGAAGGCCTTGAATTTCTCGAAGGCGACATCCATAGGTTCCATCGCAAACTCATCTTTCTCATTCAATCAGCATTTCCAACTGCAACTCGGCGAGGAATGAATGGTAGCGAAACCGAGACTCGAGGCGAATGGGCGAGCCGGAAATGATCATGGGCGAACTCCCGATTGACCACGGGTCATCTGCAAATGGTCCGTTGGAGGCGATCCGCAGTTCCTGGTATGAACTCAACATGCGAACCCAGACAAATCTGCTGGCGACAATCATCAAAGAAGTGGTCTTCGATCCGGATGCAGGATCGATTTCCGTCACGCTCGTGGACGATGCGGCTGAGCAGATCATGTCCGCGAAATCTGATGGTTCGTCAACGCGATAGACACACGCTTCTCAGCTTCGCCGCTGTTGCGGAGGATGTGGCAGAGGTTGTCGTCAGTGGACTCACTCGAAGAGTTCGTCGGATTCTGCGAGGACCGAATCGAGCAGATCGGTGAGTTCAAGCTGCAAGGCTTGCGTGCGAAGAAAGACATTCTCTTCTTCAGAAAGTCGACGCACGATCTGGCGAAGATCGTGCCGACTCTTGTGACTGCCTCGCTTGATCCAGATGAGTTTCGACAGTGCGGCATCGGGGCGGGAAACAATAGCGATTGAGCTCCCAGGAAACACTTCTGCCAGGACAGAACGACTCAATTCGCCGGGTACGAGTTCACGAGGATATACGTCCAGCTTCAGAACCTCGACCTGATCAAGCAACTGAAACGGCTTACCGCCGTGTATCGCATTTCGAATACCCTGTGAGTTACTGCCGAAAGTTGTGTTTGGGTGAGGGTTGAAAGAGGCGGCGTATTTCGAGATGAGTTGGTTTCCAAACAAAGACCAATTTCATTCGAAAGGAACGCCACCCGTGAAGAAGAGTACTCAGAAATCTGGTTCAGAGACAGTCAGCAGCTCGGTTGAGACTGGCAATGAGACACCGCTTGTTGCTCAGGAGTCAGCGGCGGAAAGTCCTCGTGACGTGCTCAGCATGGTCCTTCGTGACGGAGCTCAGAAGATGCTTCAGGCTGCCATCCAGAAGGAGGTCGACGACTACCTTCTGGCGAAGTCTGGGCTCGTTGATGAAGCAGGTCGGAAGCTGGTTGTTCGCAACGGGTCGCTGCCTGAGCGAGAGGTCATCACGGGCCTTGGACCGGTCACTGTTCGTCAGCCGCGAGTGCGTGACAAACGACCGATTGCAGATCGCGAAGTCTTCGTGTCATCGATCCTTCCGAAGTATCTGCGAAAGACCAAATCGATCGAGGAACTTGTCCCATGGCTGTACCTCAAAGGCGTGAGCACGAATGATTTTCCTGAAGCACTTCAGGCGCTGCTTGGCAAGGACATCGAAGGCTTTTCAGCGACGACCATCACGCGGTTGAAGTCGGTCTGGGAAGAAGAATACGACGAGTGGTCGAGGCGATCATTGACGGACAAGCGATACGTCTACATCTGGGCCGACGGCATCTACAGCAACATTCGATTTAATGACAACGATGGTCGCAACGCCGATGAAAATCGTCAGTGTTTGCTGGTGCTGATGGGAGCAACAGCCGATGGAACAAAGGAGTTGCTGGCCGTAGTTGCGGGCGTTCGTGAGAGCGATATTGCATGGAAGGAGTTGCTGTTGAGTCTCAAAGCACGCGGCCTGCGACATGATCCACTGCTTGCCATTGGCGATGGTGCACTTGGATTCTGGAAGGCTCTTGACCAGGTGTTTCCAACGACTCGTGTTCAGCGTTGTACTGTCCACAAGACGGCGAACGTCCTCGATAAACTGCCGAAGTCCGTACAGCCTCAGGCAAAGAGAATGCTGCATTCGATTTGGGATGCACCGACAAAGGAGGAAGCCAACAACGCATTTGATTTGTTCATCAACACGTTCGAAGCGAAGCATTCATCCGCAGTCGAATGTCTTCGAAAAGATCGTGATGTGCTGCTGACGTTCTACGACTTCCCGGCCGAGAACTGGTGTCACATTCGAACCACAAATCCCATTGAAAGCACCTTCGCAACAATCCGTCTCCGCCATCGCAAGACAAAGAACAATGGGAGTGCGAAGGCCTCGTTGGTGATGATCTTCAAGCTGGCTCAGAGTGCCGAGAAAGGCTGGCGAAAACTCCGAGGTCATCAGCACATCCCGGAACTCATCAAAGGCATCCGCTTCATTGATGGTGTCAACGAACACTCCATCAACGATCGCAACTCAACGACCACCAAAACCCCTACATCTCATACCGAAGTCGTCGCCTGAGAGATTCTCACTGAACACAACATTTGGTAGTAACTCGTACCCTGTTCATCAGCGAAGTAACCTGCAGATTGAATCTCGCTCACCAATCGCTCAATGTTCGCGGTCGCGCCAACTCGATCAATCACAATGTCAATATCCTGCGTCATTCTCGGTTCACCCCACGCGACGCTGACGACTCCTCCAGTCAGGTGATGACGAATCTTGAGCGATTTGAGGATCCCTATGAAACGTTCGACGGTTCCGCGAAACGCTTCAATCGGAAACATGGGAGAGGGCTTTCTCAATCAGTTGTCGGACAGACTCTTCATGGCCGTACATCTTCAACGCGATTTCAAGCTTCAGCCTCTCTTCAGACATCGGGCCTTTCTCAGCGAGAACCTGTCGCATGATCCAGTCGCGGGACCATTGGAACATTTGCACCGCACGTGCAACCTTGACGTGGACAGGCATCGCATCAATCAGTTCCTCATATTTTTGTTGAACGACTGACACGAAATGACATCCCTGAGGACACTGATGTTACCTACCGATACAACACGCCAGTCTACCGACAAGGGAGGCAAATAAAAAGACGGAGACTCATTGATCCGGACTTCACTTATGACACGTTCATAACCCCGCGGTCGCATAACCCCAAAATGCGATTTGGAAAATCCGAAACTGCTTAGTGAAGCCAGTGGGGGTCATAACCCGAGCCGGGGGTGTCTCTGTTTTCGCGAGACAAAACGCGATCTCAGGGACCGAGACGTTCCGAGAGGCCCGCTTCGCCGTGTCTCTGTTTGAGGCAAGAGGCATAGGACCGAGTACGGGGCTGATCGCAAGTTGTTGCGGGAAAGCGGAATAGGGCGACGCTTTTGGCGGGGCTCAAAGTTGAGCGCAAAAAATAACCCCGGGGTCGAAAAACGTTTCGACACCGGGGCAAGTGGCGGGGGCCGGATTTGAACCGACGACCTCGAGGTTATGAGCCTCGCGAGCTACCAGGCTGCTCCACCCCGCGACAGTGTATTCAATGATCAGAAGTCTGATCGAATGTCGCTGAACTTGTTGGGTGTTGAATCGCACAGGCTCTTTCCCCGTGCGAGGGACGCGGCATACTATCGACGAACTCGACGAATGCCAGTCACTTTTTCTGAAATCACAAAACTGAAAAGCCGGTCGAAGTCACTCAGAATGACAGATCTGCGGATCAAGTAAACAGCACGGGCCGACGACAATGCGCGGCCCTTTGGTCAATGATCCCGAATCAGATCAGGCTTTCTTCGCCGGACGCAACTCACGCAGCTTCGCGCCGCTTCGCTTTGCAACCAGTTCCTTGCTGCCGTCTGAGTTAACCTTCACTCCAACGCGAGTTGGCTTGTTTGTCTCAGGACAGATCAACTGCACGTTCGATGCATCGACGGCCAACTCAGTGTGAAGACGGCCGCCCTGAGGACTCTTTGGGTGTCCGCGACGAACGTGCTTGTAGACCTTGTTCACGCCTTCAACAACAACCTTGCCGTTCTTCTTATCGACGGACAAGACTGTGCCTCGGCTTCCGGCATCGTCACCGGAAATCACTTCAACCATATCACCCTTGCGAATATGCATCCTTCCGACTCCTCACAAGGGCTGAATACCCTTGAATGCGGCACGAGTTCGACTCTTGCCGATAACCTCGAATCAGGACCAAAACATCGCGGTGCTAAAACGCGACGTTCAAAATTGTCTTCAGATCAAATTTGTGGCTCAAGCCGATGAAGACGAGCCATCGATTCGATCGGTGCTGACGCAACTTCCACCTCACCTCGTTGCCGAGGCTCGGGATTCCTGAAGATCGGCTGCAGCATCAGGCTTCATCAGCGAATTCAGGGAAACTGCGCCCTGAAACAGCAAAGCGAAGAGCTCTGGCCGTGCCCGGGCATTTTGAAGCGGGGCAGGATGACAAGTTTTTCCGGGGGAATCAAGTCCCGGACGGCTTTGAAAGCCCGTTTCCCTGACTCAGCATCCAATACATCGTCCCGCCCGCGACTGTGGGCATCGCAGAGACATCAATGGAATGAATCCAGGATGAGGGACGAACGCGAATTCTTAGGTTTCTTCTCGCTGAACTCCGACCAATCCGCAATACGCCAGCCGACTCCGGGTTGGGAGGTTCCCCCAAAACAGTCAGTTGGCCACCCCTAAATGTCACTCGACACCAATGGATCGCAGAAACTGCGTCCCAGCGACCATGGTGGCTGCACACTGAATCGCCTCGTAGATTGCTTCGTCGGGCAGGCCTGTTTGCCGAGCTTTTTCAACATGAGCGGCAGTACAAGGCTTGCACCCGTTGAGGTCACTGAGCGAAAGATTGATCAATTCAACCGTCTGGTCGTCGAGCGAGGTTCCCTGAAAAGTGTGGGCTCGCAACCCGACGCTCATGCCGTTGAAAACGTCCGTTCCGCTGATATCTCGAAACTTGAACAGAACGTTGTACATGGAGTTGGTGGCGCCCACGGCCAGCGTTTCCGCGATTTCTGTTGGGCTGACTCCCTTGGAGCTGGCAAAAGTCGTCAGGTAATTCAGCCATTTCTGGCTTCCGGCTTGGCCCGCCACCGCCATTGCAACCAGCAGCTTTCGCTTCTCATCCAGCTTGCCGGGTCCAAGGACGAACTTACGAAAATTCATGAAGAAGTCATGGACGAACGCCGGAACGGTGGCCAGGTATTGGAAAATCTCGGGGATCTCCTGTACTCCGAGCACTTCTCGGATTCGTTCATAGGCCTGAGCGACCTTGTCATTGGAAGAACCATCAGGAGCAGGTTGAACAAACGGCATAGTGATGCACCAAGACAGTAGATGTTTTCGAACTGGACGAACTCAACCGAAGTCCGCGACTGGGTGATTTCCCGAGCCTGAAAAACCGTCACAATCGACCCAACTGGTCTACAGATTCGACCGATAACCAAGTAGCCACTCTCAGCGGGATTCTGCGTCGTAAGTATGAGAGCGGCAACAATTTACCGGCATTCTTTGCCGGTCCCCTCATCTTGACAACAGCCCGCTCAACGGCCTACCTTCCGCCCCGGAATCAGGAAGGTTCCGAACAGCAGGCAACCAGCAGCGAATGGAGTCGCTCATGTCCCTCAGTCACCCGCGAGCCGCCTCGACGGAAACTCAGCCGGTCCCTTTTATAGACCTTGTGGCTCAGTATCAAACGATTCGTGACGAGGTCAAAGAAGCGGTCGATCGCTGCTTTGAAAGTCAGACATTCATTTTGGGTGACGAAGTTGCGGCCCTCGAGCAGGAAATTGCGGCCTATTGCGATGCGGAATATGCCATCGGCTGCGCATCCGGCACCGATGCGCTGATCCTGGCTCTTCTCGCCGCCGGTGTTCAGCCGGGTGACGAAGTGATCACAAGTCCCTTCACCTTCTTTGCATCCGCCGGAGCTATTCACCGCGTCGGCGCTATTCCGGTGCTTGTTGACATCGAGCCGGAGAGCTTCAACCTTGACCCGGAGAAGGTTGAGAAGGCGATCACGTCACGAACTGCCGCGATCATGCCGGTTCACATCTTCGGTCAGTGCGCTGAGATGGAACCATTGTGGCGACTGTCTGCTGCTTACGACATTCCGATCATTGAAGACGCTGCTCAGGCGATCGGTGCTGAGTATCGCGGTCGTCGAACGGGCGTGCTGGGATCCATCGGATGCTTCAGCTTCTTCCCAACCAAGAACCTCGGCGGTGCTGGCGACGGCGGCATCATGACCACCGACGATGCTGACCTTGCAGCTCGCCTGAAGCGACTTCGAGTTCATGGCGACCTCGGCGGCTACAATCACGTCGAAGTGGGCTTCAACAGCCGACTCGACGCTCTGCAGGCGGCCGTACTGCGAGTGAAGTTGAGACATCTCGACAAGTGGACTGAAGGTCGCAATCAAAATGCGGCTCGCTACACTCAGTTGATCGAGCAGAACGGACTGACGGATGTGATCAAGCTGCCAACTGTTCTTCCAGATCGACGTCACGTATTCAATCAGTTCACAACGCGAGTTCTGAACGGTCAGCGAGCTGCTGTGATGGCATCGCTGAAGGAACAGAAGATCGGCAGCATGGTTTACTATCCGATTCCGCTACATCTTCAGAAGTGTTTCTCGTATCTTGGCTACCAGCCAGGCGATCTTCCGGAAGCTGAGCGAGCATGCTCGGAAGTCATGTCGCTTCCAATCTACACAGAACTGCCAGCGGCTCATCTGGAACGCGTCGTGGAAGGCCTTTGTGTCGCACTTGGCCGACAGGCAACGATTCCGTTTCCGCAAAGCACCGCAACGCCTCAGCGCAAGGCAGCGTAGTTGGTACTTCCGCCAAGTTTGTTTCAATGAAACGTCGAGTCTCCGAAAGGGTGCTCGGCGTTTTTCTTTGTTGCTTCAGTGAAATATGAAGCGTGATGCGAGAAGCAGGATGCTACCAAGAGTGAAGATCGAGCATCCCGCGGCCTGAAGCGGAATTGGCGACTGGATCGGCAGCCGGCGGCGAATCTGATAGCTGGCCATCGCGGCGAATGCAGTGATTTCGATGCATGCCCCGAGTACGATGAGCAGGATACCGGCAGCCCGCATGATCTGGTCCCAGTTCATGACAACAGCAGCTCCGGCCAGTTGGCGGATCGAGAACCAGCGATGGGCGCGTTGTCGATGGACCGAAATGTGAACACGACAGACTGCTTGATGTCGTCGGAGTAATTTCGAGTCGCGGCGTGGAAACATCGAGCATGGAAGAACAGCACATCGCCAGGCATCAGTTCAACCGGCTGAGCTGTCTTCAATAACGGCTGATTCGCTTCGAGGTCGGTTCGCAGAAACAAAGCCTCGTCCAGAAGTTCTTTGGGCGCCGGACCGTGATGGGTCCCCGGGAGCACCTGAAGGCATCCGTTCTGTAGATTCTCCGGACCCAGTGCGATCCAGATGTTGACCAGATTTCCGGATGTGAACGACCAGTATCGCGTGTCCTGGTGCCAGCCCGTGTCACTGCTGAACCGCGGCTGTTTCGTCATGATGCAGTTGTGATGAGCCAGCGGCATGACGATGTGCGGACCGAGGAGTTGCTGAAGACGATTTAGCAAAATGGGTTCTCGAACCACCTTCATGAAGATCGGATCTCGACTAATCGCCTGTCGAAGACGTCGCGCTGTCCGGCCACCTTCTGCATCGAGCGACGGCGGCGCACCAGGGTAGTGAAGGTCGGCTTCGTATTCGATATCACCCAAATGAGCCGCGAGGTCACGCTGGGTGATCCGTTTCATCGTTTCGACATACTCAATCGGCATCAGCCCCCGCGCAATGAAGTATCCGTTCTGTTGAAAGAACTGGACTTCGGATTCTGAAAAATGAGCGGCAGGCTGGGTGTTCATGATCAAGTGAAGCTCGTCCGAGTGTTTAGGGTCGAAGTGATGTGCGTGAAGCATCCGTGTTGGGAAAGGTTCGCCTGCATTGTGGATTGTTTTTGCCATTCTACAACAAACGTGTCCGCGGATTCCAAAACGGGCCAATCAGGGCCCTGCACTTCGAATTGTGAGAACTCCGCCGGTTCGAAGATTGTTCACGACTTGCCAGTTGATACCACAGTGCCAACTTCACCGCGGATGATCCCATAGTTCCTGTGCAGAATTGCTTCGATACGACGAGTGTTCGAAAGTCGTCGCCGGACCTGCAGACTGTCATCCTGAACTGATTCAACTGTGGGATGATTGATCCGCTGCTGAGAGCGGCATGAGTCAAGTCGACTGAAGTTGCTGAATACAAGCCCGATGCGCAAGCGAGTGCGATACGATCAACACGCACTCGCTGGCGCGTCGGGCTTGTAGGGCTGCAATTTCTCCTTTCACTGCGGGGCGAAACGTTCAGTCGCTCGACGTGCCAACGAACTGGCGATCTCATCTGTTCTTTCGATGTATCACATCGGCAACGACGAGCGATCCGAGGGAATGATGAACTTTCCTCGGCCTCATACCTCGCCCGGAGAGACTGCCAGCATCCTTTTTCATACCATCATGACGCAGCATCTGGCATCCTTCGGTGAAGCGTTTGGAACGATCGGTGTGCGTGATGGATGTCACTACTGGGTGTCTCAGGCTGCTCGGATGCACGGATTTTGACGGAGAATGGAGAATGGTTCGATGACCACAACAGCCGAGGTTCGAAGCGTTGAGTTCAGTCCAGCGGTGTTCCGTATTCCAGGGTTGATGATCGCGGTGGCAGTTGGGCTCATTGGCCCAATCGGCATATTGCACGCTGATGATCTGAAGCCCGGGCAGAGCCCTGTGGACAATCCCTTGAAAGGATTGGTGCCGTACTCGGATCCGGCTCCGGATCGATTTCCTCACAGCATGGAGTTCAGCTACGTACCGCTGAGCGATCTGATGCTGGAGATGGATCAGTTTCAATGGGACAAACTGGAAGAGCTTTTGAATGATGTCGCTTCTCGCGGCAATCAGACTGTGTTTCGGATCTATCTTGAGTACCCCGACAAGACCGACGGGATTCCGAAGTTCCTTGAGAAACGAGGCCTGAAAGTTCACGAGTACCTCAATACCAACACCGCTCCTTTCCCACCGGCGAAGGTCAGAACTCCTGATTATGAGTCGCCGCTGCTGAGGGAAGCCCTTGCGAGCTTCATCGCAGCCATGGGGAAGAAATACGATAACGATCCTCGAATTGCCTACATCCATGCGGGGCTGCTGGGCACATGGGGTGAATGGCATACGTATCCGAAAGAAGACCTGTGGGCTTCAAAGGAAACACAGAGCAAGGTTCTTGAAGCCTATCGCGCGGCGTTTCACAGGACGCCGGTGTTGCTGCGGTATCCCGCCGGGCCGGATCACTGGAATCAGGCGGCGAATGCTCATTTGCCGTTTGGCTATCACGATGATTCGTTTGCGTGGGCAACGCTGGACACTGGAAAGAAAAAGGACGATTGGTTCTTCGTTCCGGCTCTGAAGTCGGCTGGAAAAGATGCGATTGACAAGTGGAAGTCCCAGCCGATTGGAGGTGAGATCCGGCCGGAACTCTGGGGCAAGATCTTCGACAGCAACGTCAAGTCCAAACAGGCTCAGGACTTCGATACCTGCGTCCGCGAGACGCATGTCACGTGGCTGATGGACACCGGGATGTTCGAAACGAAGGCGTCTGCCGAGCGATACGATCGGGCGATCGGAAAAGTGCGACGCATGGGCTACGACTTCTACGTGAAGTCAGCGATGATCCAACGGCAGGGGCAAACAGTCGACGTTCGTTGCGAGGTTCTGAATCAGGGTGTCGCGCCGTTTTATCGCGAGTGGGCGTTGGAGCTGGGTCTGCTTGATTCCGATGGTAAAGTCCTTCATCGGTGGCCCGTTGACTGGGTTCTGACAGGTCTGCTGCCCGGCAGCGATGTTCGCGAATGGAAAGCAGTCGTCAATCTGCCAAACGACGTCAATTCGAAAAACGCGGTGATCGCACTGCGAGTGATCAATCCACTGGCCAATGGAAAGCCGCTGCGGTTCGCTAATGAGTCCCAGGATCGTCACGCTCCGGGCTGGCTGACTCTTGGAGCAATTCAGCCTGAGTGAGTTGCCTGTCACGTTCGTTACATTTGCGGACTGAGCTCAATTGCGTAGCCGCATTCGTAAGGATGCGGATCAATTGCGTGGCCGGATTCGTAAGAATTCGGAGGCAAAAGGGAATTCTGACGAATTCCGCTACAACTCACCCGGTGGGGACCACACATCGCTTGCTTGATGCAGGTGTCAACGGACCATACCGCGCAAGAAAAAAGCCGCCGAAGATTCCGAAGAATTCTTCGACGGCATGTTTTCTCGACGCGGTCAGATCGCCGAGGCTTCTTCGTTGGTTTCTCAGGCCAACTGTTTTCGGCGGTTCACGAGGGTTCGAATTCGTTCGGCGAGCAGAGCTGCGTCGAACGGCTTTCGGAACGTCTCATTGAATACCGAACGGTCGAAGCCGGATGCGTTATCTTCGTCGCTAAGAAGACCGATCAGAACGGTATCGTTGAATTCTGAATTCTTACGAAGGTTCTGAGCAATCATCAAAGCTTCTTCACGCCCCATGACAAAGTCAATCACCACGCAGTCGGGGTGAATTGATTCTGCCTGGATACCAGCTTCAAAGCCACTGGCAGCAATTTCGATCTTAAAGTCGTCGTTGGAAATCATCTCATTCAGACTCGAACGAGTCGTCATGTCCGAACCAACGAGCAGGATTTTGCCCATCGCTTCGTCTTCCAGCTCGCCGAGAGGCATTCCATGTTCCTTAAGGAAGCGAATCAGATGTTCGCGTGGAATGCGGCGGTCTTGTGAGCCAGGAATTCGATAGCCTCGAAGTCGTCCGGAATCGAACCACTTTGAGACAGTACGCGGGGCAACTTTACAGATCTTTGCTACCTGACCAGTAGTGAAGATCGTCTTCATGGGCGGGCTCTCCAATCAGTTCTCACTGCACCATCCGGGTCCCCGTCCTGGGTTACCGGATCGTTATCGCCCTGATGTCAAGACTCGGCCGTTCTTTGGGAACGTTGTACCCCGAGATCAAAACGCGGGTTCAGAACAATAACAGGGGTCGTTCTTTGGATTGCGTGCGGCGCAATCCCGTGCCTTGCACAAGACACTGGGTGACAATTCGCTCTACAGCCAATCACGATCTGTAGTGACCACGTCCGGACATCCCTTCCGTTGCGGTCAGCGCTAAAATCGCCCCCCTGGCGACGTTGCCCATTGTGCTTCCTGGCCTCCCCGTGGTGAGGACACTCAGAGTGCTCACCGCCACAACAGGATGACAATCGCCTGCTTTATGTTCGTCGTTTCGATGGGAACGACTTTAAGCTGTTTGACAGACCTGCATTAACTGCCAACAAGATCCGGCGAAGCGCCTGCACCGATCAAAGAGCGCTGGACTCGATTTTTCCCGCGATTTGCGGCCTTTTGAAGACCTCAATCACGTCTCGCAGTCGGCACCCGCCGCTCAACCGGAATCTGGCCGTCTCACAACCTCTGTCAACAGCATAGGCCAGAAAATCGACGCCGTCGGAAAAATTGTTCATTTCGCGACCGAGGAAGGTGAGGACCTGATGAAGCTGGCGCGCGTGCA
Organism: Ottelia alismoides; assembly: GCA_037367405.1. Classification (NCBI taxonomy): domain Eukaryota; kingdom Viridiplantae; phylum Streptophyta; class Magnoliopsida; order Alismatales; family Hydrocharitaceae; genus Ottelia; species Ottelia alismoides. The sequence continues at coordinate 1,475,861 of JAZKJV010007224.1, read as the reverse complement.
TCAGGGGACCGACGTCCCCCGCTCGCCAAAACAACCTGCTCGCCGAAGAAGAGCCTGTCAGGCCGCTTTGCCTTTCTTTGCGGCGGCGATGAAGTTGCCGTGCTCGTCGACATCTTCAAATCGAAGCGACAGCCGACGAGACACTCCGGACTCTTCCATCGTCACACCATAAAGCACGTCGGTCACCGCCATGGTCGGCTTACGATGCGTGATCATGATGAACTGCGTGTTCTGCTGGAACTCTCGCAGGACATTCACAAATCGGCCGATGTTTGCGTCGTCCAGCGCGGCATCGACTTCGTCGAGCAGACAGAACGGGCTTGTGCGGCTCTTGAAGATGGACAACAACAGCGCGACGGCCGTCAGAGTCTTCTCGCCACCACTTAACAGAGAGATGCTGCGAAGTTCCTTGCCCGGCGGTCGCGCGACGACATCGATCGAGCATTCCAGAACATCTTCCGGATCTTCCAGAATCAAGTCCGCTTCACCACCACCGAACAGCTTTCGGAACAGCTCACGGAAATAGCCTCGGATCGTTTCGAACGACTCAAGGAACATCCGTTTGCTTTCGACGTTAATCCGTCGCACGATGTCCCGCAGCGTATCGCGAGCCGACTCAAGGTCCGTCAACTGCATGTGGAGCCGCTGGAAACGTGTCTCCAGTTCCATCAGATTGTCGAGACTCTCCGTGCTGACATTTCCAATCTTCTTCAACTGCCGACGAAGTCGTTCGACACGACGATCGATCTCGGTGCGAACTTCCGTAAACTGGGCCGGATCTTCAATCACTGCCTGAGCGGCGTCGTCGAACAAAGGCACTGTGGGCGGATTCATCGAAAGAACCCTGGCCGAATCGGCATCGGCCTCCGGATCGGCGTCAGACGTCCCCTTCGCCTGTTTGTCGAGCCAAATTGCAATGGCCGAACGACCGTTGGCGACGGCTTCGCGAACCTCAATCTGAAACTCTTCGCGAATACGTTCGGCGGTTGTAGAAAGCTGATGATCAATGCCGCGAACCTGCAACTCCACTTCGTGATGACGGCTTTCATGTTGCCGCAGAACGTCGCGAATCTGCGTTTCTGCAGCCGTCGCCGCGTTTCGATTCGCGCGAAGCTGATTTCGAGTGACAGAATGCGTGAGGATCTCTGTTGCGACCTGTTCGTCGGCGACGCTGAGTTCGGCGATTTCGGCCGATGCATTCAGTCGGGCAATCAGAAGATCGCGCTGACGATCGGCCGCGGACTGAAGTCGTCGCTCGGCTTCCTGCTGCTGCAGTTGGCGTTGTTCGAGGTCTTCGCGAACGCGCTCGACGGCTTCCTGAAGGCCAAGCAGTCGTTCTTCCGAACGAGTCAATTCCATGCTGGCGGCCGTTCGATCCTTTTCGATCGACTCCAGTTCGTGCTGCCGTTCCGCGAGCTTGGCCGTCAGCTCCGCAATCAGTTGCTGCTGCTGGTTGAGCAGGTTTTCGCCAGTCGAATGCTGCTGTTCGGCTTCGTCGATCTTTGTTTGAAGCTCGACAAGTTCGTCAGCCAGCTTCTGACGCTGAGTCGTCAACTGGTCGGACTGCTTTTGAGCATCCTTCAACTGACGACGATGATCTGACAGTTCTGATTCGATATCACGAACTCGCTGAACGTGCTCGTTGACCAGCGTTCGAGTCGTTTGCAGACGTTCGTCGGTTGTGGAAATGTTGTGGCTCAGGGATCGCAGCATGAGTTCTCGCTGCGCGATCTCGTGTTCAAGCCGATGCAGTTCGTTTCGCAATCGACGCAGTTCGCTCTTTCGCGACAGCAGCGCGGATTCATTGCGGACGGTGCCGGCGAAGAGGGTTCCGTCGTTTTCGATCAATTCGCCCTGAAGAGTTACGAAACGGCACTGTCCGCCCGTCAGAGCATGGAGCCGCAAGGCATCGTTGAGCGTCTCAACGACCCATGTGTCGGCCAGCAAGTGACTGGCCAGCCCTGGCAATGACTGAGGCGGGCGAGCTAAACCATCAGCTCGGCCGATGACACCTTTTTGTCCGAACAGCAACGGCGGTTCGGAATCGCCCTGAGAAAAGACCGATCGAACGATTGGACTTTCGGTTCTCGGATCGACCCAGGTCACGGTCAACTGATCGCCAGTGCCTGCAGCAGCCAGCATTTGTTCGATCGACTTGCCTTCACGTCGGCCAGCCGTCTTCTTCCGTCCCCACCACGACCCCGCAAGATTCTCCAGGTCGGCATCGCCATCCCCGGACGCCCATAGATCATCGTCGTCCCGTCGGAGACTACCGCGGAGTTCAGACAAATCTCCGTCTGCATCATCGGTGGTTTCAATCGAGATGAAACCCACTCGGTCCGTGATGCGGCAACGCCCGGAGTTCAGATAATCAATCAGCGGCTTGAGTCGTGTTACCACGAGCAACTGCGCGCGGCCGGACAGAGCGACTTCCAGGAGAGCCGCGTTTTCCATATCCACGTCGAGAAGATCGGCGACGCTGCCGCAGATCAGATTCCACGGTTCTGAATCTGCCTCTTCCGCGCGACGAAGAATCTCGCGGACACCGATTCCGAAACCTTCCTGACGATCTTCAAGATCTTCCAGAACCGCTCGTCGAGCAATCTGCGCGCTGCGATGTTCACGGAGTTCTGCAAGCGACTTTTGAGACTGGCTTTGCTCGGTCACGAGCTGTTCTCGGCTTCGCAGCAGTTTGTCGGCATCGTTCTCAACCGCCTGCAGCTCGCGTTGTGCATCCAGCAGTTGTTGTTCAACCGTCGGCGACGCTTCGACCAGTTGCAGGATCTCGGCGTCGAGCGTTTCGGCCTGAGATTCGAGCATCTTTCGGCGGGCCGATGCGGCTTGAAGTTGCGTTCGGAGGTTGCTTAGAACCGATGCCGCTTCCGAATTGCTGCGAACCTGCTCCATCAGATCCTGACGTGCCGATTCAATGTGATCGCGCGATTCGCTGAGAGCCGCCTGCAAGCCCGTGACCTGATCGTCGCCGGACAGCAGCGTTGAGCGACGACGTTCAAACGCCGCTCGTTCCATCGCGAGAACAGACTCCAGATGTGTCTCTTCCGCCTGAGCCTCCGCAACGCGATTCTTCATCAGATTCTGCTGACGAACAAGTCTCTGCAAATCGGACTGAAGCTCAACTTCCCGCGCGGCCTGGTGGCGAACCGTTGTGTCCAAACTTGCAATGCGACTTCGCAGGTCGCTGCGACGACGTTCGAGTTCTCTCAACTGGTCGTCGACTTCGGCCAGCGCAGCATCGGCAGCCGTGACTTGCTCTTCAGCCTCTGACTGCCGCGATCGAAGATCTCGAACGACTTCGGCCGACTCATGCATCTGAGCCACCAGTACGTCTCGCTGAGTCGACTCGCGACGAAAATCATCGGCCGCCAGTCCAACCCAAAGCTGTTCCAGTTCGGTCGATACCGCACGGTAACGAGTGGCTCGCTGAGCCTGATTTCGCAGCGTGCTGACCTGAGTCTCCACCTCGTCGACCAGGTCAGACAGGCGAACAAGATTGGTCTCAACTCGCTCCAGCCGCTTCAGTGATTCTGTACGCTTTTGCTTGAAGCGACTGATGCCAGCAGCTTCTTCAAAGATCAAGCGTCGGTTCGCAGCATTCGACTGGAGGATCTGATCAACACGTCCCTGTTCGATGATGCAATACGTCGCGGCCCCGGCTCCGGTTCCAACGAAGAGTTCTCGAACGTCTTTCAGACGAGCGACGTTTCGATTGACCAGGTATTCCGCATCGCCAGACTGCCAGATTCGGCGACCGACGGACACTTCGTCCATGTCAACGGGCAGAAAGCGACTTCGATTGTCGAACGTCAGCGTCGCCTCGGCGAACTGTGATCCGGTTCGACTGGACGAACCATTGAAGATCACGTCCGTCATTTCTTTGCCGCGAAGACTCTTGGCGCTCTGGTCCCCCAGAATCCACTTAATTGAGTCCACGACGTTGCTCTTTCCGCTACCGTTCGGTCCCACGACGCCGGTGATGCCAGCGGGAAACTCAAAAACGGTACGGTCGGCGAAACTCTTGAATCCAAAGAGTTCGAGCGACTTGAGCATTCGGGCCTGTCCTTGGTCCAGTTGCCGGTTCGTCCGGCGGTTCTGCTAATCGTGATCAGTCTTCAGCATCGGTGGAATTGTGGATCACTCCGATGGGCCCTCTGGTTCCGACAAACCCTGAGGTTCCGACAAACCAGAGAACGGTCGCTTCATTCGTCCGAAGAATCGTTCGGCAAATCCGGGTTTTCCTCGTTCCGGACCTTCCGACAACTCTGGAACGCTGGCTTCCTCGCTGGCCGAGCCCGTTGACTCAGTCTCTTCGGATTCGCTTTCTGTTGACTCCGCAGACTGTTTGGTTTCCGTTTCTGTGACATCGCCAGGTTTTGCAGCGTCCGACTCTTCCGCCGACTCCGGCTTCGCATCGGCATCAGATGGCTTCTTTGCACTTTCCGCAGGCTTTGATTTGGTCGCGGATTTGTTGGTGTTGTCAGCCTTCTTCGCTTCTTCCGCTTCAACTTCTTTGAAGTCGAGCGACATCAGCTTTTCTTCGGATTCGTTCTCCTTGAGTTCTTCTTCGTCGAGTTCATCAAAGAGTTCCGGCAGCATGCGATTTGTCCCGATCGTCTTGCCATCATCTTCTTCAAGACCAATGTCGTTCTTCACGTACAGGCGGCCAGCCTGAGGCAGTCGGTCGATGCCGAACTGACCGATGAAGTTCCCCTGCTGTTCCGCTTCGATAAGCATTTGAACGATATCCGGGTAGGTGGCTCCAAGTTTCCCGGCCGCTCGAATGATGTCGATCAGACGATTGGGAACCTGCTGCCGTTCCGGTTCTGCATTCAACTGATAAAACGTGATCTCAACCTGATCTGAACCCGTTTCTCCCTTCACTCGAATGCTTCGACCTGCGTTCAGGACGGCAGGAAGTCGCAGCGGCTGATCGGCGCCGAACAGGACAACTTCCGGAGCACGTCGACGAGTCACATGGACCATTGGCTCGCCTTCGGAATCGATCACGTACACTACGAAACGAGGCTCGAAGACGATCGGGTTCAGGAACGGATCGCGAGAATCCAGTTCCTTGAGGGCTCGAAATGCTCCGTATCGAGTTTCCAGCGACTCGGAACTCATCAGTTCTCGTAACGCCAGCACGGCGTCGGCATCATCGATCACCGACATCGCGACCAGAGCGTAGACACGAAACGCAGGCTGATTGATCGCGGCATCTCTCAGAATCGAAACACCGGAACCATTGCCGAGATAAGCCAGTGACTGAGCTGCCTGGAATCGCACTTCGAAATGTTCCGAAGCCAGTGCGTCTTTCAGGAACGGCACAGATTCTTCACCAATGGCTTCAAGCTGCAACGAGGCCACCTGGCACTTGTCGGGGTCCATGATGTCGCGAGCCAGCATCTCCATTCGCATACGGCGAGCCACATCGGTCTCGTTCAGCGCGATGTTTCGAATGACCTGCTGGTATCGTGGGAAATTGTTGATGTACTGTTCGTGAGTCTTCAGCTTGACCAGGACGTCGGTCTTGGCTTCGGCACACTTGATCATCTGGCCATATTGGTTGTATCGATGGAATCTGGCTGAAACGGCGTTGGCTACTCGTTCGCTGTTGCGGCTGCCTCGCTTGTTGTTCTTGATGACGATGCTGAGATCACGATCCGTCTTGGAAACGGCTCCGCCAGGAATCGTCCCAATCATCAGCTCGGCCACCTTTTCGTCGCCGCTCTCTTTGACACCGATATTGGTCAGAATGGCTCCACTAGCGACGCCGTATTCATGGCCTTTCAGTGTGCCGCGACCTTCAACCGTCTGCTCTTCAAACAATCGTGTCTCGAGCAGCCAGCCACCTTTGAGGCTTGTCGCATTGCTGTTCTTTGGCAGGGCAACACGAACGTCGAACCGTTGTCCTTTTCGCACCATCGGCGGCAAATAGGCCGTCACGACCACAAGCGCGGTGTCTCGAGAAGCCAGAATCTGCTTTGAGTTCTTGATGTTGCGGCGATTCATCTCATTCTGCAACTGAGTTCGCAAGGCAGACGGAGCCGGGTCTCCACCTGTTCCGTTGAGCCCGGTCACAAGCCCGACTCCGCGGAGAACGATCGGATTGTTGCCCTGAACGCTCATGTATTCAGAAAGCAGCGGCGTTTCGACCTTGTTTCCGAAGTCGTTGTCTTCTTCCTTCTTGCGGCGAGTGCTCTTCTTGTCTTTGTCGTCTTTTGTTTCGTCGGCCTTCTTGTCCTTCGAGAACCGATCGGCCATCAACCCGGCACCTGGCATGCTCATCAAGCCCGACGCGCAGCCACAGAGAATGGTTGAGATCAGCAGGCATGACACTGCGATCGGCATGGACGTCTGCCAGGATCCTCGCTCATGGTGAGCGACTGGAGCGACGGGGTGGGATTGTTCAGACGAAGACTGCTGGAACATTTGAAACGCTCCTGCGACGTTGCTCAAGTCGTGACGGCATCCATTCAAACCAGATTCCGCGCAGCAACGAACCAAAGTCGAATCGACTTTGTTCAGGACGTGCAGACGCAATCCGGAATTGAAGTGGCTTCAATTTCCGTCATGAAACTCGATGTGGAAACGTCGTTACGGAAGTGCTCACTCTCGACTGCAGAACAGTTCAGAATTGGCACTTTGTGAAAGGTCGAGCGATCGCTCGGTTCCCCAGAAGCGTGCGCCTCTGAGGCAGACAGAAGGGACAGTTTCTTTGACCCCGGAGAATCTCTGGGACCGAAGACGCTGAAAAGGGCAGGAAAGAAGAAAGGAAAGATGTGCTGAGGTAACGACCGTCAGGATATCGAGATTCGCTCACATGGCCTCGGATACAAACAAGGCTCGTGGTGACTCGACAGACCGACAGGCGAACCAGAAACGTCTGAACTCACGAAACCATGCATGAAGGTGTCTCACCTCATTGCACGTCTCGAAAGTTCGATGATTGAACTGCGTTTCAGTCAATTCCGCCCTGCTGGCGAGGTACATTCGCCCGCGGTGAAGGAGGTCAACTGAAGTTGTGGGTGGCCCCGCGGTCAGCACGGACGCCATCCGGTTGATCTGGACTGTTGAAGTGTTTGAAACAGATCAAATGCACTTCTGGCACTGTGCAGTAGCAGGGAATCGGAGTCAGCGGGAGGACGCCCGAAAGATCTAACGAGATTGGAGTGTCGTCGATCTCTTATCTGACTCGGCAGATTCCTTTGACCGCAGGGATGTTGCGGGCATTGGATCCCTTGCCTCGACACAGAGCCTTTCGGCCCAGATTCTGAAACGTTACCCTCGCCGGATTCGTGACGTCAACGTGAGGAGACAAAGAGTGGACGCAGATGTTCGGTCTCCTGGGGCGACTTCTGTTGGCTTCGGCAGGAAGTGCATCGCACGTTGGTCAGTCAGCAGAACGCGAGATTCAGAAACTGTCGCGACTGCAAATTCTGCAGAAGAACTGACCAGCGGATTCTGCCGAACCAGCAAAAACAAAAAAAGCGGGCGGAGCATCCAAGCTCCGCCTGCTTCAGGAATCGCGTTACGAAGAGACTGCTGTGGCGTTCAGCCAGAGCTGGTGTCTATCACTTCGCGATTTCGCCAGGATCGTTGCAGATGATTGCCAGGTTCTGATCGCAATCGCATGTGTCGGCGACGTCGTTGTAAGCAGCACCGTGAGTGCGGCCCTTCACTTTGCCATTCCCCTTGTAACTTGCGAAGCCTGAAACCTGATACGACTGATCAAGATTTCCGAACGCGCTGGACAGGTCGCTCAGTTCAGCAACGATTGAACATTGCAGTTCGACGAGGCCAACAATCATCCCGAGTACCAGGATGGTGCCAATCAGGACCAGTTCAGCTGACAGAATAACACCGTTCTCATCGTTCCACAGAGACTTCAACATGGGAGCACACCTTTCAAAATCATACCTGGCGAAAACTTCGATCCCGTTACTCGTGATCGCGGACTTGTAAACCGCTCGAGCGTTCAGCCTTCTGCTGCTGTCGATTCGGTTTGATGGCACGACCGAAAGGCAGGCCCCGTGCCGCGAGAGTTGGCTGGATGATCGTTGCCGAAATGCAACAGTGGCCTAACCGGGGCTCAGGTAAGGATTTGCGCGGCGGGCCACGCCGAAAGTGGTGGCCGAGAAAAATTTGATGATGCCCAATTGCAACACCGGCTCGAACTGTTCTGGACAATTTGTCAATGACAACTGCTCAGACCTCGACGCGGTCGCTCTGGTCTTTGTTGCTGAAAGTCAACATAGTTCAGACTCGCCCCGTACTTGCTCATCGCCAGGTACATGAGAACACGGAAGTCTCGCGGATTTCTCTTCGAAACCAGGGATCCCGCCTGAAAAGGAGGCGCCCAACGGTTTCTGATTGGCGAAACAGGAAATCTCGTTTCCTCAGGAGCCCGTGCCCTTACGAGTTTCGCCCGGATCGTCGCAGACCACGGAAAGTGACTGGTCACAATCACAGGCATCGCGCCGGTCGTCGTAGCTCGCGCCAGATGTGCGAGACTTGGGAGTTGCGGAGGCTTTCGTGCTATTCATGCCAGCCTGGCGATATGACTGAGAGAGGTTGCCAGCCGCGTTTGAGATATCGTTGATCTCATTAATCATGGAGGCTTGCAGTTCGACCAGAGCCACAATCATGCCCAGAACCAGAATGGTTCCCAGCACGATTGTTTCTGCGGTTGGAACGCCGCCAAACTCATCTTGTTGAAGCTGATTCCACATGGTGGTGCGTCGATGATGAGAACTCAGCCTGAATGCCGCAATGCAGATTTCGGGACCGAACAAATCAAGATGGCCCAAAACAGGAAAGGCAGGACCGAAATGTCGACCCTGCCTTCTCGTGTTCCGTCGTCATGAACGTTCTGAGGAGGGGTTCCTCAAATCGTTTCAGACACGATTACTTGCGAACTTCGCCCTGGTCGGTGCAAACGATTGCGAGGTTGTTGTCGCAGTCGCAGGTGTCAGGACGGTCGGTGTACTTGGCACCGAAAGTACGAGCCTTGAACTGGCCCTGGCCCTTTTGGCTTGAGAATCCGCTGATTTCGTATGACTGGTTCAGGTTACCAAAAGCGCTTGACAGGTCGCTCAGTTCAGCGACGATCGAGCACTGCAGTTCAACCAGACCAACGATCATGCCCAGCACGAGAATCGTGCTGACGAGTACGAGTTCAGCAGAAAGAATTACGCCAGCTTCGTCATTCCAGAGAGTCTTCAACATTGTGTTCTTACTTTCTTATCGAGAGAGATGAGAGTTTTTGTTCCGAGGAGAATCCAACCGGGAGAAGCACTTCGGCCCATGAAGACAGCTTCGGAAACCATGACCAGTGTTTCCCGAATTCGACTTCAAAGAGGCTCGTTCACTGGTCAGGCGAACGATCGCTTTATCCTGTTGGCTCGGATCGAATTTCTGAGATGCGATCGCTGCGCCAAGACAGATGTTTCCGAATGCAGACAACGCGATATTTTCGAACTCTGAGCGGAAAGTCTTTGTTTTCCGGCACTTACAGCGTCGCAAAAGTCAGCGGCCGACCAATGCCCGCGTGGAGTGTTTCTGTGTGATGTCAATTTTCAACATCGCTGCGTAAATGGGTCTGTAAAGAAGATTTGACGGATTCGGCAAATCTGCTCACACAGCGGAGCAGCGCAACTCCTCGGCTGAAATGACAGAGACTGTGCTGCGGACACGGTCAACGAAAAAAGGCAGAGCCGAACTGGCTCTGCCTTCTCTATTCGCGATGAATCCAGATTCAGATTACTTGCGGGTTTCACCTGGGTCGGTGCAGACAATGTTCAGGTTTCCGTCGCAGTCACAAGTGTCCGAACGGTCGCTGTACTTAGCACCGAAACTGCGAGCCTTGAACTGGCCCTGACCTTTTGTGCTGGAGAAACCAGAAACTTCGAACGACTGATCGATGTTGCCAAACGCGCTGGACAGGTCGCTGAGTTCAGCGATGATTGAACACTGCAGTTCAACCAGACCAACGATCATACCGAGGACCAGAATTGTGCTGATCAGCACGAGTTCTGCGGACAGGACAACGCCTGCCTCATCATTCCAGAGAGACTTCAACATGGGACGAACTTTCTGCTTTTATATTTGAGAGAGATTGAGAGTCGATTGATCGAAAAGTGAGATCGCACGTCGTTTGCGTCACGTCGTCAAATTGAAGATGGTCTTCAGACGGAGCCGACCACAGGCTTGCATCGTCTGAACCTCAATCTGCTTCAAGCATCACGCAGAGCACAGCGCAATTCGAATCAACCGGCTCTCCGGGAAGCGAATATCGCGCCGCGACGATTCCGACGAAAAGGTCACTCTGATTGCTGGCAGCTCGCAAACCGTTGTCGGCAAACCATTTTCAACGGCAGAGCTTTCGCAAGACGCGAGCAGAAGACCTGCGATAAAGACGATGTTGTCAATCAGCAACATCACGGCGCAAATGGATCGTGTATAGAGAACGAAACAACTGGCATCTGCGAATTGCTCGCCAGGCCCGACTCCAGCGAAACGATATTGCCTCATTTCTCGATCTCATCAATGTCGTGTCCTGCCGATCGCCTCGTTCCAAAACGAAAAGGGCTGCATCGAATTGATGCAGCCCCTTCACTTGCGGGTCTTTCGGACAGTTCTGGAGCTACGGCTTGACCCGAGCCAGCGACGAATCCGTCTTCGCAACACGATCCTGATCGGCCTTGTTCAGAGCCTTCAGATACGCATGTGCGGCCGCCTCGATGATGTCGGTACTCACTCCCTTGCCCTGATACTGTCGACCGTTCACATTGATCTTCACGCGAACTTCGCCCTGAGCATCCTTGCCTTCGGAAACACTTCGAACATCGAACTCTTCCAGTCGGGCCGACAGCTCGACAATACGTTCCATCGCCTTGAACACGGCATCAATCGGACCGTCGCCGGTCGCGGCATCTCGCAACGGAGGCTGATCGAGGCACTGAAGTTCGAGTGTCGCGGTCGGAATGGCGGCCGATCCGGCGGAGGTATGAAAGCTCAGCAGCTTCCATCGCTCCGATGTATCCTCCATCCGATTCTCTACCAGTGCGATGATGTCGGAGTCGTAAACTTCCTTCTTCTTGTCCGCCAATGCAATGAAATCGTCGAACGCTTTCTGCAGCGATTGCTCATCCGGATTGAATCCAAGCTGAATCACGCGATCTCGAAACGCATGTCGCCCGCTGTGTTTGCCAAGCACCAGATTCTGCCCGACATACCCGATGTCTTCCGAACGCATGATTTCGTAAGTCGAACGCTCCTGAAGAACGCCGTGCTGGTGAATGCCGGCCTCATGAGCGAACGCGTTCTGCCCCACAATCGCCTTGTTTCGCTGCACCTTCATGCCGGTGATTGTTGAGACCAGATGACTCGTTGGATACAGCTTCTGCGTGTTGATTTTCGTGTGAGTTCCGTAGTAATCCGACCGAGTCCGGATCGCCATCACAATCTCTTCCAGAGCTGCGTTACCGGCTCGTTCGCCAAGTCCGTTGATCGTGCATTCAATCTGACGAGCACCGGCTTCCATCGCGGAAAGACTGTTTGCAACAGCCAGACCAAGATCATCATGACAATGCGCGCTGATGATCGCTCGATTGATGTTGGGCACATGCTTCTTCAGATGCGAAATGACCTTGAAGTAGTGAGTCGGCGTGGCATAACCAACGGTATCCGGAATGTTGACAGTCGTGGCTCCGGCATCGATCGCCTTTTCGACCACCTCGCACAGAAAATCCAGCTCGGTTCGAACAGCATCTTCCGGTGAGAACTCGATGTCGTCCGTGAACTCTTTCGCCCGTTTCACCGAGCTGATAGCTCGTTCGACAATCTGCTGCTTGTCCATTTTGAGTTTGAACTCTCGATGAATCGCACTGGTTGCCAGGAACACATGAATGCGACGTTTTTGAGCCCCAGCCAGGGCAGCCTTTGCTCGATCAATGTCTTCGTCACGACTGCGAGCCAGCGCGCAGATGGTCGTCCGATCGCCAAACTTTGACGCGATTTGCGATACCGCATCGAAGTCTCCCGGAGAAGCAATCGGAAAACCGGCCTCGATCACATCCACCCCAAGATCAACCAGTGCCCTGGCCACCTCAAGTTTCTCGCGAGTGTTCATGCTGCAGCCTGGAGACTGCTCACCGTCGCGAAGCGTGGTGTCAAAAATGATGATCTGGTCACCGGTCATAACAGGTTCTCCGAAGAGTGATGCGAACGGAATCGCCGCGGCGAGATCGCTCAGAAGGAAACGCATTGTAATCAACGCGAGTTCAACGTGAATCCAGTCTCCCGAACCGCGTTGAAGCCGGCAGACATCGTGAAAATCCAACAAAAAAGCCCTGAGGAAACCTCAGGGCTGCTATTGTGTCAATCTGCAAACGTACCTGAGGCGGGCTTCACGAGGGAAGCAGTAGAAGGCTCAGGTTAAGAAGCAGGTTGGTCATGATTTGTCTTCAAACACTCGATCAGTGACTTGAGAACGAATACGAAGTCCTCTGGCGACACACATCCTTCAATGATGGTTCGCCGAAACTTCGCTGGAGAGAGCGTACTGCCTTTCTTCAGAACCGTCAACGTCCGACTTTCGATGATTTCGACCTTCCCGCAAACGTAAGTCACGCACCATGCTTCATCTGCCGCCCTTCTTCGCTTCAGCAACGCTTCTTCTCAGAGGGCCTCCTACCAGCAATTGCCCTTACAACAATCACATCGCGGCCCGTTGACCCCGATATCTCCCACGCTACAATTCTCCCTCGCGTGAACCCTCCCGAAGAGTTCACGAACCCCACGGGATGTGGCTCAGCTTGGCTAGAGCGCTGCGTTCGGGACGCAGAGGTCGCAGGTTCAAATCCTGTCATCCCGAATCCACTGGACAGGAAGCCCTTCGACGAGAACGTCGAAGGGCTTTCTCATTTCGTAGCATAGAGTTGCGTCGTCCAGTCGGAAGTTCAAACAGATGATTTCGAGGATACGGCGCTTGCACGAGTAATCGGCGGTAAGCCATTTCTCGCGAAGGGTTTGCGAAAGTTCAAACACTTTCGACACTAGGTCCGCCATTTCATCGCGATTGCGGTCCAATGCATCCAATCAAATCTGCATTCCTTGCCGGTGGAGTCGCACTCAGTGCCTACGACACCGGGCTGATTCGAGTCTCGCTTCCGATGAGCAAACTCGGTACTCCAGATCTCGTTTCGCTTGAGTCGGGATTCGCTAATGCGGGAAGAATCATCTCCCAGTGCTCGCACGCCTCGTACTGAAGCAACGTCAGCGAGCGCTACGAGGAGGGTTAGGACTGCCTACTTCGCAGACAGTTCGATCCGATGTCCGTCTGGGTCAGCGACAACCGCACGTCGGCCCCATTGAGAGTCTTTAGGCGGAGCCACCGAAGTTCCACCGGCGGAGATAAGTGACGCGTAGGTAGTATCGACTGAAGGGACAGAGAAGCCCACTCGCGTTGAATCAGTAGGAGCAACTTGGTCCGTTAGAGGATAAATCTCAAAGATCTGCCCTGCGGATTCGCTCGCTAGATGAACCGGACCGCTACCGTGCGAATGACGAACAAAGCTCAGCCCCAGAGCGCGATAAAAGGAATGCGCACGGTCGAGATCTCGACTTCGCAGAACGATCAGATTGCAAGTTACGGTTCCGTTGTTCATGGCTTTCCTTCCCTCTACCGAACAAGCGCTACCGGGTGCGGACTGGATTCGAGCGTATCTTCCAGCTGAATGCGACGAACCCTTCCGTCCTGCATTCGAAAGACAATCTGCATTTCGCCATTCATCGCTCGTGCGTAGTCAGCAAGCGTACTCACTAAAACATCCTTGCGGCGCTCGATCTTCGAAATCTCACCCTGTTGCCGCTCAAGAATGTCCGCGATCTCAGCTTGCGATAGGCCGCTTTCCTTTCGAAGCTCTTTGAGACTGACCGCAGGTGGCGGAGAAGTGAAGGTCCGGGACAAAAGTAAGGAGACAATACGGCCATAGGCGGCCTCTTCATCTTTGTAGACTTCATCCGCTCCCTCGCCAAACGCCCTTTCCGGCGAGGATGAGATGCCAAATTCTTTTCCCTTCTGCCACTGCACAATTACCGGGTGCTGATTCAGTGCAATGTCGAGAAACCAAACCCCTGAGGCTTTACGTGGGCGATCTAGAGCAACGTGAGCGTCTGGAAAACGCTTTTTGAGCAATTGCTCCAACGACTCAATCGGCATCATGGATTTGTCGGCCATCATACACCTCTACGCTTGCAAATTAGAGCTCTACGCTTCGTCCATCCGAGCCAGGCTTCTCGAAAAGGACTTTTCCGTCGACATCCTGAATCTCTATTGCACCGTTGTCCCGGATGAACGTGTTGTGTGCCTTGTGTCGGTAGCGAATGACATCGCTTCTTCCCTCTACCTCCCGAGCATTGTCTTCTTCAGGCGGGTACATTCGGCCATCGGTTTGCCAATGCTCCGGTTGAAACGGGATGTTGGTAAACTCGTTCTCGACCTGATTCAAAGTGTCACTCAAGAGCTTGAACGCCTCATCATGCGAAGTTGCTGGTGATGATTTCCGAAGGCGGTCCAGAAACTCCTGGAAGCGTTCAGGCTTACTCAGTCCCATTCGCGGCTAGGCAGTTCCTCGATATCTTCGGCATCGAGCCACTGCTTCCTCTCAAGTAATATTAGCTCAACAGAATTATTCTGTCAACGGAATAATTGACCCGGCAAACGCGGCTTTTCCCGAAGGGCACCGTAAGCCCCTGGGAGAAATAGGGTTAGGAAAAAGACTCCCGGGTTTTGCCTGAAGTATCGATCCTGCTTGCCAGAGTCGGTGGTGCAGGCTACCCGCTATTCCCCGATGGACTGCAAGATATCTAAAAGGCACAGCGAGGTCGACTTGGTGTGCTTCCGGAAAATCGTGCAGGTCGTTGCCAAGCCGGAAAACTCGGCGTCTCATTCGCATTGACGTTCGTCTCAGGAAATGCAATAATCGTCTCATGGAACGACAAAATGAGTTCATGAGTGAGCTGGTTCGTATCGTAAACGGGGCACTTCGTCTCGATATAGACAAGGTCCGTAATTACACCGCTTTCCTGGCAGACAAGCTTGAAAAGTCCGGCGACGTTAGCAACGCCAAGCGGCTTCGGAAAATGTTGGAGGAAAATGACCACCAACTGCGTCCGGTCGGGGCGACGTTGGCCAAAGCCTTGCCCGTCGATTCGGAAAGTCGCTTTCCGCTCATTGAGCGGGTAAACCTGAGAACCCTCGCTGAACCGCCAGTCATTCTGACCGAAGGACAGTGGGATATCGTAAACGAGTTTTTGAGCATCGCCAAAAGCTACGCACAGGCCGATGCCGAGGGGCTCTCCTCTTCGCTGAGTTTTCTTCTCTACGGCCCGCCCGGTACCGGCAAGAGTCGGCTCGCTCGCCACATTGCTCGGGAGTTGGGGGTTGAGCTATTCGTTGCCAGACTCGATGGCCTAATCTCTTCATACCTTGGCAGTACTTCCAAAAACATTCGCGCCCTATTCGACTTCGCAGCAAAAACTCCTTGTGTGCTGTTCCTCGATGAGTTTGATGCGATCGCAAAACTACGGAGCGACAGCCAGGAACTTGGCGAGCTTAAGCGCGTCGTAAACAGTTTCATTCAGAATTTGGATACGCTCGGCGCGCAGTCACTGGTGATTGCAGCCACGAACCATCATGAGTTACTTGACGCAGCAATTTGGAGACGATTCAGCTATCGCCTGGAACTGACTTTCCCGACAGAGGAAATGCGTCGTCAGATTTGGGAAGGCT
Organism: Ottelia alismoides; assembly: GCA_037367405.1. Lineage (NCBI taxonomy): Eukaryota > Viridiplantae > Streptophyta > Magnoliopsida > Alismatales > Hydrocharitaceae > Ottelia > Ottelia alismoides. The sequence goes on along the minus strand of JAZKJV010007224.1, from coordinate 1,460,050 downwards.
TTGTTGGGCAGTTGGAGTTCTCTACCAAGGAGATGGATCTGCTTGTTGATCTTTCAGAAGGCTTTTCCGGATCGGATATCAATGAAGTCTGCCTGCGCCTCCACCGCCGAAGAATAACAAAGAAAGCTAGTCCGACTCTCAAGGATGCGTTTGATATACTGCAAAACCTTAGTAGCGGCGAAGGTCAGGAGCGGCGTTTTCTTTCTCTCCTTCGCGGAAAGGACGAGCATTTTATCGCCACACAGCTTCGCGAGAGAAATTCCAGACTTTACAGCCACGCGGCAATAGCGGATCTGCTCGGAATTTCAAAGGCAACAGCCCATCGGTGGGCAACTGGAGAAGGGTGAGATGGCTGACTCCGTCCGACATCCACGCAAAGATCGCCTACTTATCAAGGTGATCATGCCAAAGCAGGGCACCGAGCGGAAGGTGACCGGCGGGGGTGCCCCCCCGACTCCCTTTCGAGACGTAGATTCAGCGTATCGACAGCGTCTGACGAGCCAAGTGTCTGCGATTCGCAAGGCTATTACTCCTCAGATCAAGACTGCCGGAGCTGCCCCAGTTCGGGTGAAATTGATTGCTAAGGCAGCCGCTAAAAGTCATCGACCCGAGCATCTTTTCTCATCCCAATCGTGTCCGATTGTCGGAGCCGGAAGACTGGGCGAATTGTTCGTCAAAGCAACTCCCCGAGGCCTGGAGAATCTCGCCGATATCATCGAAGAGAACGACTCGGATCGAATCGTCAAAGAGCTTTCCTGCGTAGAGACAATTGAGCCGGTAACTCCGACTTACCGCCGAAACGGGCTTGAATCACTGGAAGTGCTTAAAAGAAGCCCCCGTGGCGAAAAAGGCTTTGTCACCCGAGTCAGGCTATTCAATTTCGGGGCCGATGGTGACCAAGAACGTTTGGTGGAAGATTTTCAGCTCGCCTGCAGCAAGAACAAAATCAAGATTGTCTCCGGGCGCGGATATTCCCCGTTGAGCTTCGCATACGAAGTCCAGTGCCGAAATGTCGATGATGTCGAAGCACTTTCACGAGTCATCGGCGTCCGATCCGTCGCACCGATGCCTCTAATTCGCACCGTTCGACCGCAAATGTTCGCTGCAAAGAAGCTCCCGTCCTTGCCGACCGCAGGCAATGTGGTCGGCGATTTCCCGGTCGTGGTTGTTGTCGACAGCGGCATTTCCGATCAGATCCCAGACCTCGAAAGCTGGGTAGTCGGACGACATTCAGACGTGCCGCCCGAGTATCGCAATACCGACCACGGAACCTTCGTTGCAGGCCTGATCTGCTGGGGCAGCCAGCTTAATCCGACAATTGCCGGCTTGGACAATAGCCCATGCGGCGTTTTTGATTTACAGGTGATTCCAAACGAAGATCCGGCTAAAGGCGATACGTTGCCCTTGTTAGAGACGGAGTTTCTTGTCTCTTTGGAGGCGGCGTTACAGCAGTACGCCAACGCTTACAAAGTCTGGAATCTCTCCCTGGGAACCAATCACGTATGCTCGCTCGATGAGTTCTCGATGCTCGCCGAGGAACTCGACAATTTACAAGAGCAGTACAAAGTATCGTTTGTGATCAGCGCCGGTAACTACGACACTCCCCCGCTTCTTGACTTTCCACGCATCGGCACCCACCTCGAAACGGGAAGGATTACGGCGCCAGCCGATAGCGTTCTTGGAATCACCGTCGGTGCAGTTTCCCACGTCGATTTCAAAAAGAATGGGCCAAAGGAACATCATCCTTCTGCGTTCTCAAGGCATGGAGCTGGGCCAAACCACATCATCAAGCCGGACATGATTCACTACGGAGGATCGTGCTCAACTGATGCAGCTCACCTGGCAGGCATTCGTTCGGTAAATGGGGCAGGCTCTGCGGAGAACCTGGGCACGAGTTTCGCAACTCCGTTGGTCGCCCGCACTCTTGCTCAGATTTATCATCACGTCACTCCCACACCCTCGACTGTGCTTGCAAGAGCCCTACTGACTCATCACGCTCGTGATCCGCGCACACGGCAGCGAGTGCCTGACGGAGACAAAACTATTTTGGTTTCGGCTTGCCTACTCCTGTCCCAGACTGCCTTGAATGCACTCCCTACACTTCGACACTGGTGTTTGATGATTTGCTTCGCCCCGGGTATTTTCTCGAATGGGATGATTTTCCCTATCCGCCGTCGTTGCGTCGCGGAGGTAAATACTTCGGTGAGATTTGGATGACCGTTGCCTTCGCACCTGCCCGAGGCGCTCGCTGGGGAACCGAATACTGCGAAACACACATCGATGCCCACTTCGGTGTCTATCGCACGCAAAAGTCTCGCGAAACTGGTCAGGTAAAACCAAAACCGATCTTTGTCGGTCTTGTTCCCCCGGAACACAAGAACCGCGGTCAACTCTACGAGTCGTACCAAGTGGAGAAGCTGCGAAAGTGGGCACCGGTGCGGACTTACTATGGCAATCTTGGTCCCAAGGGTGAGCGAGGCGACCAATGGCGATTGAAGCTGCAAATGCTCACTCGTCACGGAATCGAAGACGAAGAAGCGTTTAAGCCTCAGGCGTTTTCCTTGATTGTCACGATCGCAGACCCCGAGAAGAAGGTGCAGGTCTACGACGAAATGGCGCAAATCGTTCGCAATCGTTTTCAATCGCAGAACTTGACCGTTCGAGCAACGGCGCGAGTTCGAACGCAGCAGTAGGCCGTCTTAGGCGAAGGAGTTCAAGTCTTGATACCACCACTGCGAAAGCAAAACGATTGCGATGGGGGGACGTATTTTCGGCCTGCCCCAGTCGAAGAATCGTTGAAGCTGCTCTACAAGCTGCCCATCGAGGACATTGCCCGACGTGCTGCGATCAGTGACGAAAACGATCCAGCTTACATACGCTCAGAGTGTATCGTTCACTTCGTCAGGCAATCGAAGGCTAACGGCGACACAGCTCCTTACCAAGAACTTTTTTTAGAGTTGCGGAACCGAGTCATGAAGGCGGTGCCGGTCAGGTTGCGCCGGGTTTCGGGGATGGCCATGCCGGGAGAAGTAGACTCTGAAAGCCAGATTCAGGAAGAGGTTCTTTTCCACTTTCAGGAATTGCTCTGCCTTGATCGCCAAGACTACGACGAGCGACTGGATTTCTACGAGATCCGCTTCAACTCGGCCATCGCTGCTCTACGAGCCACGGCTCGAAAAACGGTCTGGAACAAGGAATCCCGCCGCCAACAAGCCGAGCTAGACGGTGCAGAGTCTGATGGCGACCAGGACTTCGAAGAGTCACTGGAGCGGGTCAAAAGCCCGAATTTGCAAAAAAAAGACGATGTCCTTTTCCGGTTAATCTTCCTTGAAGCGATTAGCACTTTGCCACCTGAAGAACGGGAAGTGATCGAATTACTTCTGGAAGGGTATCCAATTGACTCAAAAAAACCAGACGTTCGGACTATCGCTATGATCCTCAACTGTGATGAAAGAACCGTGCGAAATCGGCGTAATAGAGCAAGGGCAGCCCTGAAGGCACTGAAGCTGGAGGAAGCCGTATGAGCCACTCCAAAGACACAGAAATGGTGCTTTATGCGTTCGCCGTCGAAGAGAGCCACGACCAAGCCACGCTGGAGCGGTATCTCAGCAAGCACCCGAATCTGACAGAGGAATTGATCGCCTTGGCATTCGAACTCCGAGTAGCCGAGGCTCAATCCAATGTTCAGCCAGATCTGGCACCTGATGCCGGAGCAGCGAAGGCTTGGCAAGAATTCACCGCCTGTGCCCCAGCGAAAGCCACTGCCACAGGCAAGCCCGGAACTCTGATGTCCAAGTTCAGAGGGCAAGCCTTCGTCACACTCGCCGATAGGCTGAAGTTTCCCCGGTCAATCCTGATTGCATTTCGCGACCGACAAATCGAGCCAGATTCAATTCCAGAAGGAATCATCGCTCGCTTTGCAGAAGCAACCGAGTCCACGGTGCAGTCAGTTCGAGACTACCTTTCCAGTCCCCCACTGATTATCCAAACGGCACAGTTCAAAGCTGACAACAAACCAGCTCAACAAGGGCGCGTCACCTTCAGGCATCTCGTGGAGAACACACCGATGACTGAGGATGAACGCGAAGTTCTTCTCGGGGGCTGCGCCGATGGACACGATCGAGGTTAGTCGGCAACGTGCTGAACAGCTACATTTTGCTGCTACCTCGCGCGGTGAAAACCCCTGCGAGCCATATTCGTTTGCATGCGCTGAGGCGAAGAGGCGAAATCTCGCCGTTGAGCGCGTTCCGAAAAATGACGTTCGACTCCATGGCGGACGAGCCCTATACGATCCCGATGCACTGCTGATCCTGCACGAAGAAAGCGGCGACGCATTTACCAATGCGTTCTATGTCGCACATGAGATCGGGCATGTTGAGTTTGGAGGTGCCAACGAATTCACTTCCACCAGCGAAGCAGATCCACTGCGAAGCGCAGAAGTCGCCTCGGTCGGTGTTGACAGGGTGGTTGATTACAACCGCAAGCAGCGGCGCGAAATCCAGATGGATCTTTTCGCTCGCGAGTTTCTGCTGCCGCGGTCATGGATGCGACGGTTGCATCTGGATGGCAAACAAACAGCAACGTCGATTTCCAGTTCCTGCAAGGCTCCGTTTTCCGTGGTAGCCCAGCAACTTTTTGACGCTCTGCTTCTTCCGCCAGTTGTAATCCCTGCCCCTAAAGCAATCGTCTCGAGGCCGCTCAACGACGACCAGCTCAAAGCCGTCAATCACCGTGGTCGCCCCTACTTGCTTGAAGCAGGGCCAGGAACTGGAAAAACTCAAACGCTGGTCGCTCGGGTCAATTCACTGTTGACCGATGGCGTTTCGCCAGAAAAAGTTCTCGTCCTCACATTCTCAAACAAGGCAGCCGGTGAACTCTCTGAGCGAATCACCGTACAGCACCCAGAAGCCGTTTCGGGAATGTGGATCGGGACATTTCATGCTTTTGGCCTCGACTTGATTCGACGCTTTCATGATCGCCTCTCCCTGCCGGTAGAACCGCGCTTGCTTGACCGAACGGACGCTATCGAGCTTTTGGAGAACGAATATCCGCGTCTGGAGTTGAAGCATTTCAAGAATCTCTGGGACCCATCCGAACCGCTCAATCTGGTTCTAAACGCTATTTCGCGCTCCAATGACGAAGTGGTCGATGCCACTAGATATCGCGAGCTTGCGGAGTCGATGCTAAAAGCCGCAGTCTCGCCAGAACAAAAGGAAGCTGCCCAGCGTTGCCTGGAAGTGGCGACCATCTTTGCAGCTTACGAGCGCCTGAAACTCGATAACGGATGCGTCGATTTTGGCGACTTAGTTTCGCTGCCAGTTCGACTATGCGAAACGTTTCCTGATGTTCGACAACACTTGGCGAATCTGTACGAGCACGTTTTGGTTGATGAATTTCAAGACGTGAATCGAAGCAGCGTTCGCCTACTGAATGCAATCACAAGAAATGGCCAAAACCTCTGGGCCGTAGGTGATGCGAAGCAATCGATTTACCGCTTTCGCGGAGCGTCGTCCTATAACATGGTCCGGTTTGGTCGCGATGACTTTCCCGGTGGGGTGCGCGGAAGGCTAGCGGTGAACTACCGAAGTGTTGCCGAAGTTCGCAACAGCTTTGTGCAGTTCGCATCCAGCATGAAAGTCGCAAGCGGTACCGATTTCAGCCTTGATGCCACCAGAGGAGAGTCAGGGAGGCCCCCGCAGCATCTTTCAGTTACCACTGACGACCAAGAGCTCGCCGCCGTTGCCGAGAGCATCGAAGACCTTCGCCAAGCTGGTCACAGTTACCGCAACCAAGCAGTGCTTTGTTCCGGCAATGAACGATTGGCTCGAATGGCCCAAGGACTTGAGCAACTCGGCATCCCGGTACTTTATTTGGGCAGCTTGTTCGAGCGTGGCGAGATCAAGGAATTGCTTTGCTTTTTGGCAACAATCGTTGATCGCCGCGCAATGGGCTTGGTGCGAATCGCATCGATGCCGCAGTTTCAAGTCAGTCTGAGCTACATCTCGTGCATTCTGTCGCACTTGAAAAATAATGAACTAGCCCCGCTTCAGTGGCGAGATGAACTTCGATCAATCGGTGAACTATCTCCAGACGGCATCGAATCTCTTGGTCGTGTTGCGGAAACCGTGGATGGCTTCGACATCACTGCCGAACCGTGGACTGTCGTGGCGGCCATTCTCTTGGACCGAACGCGGATTGCGGCAGACATCGCCGCTGACTCCGATATTCGTGCTCGGTCTCGCGGAATCGCAATTTGGCAATTCACGAACTTTCTTCGCAACCAGCCACCCGGAAAGGGTTTGCCGATTGTGCGATTGTTGAGCCGAATTCGCCGCTTGGTTTTACACTCCGACGAGCGGGATCTGCGGCAACTTCCAGCAGCAGCGCAAAGCATCGATGCTGTCCGGCTCATGACGATGCACGGCAGCAAGGGGCTTGAGTTCGAGGCGGTCCATATTCCGGGACTGACAAAGGCAAGTCTGCCGCGTTCTCCCAATGCCTCGCTTGCCAAGTCGATTATTCCACCCGACGGATTGATCGAAGGTGCCACCGGCACGGCCGCAGAAGCGGCCAGCGACGCGGTGGTTGAAGAGCAGGAATGCTTGTTCTTCGTTGCCATCTCTCGCGCCCGCGATCGCCTGTTTTTGTACTGCCCAACCGAAACTGCCGACGGAAAGTCCAGACCACGCTCCCCGTTCATCGATCGGCTGGGACGCACGATTACCAAGCTCAACGTCGTCCCTTCGCTGCAACTCCCTGCGGGTGACAGCCAGTTGGCCATTTCATTGACAATCGACGGTGAAGTCGCATTCTCCGACCATCAGTTGGCCCTCTACGACCGCTGCCCCCGGCGATTTTTCTACACGCATATCCTCGATATCGGCGGCCGACGCACGGAAACGACTTTTATGAAGCTGCATGTCGCTGTGCAGCACGTTGTAACCGGAATATCGCAAAGTTCGGCGGAGACGCGCACGCTGGCCGAAGTCGAAGAGCACCTTAGCCTCGCCTGGCAGGCCCACGGCCCGGCAGACCATGGCTATAGCGAAGAATACAGGCAAATCGCCTGGCAGTTGCTGCGATTCTTCCTGGATTCGTCATCGTCGTGGAAACGGCTACCCGTGCCGCAGCTTCGGCTGCCGGTCGCCGGTGGCGAAATCATTATCACCCCCGATGAAGTGCTTACAGACGATGCTGGCCGAATTCAAATGCGCCGAATCCGAACCGGGCACAAAAGATCCAAAGACGAAGACAGTATGGCTGCCGCAGCGTTTCATATCGCTGCAACGGCCCATTCACCAGGATGCACCGTGCAGCTCGTCTATCTAAGCGATGGCGACATGGTGCCGGCGAAAATGACCGAACGAGTACTTAAGAATCGGGCGGATTCGATTTTCGCCATGCTCACCGCTGTCAAAGCGGGGCAGTTCCCGATGAAGCCCAGCATCACTTGCCCGCGCTGTCCCGCCTTCTTTGTTTGCGGGAGCGTGCCCTCCGGTCCGCTTGCAAAAAAATTCTCGGAATAGCTTGCCGGATCGGAAAAGTCGCAGCGATTAGTCCTTCAGAAGCCAACGCACAGGGCGTGGCAAAAACACTGAAAGGACAAATCTATGAACGACCAGAATCAAGCAGAGCAAGAAAGCGTCGAGGGTATCGGCGCTGCGTTAAGCGAAGGGCAGCCGGTTCGAGCCGCCAACGCTTTCCGCATCCAAGTAGCGAACGAAAATCTCGACTTCCGTTCGTTAACGTTGACCGACCCGGTTCCGCTGGGCCGCCAAATTATCGCTGCCGCCGGCGGCGACCCGGTAGACGGCTTTAGCCTCTTTGCCATTCTTCCGAGTGGCGACTTCGAGGACATCCGCCTTGATGAAGCGGTTGACCTTCGTGAACGCGGCATTGAGCGATTTGTGATGTTTCAAACCGACCGCGAGTTCAAGTTCACGCTTGAAGAAGACCAATTGCAGTGGGGCAAGCCCGTTGTCAGCGGAGCTGTGCTGCACAAGCTCGCAAACGCCACTGAGGACGAAGCCATCTTTTTGGAAGTCCGCGGCGGCGAAGACCAACTGGTCGAACGCGCCGACTTGATTGACTTGACGAAGCCCGGAATCGAGAAGTTCTTCAAGGCTCCGAAACAGCCGCTGACGTTTGAAATCATCGTCAACACGCGGCCCAAGACCGTGCCCGGTCCCGAAGTCACCTTCGAGCAAATCGTCCAGCTGGCCTACCCCGGCCCGCACGAGCCCAACGTCACGTTTTCGATGTCTTACCGCAACGCCGCATCCAAGCCGCATGCCGGGGAATTGGGTGCCGGTGGCTCGGTCAAAGTGAAAAAGAAAGGAACGATTTTCAATGTCTGCCGCACCATTCAATCTTAGTCCGGACTTGAAGCGTCTTCGCGACGAGGGCTACTTCGTGCAGATCAAGGGCGGACTCTTGATCATGCGTGACGTGCCCTACGTCAACGCTGAACGAAAGGTGCTGATGGGAACTCTCATCTCCAGCCTAAACATGGCTGGAGATGTGACCCAGAAGCCCGATACCCACGTCATTCACTTCGACGGCGAATATCCGTGCAAGTCGGATGGAACTCCAATCCAGTCGATTTCAAAATCCAGCGGAAACTTCGACCTCGGGCACGGTGTTAGCGCCAAGCACGATTTCTCAAGCAAACCCGATGGCGGCTACACGGACTATCACCACAAGATGACCACCTACGCCGCAATCCTTACGGGCCACGCCAGGGAAATCAAACCTGATGCGAACCCGCGCACGTTTCGAGTGCCCGAAGATGATGAAGAGAGTGTCTTTAACTACATCGAAACCGCTTCTGACCGTGCTGGAATTGGTGCGCTCAGCGAGATGTTTGCAGGTGAGAAGATTGCAATCATCGGCCTCGGCGGCACCGGGTCTTACATTCTGGATTTCGTTGCAAAGACCCCCGTGCAGCAGATTCACCTGTTCGATGCCGACGAGTTCCTGCAGCACAATGCCTTCCGCGCACCCGGTGCTCCCTCAATCGACCAGCTCCGACAGGTGCAAAAAAAGGTCGACTATTTCAAGGAGCAATATTCGAAGATGCACCGCGGCATCGTTGCCTACGGTGAGCACCTGACGGCTGCGAACCTCCATTTGCTAGACGGGGTCACGTTTGCATTTCTTTCGATGGACGCTGGCGAAGCCAAGCGTTTGATCGTAGAGAAGCTGGAATCGCTCGGCGTCGCATTCATTGACGTGGGAATGGGCATGAGCCTGGAAGATGGCTCTCTTACCGGCATGCTTCGCGTCACAGCCAGCACTGCGGAAAACCGCCACATTTTCCGCACCAAAGTTCCCTTCGCCGGTGGCGGCGCGGATGACATCTACGCCACCAACATTCAGGTTGCCGACCTTAACGCGCTAAACGCCCTGTTGGCAGTAATCAAGTGGAAGAAGCTACGCGGGTTCTACTGCGACCTCGAACGGGAAATGCACTGTAGCTACACCATCGACGGCAATCTTTTGGTAAACGGTGGCCAACAATGATGCGGCATTTGCGACTTGAGCACCGGTTCGTAAAGCACATCCCGGAAAAACTGGAGCCGGGTGTGCTCTACGTCTCGGTCGAATACGGATCTGCTGCCCACAGTTGCTGCTGTGGTTGCGGTGAAGAAGTAGTAACACCTATCACCCCGACCGACTGGAAAATGACCTACGACGGGGAATCGATTTCATTGTGGCCTTCCATCGGCAACTGGAATCTCCCTTGTCGCTCGCACTACATTATCGAGCGTGGGCGAGTGAGTGAGGCGATTCCGTGGACAAACGAGCAAATCGCAGCGGAACGGCGGAGGGATCAGGCGGCCAAAGCCAGGCACTACGGAACGCCATTGCCAGCGCAGCCGAGTACCCCTAGTCCGCCTGCACCTGCACCTGCACCTACACCAGAGAAGAAGGCGCTTGGTCGCTGGGGGCAATTCACCCAGTGGTTGTCGAACTTGTTCGGATAAGGGCTGGGTGTTGCCCTTCGGGCCGGGCTCCTCCGGGCTTCGCTGCCGCTTCGGTCCGGCTGTCAATACAGCCGGACTGCTTCGCCCCCTACACATCCCTAACGCGGCGGGCGATTCACCGTTGAGGATGCCTGATCGAGTTCACCGGTAGTCGTGAAATCGATCCGCAACCGCCCCGCGCTCGCCTTGCTCGCTCCCATTGTCAGACTCGCCGCTGCCAGCTTTGGCCGCCCCACCTATTCGCAAGCCTCTCACCGGGTCAAGGTCCGCTCACTTTGCTCGTTGCTGCTTGGCCGTAGGCCAAGGCTCCACCTTGACCCGGCGTCGGCCTGCCCGTCCCGCTCCGCCTGGCGACCAGGCACTGACTGCGGCTCGGATCACTTCGTTTTCATCGGGATGGGCCTCACCGCATGCGGTTCGAAAAGGCCCATCCCGCCGAAAACGAATGCGGGATTCACAAGACACCAGCAACCCCGAGAGGCGAGATGAAGCGTGACCCTGAATTGAAAACCCTCAGCAATGAACTTCCAATAGCTTATTATTGTGCTGTTTCGGAAGGCTTCGAAATTTTCGCAGACGAATGCGGAGTGAGTCCTGTCGCACTTCGCCGAATGACGGTGCTCGGCATTCTGAATCGGCACGTCGATGCGGTGAGGAAGCCAGAATATCGTAACGTTGAGCTTTATTGCCTCACCTTGGGCGGTCCGAAGGAAGCGATCGTTTACTACACTGTCGAAGCCAAAACGATTACAGTGCGGGGTTATGGCTGGGAAATTGGCAGGGAACCGTTAGACGAGCGTGACGGAGGTGGTTGTTACGTCGACCCTGCATGGGACTGAGCGTTGCGGGGTTCTCAACTACAGCACCGAACGCGCACCACTTTTGCCGAATTTCGATCGTGCATGTGACCACCAAGTCAGGAGTTGCAGAACTTCGCCCGTTCCCAATCGGTCGATTTCCAGGCTCGAAATGGCCCGACGAAAAGTTCAAACGACGTCTTGTTCTCCCGACTATTTTGTTCGCATGGCTTCCAATACTTTGACTGTAGGCTGGAGCAGCCTGCTACTGATAGCTGCCGTTCGAAATCCAGACGACATGCTCCACTGCGGGCGGTGGGGCAAAGCGGTCGCAGGTGGCTCGGTCGAGGGGTGGATGAGAGCAACAGCTTTGTGTGTCTCCGGCGAGTTCGAGACGCGTACCGGGCCGTGATGGGCCGCTTCGTCCGAAGCCAGTTGCCGAAGCCTTGTAGATCGCCAGGTGTTGGCCCATTTCGCACATTCGCGTCGAGGCCGGTCTCCACGGAATTTGCATGCCGCATTGAATTCAGGAGCCTGCTGCTGAGAATCGGGAGCCTGATCTTCGAAGGACATTCTCAACAGCCGGTACCCCTGTGGATAGTTGAGACCATTATTCAGTTGTAAGTCTGTTTTTCGCGTCGGGAGAACATCGTTGAGATGATGTAGGCGAGATACGGTGGTGTCCAGAGTCCTGTCCAGGCCTTGCGTGAGATTCGATCGGCCGGAACCTGTTCAGCGAACTCTTCGTGCAGTGACGGAAGTTTTGTCCAATGAGCATCGGGATAGAAATGATGCGCAGTGTGATATCCGAAGTTGTAGCGAACCCAATTGTAGGATTCGCTGAGTGAATTGTTGGAGAGTTCGAACGCTCCGTTTCCGACACAGCCTACATGGTTTTCGTAGTCGGTCATCCGCGAGAAGAAGAGCACGGAAAAGTAATAGGGCAGATAGAACGTGGGAACCATCCAGCACAATGTTGCCATGACAGACAGGACGGCGATCTGTTCGAGAAACGCAACGCGATAATTGATGCCTTCTTCCTGCTGCCCTTTCCATCCGCGACGAGCCGCTTCGATCAACGGCCGAAACAGCACGATCGGAACTCCGCGAGCTGAATAAGACAATCCTCCCAGGAACGATTGTCGCTTGAGTTCCCAGTCGAATCCGTGTCCCCACGAATCGTTGCCTCGATGATGCCGTAGAAGGTGGGAAATTCGCCAGTTGTAGGCCGTCATTCCGGTGACGAGAGAAAGCTCAACATCGATCAGTCGATTCAGTATCCGTGATCGCGTCCATGGTAAGTGGACATGTTGATGAAGCAGGAAATTCATATCGTTGAGCAGAAACCAAACGAGCAACCCTGCTCCAAACCCGAGGGCTCCTGATGGAAAAACAGGATAGAGCGGCAGAAGCAGAATCGGGAGCGACATCAGTGCTCGCATGAACATGATGCGGTCTTCTTTGTGATTCAGAAGTCCGCTTCTTGTTTCCAGGCTCATGCTTTTGGTCCTTTGGGTGTTGCGTCGAGATTCTAGTCCGGTTGTTTGTAGCTGCTTTGATGCGGAAGTATCGGCATTTGTCACACCTCCGCAACTGTATCGATTGACCGATCGAAAGCTTGAGCAAATGTAGGACTGCAAATCAATCTGACAGAACCAAGCGCGAACCTTGTTTCGTCAAGTCGTTCTTTGTCTTCTGCTGAACGTGTCGGCGTGAGCATTCTGACCGAAATCAAACTTTCTGACTTTCGTCTGCGGATGCAGCCTTCACAGAGCAAGTCCATCGACGGGGTGTCGGAAAGTGTTTACAACTGACCCTCAGGCCGTGCGTTCTTCAAGACCAGCGACGGGACGAACGACTCACTGCTGCCGCATGACATCCGATCGGTGAGATCGGCCAATCACGAAAGGTGGACTCGCATGATCTCGCTTGCAGATGTTGTCAAGCGGTACGGCTCGACAGAAGTCCTGAGCGATGTTGATCTCACGGTGGCTCGGGGCGAGGTCTGTGTTCTGCTCGGTCCATCCGGAGGCGGCAAAAGCACGCTGTTGCGCACGATCAACGGACTTGAAACATACGACGGCGGGACGATACATGTCGCTGGAACGCTTTTGCCATCCGCACCAGGTCTTGAACGGGAAGCCGCGTTACTGCGGATTCGTCGATGCGTCGGGATGGTGTTTCAGCAGTTCAACCTTTTTCCCCATCGAACGGTCATTCAGAACGTGATCGAAGCCCCGATTCATGTGCTGGGGCAACCTGTGGATTCCGCCGTTGCAACGGCTAAGCGATTGCTGGAACGAGTCGGGATGCTTCATAAGTGCGATGTCCGCCCAGCATCACTTTCCGGTGGGCAACAGCAACGAGTCGCCATTGCTCGAACCTTGGCGATGAACCCCGAGGCCATCCTGTTTGATGAGCCAACCAGTGCTCTTGATCCGAATACAACGGCAGAGGTCATTGCCGTGATGCAGGATCTCGCGCGAAGCGGTCAGGGAATGATTGTCGTGACGCACGGGATGCACTTTGCGAAGACGGTGGCTCATTCCGTTCACATTCTGCACTCAGGCCGAATCATCGAATCCGGAACGCCGCAACAGGTGTTCGAAGCTCCGACGCATCCAGTCACGAAGTCATTTCTGATGGACGCTGGCCGTTAGCCCGAACTTGAACGCTCAAGTTCGGGTAAGCGGGCAGTTGATCATGTTGATGCGAGGAGTGTCGTTTTTCGCTCAGCATGGCAGTGCTTTTGGAGGGCACTGTTCGTCGTCCGCTGACTGCTGGGATAGGCTATCTCAGGTTGGTGTAGACAACAGGGTTGAGGGCAATGCTTTTCGGCACGCCTGTAGCTGAACGTGATGGAATAGAGCGAATGTCGCTGGAAACGGAGCTGAGGAAGCGGAGAACTGGCCGGAGTTGCCTTGAGAATAAGGTTGTGGCGGTGCGCGGAGTCTTGACGATCACGAGCCGAGAGCTCTGGCTTCCATTTCGTCAGCGATTGCTTCATAAGGAACGATCATGTCATTGACGTTCCAGGCATCATCCGGTTTGAGAAACATCTGGCGGACCAGTTCTGGCTCACCCGCGTCATCGTTGCCGGCTGTCGCAGTTTTCCGCACAAGCAGATACTGTTGAGCTCGCAGGGCCGTCCAGTTGTCACCGACGATTTTCAAAATGCGATCATCAATCGTGTCGGGCGATGCCGACGGGACTGTTGAATCCAGTGTGATCGCACCAATTTGTCGCCTCGAGTGGCGCAACAGACTCATCGGCTTTCCGAGGTCAGAAGCAATTGCTTCGTCCAGTGCCACGATGATACCAAGAGAGTCGGCGATCGTCGGCAGGAGATCCAGACTGCCAGCCAGCGATTGAATGCGTCCTGGATGTTGAGCTCCGTGGTCAATCCACAGCGGCAAATGAATCTCGTTCTCATCCAGCGCACATTCGAGCGGCGCGGCAAGTGGCTTTGCGATGCCACGCAACCCGGTCACGATCAATAGCGGAGGCTCGTCGGCAAACAAGTGTTGACGCCAGGACAGAATCGCTCGGAGAGCCTGTTCCTGCACAGCGAAGTTGCCCGCTGCATCTTCGGTCGATGGAATGCTGAGCCAAACGAGTAACGCAGTCTGAAGAACGTTCCTCTGATCGTCGGTCAATTCAGACGAACCACGATCAAGCCCGTCGATTTCAAGTTCTGCACGAAATCCGCCTGCCTCTTCGATCATCCCTGCGATCGAATGACCGGAAGCATCGAACGATGCTTTGCTGCCGGCGATCTTCAGGTGAATCGCTGCCAGAGGTCCGGCCTGCCGAATGGAATTGAAGAGGATTTGAAACGACTTTGCACCGCCCAAACGATCGGCGTCTGAAACGTTGTGTCTGACGTCATGGGCCACGAACTGCTCAAAGTAATCAGAGCCGCTGTCCAGATCATCGAAGGCATTGAATCTCACCGGTTGTTCCGGAAGCAGCTCCGGGTCGACCACAGCGTCGAAAGACAAAGGACGCTGGATGGCATCAAACATGACCACCCAGACGCTCGGAGCCATCGGTGCCTGGGGAACTGCAGACTGACTCATCATTCCTCCAGCATCGTGCGAAGTTTCACCAGTGCAGGAATGAACTGGTCGATCGTTTGCTCGATCGAGTCTCGCTCTGAAGTCTGGCATGAGTCCAGAATCGGACGGACGTCCTGCCAGATCACGATCACCGCGTCGCACGCATCGCGAATCTGTCCGATCGTTCGTCGACCGGTTGACAGATTTGCCAGTTCATCACACCTGATTTGAAGCTGCGCCACTTTCTGTGTCAGCGCGACGTTCTGTTGGCCGGTCCTCGCGGTCCAGCGTCGAACCGTCGTATTCAAATGATCGGCCAGCGATGCCAACTCGGCGGTTTGCTGGCGAATGGTCATCGGATCGAACGACACCTGAAGTCCAATGGCTGTTTTGACGGCATTGATCGACTGAGAGACTCCTTCGAAACGCCGTCGGACTTCCGGAGCCGCCAACGGCTGCAGGTAAAACTCGAACAGATTCCATTGCTCGTTCAGATAAACCCAGGCCTCGCCGATGTCCTGAAGTGAATCACGTCGCGTAATCACATCCACCAGATTCTGGCTCGTCCCTGACAGCGCGTCGGCATTTGCCTGAAGCGATCGACTGTCCGGCAGGCTCATGATATGTTCGAGCGTGACGGCTCGAAACAGCGCTGAGATTTCGGCGTCGAGATTGGTCGCGAGTCGCTGGACCATTGCGTAGTCCGGGCCGAACTCGAGTCGCAGTAGTTGATGAATGGACCGATGAGTCTGCTGGATGCGAGTCACCGGCGTCACGATCGAACGAACGGAAAACTGATCCAGCTCCGGTCGAATGGCGTTCCACGCCGCAAACAAGGTCTGATACTCGATCACGACGTTCTGATAATTGGCTCCGCTCGCAGCGAGATTTGCAAAAACCGTCGACTGATCGTGGATTCGCCGCAGCCGATTCGTCAGACCGTTTCGAATACCTCCCTGAATGTTGACGAACGCCAGTTCGTCGATCAGCGTCTTCAGATCAGCGGCCAGCAGATCGGCGGATCGAACGAGTTCTCGGGTGTTGTAGCTTTCTCCGATTCCAAGGACCTTGCACAACTGAGCCTCCAGTTTTCCCAGTCGGTCCGCAGATTCTCGAGTAGGCTGGCTGATTCCTCGAACTTCGCGAAGATCGTGAGCCAGCGACCGCCACGACTGAGACAATGTCTGCACGGAGAACTGCAGACCAAGGTGATTGTTTTCCCGCTGAGCCTTCTGCTGGACGGCGGCAACAGCGGCCTGAAACTGAATTGCGGAAGGCTGCAGGGATCGTGCTTCAAGACTCCGCCGGCTATCATTCGTCAGTTGGGCAAGCAGAGTGTCTGACTCCAGCGAGATGCTCGCCAGCAACTGCCTCAACTGCAGCATTTCAGGAGTCGCGCGCTGCGGTTGAGGAATCGGAACGTGAACCGGTGGAGCCGGACGACCCGGCACGAACGATTCCCGCTCCTGTCGCTCAAGCTGAGATTCGATCAGCCCTCGCAGAAGCGACTTTGCGATCTCCTTCGTTTTGTCATCTGCTTTCAGCGAATGAGTCGGCACGAGCAGTTGAGCGGTCATTGCCAACCCGACGATGACCACCTTCCGGAACAGAGACAACGGAGAACGATGTTGCATTCTTCGTTGGGACTGTGACAGTGTTTCCGGCGAGCGGGGGATGTCAATCCCCTGATGATCCGACGACGGGCTTATCAGAGGACTCACGTCCCCCATGCGCCTTAAAGATGGCTCAGCGAAGAAAACACTTCGACCATTCATCAGCGCGGACATCTCAGGGCTCCTTCCAAACTCTGCTCGCCGATCAGACATGACCCTGCCAATCGTATGCGATGTCAGGCTGATCACAAGCGTGATTTCAGCATGTGCCCTGAAACTCATGTCGAGAAGAATTATACTTCGCTCAGGATGAAATGAGGCAACTCCGAGGATTCAGACTGTGCAACGAGTCGAAAGTCCGCGACCACGTCCCTTCTGCCCAATCGTAAGGGTAGAAGGTGGCCGAAGGTCGGATGAAGATTTTTTCTTACGATTGCAACCTTGAAACAATCCCCCTCACCCTGACCCTCTCCCCCCGAACTGTTGTCAACGTTCTGAGGGATTCATTCGCGGGGGGAGAGGGGGCAAATCGCAGCTCATATGAACGCCTCCTTTCACCCCGCGCGAAGAATATGTGCTCTGCCGAGAGTCCACGAATCTGTTCGCTGTCGTGACTCACATCGCTAAGGCTGAGCGGGAGGTTCGATTGGGCGGGCAGACTGCGACGGTTCGGGCGGTCCTGTTCGTCCACGAAGTGGTCTATCCTGCAGATCGAATGCTTCTTCGGCTGGCTTTTCAGAATCCGGATAACGCGGTCCCGGACCTTTCGGACGGAGATCCTTTGGGTAGCATTCGTCGTCGTGCAAACGACCGTGAGATCCAATGCTGGCGAATCGCTCTTCGACGAATCGGATTCCGTGAGTATCCAGGATGGTTCCCGTCTGCTGCTCAAGATTGGCAAGCTCTGTGTTGTAAGAGGCCAGAGCCTGGGCTTCCGAAGAAACCGCGTTCGCCCAGTCTGTGATGGCCTGAAGTTCGCTCAGAAGATTAGCCAGCGGACCGACTCGAGCACGTTGAGCATTCACGTTTCGCCGAGCCGCCTCACGTGCTTCTCGAAACGCCTCGTACTGACCCAGGTTCAGGTCAATGTTTCGAATCGTCGTCGCCAGCGAGTGTTCAATCTGATGGATGGATTGCTGGATGTTGGCTCGGTCTTTGGCAATCAATAACTCGGTATTTCGAAGGTTGGCACGTGATGCACGGAGGGACAACGGAACTGAGAACGTCACACCCAGCGTCCAGTCCGTATTGTTGTCGAACGGAGCACTCAGGTTCTGCCCGGCCAGCGTTCGTCCCTGAAGTCCGTCCCATCGATGAACGGCCTGGGCATCAAGGGATGGCTGAGCAAGATTTCGATTGCTGACCAGTTGTTGTTGATCGGCCATCAGGATCAGGTTCAATTCGATGAGATCCGGTCGACGAATTTGCGCTGTGTCGACGATCTCTTCCCAGCGAAACTCAACACGATCGCGTGTCGGCGGTGTCGATGGAACAAGTCGGTTCCCGTCTTCCGGTGGAAGTCCCAGCAGATTTCTGAACGCCGCTTCACGCTGGATCACATTGGCGGCCGCCTGAATTCGTCTTGCTTTGGCGTTCGCCAATGTGCTTTTCGCCTGTGCTTCCTGGGCATCAAGGTTGTCGATCCCCACTCGAGCACGTGCTGCGATTCGATCGTACGAGAACTGAAGCTGCTCCAACTGGATCTCAGCCGCCCAAAGCTCGGTTCTCGCCTGAACCAGAGACCAATAGCCCGAGATCACATCCTTCACTAGTCCCTGCATACTGTTCTTGAACTGGAAGTACGATTGCTCCTGTCGCAGGCGTGCGATCACGATCGGGGCTCGATTCGCTCCGAATCCGGCTCCGGAAAGAATTGGCTGCGTGTAGCTCACTTCAAGCCCTGGCTGGTTCTGATAATCGAAACCACCAGCCGCCTGGCTCTCCCAGAAGTAGTCCGCAGCGATTCGGGATGTACCGCCGAATTGATTCCTGTCCGACAATGCAACCCCGCTCGTATTGCCCGCGGACGTACTGCCGGTAATCGCAGTCCCCGCGCCGTTCAGGAACGGGGTGTCGTTCCTTCGAAAGGCCGTATTGGCCTGAAAGATCGGATCGAATGGAGCCTTGCCCACGTCGATTGGAGCTACCGCAATCGCCGTATCGTAGATCGTGCGTCCGGAGCTTGTCGCCGACACACCGGTCAGCACGCGAATAACTTCCGAATGATCCAGCGCCATTCGGATGGCTTCATCCAGCGGAACATAGCGTTCTTCGGTGGTCGGATCTTTCGTGGCCACCGTAACCGGTGTGGGACCGATTGGGCGACGAAATCGAGAGGCCGCTTCATCCACCGGCCAGCGGATCTGGTGTTCGTCTTCGTCGATCAACTGAGCAGAAACAGCCGTCGGATGCCCGACCTGAAAGGTCAGCACGGCGAGCACCATCCATAGCGTTCGTCCGAAACAGTATTTCATGCCTCCTGAGTTCGACGCCTGCAATCACGGCGATTGACTCAATCCCACCGGCATGCATCATCGGAACGACTCAGGCAACCGGTTGTTCGGTTTCGAACGCGTGTAGCGATTCAAAGGCCTCTTCAAACTTCGTTGTATCCATCACAATTTGCCCATCCCGCAGAACCAGTATGCGTCGGGCGTGCCGGGCAACGTTGAGGTCGTGCGTGACAAGGATCACCGTGATTTTGCGTTCCTGATTGAGCGACTTGAACAGCTCGATCACTTCACGACTGGTTTTGGAGTCCAGATTTCCTGTTGGCTCGTCCCCCATGAGAATCGATGGACTCGTGACCAGTGCCCGCGCGATGGCGACTCGTTGCTGCTGACCTCCGGACAACTGAGCCGGATGATGGTCAAGTCGTTCGCCCAGCCCGACCATGGTCAGCATCTCCCGAGCGAGCTTCCGGCGAGTTCTGCCGGTCATCGACGGACCGTAGAGCAGCGGCAGTTCAACGTTCTCAAGGGCCGAAGTCCGGGCAAGCAGATTGAAATTCTGAAACACGAAGCCGATGTGCTTGTTGCGAATTTTCGCGCGGGCGTTTCGCGACATCGTGGCGACTTCAACGCCATCGAGCAGATAACTTCCGGTCGTCGGACGATCGAGGCATCCCAGCGTATTCATGAGCGTCGACTTTCCGGAGCCCGACGGTCCGAGCAGAGCAACGTAATCACCGCGCTCGATTTCGAGATTCGTCGGACGCAGGGCGTGGACCTTGACCTCGCCAAGATCGTAGGTCTTTGAAATGTCAGTCAGCCGGATCAACGCCATGAACTTTGCCTTCACGCGAAGGAAAACACGCAGGATTCCAGTCGATCGTGCGACACAAGTGTGACGACCATCTGTTCTGCTGCTTCGCAATCTGATACAGATTATCCGGGATTCGCGCAAGAAAAAACGGTCGAATCACCGGAGTGGCAATTCGACCGTCGATTGTTCCAAACTGAAAATTCAGTGTGGCGACTACTTTGCGGCTGGCTTCTTTGCGGCTGGAGCCTTGGTCGCCTTTGCGGCACCAGTCTTAGCCTTGGTTGACTTGGCGGCACCCGTCTTTGCCTTGGTCGACTTTGGTGCAGCTGGCTTTGCAGCCGTCTTAGCCTTGGTTGACTTTGCTGCAGTCGTCTTTGCGGTGCTCTTTGCGGCCATTCCCATGTTCCTCCGTGAGGATTCTGACACCGAAGAAGTTGGCAGGATGTTCGTCGGTGTCAGACACGAACAACCGCGGTAAACGATGGTTGCGGCAGGGCAAAACAGACCCACCTGTAACAACCTGCGGGAGTTTATAGGTCACTTCCGCAAAAGCCGTCAAGCGGAAATCCGTTTCCGTCAACAGCTTCCTCACAATCGTCATGCTCTAACTTTTGACTTTTGTCCGTTTCATGAATTCAAGTGTCGCTCACAGAAAAGATCAAGTTGTGGTCTCGACCGAGGTTGATCAGCCCCGTCGGTTGCCACCACTTGATGAATTGCAGAAAGCCTGGTTGAAGCGACGACGAAGTTGAATGGCAGACGGCTCAATCGCATCAACGGCTGACTTGAAGCAACGACGGCCGAGGGCGGCCAAGGCACCAAATTGTGCTCAACAACAGTTCGCATCGAGCATGTCGTCGCGAAGTGAAATGGACGATTCAACGCCAATTCTGTGCGCGAGCGTATCGTATGGCTCCCCCCCCGGCGATTCATCCTGAAAGGATGCAAGAGATTAGCCGGCAGGCGCACCACCGGTGACTTTGCAGGAACAAAACTCATCCTGAAGGGATGATAGAAATCACGATTCCGGCACCCGTTTCAGGGGGCAATCGCATATTTGGACGCAAACCGGTGGTGCCGCTGCGCTGACCACCGGCTAATCTCTTGAACCGCTTCGCGGTGAGTCGCAACGGTCTGTTACGAAGAGGAAGAACCACAACGTTACTTTGGGGCCTGGGTCACGCGCAGGATTTCGCGTTGAGCCAATCGGACTCGTGTTTACGTTGGATGACTCAACAGAAGTCCAAGAATGCCAAGACCATAGAACGTGTACTCAGCATCCGCCTGTTGATCCCAACTGGCTCCTCGAAAGCCACCGGTGGGCAGTTCGATTGATGTCGTGACCCAGTTCAGAATTCGATCGGGAGGAATCACGTCGCGACGGCCGAGGTCCTGAGCGGTGAGCAGTCCGGTAAACGTCGAAAGTCCATCAGCAAACGGTATTCGAGTGTTTGCCTGGAAGCCGCCCTCAGCACTGACGACGTCGGTGAGAAAACCGAGCACATCATCGGCAATTTCGTCGTCCATCGCGTTCAGTTGCTTCAGCAGTGCCACGGCCGCGGCGGTCGGATTTGTGCCGCTTCGCCGCATCGGCGCGATTTCGACAAATCCGCCGTCGTCCCGCTGGCGATCGTACAAAAACTGCACCATCGCATTCCGACGAGGCATCTTTTGTCCAAGCAATTCGTACGTGAGCGCCACAAGAAACGACTGATAGGTACTTCCGACGGCTCCTTCTGACGCCTTTGCGTATCCGCCGTCGCTGGTCCGTTGCCGCTCGAGCCCGCCGGCCACACGAGCCGCGAAATCCGGTGCGTTCGAAGGCAGAAGGTCACGACCACCCGACGCCTGAACAACCAGCGCGCTGTAGAGCCAACTGAGCAGATCGATCACATTCAGCGACAGCGGATCAATCGTGGCAAGATACGCTGTGACTCGGTCACGGATCGGATCGGAAAGCCCGCCCGAAACGGCAAATGCTCGGACTGCGAAACCTGTGTAGTACAGATCTGCATCCCCTTCGCGGCCTCGAAATCCGCCGACCTCGGTCTGCTGCGTTTCCAGAAACGCCCGATGACGAGCCAGTCGGTCCGGCGCGAGTTCACGCAGGCCCCTTGAAACTCGATCAGCAAGCAGAAACAAATACATGAGTCACTCTTCGGCGAGCGTTGAGCCGCCATTTTGGTTTTCGTTGATTCAGAGCACGAAAGATCCGTCACTGAGCCGCAAAAGATCGACCATCTGCCATTCGCGGAATCAGCTCGCCGGACTCCGGCCAAGCCAGCGTCCTGAAACGGATACCCACGGCTAAAGTCGTGAGACTTCAGTTGTTCGAAGTCTTCCGGCAACAGTTGACTTGTCGTTTCTTAACGTGGGCTTTGCCCGCAGCCCAAAGTAGGATGGCCGCCCTCGGCCGTCGACCGCAAAGAAAACTCCTGACGGCCGAGGGCGCCCATCCTACGACATGCGAGCATGAAACATCGTAAAACTCTAAAGCCACGGCCCGTTCGATCATTTGAGGTGTGCGGTTTAGACCGGGCACTCTGCGTCGTCAAATGCTCATGACGTCAATTGCCAGAATCCTCGCACTCTTGAGATTGAAATGCGCCGTTGGCGGCGACTCAGCGAGACGCCGAACGGATGCCAAGTCCGATCTGGTCAAACTTCGGGAGTTGCGTCGCGGCTGGGTTGTAGTGTTCGACCAGAATCCGGCCGTCGGCGGTCCAGGTGATCAACTCGAATCGCTCCGCTCCATCGCCGTCGAACGTCAGCTTCCAGCGTCCCTTGACGACCAATTCACTGGCGGGTGCAACGTACGGGACGAGGCTGCCGCTCCAACTGTCGTGACCAACGAAGGCAACAGTCCTGTCTTTTCGGAACTCATACTGCCGAACCGCTTCGTTCGGATGATACGAAACGGTCCAATTCCCAAGCAGTTCATTTGGAATTGCTGTCGGCTCTGTCTCGGTCGAGTTCCCACTGGCAACCACAGTCTGTTGGCTGGCTCCAAATATCATTAGCAGACATGCGAAAATCGCGAGTGGAAACACTCCGAACCGAAGAACGAGTGTCCGGGACATGCTCTTCATCTGATCCTTCTCCTGCTCGTTGAACGACTCATCGGGAAACTCAGGACGATGCTCTTGAACGTGCTTGACTGCTCAAAGGTTCTGCAACCTCGATCGTCATGTGGCTACAGCATGTCTGTGCGACGTCAAGAAGGAAACGTGACTCGCGCGTTATCCGAATGATCTGACAAATCTTTGACAACCTTGAACGAGGCATCTCCAGACTTCGACGTCGATCGAGCGAAAACGCCGCGATGGCGATCTCATGCAAGCCGGGGCTTAGGACTTGCCAATATCCTGAAATCGTTCGTACGACTGACTCAGCGGATGTGCCTCTTTGCGACCTTCGATCATGGTGGCTGTCCATTCGGCAAGCCTGAGTCCGAGCCGTCGACAAGCCTCGCGACTGCGTTCATCTGCCGGAGGCCCCGCGCTGATCGCGCCGTAATGGGCTGAGAACTTTACTCCGGTATAGTCGGTCAGGCCGAAGACAAGAAAACCGTAGTTGATCAGGATTGACATCAGAGCCATGCATGTCCATTCCTGACCGCCGCCCCATGCTCCGGCAGAAGAAAACACACAGCCGATGCGTCCGTCGCGATGCCCCCAGTTCTCAATCGGCTGTTCATCCCACCATTTTTTCATCTGCCAACTGACCGTGCCGTAGTTGGTTGGTGAGCCCAAAGCCATTCCGTCGCACCACGTCAGATCCGTATGGTCAGCCTCGGAAATGTCACGCAGTCGCACATCTGTGCCGGACAGTTGTCGTGCTCCATCCGCGACATGCTGGGCCATCTGTTTCGTATTGCCCGAGTTGGAATGGTACAGGACAAGAATCTTCGCCACGGGAGGCCTCCTTCGAAAAGCTGATTTCGACTCACACCACTGTGATGTTTCTGGTACCGCGATGCTGACGGCTTTAGATTCATTGCGGGTGATCCCTGCAATGATTGACCGAGATTGTTCAACTCGGACACAATACACCGAGTGCAGGATAGGGATTGTTGCAGCGACTAACAGCAACCGTCACGTTCCCGCATTCGGCAAATGCAGATCGGTAACAACCGTTCCGGCCATCTGTGACGTTGACAACCAGCTTGCAGATCCAGGTGTAGCAACGCATCCGTCGATTAAGGCTCCGTCTTCGTGATGAACACTTCGGACTCCACTCAGGCATCGACCACTCTTTGGGTGCTCGGAGCTGCCTTCTGGTATTTCGCGTGGAAACACTTCTTTCCCAACGCGGATTGGTTCTTCGTATTCTGGCTCTTTGGTATGTCGACCCAGACGGTTGAGATTTTGCTGTTTGGCTCAATCAACCGGAACGGCCAGGTCCTGTCAGGGCTTCAGAAGTGGGGAATCGTGTTCGTTGCGACGCTGGCTTGCCTGTTCACGATCCGTGGGCTTCACAGAGACGAGAAGGACCTCGCCGGATTGAGGTCGCTCGAACCCAAAGATCTTCGGTCCATTGCGGTCATTGATTCCGATGGACGAGGGCATTACGTTTTCGAGGATGACCCGAGTTTTCATGAGCGAGTTCGTGTCCTGAACTCGGCAAGTAACTATGCACCGAATCACGAGGAACTGTTGGACGAGTTCACTGTGCAGCTTCGATTTCGCGATGAATCAACGAGGCGATTCCGAGCTTATGTTCCTCGCCGATTTCCTACGGCAGTCATCATCGAACCAGAGGAACGACCTTCCGCTTCGTTTCGCATTCCAAACGGCAAGCGATGGCTCGATGACATGAGACAAAGCAAGGCTGAGTGAATCGTCGCGTTGCAGCTCTTGCTTTGATCTCTTCACGACACTTCATCGACCGCCTCGGTACAACACCAAACCCATCAACAGCGAACGCGCCGTCCAGAGAGCCGTGCGAATCCAGTTTGAGCCGACCAGACGTTGCCAGGCCGTTGTGTCAAAAGCCTGTTCGAGTTCTTGATGCAGCGGGACTTGAAGGACGAACGTTGAGACCCACAAGAGCACCGCAAGGACCGCCGCAGTTCTCAGGATGGCTTCGAACCCCGGAATTGGTTTCCACGCCAGCCAGATCGATGTCACAAGTTCAATCGTCATCAGGGGTAAAACAACGGCGGTAATTCGCTGGCAGTGAAACGCTTCATAGGCCGGGAAAACGTCAGCAGGAACATGCCCCATCAGCGGGTAGCTGACTCGCTGAATCAGCCAAATCAGCCCGGTCATCGCGAATGTGGAGAACACGCAGGACAACAACAAAAGCGACATTCACTCGACTCCCGATCCAAACACTAAGACTCCCGTTCGTGACCGGATTCTAGGCAAACCGAGAGCAATGTCCCACGGAACTCAACGGCACCGCCGAGCAACACATTGCGACGGTCGCCAGAGATCGCGAATGACCAATTACGCCTCACCTGTTGTCCATACGCAGATTCTGCCGGTTCGCGGCGGCACGTTCGATGTGGAGCAAGCTGGAAAGCAACGACCGCAAGTCAGCGAAGATCCAGTCAGGCTTAGTCTCATGTCGATGGTTACGATTGTGACGATTGCGCGGTCTGAGGAGATCGGCAGATCAATGGAAGCCGGTCGATTTATCGAGGAGTATGACCATGTCTGAACGATCCGCTGCAGCTCGGCGGCATGTCGATATGTGGGCTTTTCAGAAGCTGCACGCCGCGAATATCGAGCTTGCTCAACGACTGAAAATGGCGGACGACTCACAGTTCGGCAGCGGCATGAATGTGTGCGGGACCGTGTCTGAACACGATGCGAAGACTGATACATGGGAGGATGTCTGTTCCGTCGGGATTCGCCAGGATCTTTGGAAGCCAAGCAGCGAAGAGCTGGCACAGACTCTGAAGTCGGTCCAAAAGAAGAGACAGGAAACCGTCCGACGAACCGTGAAACGATCCGGACGCCTCTCGGCAGATCAAAACGCTCAACTGGATGCAAAGCTCGCAGATGACGAAGTGATGCAGTTGACGGCGGACGAGATCGAAAAGCGACGCTTGATTCTGAAACTCTTTCGGACGACCGGACAGCGTCTGGACTGGCAGGGCACGATCGAAGAGCTCACCACGACGGAGATTCACAATTCGATCGGGACTGGGCATCCTCTATTGTCCTTCGCCGTGATCCTCGACGGTCATCCGCTCGTGACTCACATTCACCAGAATCATCGCACGTTTCGCATTCCATCGATCTTCACGTTCTGCTTCATCGACCAGAAAAACGATCGCCCGTGGTACGTTGCGATCAAACGCAAGTGGTTCTCCATCGGCGCCGACTTCATCATCGAAACCGAAGGACGGTCCATTGGAAACATCAACGGCGCACTGATTGGCCCTGGCTACAATGCAACCATCGATATCACGCAACCAGAGCTCGCAGCCAACCGAGATTTTCTGGACCTGATTACTCTGTTTACCGTTACGGTCGGATACCAGAAAGCCGCGAGACAGAGCCTAAAACGTCGAATCGACGCGGTCCAAAACGGTCAGGCAGTTCGTCATGTCATTGAAGACGAAGAAGTCCGGCTCATGCAAAATCCCCGTCGCCGATCTGCATAATGAGGGGTCAAAGCCCTCAACCTAAAGCTGGTTCAGCGTCATGCAGTCATAGCGGAATTCTTGAGAATTCCCCTTCACGTCCGAATTCTGACGAATCCCGCTAAATGCGCAGTCGCCAGATGGAACTACTCGAGGTCGTATAATTCGTCGCGACGCGCGGGGTCCTGCAGATTGCCGGCCGAGATGAAGCCGAGGCGTTTCTTTGCCATCAGATCCACCTGATCCTGCGACAGATAGTTGTCACCGGGAACCTCGACCTGAACCGCATACGAAAAACTCTCGACATGCCCGTCGAGGAACGCGACGTTGGCAGAATCAGAATGTCGGAAGTGCACCGTCGGATAGTTTTGGCTCGGCGGATCCAGAATCCAGTTCTCAACGAGCTTCACCGATGGGCTCACCGCCGCACTGTCTGCGAATACGATCGTGCGGCCGGATTCAGCAACGTCGCGGAACTTTCGACACACCGGTTTACGACTCAGTTGAGCATCCCATGTCGGCGGCAGCCATTCGACTCCGGCTGAGCGAGAAAGGTAGTAGCCGTTAAAGCCAAAGCCCGTTGCCGGGCGTCCGAATCGCACTTCGTCCATTTGCGGAGGGCCAAAGTTCGGGCATTGAAATGACTCGTAGTTCGTCTCCATGAATGGAGCCAGCGGGCCTTTCGCGAAGTCCAATTGCTTCGTTGGGTCTGGCTGATCGTAGTCAACGGTTCCGAACCAATACTGAGCCGTTCCCTGCCGACCGGAAAACGTTTGCAGATACTGCAAACGCTGCTGATCTTCAATGACGTACGGAATCAGCGTTTCCCTGTACACATCGGCATAGTTGTGCATGGCCAGAACAAGTTGCTTCAGGCTGTTTCGGCACTGAGTTCGTCGAGCCGCCTCGCGAGCCTGCTGCACTGCTGGCAGCAGGAGCCCGACAAGGACTGCGATAATCGCAATCACCACAAGCAGCTCAATCAGGGTGAATCCGCGGCGTGAACGGCGGGAAGACGGAAGGCAACGCATGAGGAACTCCTGGAGACGAGACGCGGGAGTTCCGGCAGATGAACGCAAAGGTCTGCCGTCTGACGAAACCGGCCGTGCGGAGTTCATGACGACTCTGCGGCTACGATCGCATCGACAGAATTTCTGACGCCTCGATTCTGAAGACATCAGTGGGCCCGATTCGGAACGGAATCCGTCCCATGCCACAGCTTTGGTTCGTTTGCCGACACAACCTTTGTCCACGAAGGTTTTGTCTGCGACATCGTCAGGCAGGTCTTCTGGCTTTCGGATCAACCCTTTGATGCCCCTTCCCAAAGCCGTTTGGCTTCAGTGGTTCTTGGATCAAAGGTCCCCGATTACAGCGGCGGGACCGCGACGGATTTCCGATTTCTCGGGCACCGTCTTCCCTTTTCACTCGCACCCGCAACGAACGCCTTGCGTCACATGTTGCCCACGAGCACCTGATATGTCCGATCGCTCGAATGCCGAGAAGCACTCAGAAGCAGCGATCTCTCGAAGACTTTATCGGACAATCAGCCGATTGCAAAGAGGATTCGCAGACTTCCGCGAACTGGCTCAACGGTTTCGAATTGAACGGGATCTCACTATGCTCCCAGTCCACGTGTTCACTGTTGGCCTGATCCAAGCAAGGGGCTGACAGCCCCTTGACCCAAAGGAACCTACCGGTTCGAGCTTCGAAAACGCTCACGTTGTTCGCTTGCCAAACATGCGCACTGTGTGTGCATGATTCTGAGTAAGAATCCAACACACTCCAACCATCCCTCCACTTGTAACCTGCCTCGGGTGCTTCATGAAACATCTCGTTCCGCTGTTGTCCCTTCTCGCTGTCTTTGGCATCACTCCATCACAAGCCGCAGACCCTGCAGTGATCGCACCGGCAAGTGCCGAGAACATGCATCGAGACAAACTGGTGGCATGGTGCATTGTTCCCTTTGATGCCAAAAAACGCGGACCAGCCGAACGAGCTGAGATGGTGAAACGACTCGGGCTGACTCGAGTCGCCTACGACTGGCGCGACGAACACGTCCCGACATTCGAAGAGGAAATTCTTCAATACAAAAAGCACGGCATCGAGTTCTTCGCGTTCTGGAGCTGGCACGATGCCTTCGAGCCTTTGATTGCGAAACACGGCATTCATCCGCAGATCTGGTTGATGTTCTCCGCGCCGGCTGATGGCAGTCAGGAAGCGAAGGTTAAGGCGGCGGCTGAAAGTCTGTTGCCGATGGTCGAGAAAACAAGGAAGTACGGATTGAAGCTTGGGCTTTACAATCACGGTGGATGGAGCGGCGAACCTGCAAACATGGTGGCGGTGTGTGAGTATCTTCGATCGAACCACAAAGCCGATCATGTTGGGATCGTCTACAATCTTCATCACGGACACGATCACATTGCCGACTTCGCGGCACAACTCAAGCTGATGCAGCCCTACCTCCTGTGTCTCAATCTGAATGGTATGAACGACAAGGCTCAGCCAAAGATTCTGCCGATCGGTCAGGGGCAGCACGAAGAGTCGTTGCTGCAGATCATCGTCGACTCGGACTACTCCGGTCCGATCGGCATCATCGATCATCGCGAAGAACTGGACTCAGAACTCAGCCTGCAGCAGAACCTTGACGGCCTCCGATCGGTACTCAGCTCGATCGGACAAAGCGAAGCCGCTGCAACATTCGCCAAGCCAGCGGATGGCAAATGATCTATCGCTCAGGTACCGGTCGGTTCACACCGGCCGCTCGCCTTGAAATTGGATCGTTTGTTCGCGGCATCTTCATTCCTCCTGATCAACGCATCTTCTGAAGATCTTCAATTATGACCCAAAAGACGGATCCCCTGGTTCAGTCATCACTTCGCGAGGCGTTGATCGTCTCGGTGATCTGGCTGGCGGCAGCGATTTGGTCGATCGGAACCTGCTACACGATGGGATATCATCGCAAGGTCGAGGACCTCAAATTGGTGCTCGGCTTTCCCGACTGGATCTTCTGGGGAATCGTCATTCCATGGACGACGTGTACTGTGGTCTCGATCACGTTTGGGCTTCTGTTCGTCCGCGATGGAGATCTCGGTCAGGATGTTGAAGATGCCGATGACCTCGGACTGGGAGGCTGACATGCTGACAAGCCTTTCCGTAAACACACTGCAACCGAGTTTCGAACGACTGCTCTCATCGGCCACGTTGCTCGCTCAGGCATCCGGATCTGCCGCTGCCAGCGCGGCTCAGACGGTCACAATCAGCCCGCCCGCCGTTGGTCTCGGCGCGATGTGCATGCTGGTGCTGTTCATTGCCGGTTCCGTCTGGATTGGAGTCATCGCCAATCGCACGACAGAAAAAGGCGGGTTCATGAAAGGCTTCTTCCTCGGCAACCGAGGACTCGGAGCCTGGGCACTCGCGCTGACCGCGACAATTCAGAGCGGCGGAACTTTCATGGGATTCCCATCGCTCGTCTACTCACACGGTTGGATCGTTGCATTGTGGATTGGAAGTTATATGGTCGTTCCGATCACAGGATTCGGGATTCTCGGCAAGCGACTGGCTCAGCTCAGCCGTCGAACCGGCGCCATCACCGTTCCGGACCTGTTTCGAAATCGATTCAACAGCCCAGCACTTGGGCTGCTCTGCACCACGTTCATTCTGCTGTATCTCTCGTTCATGATGTTCGCTCAGTTCAAGGCCGGTGCGATCGTGTTGCAGCTCGCGTGGCCATCTGGTGGCGAATTGAGTCTTTCTGAAGATGCCACATCGGTGTCAGAGTTTCGATATCACGTCGGACTACTGATCTTCGCCGTCACTGTTGTCGGATACACCGTCATGGGCGGGTTTCTGGCTGCGGTCTGGACGGATCTCTTTCAAAGCCTGCTGATGTTTGTCGGCGTTGTGATTCTGCTGTTCGCCTCTCTGAATGCAGCGGGAGGACTTGAGCAGGCGACAAAGACATCACTCGAGAATACCGGCCCAGGATTTGTCTTCGGCCCGGGATACATGCGTGATGGTTCTGCAAATGAGTTTCTGCCGTTGTCGCTGGCCGTTTCGTTTTTCATCGTCTGGGTTTGGGGCGGGGTTGGCGCGCCGGCCGGACTGGTGCGACTGATGGCCAGTCAGAACACATCCGTCATTCGCAAGTCGATCTACCTGCTCAGCCTCTACAACATGGGGATCTATCTTCCGCTGATTATCATCTGCGTTTGCGGTCGAGCCCTCATCCCCGCGCTGGATGCGACGAATCAGTCGGACCAGATTATTCCTCGACTGGCCATCATGACCACAAAAGACTTTCCGTTTGGGTCACTGGTCGCAGGGCTGATTCTGGCGGCTCCGTTCGGTGCGGTCATGGCCACGGTGAGTTCGTATCTTGTTGTTCTGTCGTCCGGACTTGTTCGAGACATTTATCAGCGGCTTATCAATCCCAACGCCGATCGAGATCATCTTCGCCGAGCCGCCTGGATCACCATGATTGGCGCCGGAGTGATCTCGGTGGCCGTGAGTTGGTATCCGGTTGCGTATCTGCAGGCGTTTATTGTGTTCAGCACATCCGGAGCGGCCGCCACGTTTCTGATTCCGGCTCTGATGGCGTGCTACTGGAGACGAGCCAATACTCCGGGCGTGCTCGCCGCGATGATCAGCGGCGCGTTGACGGTTCTTGCATTGTATTTGATCGGCATCTCGAGAGTGTTCGACGTTCCCGGTCAGCCCTACATCGGAGCGGCGACGAAGTTTCGGCCTTACTATTTGCTGGGCCTTGAGCCGATGCTCTGGGGACTGCTCGCATCGTCCACGTTTGGGATTGTTGTCAGCCTGCTGACGACACCTCTGGACGAAAGCGTCGTGTCGCGAATGTTCGATGCGGAGACGCGATCGGCAGATTCGACTAAACCGTAGTGGTGGCATCCTGCGTCAATATGGTGCGATGAGATCGGCGGCAGGATGCCGCATCTACGCCTGCCGAATGATGTCGGCGATGTCGTCAATTGATACCGGCCCGAATTGCGTTCGTGCACCGTGTTCATCGAGCCCAATCAGCGTCAACTGCCCCTTC
The DNA here is from genome assembly GCA_037367405.1 of Ottelia alismoides. Taxonomy (NCBI): domain Eukaryota; kingdom Viridiplantae; phylum Streptophyta; class Magnoliopsida; order Alismatales; family Hydrocharitaceae; genus Ottelia; species Ottelia alismoides. The sequence goes on along the minus strand of JAZKJV010007224.1, from coordinate 1,428,678 downwards.
TGACTGCGACGGGCGTCGGGGTAACCGGACATGATCGTTCTGTCACGAAGTTGCACGGTCACCTGGTGTGTCTCATTGACGCCGGACATTTCCGAATGCACGATCGCCGGGAATCGTTCCCATGCCCATGTCCAGAGTGTCGCACCTGTGTCGGCTCGACCAGCAATGTCGAACCATTCTGCATCAGCTTTCTTCAGTTCTCTGAGCGATGCAGTTCGACACCACGGCCGAAGCACCGAATCGATCCACTCACGCCGGTTCGCCGCAAGTTGCTCAAAGGTTGAGCCCTCGATTGTTGTCGAAGCAGTGTCAGATAGCGATTCGGACATAACGGACTCGGTGACGACCTGACAAGGAATAAAGGCCTCAGCACAATTCGTCAGAATTCTGATCTGCCTCCACGACAGCCACTCGGCAGATCATTCGCTCTTTGATGGCTTGGGGGATTCAGATTTCGGTTTGCTCTCAGACTTTGCCCCGCTGTCTGACTTCGATTCTGATGAGCTCCCTTTTGCGGCAGCTTCACCCTTCTTGTACGACTCGCTGCGGTAATCGGTCAGATAAAACCCGCTGCCCTTGAACAGCAATCCGCCCCCCGCGCTGATCATTCGCTCGGCCTTCATCTTCTTGCACTTCGGGCATTTGCGAGTCGGCTCAGCCTTCATCGACTGAAACTCTTCCCACGTGTTGTCACACGCCGAGCATCGATATTCATACGTTGGCATATCACACTCACATCCGAAAAAAGATCTGCGACAAATCGAGACAACGTCAGCCTTCCGGAGGTGCACACGACACAATCACTCGGGCCGGACGAACAACGCGATCGTGAAGCTTGTAGCCCATCTCAACCACCTGCAGAACGGTCATCGGCTCATGATCCTTCGAAGGAACCTGAGTCAGTGCTTCGTGCAGATTTGGGTCGAATGGCTTGCCAAGAGCGTCAATCGGCTCTGCAGAATGAGCCTTCAAAATGTCGCGGAACTGGTTCGACACCATTCGAATGCCGTTCAGAAGATTCTGAAGATCGCCCGTCTGCTCAGCAGATGCAATCGCTCGGTTCAGGCCATCGAGCCCAGGAAGAATGTCACGAACCAGGCGAAGTGATTCGAATCGCCGAGCGTCTTCCTGTTCGCGGTAAGTTCGTCGACGGAAGTTCTCCATCTCGGCCTGAGTTCGGATCAGTCGATCCTGAAGCTCGTCAACCTTTGACTGAAGTTCTGCTGCATTCGCCAAAGGTGACCCCGCATCTTCTGCCATCGCCGCTGCCATTGCCTCTGCAGCGGCATCCGCCGTCACAGGTTCACCGGTCGGCTGGCCTTGAGTAGTTTCTGTCTCGGTTTCAGGCTGATTCATAATCGCCTCTGTCACGCCATTTGCGTTTGAGATTCCAGTAGGATGGACATTCCTGTCCGTCAATCAACACTTTGTGAGTTCTGGTGAACTCCGCTCGAACACATTTCTCGCCTTGCGGCAGAAGTCGTGAGACTTCATGGGACGCAGGGAATTCTGACGAATTCCTCTACAGAACTTGTGGGGAACCCTTACGAGTTCCTCTGCACCACATGTCGGACAAGGATGCCCAACCTATGCTTCATCGTCACTTGTTTCGCCAGAAAAGAACGCTTTCACCTGCTCAAAAAACGACTTGCTCTGTGGCATGACGGACTTCTTGTCGAGATCAGCGAGCTTGCGAAGAAGCTCTTCCTGCTCCGATGTCAGCTTTCGCGGAATCTCAACCTGAACTTCGACCAGAAGGTCGCCAACCTTTCCGTTTCCGCCGCGAGGATCGGGCATGCCCATGCCTCGAAGTCGATTGATCTCACCAGGCTGAGTCCCCGGCTTAATCTTCATCGTCTCACGCCCCTTCAGCGTCGGGATTTCAATCTCCGCTCCCAGCGCTGCCTGAGCAAATGTGACCGGAAGTCGATACATCAAATCCTGTCCCTCACGCTGGAACAGTGGATGTTTTTTGACTTCGATATCCACATAAAGATCGCCACGCGGGCCACCGTTCATGCCAGCTTCGCCTTCGCCACGAAGACAAAGCTGCATCCCGGTATCAACGCCCGCTGGAATTGAAACTTCCCGAGTTACTTCCTTCATCACACGGCCCTGTCCGTTGCAGGAAACGCATGAATCCTTCACGACTGTTCCTCGGCCCCGGCAGGCTGGACACGTCGTTTGAAATCGAAAGAAACCCTGGGACTGAATCACCTGACCATGTCCGCCGCATGTCGAACACTTCGTTGGCGTCGATCCTGGTTTGCATCCTGAACCCTGACAGGTTTCGCAGCCTTCATGTCGAGTGATTCGCAGTTCACGTTTGCAGCCGTTGTACGCTTCAGGCAGATCAATTCGAACGGTCGCCTGCAGCGAATCACCTCGAGCCGCTCCGGATCGGCCACCGCCACGACGACCGCCGCCACCACTTCCGCCAAACTGAAATCCGAAGCCCTCAAACAAATCACCAAACGCGCTGAAGATGTCGTTGACGTCGTTGAAGCCGCCTCCACCTCCGCCGCCTGCTCCCTTGACGCCAGCGTGACCAAACGATCGTATCGCGCGCGTTTGTCAGCATCGTTCAGGACGTCGAATGCTTCCGACGCTTCCTTGAACTTTGCGACCGCTTCTTCATCGTCCGGATTTCGGTCCGGATGATACTTCAGTGCAAGCTTCTTGTAGGCTTTCTTCAGCTCTTCCGGCGACGCATTGCGGGCCACGCCGAGTACTTCGTAGTAGTCACGCTGAGTCGCCATAGAACGTCGCCGAATGTCTCTGGAAGCAAATCTTTGATTGGAACTTTGACCATGACCATTCATCGTCGACGGTCTGGCCAGGAAACCGCGTGGTCACGAAACTGAACACGAACGTGCCGAGATGAAGGGCGTTTCGTTTCCTATGGGAGCCGCCCCTTCTGTCCGCGTGTGCGCCATGGCACATCTCAAAATGAACGCGGGACACCAGAGATTGGTGTCCCGCATATCGATTCAGGATTCAGGGGCCAAGATGACCGGACCAGACCCTCATCATTGGCACCGGGTCCTGCTTAGCGAATGACACCTTCAGAAGCCGGCTTCTTGCCGCCGTCTGCGTCTTCGATCTTGGTGACCAGACACTGAGTTGTCAGCATCAGGCCAGCGATCGAAGCAGCATTGGACAGCGCATTTCGGACAACCTTCGTCGGGTCCAGAATGCCAGCCTTGAACATGTCGACATATTCATCCTTCGACGCGTCGAAGCCCATCGCTCCTTCGAGCTGACGGATTTCATCAACAATGACCGCGCCGTCTTTACCACAGTTTGAGGCAATCATGCGAGCAGGTGCTTCCAGAGCTCGAGCGATAATGCCCACACCAATTGCTTCGTCGCCAGAAGCCTTGACCTTGTTCACTGCGTCGATCGCTCGAAGCAGAGCAACGCCACCACCTGGTAGAATGCCTTCTTCGACAGCCGCTCGGGTCGCGTGAAGAGCGTCTTCCATGCGGGCCTTGGTCTGCTTCATTTCTGCTTCAGTGGATGCACCTACAGAAATGACAGCGACGCCGCCTGTCAGCTTGGCGAGACGTTCCTGGAACTTTTCGCGATCATAATCGCTGTCCGTCTTCTCGATGTGGTCGCGAATCTGCTGAACTCGGGTCTTGATGGCAGATTCCTTGCCAGCACCTTCGATGATTGTCGTGTTGTCTTTCGTAATCTCAACGCGACGGGCTGATCCCAGGTGCGCCAGTTCGACGCTCTCGAGCTTCACGCCCAGATCTTCTGAGATGAAGGTTCCTCCGGTCAGAACAGCAATGTCACCAAGCATCGCCTTGCGTCGATCGCCGAATCCAGGAGCCTTAACGGCACAGATCTTCAGGATGCCGCGGAGCTTGTTGACTACCAAAGCCGTCAAAGCCTCGCCATCCACGTCTTCTGCGATGATCAAAAGCTGCTTGCCGGAGCGAGCAACCTTCTCCAGCAGTGGCACGAAGTCACGGAGGCTGGAAATCTTCTTCTCGAACAACAGGATCAGGCAGTCTTCCAGAACGCACTTCATGTCCTCAGCCTGAGTCACGAAGTACGGGCTGATGTAGCCCTTGTCGAACTGCATGCCTTCGGAGAACTCAAGAGTTGTCGTGCTTCCCTTGCCTTCTTCCACGGTGATCACGCCGTCACGACCGACTCGTTCCATCGCGTTCGCGATCATGTCACCGATGGACTTGTCGTTGTTGGCAGAAATCGCGCCGACCTGGGCGATCTGCTGCTTCGAGTCGACTGGACGAGCCATCTTCTCGAGACTCTTCAGAGCGGCATCAACGGCCTTCTCAATACCCTTGCGCACGACTGTTGGGTTGGCGCCCAAAGAAATGCTGCGGAGACCTTCGTTGTAGATCGCTCGGGCAAGAACGGTTGCAGTGGTCGTGCCGTCACCAGCCGTGTCGCTGGTCTTGCTGGCGACTTCATTCACCAGCTTCGCGCCCATGTGCTCGTAAGGATCTTCAAGTTCGACTTCCTTGCTTACGGTCACGCCGTCCTTGGTAACGACTGGATTGCCGAAGCTCTTGTCAATAATGACGTTTCGCCCCGTTGGGCCCATCGTCACGGCGACGGTCTTCGCCAGAGTTTCCACGCCGCGCTGAAGTTTGATGCGTGCGCGGTCATCAAACAAAAGTTGCTTTGCCACTTGTTAGGCTCCTTCAGCGATCAAACGCTGCCAGAGAATGAATTGAATCCAGAAATGACCGGCGGGCTGCCGCCGCCCCGTTCAAAACCGATTTCTGAACGGGGAACGATCGCTGATGCTCAGACGAGCTTTGCCAGAATGTCGCTCTCGCGAAGAATCTTCACTTCTTCGCCGTCGATCTCGATCTCAGTGCCGCCGTACTTGCCGAACAGCACCTGATCTCCAACCTTGACGCTGATAGGAGAACGCTCTCCGCTGTCCAGCAGTCGGCCTGGACCAACAGCGATGACCGTTCCTCGCTGCTGCTTTTCCTTCGCAGCATCTGGCAGCACGATCCCGCCAGCGGTGGTTTCTTCAGCTTCGTTTGGACGAACTACAACGCGGTCATCAAGAGGATTGATCTTCATCTTCAAATGCTCCGTAAATTCTGAGGCTTGCTCAGTGAATGTGTAAGAAATGATTCAAATCAGAATGCAGAAACAGCCGGCGATTACATCATGCCGGGCATGCCGCCCATACCGGGCATTCCGCCGCCCATGCCACCCATACCGCCCATGCCACCGTCGTGGTGATGGTCGTCATGATGACCGTCTTCTGCCTTCTTCGGCTCGTTCACAACGATGCAGTCCGTTGTCATCAGCAGAGACGCGACGCTGAAGGCGTTCTGCAGAGATGTGCGCACGACCTTCGCGGGGTCGATCACGCCGAACTCCACCATGTCGCCGTACTTGTCGTTCAGAGCGTCATAGCCGTAGCTGTTCTTTTTCTCTTTGCGAACACGATTGGCCACTACAGCTCCGTCGAGACCAGCGTTCTCGGCGATTGTTCGCATTGGCATCTCAAGGACGCTGCGAATCAACTGAACGCCGTACTCTTCATCACCCTTCAGCTCAAGAGCATCGAGAGCAGACGCGCATCGCAGCAGAGCCACTCCACCACCCGGAACAATACCTTCTTCGATCGCGGCTCGTGTTGCAGCGAGAGCGTCAACGAACAAGTCCTTGCGTTCCTTCATTTCGGTTTCAGTCGCCGCACCGACGTTGATCTGAGCAACGCCACCAGCCAGCTTCGCAAGACGTTCCTGAAGCTTCTCGCGATCGTACTCGCTGTCAGTCACTTCAATTTCCTTGCGGATCTGCTCAGCACGCCCCTGAATGTCGGCTTTCTTCCCCGCACCTTCGACGATGACGGTCTTGTTGGCGTCGATGTGAATCTTCTTCGCCTTTCCAAGATCCGACAACTGAATGTTCTCCAGCTTGATCCCGAGGTCTTTGAAGAATGCCTTGCCACCGGTCAGGATGGCGATGTCTTCCATCATCGCCTTACGACGATCGCCGTAACCCGGAGCCTTCACGGCCGCAACCTTCACGATGCCGCGCATCTTGTTGACGACCAAAGTCGCCAGCGCTTCGCCTTCGACATCTTCGGCAATGATCAACAGAGGAACGCTGGCCTTTGAGATTGCTTCGAGAATCGGAACGAGCTGCTTCGCACTGCTGATCTTCTCTTCGTGAATCAGAATTCGAGCATTCTCGAGGACAACTTCCTGCTCATCTTCATTGGTGATGAAGTGGGGAGACAGGTAACCACGGTCGAACTGCATCCCTTCGACGAGATCCACTTCAGTCGTTACATGACGGCCCTCTTCAATCGTAATCACGCCGTCCTTGCCGACCTTCATCAGAGCATCAGCAAGGAACTCACCGATTTCCGGATCGTTGTTACCAGCAATGGTCGCAACCTTTGCAATGGCTTCCTTATCCGTGGCCTTTACAGGCTTAGCCATCTTCTGCAACGCTTCAACGACTGCCGCAACAGCCTTCTGAGCACCGCGGCTCAATGCCATCGCATCGGCACCAGCAGCAATGTACTTCAGGGATGAACGGTAAAGGGCTTCTGACAGGACAGTTGCCGTTGTTGTACCATCACCTGCAACGTCATTCGTCTTGGAAGCAGCTTCCTTTACAAGCTGCACGGCGACATTTTCGTAGGGGTCTTCCAGTTCGATGTCTTCAGCGACGGTCACGCCGTCCTTGGTCACCTTCGGGGCACCCCAGCCCTTGTCCAGCACGGCATTTCGTCCGCGAGGTCCCAATGTGCTGGAAACTGCCTTTGACAGCTTCGACACGCCGGAAAGCAGGCTCTTACGGGCCTCTTCGTCGAACGTCAGTAACTTAGCCACGGCTTCTCCTCAAACTTGACTTCTCAGATCAATACGACTTGTTGCACCTAATTCAAACCCTCTGATCTCAGCATCCTCGCCCGAGTGAACGAGTTCGAGGAAATCGATGGCAGCTACCACGGTCCGAAAAGACGTTCCGCTGCAAAAGGATCAGAGTGGCAGAGAATTCAAAGACGAGCCGCCGAAATGCAAACCCTGTGCCGCCTGTTGTTTTCGTGTTGCAAACCGTTTCGCGGATTGACTTTGCGACGAAGTGGTCGGACAGGGTTACGGTGATAGCATTGGGACTCCGTCTTTTTGGCAGTTCGTCGGTTCAGACCACAACCATGCAAAAATGGGCGGAAAGGTCCTCTGCTGATCCGCCAAATGATCTGGAGCTCGTGCAGGTGACCTGAATCGTCGATGGCCCGCGAAGAGTCCACCGGGGTTCGCACAGCAATTGAACTCAAGGCGGGTCGTATCCGCCCGGGTGGAACGGATGGCAGCGGCAGATGCGCAGAGTACCTCGAAAGATGCCTCGAAACAGCCCGTACTTCTGAATGGCGCCAATCATGTACTGACTGCACGACGGCACAAACCTGCAGTTTCTGCCGAGCCATGGGCTGACGGCCAATTGATAAAGTCGCACCAAACCAATCGCAGCACGTCCGGGAACCTGGGTGATCCATTCAGGAACTGACATCGGCTGAGGGTTGTCAGGTGGCGAAGTCTCAAGAGGAGGCTGTGTCGGTTGTCGTTCACACATGGATAGCCACCAACAAAAAAGCCTTGGATCGTGCTGTGCTACCAACACTTTCCAAGGCTTCAAATAGCGGCGGCCGGACTTGAACCGGCGACACCCGGCTTATGAAGCCGGTGCTCTAACCGACTGAGCTACGCCGCCAGAACGGTCTAAACGACTATCCCGAGAGACAGTGACCCAGAGAGTCGAGTTCGCGGGATCGCAAACTTTAGCAAAATTCGCCGCTCGAACAACTGTCTCGAATCAAATTGCCGACGCCTCGACTTCTGCTCAGATCCGGGATTCGAATCCTGCCACTTTCACCAAATCCGGCGCACCCGATTGCCGGGGGCATCCGCTAAGTTAGCCTCGGAATGCCGAAGATCTGCTCTCGAAGCGCATCGGCGAGGACTTGAATCGAACAGGCCCTCGACGTTGAAAGCGAATCGATCGTTGGTTTCGGCAGAGTCAGAAGAGTCAAAGGTCCGAACAGGTAGTTTTCGCCGGTCCAGTTGCCAGGGCTTGAGCCGAATCGGCGGAATCTGCTTCACGAGCACAGTCGGAAAATGTTTCGTATCTGACCTTGCAGGCTTTGACGATCGTTCGGGTTGTTCGGCGGTGTCGCAGCGAACCGTTCAGGAGGCTGCACTCCCCTACTGCCCATGATCAAGTCGTGCAAACGAGGGCGTCGAAGAGACAAGCACGCTCGTGCGTCTCTCGCGCTCACGTTTCACTCAGTTAGATCAGTCGAGGTAGAGGCAATGAAAAGGCTCATGCTGGGAGCCGCTGCTGCAGTCGCTTTGCTGCTGAACAGCGGTGTTTTGATGGCTGGACTGCTCGGAAAGGGCGGTTATGCCGGCTGTCCGACATCCGCGTGTTCTCCATGCGGTGACTTTGTGGCAGCCCGATGTGGCTGTGCACCACAGTGTCAGACAGTTCAGGAAGTTGTCTGGGAAACTCAGCAGTATACCTGCATGAAGACTGTGTACGATCAGTGCACGGAAAGCATTCCGGTAACCTGCACCAAGAACGTGTACGAAACCTGCTACCGCGACGAGTGCTACACCGTCTGCAAGCCGGTCTACACAACCTGCTACAAGACCTGCACCTACAATGTGTGCAAGCCTGTGTACGAAACCTGCTACCGCGATGTGACTTGTCGCGTTCGCAAGCCGTGCTACCAGACCTGCTACCGCGACGTTTGCTATACCATTTGCAAGCCGGTTTACCAGACCTGCTACCGAACGGTGTGCTACAACGTCTGCAAGCCGGTCTATCAGACCTGCTACAAAGAAGTTTGCTGCACAACATACAAGACGGAAACAGAAACCTGCTACAAGGACGTGTGCTACACCGTCTGCAAGCCGGTTACAGAATGCCACACTGTTGACGTATGCTGTGGCGAATGGGTGACTGAAACGAAGTGCATCCCCGGCCCGGTTGTTCAGAAGTGCGTCGTTGACCCATGCAATCCTTGCTGCACAAAGATGGTTTGCGTGCAGTGTCCTCCAAAGACGATCTGCTGCAAGAAGTGGGTTCCAAAGACGGTTCAGAAGACCGTTACCTGCACTCGCATGGTTCCTGAAGTCTGCCACAAGCAGGTTCCCTACACGATCTGCCGTCGGGTTCCGGTTCACACTGTGAAGAAGGTTCCTTACACAACCTGCACATTCGTGACGGAAACCTGCCAGAAGCAGGTTCCATACACGACCTGCACGATGACGCACCAGACCTGCACAAAGAAGGTTCCTTACACGACCTGCACCTGGACTGAAGAATGCATCACCCGTCGTGTTCCTTACACGACCTGCAGGATGGTTACTCAATGCTGCACGAAGCAGATCCCTTACACGGTCTGCAAGATGGAACAGCACACCTGCACTCGCAAGGTTCCATACACTGTCTGCCGACAGGTTTGTGAAACCCGAACGATCACTCGAACAAAGTGCGTTCCACGACAGGTTCCTGTCACGATGACTCGCTGCGTGCCACGAGTTGTCTGCCGCCCGGTTCAGACCTGCTGTGACCCATGTGCAACCGGCTCAGTCGGATGCAGCGATGGATCATGCGGTGCCGCGGGTTGCTCATCATGCGGTGAAGCAGCTGCTCACTGATTGCAATCGCTCACTTCCCTGAAATGGATTTCAGTGGAAAAGGTGGTTCAAGGGATCTGATATCCAGCAGTCACTTCCGTGAATTGTCTGGGCCACTGTAATCACACTCGAGAGGGGAGTTGTCTTAGGACAACTCCCCTTTTTTTTGCTGGCCAGCACTCGCAGCGTCCAGATGAGCAGCCTGTTATTTCAAACCTGGCCGATAGAGAAACTCATTGTGTTCAGCAAAGGCCAGCCATTCTGCAAGAACGCGATTTGCCATCAAAGATTGATCTTCCTGGTATTCACCGACACCACGCGGTCGCACAATGCAATGTCATGAGTTGCGGATGTTGGTGATTGCTGGTGGGCTTTCATGGTTGCAAGAATGGAAACTGTTGTCAGCCGGACCTGAGCCGTGGTGAGGGATCGGATTTCGCCCTGCTCAATGTGATAGATCGATGGCCAGGCATCAGTGGCCGGAACTGGCCAGCCAAATTGATCGGCGGCGGCGACATCCAGTGGATGAAGTTGTTCCTTTGGACCAATCGAATACCCGAGCCCCGACATTTTCTTTGCCAGCGATTCGTAGTCATTCGAGCGACTTCGGAACATTCCCTGAGCCGACTTGAGATTGAAGAAGATCATGATGCCGATCTCCTGTCCGTTTTGTCCCATCACGACTGCAAAGACCGGCGTCTTGCAGAATTCCGGACACGTGATCTCAATGACAGACTCGGCACGAACTCGCGTATAGATTCGAGACTTAAAGTATTCGGCCGATGCCTTGAACAGGTCTTCCAGAACTGGTGGCGTCATGTGTTCGGCACGCATGAGTGGTTCGAACTGGTGCTCGGTACATTCCTTCCGATGATCTTCCATCGATTCCATGACTTTGTCGGTCATGCGAGTGGCCTCCACAATCACGCCACACTCAATGGAGTCCGCCGTTTCTTCGAGATCGATCCGATGGCTCAATTGACCGACAATTAAGCCGTATGGACGCTCTGGCTCTCCCTGCAGCGGTTCAAGAATGGCCTTCGCCAGTGTGGCTGCGACCACTTCTTTCGTTGGTCTTGACGGTGTCACATGCTGGGCTCGGACGAGCCCCTCTTCCGGTGAACACACTAACGTAATCCACGGTTGAGTCGCTTCTCCTGTTTCGGGATCGTGAATCCACGCATCGATGGCTCGCCAGTCAATCTCCCAGATGACTTCTCCGGTCATCGGTAGCTCAAGGATCTGATCGAGCGGAAATTCGCCTGGTGCATCATTCAATCGCTGGCGTCGCATGAATTGAATGAGTTCCGGAGTCTCATCAACTTCTTCAAGGCCGATCTTCAGTTGCTTCAGGGTCTCGCGAATCTCGGGGCAGAGCAATCCCTTCACGCACTGAATTGTTTTCGGGCGACGGGGCTTTCCGGTCTGCGGCTCCAGCATTGTGGTGCATAATTCGAGGACGGCACCAGCGGGTGTCAGCGAAAACTCGCCGGGCTCAATTCGAATGAGATCCTGGTTCTCTGCATTGATCACCGACATGATCCAGTCTTTCGAAGGAGACTCATCGTTCCATTCGACAGGTTCCGCCGTGCTGTTGCCGTCGGAATCAAGGACATCGATATCGAGGAACCAGACTTCCTTGCCCTTCTTCAGTTCCTTCGCGTCTGCAATAGCGTCTGCTGCATAACCAACCACGTGAGACTCAGACAAATCATCATCGTCTGAAACGTCTTGAGAGACTTCCTTCAGCCAGGCCATGGCACCTGGAGTACTTTTCCAGAGCGAACGAAACTGTCGAGCATACAGAATCGCTTCTTCCGGGCTGCCAATGGTAAAGGAATCGATGTGACCTGAATCAACCGGATCACCACCGAGCAACTCTTCGGCGAGATATGGATTTTCTTCAAGGGCGGCACGCAGTTCTGCATCCAGCTGCTCTGTTCGACCGGTCTTCTGAAAGTCGAGACAAAGACTGGTGACTGAAAACAGAGCGGAATTATCGTCAGGAAACTGCTGAATCAGCGTTCGTGCATTCTCGATTTGATTCAGTCGACAGTACCACTCCAGCAGCAACCATCGAACTCCCAAAACATCACTTTCATCCAGATGCAGCAATTCCGTCATGTTCTGAATGGCATCATCAAATCTCTCCAGCTCAAGCAGACAGCCCGTCAGCTCGTTTCGAGCCATCAGATAAGCCTGAGCCTTCGGAATGTCTCCGAATTCACCGACGTTGTGCTGAAGTTCTCGCTTCAGTTCCTTCTCACCCTTCTCGATCGCCTTCTGCAACAGCGGCAGCGATTTCCGAGGATCATCGGCCTCGGATGCTTGCTGCAGGAGATCCTCGACAGACCCTGCCTTCAACTTCCTGCTCCGAGTCGCTGGAATCCGAAAGGTGTCGCCATCGCCGCCGGGCATCTGGCCCTTGGACATCTGGCCGCCAAGCACAATGGACATCACCTGCAACGGGTCCATCCCGGTTTTCTCCGAAAGCATCCGCAGCACCTCGAAGGCGCCATTTGGCGAAAAGTCGAGAGGAAAGAGATCACCTGCATCCGCAGCGTTCTTTGAGAGTGGTTTCTTGCCGCCGGATTTCTTTTTCGCCATGAGGATGCTCGATGCGTTGTCGGTGATTGGTGGGGGCTCTTTGAATCATCGCTGATCACTAAGAAGAAATGTAATCAGATCAGCAAGTTCCTGCGAACTGAGAAGTGTTGTCAAACCATTCGGCATCGGAGAGACATTCGACGGCTGGATGCTTGCAATGTCCGAACGGGCGATATGGTGTGTCTTTTGAGCATCCTGCGACAGCACAATCTCGTCCGAACTCTCGCTCGTGATGATACCGCTGAGTACCCGGCCGTCGTTGAGTTCTGCGCTCACGGGTTCGTAGCCTCGGACGATACTGGCCGATGGGAACATTAAAGCCTCCAGCAGATCGCGGCGGTTGCGGACTCGGGCGATGTTGGTGAGGTCCGGACCAAGCCGACCACCACCATAGCCGAGTTTGTGACAGGACTGACAAGCGGCTTTCTTACTCATGAAGACTTCATGACCGCGACGGACGTCACCTTCCGGTAACGTCGCCAGCATTTTCTCAAGCTGAGCCGTTTGCTCTTCCTCGCTGGCGTTCAGCAGTTTAACGATCGCCTTTCCTGATGACTGAACGGACGCTGGGTACTTCGTTAGCAATGGCTTGATCAGATCGGCCCTGAGTCCTCGAACGCCTTCAGATTTCAGCAGCGATTCAACGAGTCTGGAGCCTTGCTCTTCCGTTGGATGCTGTTCAAACGCGGGAAGAAGTTTCGGCAGTTCCATCGGACCAACAGACGGCACCACCTTGACCAGGTCCGCAACCTGCGATGCGGTCAAACTGGAACTGGCCAGTCGATTGGCAGCGATGGTTCGCTGACTCATCGGCAGGTCCGGTGCAAGAGACTTGGCAAGCAATGAAAACGTCCCCTCGGCAAGCGGAATCCCAGGCCCGGCGGCATCAATTGCATTCAAACGGATGTCGCTGCTTAGAGACTCATTCGCAGCAACGGCGACCAGAGCATCTCGCAGCCCCTCATGACCGTCTTTCGGCATCGGCAGATTCTGGACCGCATTGATCGCCAGAATCAGCGTGTCGTTATCGGTGGATTTGATGAGTTCCGCAAGAGCATCCAGCCACATCGTCGGCACCGATGACAATCCGCTTTGAGCCATCGCCTGCAAAGCCAACTTCTGAGCTGTTGCGTTGCTCCCCTTCTGAATCTGCCGGAGCAGCAGTGACTGGATCTCGGACGACGACGCCAGACTCGCGAGCTGATCAATGGTGTGGTTGCGTTCGTTTTCATTCAACGCATCGATCGACGCGAGTCGCGTTGAAAAATACTCGGACAACGCGGAGCCCCAGTCCGGATGCTGCTTCACGATCCACGCCGCGGTGAGCCGAACGGCCTCGTCGCTATCACTCATTCGCGGAATCACGTCCTCGGGGTTTAAATCGCCATTTCGCATTTCGTTGAGTGCTACGAGAGCGGCTCGAACGGACCATGGTGATTTGCTCGACAGACCAATCCGAGTCTGTTCAGCGTTGTTCGTTTCGATCATCGCATAGATCAGCGAATGTTCGCGAATGCGAAGCGCCGCATCAGCCGATTCGCCAGACGGATTCAATGCGACTTCCTGTAGGCCGGACCGAAGGGAGTGAGTTGCGGCGACATCTTCCGGAGTGCCTGATTGCCGAAACTCGCGGTGCTCGGTCCGGCCGACAACGGCGTTGCCGACCGTCATCAAAGTCGAAATTGCGCGAGCGTCCTTCATGCGTCCAATCGCCTCGACGGCTGCTCGAGCTGGTGCCGCTTCGGAAGTTGCAGCCAGCTTGAGCAGGTTTGGAATCGCCGTGTAATCACGATGCAATCCCACAGCATGTGCGGCCGCTTGCTGAATTGTGATGTCAGCATCTGACAAGGCGGCTTGGAGTGCATCCGATGTGACCTTCTCCATTCCTGCCAGAGCCCACACAGCACGAAGTCGAACCGCCGCCGACTTGTGGCTTTTTAAAGTCTCCGTCAGCATCGTCTCAGCTGCTTTACCGCGTTTTCGGAGTTCAGCCGTTGCTCGTCGATGAACAAACAAACGGTTATCCGCGAGCAACTCGGCCAGCCTGGCTTCATCCAGCGATGCCCACGGGATGCCTGTTCCAAGAGCGTCAGAAACTTCCGGAGCACCCTTCTTCTGAACTCGATAAATCGCCCCGAGCACATCGGGCTTGGCAAGCTGCGAAGTGGGGCAACAGACTTTGTACCAGCCGCCGGTGTCGACGATGAGCAGACTTCCGTCCGCGTCTTCGAAGACATCCGTCGGATGAAAGTCCGGGTGGTCGCAGGACAGCAGATCGGCATCTTCCGTCGTGTACGTAGGTCCGTCGGGAATGAGCTTGTGATTGACGACTTTGTGAAGATTGAAATAGCACGCAAACAGATGCTGATCGAATCCACCGCCGAACAGCGAATCACTTCCTGCAATCAAGCCACACGGAGCCGCCGCGCCCTGGTGATTCAGAACTGGCATGACATCGCCCGTCATCGGATGCGCGTAAATGGAATCATGCTTCTTACCATACACGCCGCCATAGATGGCGTGAATCAAACCATCTCGACGACCGCCTTCAGGATGCTGAAAGAACGTGCAACTGAGAAATCGCTCGCCGTTATTCAGGAACGCTACGTTGACCGGATTGTCCATGCCGCCCGTCAGGACATGTTCCATCTCTGTTCCATCCGGCTTGGCTCGGAAGATGTGAGAGGACTGAGTAACCAACTGAGTGCCATCGGCCATCATGTGTTTCTGTTCGGCAAAGGCTCCTTTGCACCAATAGAATCGGCCATCGAGCCCCAGATAAGGCCCGTGCAAATCGTTGCCGCATCCGGTTAGCGTCGTGCCGTCAAACCAGACTTCGCGTTTGTCAGCGGTTCCATCGTCATCGGTGTCCGTCAGCTTCCAAATCTCGGGAGGAGCCGCCACGTACAGCGAGCCTTCGTACCACATGCAGCCTTCCGGGAACATCATCTTGTCAGCGAACAGAGTCGACTTGTCATACACGCCGTCGTCATCGGTGTCTTCGACCCGTCGAATGCTGTGCGGCTTTTCTTCGAGCTGTTTTTCCGCTCGCTCGGTCATGCCGCCGGAGTCCGTGACGTAGAGCCGTCCCTTTTCATCACGAGCGACAGCAATGGGTCGCGCGACGAGCGACGGCGGAACGGCGAGGCTGACTTCATATCCGTCCGCCACATGAAGCGTTCGTTCGCCGATGACCACATCGTCTGCTGGCAATGCACAAGTCGCCAGAACCCACAGTCCCGGAATCAAAATCGTTCGAATCGCCAACATGCGCGAGCCCTCATCATTTCCATGGTCTGCAACTGCTGTGAATCAACGGAAAGAGTGGCTCACTCGGACAGAAAATGCAATCGACCGAGCTTGCGGCACTGTCAACGCATGAACGATCTGCGATCTGGTCGGTCGAAGCACTGCTTTTGTGCTCTGTGTCGGGCTGAGCCCCATGCCAAGCGGAAATACTCTCTTTCTTTGTGGCTGCACTGAGCTCTTCGCGAAGCATCAACGATTGCGCCAGAGCAGGTTTGATGAGATCTGAAGTTCCTCAACCTTGCCAGCGATCTGATCGCGGAATCGTTTGGCATCAACCGGATAACCCTGAGTCGGCTTTAAGCCCGGCACATGTTTCTGCCAGAAGCCATTAAACTGATGCATGTGAACTTCACGCAGGTATTTTGCCACCATCGACGCGAGAGCCACCGGCAGCAGTTCTTCCGCTTTGGTTCGAAAGCAGAACTCCAAATTGCCGAGACGATAACGAGACACCTCACGGGATTCCTGAATCCGAAACACGAACTGATCTTCGAACCGCGACGCGATCAACTCATCGTATCGATTTCGTCCACCGTGTTTATCGCATACCACGAGAGTCGGGCATGGAGTTTCCGTGGGCGACTTCGGAGCGACAAACTGATCGTAGAGTGATCTGATCAACTCTAGAGTCGCCTCAGACAGCACGACTCCCTTTGAGTCGAACTGTTCGGTCTGTCGATTGAACTCGGCTGGAAACAGCAAGCGACTTTGCACACCGCGCAGACGGATGCCGGTTGTGCTCATTTCGTTCTCAAGTGCATCCGTCCATTCGGAGATGTGGTCGACGCTGGCTTCGGCAGGCAGTGACAGCCCTGGCGTTTCATTCCATGGCTCGCTGAGGTACTCTGATTCAAAAGATGTTCCAGCCAGTTGTTTTCCGAGTGCATGAATCGACGCTGGCTGCAATCCAAGAGTTGCGAGGAATGCAAGCACGGGCACTTCGAGATCTTCGAGACATCGATTTGCCGAATACACCGCCTTGGAATCCGCGACGAACAGCCGTTGGTCCCCCTTGGTCGGCTCGTTCGTTAGCACATTCGCGAGTTCGCTCCAGAGTTGCTCCGGTTTGAGGGACTCCGGCACCTCCCAGATCGTGGCCGTGATCACAAGCGGACCAAGATTCGGTCCGTACCCTGCTTCATCTGTGCCGATCAGAAACCGAGAAGTCATGGGCGATCCGAAGAAAGACGAGACAATTGTTCGCGCGGGTTCAGCTTGACGGGGATTTCACCGGGATTCGACGGTGCGGTCTTGCGACAGAACGGCATTTCATCAGAATCCGCGTTACTCGCAAGCGACGAGGATGTTTGTGGAACCCTTTGCCTCACCATCTGTGGGGCGTTGTGATGTCGGAGTTGTTCATGGCGGTTCGTGGTGTCCGTGGTGCCATTTCTGTCGATGCCGATGACCCCGCGCAGATTCGAAGCGCTGCGCGAGAGTTGATGGAAGAGATCCTGCGGCGGAACGACATCTCAGATTTTGATGATGTGATCTCCGCGGTCTTCACAACAACGGAAGATCTCATTTCCGCGTTTCCTGCCGAGGCCGCTCGCCTGATGGGGATGAGTCAGGTTCCGCTGCTTTGTGCGCGAGAGATCCCGGTGCCGAATTCTCTTCCTCGCTGCATTCGAATCCTGCTTCACATCAACACAGATCGAACGCCAAAGGAAATTGAGCACGTCTACCTTCGAGACGCCCAAAAGCTGCGGCCTGATATCAAGAGTGCTCAGTGAGTCCTCTGATCAGCCAAGTATTCCTCGGCGGATGCTGCTGTAGAGATCTTCGATTGACCGAGAAATAGAACAGACGTCATGCAGCTTCGTCCCGAGCTTCTTCGCCAATCGTGGTTTCTTGCCGGGCCGACGGCGTCGGGTAAGTCTGCAACGGCGATTGCGCTGGCGAAGAGGATCCATGGGGAGATCATCTCGCTGGACTCCATGGCGATTTATCGTGGGATGGATATCGGTACGGCGAAACCATCACCAGAAGAACTGGATGACGTGCCGCATCATTTGATTGATGTGGCGGACCCGCATGAAGAGTTCAGCGTGGCGGAGTTCGTGCGACTGGCGTCCGATGCGGCGGAGTCCATTCTGTCGCGACAAAAGACTCCGCTCTTCGTTGGCGGCACGGGCTTGTATTTGCGATCAATCCTGCGAGGCATCTTCGAAGGCCCCGAAGCCGACTGGGACTTTCGCCGCGAGATGGAACAGAAGGCTCTGGCCAACGGACCACAATGGCTTCACGATCAGTTGGCGGCTGTTGATTCGGTCACCGCTGCTCGCCTGCATCTCAACGACATGCGTCGGATCATTCGCGCGCTGGAAGTGTTTCATCTGACAGGTAAGCCACTGTCGGATGAACATCACAATTCGCCCCGACCCGTTGACGAACGCCCGAAGGTCGTGGTCTGGCTGGAACCTCCACGCGAATGGCTTCGCAATCGGATTGATCTGCGAGTCGACCAGATGATGGCTGCGGGCTGGCTGGAGGAAACTCGGGCATTGATGAATCGTCAGCCGCCGCCGTCACGAACGGCTTGCCAGGCGTTGGGGTATCGCGAGCTGATGGATCATCTGCGCGGCAGTGGGACGTTGCATGAGACCGTCGAACAGATCAAAACGGCGACCCGGCAGTTTGCCAAACGTCAACACACGTGGTTTCGAAATCTCGAAGAATGCAGCCCACTGCCAATCAATGGCAAAGAATCGGCAGAAGAACTGGCCAAGAGGATCATGGAGATGTAGTCTGATTGCAGAAGATTCTCCAAGTCGTTCTTTGCCGGCTCAATTGTAGAACGATTGTCCCAATCGTTCACTCCACTGGTGAGGTGAGACCTCGATTTTGGATTTGACCTGCTTGTCCGATCATTCATCGACGGGCAAGAAAGCCCCCGCTTCCTCACATGCTTTCGGTAACCTCCAACAGTACTCCTGCGAATGAGCAGTTGGGACAACTGCTCTACAATGAAGAATCCCATGACCATTCCTCGACGACAATTCCTTCGCACTGGCTCCGACTTTGTTGGACTTGCGGCCGCTGTGATGCTGTTCGAAGAGCAGGCTCGCGCGCAGGGAACAGCGATGGCGGAAGTGGGTGAGGGTGGCGTGCTGAAGTCACTGCATCATCCGCCGAAAGCGAAGCGAGTCATACAGCTCTTCATGGCCGGCGCGGCAAGTCATATTGATCTTTGGGACTACAAGCCGCAGTTGGAGAAGCATCACGGCGAGCCCTCAGCGTTCGGCGAACACGTCGAAGCGTTTCAAGATGGGCTCGGACCGTGGATGAAGTCGCCGTTCAAGTTTTCTGCGAAAGGTCGGAGCGGGAAATTCCTGAGTGATGTTGTTGAACCGATGGGCGAAGTCGTCGATGACATCGCGTTCGTTCACAACATGATTGGCAAAACCGGCGTCCATAGCCAGGCAACGTATCTTCAAGCGACTGGGTTCGATCGTCCCGGATTTCCCGGGATGGGCGCATGGGTTAGTTATGCGTTGGGATCGTTGAACGACAATCTTCCCACCTTCGTTGTTCTGCCCGATCATCGAGGCTTTGCCAGCAACGGACCGAAGAACTGGGGATCAGGATTTTTGCCCGCAAGCACTCAGGGCACCATGATCTTTCCGCAACGCGAAACGCCGATCGATGATCTGTTTGCAAAAGCCGATTACCTGACAGCCGATGCGGAACGCGATGGACAGGAACTGCTTCGCACGCTCAACCAGCGATACAGCAAAGACCGCCCCGGCGACAGTCGACTGGACGCGCGGATTCGATCGTATGAACTGGCCGCCCGCATGCAGCTCAGCGCGCCGGAGGCGTTTGATCTGTCGCAGGAAACCGAAGAGACGTTGAAGATGTATGGGCTCGAGAAGCTGGGTTCGGCATATCCCACGGAAATCAACGTCCCGGAGGAAGCGGAGTACTTCGGACGCAAGTGTCTGATTGCTCGTCGACTTCTGGAACGCGGCGTTCGCTTTATCCAGATTTGGTCCGGCAACGATAACGGATTCCCTCGACGCAACTGGGACAGTCACGAAGACATTGAACGCGATCATCGGCCGCTCGCAATGGGGATGGCTATCGGAACCGCGGCGTTGATTCGCGATTTGAAGCAACGAGGATTGCTCGAAGACACCGTGATCCAATGGACCACCGA
Source organism: Ottelia alismoides (assembly GCA_037367405.1). NCBI lineage: Eukaryota > Viridiplantae > Streptophyta > Magnoliopsida > Alismatales > Hydrocharitaceae > Ottelia > Ottelia alismoides. The sequence continues at coordinate 1,408,941 of JAZKJV010007224.1, read as the reverse complement.
ATTCGGCCGCATGCCGTCAACTCAGGGCAGCAAGGGACGCGATCACAATCCATACGTGTTCACGAATTGGCTGTGTGGCGGCGGCATCAAGGGCGGCATCAGTCATGGTCCATCCGATGAATGGGGCTACAAACCGCTCGATCGCAGCAACCCGACTCAGGTCTACGACATTCACGCCACCATGCTGCATCTGCTTGGCATTGATCACACCAAACTCACCGTCCGCCACGACGGCATTGACCGCCGACTGACGGATGTGCATGGTCACGTGATTCACGACATTTTGGCTTAACAAAGGGCTGGGAACCCTTTGACCCGGTGACGCCAGCCAGCGAAAGTGTTCGAACAGGCTCTGTGAATCGCGGGCAGAAAAATGTTGGTGCAAAAGAGATGAAGACAGGATTCGTTGTCCGCCCTTTTTTTGCCCATCCATGTTTCTGCCCGATGTGATGTTCTGATGCTGCTGACTCGAACGTTCGAATTCGCATACGTTGTTCGCTCCCCCAATCATGCGAGCTTTTTCTGGGCAAGATTCGACCGACCACACTGAATTCGCCGAGGCCGGTCGAGTCGTGGGCAAAAAGAGCTGAGGACAGAATTCCTCTCCACACCCTTTTTTGGGCTCTACGCGAAATCCTGTGCGTGGCCGAAGCCCCAAGGTAACGTTGTGGTTTTTCCACTTCGTAACAGACCGTTGCGATTCACCGCGAAGCGGTTCAAGAGATTAGCCGGTGGTCAGCGTAGCACCACCACCGGTTTGCGTCGAAATGTGCGATTGCCCCCTGAAACGGGGGCCAGAATCGTGATTTCTGTCATCCCTTCAGGATGAGTTCTGTTCCTGCAAAGTCACCGGTGGTGCGCCTGCCGGCGACCACCGGCTAATCTCTTGCATCCTTTCAGGATGAATCGCCAGAATTTTCCATTTTGTACGCTCGAGCACATGATTTCGCGTTGAGCCCTTTTTTTGCCCATCCATGTTTCTGCCCGATGTGATGTTCTGATGCGGGCCGGCCAGCTCAAGCCTTCGAAAACGCTTGCATCGTCCCCTCAGCAATCATGTGTGTACAGTGCCCGCATGATTCAGAGTCCGAGTCTCTTCGCTCGAACAGAACGGTTCGACGTGCGATAAATCTCCCTCGCACTCTGGCGAAACGCATCGCAATCTGAAACCATATCGGGAGAGAGATCGATCGGTCAGACGATTTGCCAGCCGGAAAGCTGTTCGCTGGTGGCTCGCTCGAACAATCGTTCCATGCATCGCTGTTTCCATGAGCCTGCCTGCCGAAACAGCGACTCTGCACCTCGCTACGCTTCTACCTTCCAACCTCGAATCTCACCAACGAGGCGTTCACATGAAACTCGCCCGCGTTTTGTTCGCACTGCCTGGCCTGACTCTTTGCTCAGTCACCGATGCTGAAGAATTCAAACTGCATTCCTTTGGCCGGCAGCAGCTTTCGGATGTGTACTACTCCGAAGGCATCTCGGTTGGCGATCTGAACGGCGACAAAGTGACAGATGTCATCTACGGGCCGCACTGGTATGCGGGGCCGGACTTCACGGCGAAGAATGAGATCTATCCGGCGGTGCCTCAGAAGCGTGAAGGCTATGCAGACAACTTCTTCAACTGGGTGCATGACTTCGACGGCGATGGCTGGAACGACATTCTGGTCGTAGGCTTCCCAGGAACACCGGGCTTTGTATATCGAAATCCAGGCAAAGATGGACTGACAGGACTTTGGGAGAAACTGCAGGTCGCCGATTCTGTCAGCAACGAAGCACCGCAGTTTACGGACATCACGGGCGATGGCGTGCCGGAACTGGTTTGTACTCGTCAGGGGCACTACGGTTTTTATCTGCCCGAAAAAGACAAGCCGCTGGGGGCGTGGAAATTCGTGTCGATCTCCGAAAAGATCGCACCGACTCCCTTCGGACATGGCCTGGGTGTCGGCGATGTGAATGGTGACGGGCGGCTCGACATGATCGCCACCGATGGCTGGATGGAACAACCGAAGGAAGGTCCGATCGAAGGCGTTTGGAAGTTTCGCAAGGTCCCGTTCGCCAAAGCCGGCGCGGACATGTTTGCGTATGACGTCGACGGCGACAAGGACAGCGACATCATCACCTCGCTGAGTGCTCACGACTTTGGACTGGCGTGGTATGAAAACACCGGCGTCGATGCGAACGGCGACATCACGTTTGAAAAACATCTGCTGATGGGCGAGACGAAAGAAGACAGCCCATACGGAGTTCTCTTCACCGAACTTCACGCCGTCAAACTGGCCGACATGAACGGCGATGGACTGCTGGATATCGTCACTGGCAAGACGTATTGGTCTCATCACGCGCAGAGCCCCATGTGGGACGCCGGCGCGGTGGTGTATTGGTTCGAACTGCAGCGCAATGCCGACAGTGTGAACTTTGTGCCTCATCTGGCGGACGACAAGTCGGGCATCGGTCGAGGCCTCGTCGTGGAAGACATCAACAAGGACGGCCTAATCGATATCGCTGCGGGCGGCATGGTCGGGGCCAGCGTTCTGATGCACGCGGCCAAGGACGTTTCAAAGGAAGAGTTCGAAGCGGCTCAGCCTCAGAAGCGAAAAGAAATGGCGGAAGGCCTGAAGCCGGAAGACGCAGCGAAGCACATGACCGTGCCGCCTGGGTTCAAAGTGCAGCTCGCGGCAGGCGAACCGATGGTGCATCAGCCGGTGGCGATGTGTTTCGATCACAAAGGCCGCCTGTGGGTCGCGGAGGCTCATACGTATCCGATCCGTGCGAAGGAAGGCGAGGGCAAGGATAAAATTCTGATCTTTGAAGACACCACCGGCGACGGTGTGTTTGATTCGTCGAAGGTGTTCATCGAAGGCCTGAACCTCGTGAGTGGACTCGAAGTCGGCTTCGGCGGAGTTTACGTCGGCGCGGCTCCGTATTTGATGTTTATTCCGGATCGTGATGGGGATGATGTGCCGGATCGTAGGCCTCTCGCTCTGCGAGAGGAACCTGTCAGTGGCGGCTTGGCAAAGGAAGCCGGCGGCGGGACATCAAGTGCACCTGCGAAGCTCGTCTCACGGAGTGAGACGGCTACGTCGGAGGACAAGTTGCAATTCCCCAAAGACGTTCCTCCCGGCGCAATCGTGCTCCGCGACGGCTTTGGCTGGCAGGATACTCATGAGACTCTGAACGCATTCATCTGGGGACCGGACGGTTGGTTGTATGGCTGTCACGGAGTCTTCACGCATTCGAAAGTCGGCAAGCCGGGCGATGCAGATGCCGATCGATTGCCGCTCAATGCGGCTGTGTGGCGATATCATCCGCAGAAGGACATCTTCGAAGCTTTCATGAACGGGACCAGCAATCCGTGGGGAGTCGACTTCAACGACAAGGGCCAGGCGTTTATCACGGCGTGTGTGATTCCGCACTTGTGGCATGTGATTCAGGGAGGCCGCTATCATCGACAGGGCGGTCAGCACTTTAATCCCTACACATACGACGACATCAAGACGATCGCCGATCATCAGCACTACGCGGGCAATCTTGCGGATTCAGCGTGGTGGGGTCATGAACCGAAGGCGGCCGGTGCGACTCTTGAAGCCGGTGGTGGACACGCTCACTGCGGAGCCATGATCTATCTGGGCGATAACTGGCCGGATGAGTATCGCAACAAGATCTACTTCAACAACGTGCATGGCAATCGCATCAACTGCGACATCCTTGAACCCGTCGCGAGAACATCGGCCTATGTCGGTCATCATGGCAAGGACCTGATGCTGGCGAACGATCATTACTTCCGAGGCATCAATCTGCGATATGGCCCCGATGGCAGCGTGTATCAGATCGACTGGTACGACAAGAACGCGTGCCATCGTACCAACCCCGAAATTTGGGATCGCAGCAACGGCCGTATTTACAGAATTTCCTACGGCAGCGCGAAGCCACAGCCGGTGAATGTGCAAGAATTCAACGATGCGCAACTGATCGTGGCTCATGACCATCGGAACGAGTGGTTCACCAGGATGGCTCGCAAGACGCTGATGGAACGCGGGATGTCGGAAGACGTCAAGGTCGGGTTGACCAAGCGTGCGATCGATGTATCGCTGCCGGTCGAATCTCGGCTGCGTTACCTGTGGACTCTGCATGCCTGCGGCGCGATCTCAGAAGCGATGACCATGCAGTTGCTGAACGACAAAGAAGAATACGTCCGAGCGTGGGCGATTCAGTTCGAAATGGAAGACAATACAGCTTCGGATGCCATCGTGAAACGACTTCAGGAACTGGCCACCGATGACAAATCGGCCACCGTGCGATTGTATCTCTCCTCGGCTTTGCAGCGACTTCCGAATGCCTCCCGATGGGGCATCGCAACGGCGTTGGCGGCTCGTGGCGAGGACGCTAACGATCACAATCTGCCGTTGATGATTTGGTACGGCACCGAGCCGCTGGTTGCTGACGATCCGAAGCGAGCGATCGAACTGGCCCAGCAGACAAAGATCCCGCTGCTGCGATCGTACATCCTGCGACGAGCATCCTCGTCCAACGAAACACTGCCTGCTGTTGTCGCAGCGCTGGGTGCTGCAAAGGATGTCGAACTGCAGCGTGAGATTCTGAATCAGATGATGGCGTCGTTTGAAGGTCGAGTCGACATTCCGATGCCCGAGTCGTGGAAGTCAACCTACGACGCTCTTCTGAAGAGCGATCAGGAAGACATTCGCGACAAAGCCAATCAGCTTGCCGTGTTGTTCGGCGATCAGCGAGTCTTCCCGCCGATGCGTTCGCTGCTGGGCGATGCAAAGCAGGACATCGGCCGTCGTCAGCAGGCTCTTGCGGTGCTTGTGAAGGGACAGGACAAATCTTCGGCCGACGTGCTGCTCAGCGATGCTGTCCTTGGCAACGCCGAGCTTCAGGCCGCGGCCGTGAAGGCGTTGGCAACGCTGGGAAATGAGAAGACTCCCGCGGAGTTACTTAAGCGATTCAGCAAACTGCCTGCCAGTGTCAAAGGCGACGCGGTGAGCACTCTCGTATCGCGTCCGGCGTGGACGAAAATTCTGCTGACCAGCATCGGCAGCGGCGACGTGCCAAGCAGCGAACTGCATGCGTATCACGTTCGGCAGATTCTGACGTTCAACGACGCGAGTCTCAACGATCTGCTGAAGAAGCACTGGGGCGAGATTCGTGAATCATCGGCTGATCGCAAGGAACAGGCGGCGGCTCTGAAGAAGGAGCTGGGACAAAAGGTTCTGGCCAAAGCCAATCTCGGCAATGGCCGACGAGTGTTCTCGAAGACTTGTCAGAACTGTCATCGTCTGTTCGGCACCGGTGGCGAAATCGGTCCGGACATTACTGGTTCCAACCGGGGCAACATCGATTACATTCTGGAGAACATCCTTGATCCAAGCGCCGTCGTTGGGCGGGATTACCAGATGACCGTGCTGGCGTTGAACGACGGTCGAGTTGTCCAGGGGCTGCTGAAGCAGGAAACCGATAGTGCTCTGACGATTCAGACGATCAACGACAAAATCGTCGTCCCAAAATCAGAGATTGAAGAACGCGCGGTTTCGTCTGTTTCGATGATGCCCGAGCGTCAGTTGGATACGCTGACGAAAGACGAGATCCGTGACCTGATCGCCTATCTGGCCAGCCCGAGCCAGGTAGCACTCAGCGGACCAGCCGCACCGATCGATCCCAAGACCGGCAAGGTTCCGGGTGCGATTGAAGGTGAAGCGATGAAGATCATCGAAAAGACCGGTGGCACCGCAGCCGGCCAGAACATGAGCGGGTTCCCCGCATCCAAATGGAGCGGCAACGACCAGCTCTGGTGGACCGGCGCCAAGCCTGGTGACAAGCTGAGTCTTGAAGTGCCGGTCGAAGCGGATGGCAACTATGACGTGGAGCTCGTCATGACGAAGGCTCGTGATTACGGAATCGTGAAGGTTTCGATTGATGACAAAGTGCTCGATTCGGGCGTGGATCTTTACAACAATCCGGAAGTCACCACAACAGGCGTGCTCAGCTTCAGCAAAGTCGCACTGAAGAAAGGCTCCGCCCGACTGACACTCGAAATCACCGGTGCCAACCCCGAAGCGGTCAAAGGCTACATGGTCGCCGTGGATTACGTCAGGCTGGTGCCAGCGAAGTAATTCAGCTTGAAAGCAAGACCTTCTGTGAAAGAGAAGCAGCTTGGCCATTGAGAGCCAAGCTGCTTTTTGACTTGCCAAACAGAGATGAAAGTCGACGAGAACCTCGCACTTGTCGTCACGCTCCGAGTTGTTTCTTCAACTCCGCCAGTCCTGCTGCAACGGCGTCGTCGATCTTGTCGAGCAGCTTCGCGCCGGCTTCGGCCATGTCGGGGCGGCCGCCACCACCGCCGCCGGCGACTGTGGCTGCAGCTTTGACGACGTTGCCAGCGTGCAGGTTCTTGTCCTTGACGAGTGGCTTGCTCACGGCAGCGATCAGAGCCACTTTGCCTTCGATCTCTGCACCGAGGATCAGAGCCACAGGACTGTGCTTGTCGCGAAGCTGGTCTGCGAAGTCTCGCAGAGCATCTCGGGAGACGTTCTCCAGCTTCTTCGCGATGACTTTCACTCCGCCGATGACTTCAGCCTGAGCCACCAGTCCACCGATGGCGTCGGCGACCGAAGCGGATGTCAGATCAGCAATCTGTTTCGAAAGAGCCTTCAGCTCGTTCTGCAGAGCTTCCACTTTCGCCGGAAGCTCGGTCGCCTGAGGAGCCTTCAACATTCGCTGCAATTGAGCGACCAGTTCATCCGTATCACGACCCTTTTGCAGAGCCTTTGGACCGGTGATGGCCGTGATGCGGCGAACGCCCTTGGCGATTGGTTCTTCGGATGTGATTCGGCACAGGCCGACTTGTCCGGTGTTCGACAGATGAGTTCCGCCGCAGAGTTCGACGCTGAAGTCGCCCATACTGACGACGCGTACTTCGTCCGGATACTTTTCGCCGAACAACGCCATCGCGCCTTTCTTGCGAGCGGCTTCAATCGGCAGCAGTTCTGTCACAACAGGAGCACCCTTTGCGATGCATTCGTTGATGATATCTTCCACCTGACGAATTTCATCCGCCGTCAGAGCCTGACCGTGAGCGAAGTCGAATCGTAATTCGTCCTGCTGAACCTTGGAGCCTCGCTGAGTCGCATCTTTGCCCACAGTGCAATGCAATGCGTGGTGAAGAATGTGAGTCGCCGAGTGGGCGCGACGAATGCCAGTGCGACGATCTTCATCCACTTTTGCGGAGAGCGCCGTGCCGACGGACAGCTTGCCCTTCGTCAGATGGCCGACATGAATCCAAAGGTCGCCGTCCTTCTGAGTATCGGCAACAACAAACTCAACGCCATCGCCGACGAGCGTTCCCACGTCGCCGACCTGGCCACCGGATTCCGCATAGAACGGAGTCTGGTTCAGGGCGACGCCGATTGGAGTTTCATGACCAGCGGAAATGAATTCCTCCACCAGTTCCTTGTTCGAAATGATCCCGACAACTTTGCAGTCGGCGTTGAGAGATTCGTATCCGAGGAACTTTGTACCGCCCTTTTGCTTGAGCGAATCGATCGGCCCGGCACTCATCACAGAATCTGCGAATGCCCCGGTGCCGCTGGTGGCTTCGTGACGCTTGCGAGCGATCGTGTAGCCGCTGTGATCAACCTTGAGCCCCTGCTGAGCCGCGAGCGTGTCGGTCAGTTCAATCAGGAAGCCATAGGTCTGATGCAGGTCGAACGCATCCTGACCGGAGATGATTCCGGTTGACTTCGCCTTCGCTGCGAGCTTTTCGAATCGAGGCAGCCCGCGATCAACGACGTCCAGGAACTGTTCTTCTTCCAGCTTGATCACGTTGGACACAGATGAAACCGTTTCGGCGATCTCCGGATACGCATGCTTCATGCCCGCAACGACAGCAGGAACCAGCGTGTGCAGGAACGGAACTTTCTTGCCGAGGAGATATCCCTCCATCGCCGCGCGACGAAGCAACAATCGGACGATGTAGTTGGCCTTGTCCGGTCCTGGATTCGCGCCTTCGTGGATCGCGAATGAGCAGGCTCGCAGATGATCCGCGATACGGCGACAGGCTCGTCCCCAGGCCGCGTCGTACGAGTACTTCAATCCCAGCGCGTCGCCGGCCGCGATGCACATCGGCTTGAGAATATCGATTTCAAAGTTACTCAACACACCCTGAAGACAGGACGCACAGCGTTCGAGCCCCATGCCGGTGTCGATGTTTTTCTTCGGCAGCGGATGCAGATTGTTCGGCGGATCGCCAAGACGATTGAACTGTGTGAAGACCAGATTCCAGATCTCCACTGGCTTCGTCGCACCCGGCGCGAGGTAGTAGATTTCAGAACATGGCCCGCAGACTCCATCCGGACCCTGCGACGGTGCGGAGGCTGGCCAGAAGTTCTCGGATTCATCAAGTCGGCTGATTCGATTTGCCGGCAGCTTGATCTCTTTGTTCCAGATGTCGAACGCTTCGTCGTCGTCCAGATAAACGGTGACGGTGAGCCGATCCGGATCGAGTCCCAGCCATTGCTTCTGAGTCAAAAACTCCCAGGCCCAGTGGATGGCTTCCTTCTTGAAGTAGTCGCCAAACGAAAAGTTGCCGAGCATCTCGAAGAACGTATGGTGATACGCCGTGATGCCGACGTTACCGATGTCGCCGGTTCGCAGACACTTCTGGCTGGTGGTCGCTTTGGTGAATTCGAGCGGACCGATGCCAAGGAACTGATTCTTGAACTGGTTCATCCCGGCCGGTGTGAACAGAACCGTCGGATCGTCTTTGGGGATCAGGACGTCGCTGGATTTTCGAACGCAGCCCTTGGTTTCAAAAAAGGCGAGGTACTTTTCTCGGAGTTCGTCAGTTTTCATTTCAATCCACTGCTGTCCGGGATTTCTTCTTTACGCGTCCAGAATTGAGATGTTTTCGCGAGATCGTATCCCGCGAACGACGGGTCTCGATTCATGCCGTATGGAGAATCGCACCGGAAAAAATCTTGTTGATGGTCGTGAGTTCCTTTCTCCGCGACCGATTTGAAGCGGCGGAGTCTAATGATTCTTCGTCTCCGATGCACGCCGCGTCGTCGTCTTTCGTTCTGCGAAAGAAACGCAGCTTCTGCGGCGTAAAGGGCGACACGGGACGTTTCTCACAAGATTGATGACCGAGCCCAGAACTTCCCAGTGACAACTCGGGTTGGACGACACAGGCAGGTTGTCGCCAAAAACTTGACGCACCCGCAATTTGAACGATTCCGCCAGCGCTTGAAAGCGGGAGTGTTGCAGGTCACACTGGGTGAACTTTCAGCGCGGCCATCGCTGGATGCTGGTCGCAAATCGAAGAATTTGCTCCTGGTCGATTCGGACCGAGCGGCAACTCCCGCGATGATCAGTTCGACCACTCCCCAAACTTCAACACCTCCTTCCATATCCCACCAGGTTGTTCTCATGAAAACGACACGTGCCATCAGGCAGCTTTTCTTTTCGGCTCTGCTGTTCTCCAGCGGTCCGTTGTTTGCGGAAGAAATTGCCGCATGGAATTTTGATGCCGAGCCCGCCGGCTGGACGGCCAACGATCAGACCGAACTTTCGATCGACAAGGGCTCGTTGAAGGTTCGATCCAAAGGCGGCGATCCGTACTTCTCAACGAAAGTCGACGGACATGCCGGCAACCACCGAATCGTAATTTCCGCGAAGTTCAAGGGCACGGCCGACATTCAGGTGTTTTGGACCACCGAGGCTGATCCGAACACATCTGAAGAGAAGTCAGTTCGCGGAGAACTTCGTGGCAGCGACAAGGAGTTTCGCAGCCTGAAATTGTACTTCACGACCGATTCGCCGGTAACATCGCTTCGAATCGATCCGATGAGTCGCAAAGGCGATATGCAGATTGACTCCATCGTAATGACCGATGACGCGGCTCCGTTGCCGCTGGCGACTCCGGTTAAGGACATTAAGGTCGCCGAAGGATTTGAAGTCGAACTGCTGCATTCCGTTGCTGGTGACAAGATGGGGTCATGGGTTTGCATGACGCCCGATCCGAAGGGCCGACTGATCGTGTCAGACCAGTACGGAAAACTCTATCGAGTCACTCCGCCAGCGAAGGGCTCGGACGACGAGATCAAGATTGAACTGATCGATGTCAACGTCGGCATGGCCCAGGGACTGCTGTGTGCATTCGGCAATCTTTACGCGATGAATAACAGCCAGGATGAACCCAACGTTGGCCTTCATATCGTGAAGGACACTGACGGTGACGACAAGTACGATTCGTCGGAACATGTTCGCCTGCTAAAGGGCGGCAACGAGCATGGTCCGCATGCAATTTTGCTGGCTCCGGACGGCAAGTCGCTCTACGTCGCCTGCGGAAATCACACCGCTGTGACGGACTTTTCGGACTCGCGAGTTCCTCGCATCTGGGGTGAAGACCAGTTGCTGAGTCGCATGTGGGATGCGGGCGGCCACGCTGTCGGAGTCATGGCTCCGGGCGGCTGGATCGCTCAGGTCAGCCCCGATGGAAAGGACTGGAAGCTGGTCGCAAGCGGTTTCCGAAACGAATACGACATTGCGTTCAATCCGGATGGCGAATTGTTTACGTACGATGCCGACATGGAATGGGACGTTGGTTCGCCGTGGTATCGTCCAACTCGAGTCAATCACGTGACCAGCGGAGCCGAGTTCGGATGGCGTTCAGGCACAGGCAAATGGCCAGCCTATTATCCGGACAGCCTTGGTTCCGTCGTTGACATCGGACCGGGATCTCCAACCGGCATCACGTTCGGCACCGGAGCAAAGTTCCCGGCAAAATATCAGAAGTCTCTGTTCATCTGTGACTGGAGCTACGGTGTCGTTTACGCCGTTCACATGTCTCCGGATGGATCAACCTACAAGGGCGATGCCGAACGATTCATCGCAGCCGCGCCGCTGCCAGTCACGGACATCGTCGTGAATCCGGTTGATCAGGCGATGTATTTCACGATCGGTGGCCGCCGGACTCAATCGGGACTGTATCGAGTCACCTACAAAGGCACAGAATCAACAGCACCGGTTGTTGCAGAAAAGGATGCCGGAGCGGAACTGCGATCGATTCGGCACGAGCTTGAATCGCTGCATCATGCCGGAGCCGAAGATGCCGTCAACAAGGCGTGGCCGTTTTTGGGTCACGATGACCGAACGATTCGCTTCGCAGCTCGAACTGCGATTGAGCATCAGCCAGTTTCAAGTTGGCAGGATCGAGCCCTTGCCGAAGAGACGAATGCCAACGCCAAGATTACCGCACTGCTGGCACTCGCGCGATGCGGCGAGAAGTCGTTGCAGGTGCCTCTGCTGGAGTCGATGGCAAAACTGAATGCCGACAAAATGACTGAAGATCAGATGCTCGATGCAATGCGAGTCATCGGTCTGTGTTTCATTCGGATGGGCCAGCCCGATCCGCAGATGGCACGCGACGTGGCTTCCGTTCTGACGAGCATGTATCCGGCGAAGAGCCCGCGAATGAACCGTGAGTTGTGTCGTCTGCTTTGCTACCTGGGTGATTCCGAGGTTGCCGAAAAGACACTGGCGCTGCTTGAATCAGCGGGCTCGCAGGAAGAGCAGATTCACTATGTCTACTGCCTGCGTGAACTCAAAGGACCATGGACTCTTGAGCAACGCAAGCGGTTCTTCGTGTGGTTCGTGAACTCAACGACATTCCGTGGCGGCAACTCGTTCTCAGGCTTCATCAAGAACATCCGTCAGGAAGCGATCGACCATCTGACCGATGAAGAAAAGATGGCGTTGAAGGACGTTCTCGAAATGCAGCCAACCGGGACCGCAAATCTCGTCGAAGCTGCAGCAAGGCCGTTCGTGAAAGAATGGAAGGTGGAAGACCTTCTGGCTGATGTGGAAGCGGGCCTGACGGGTCGAGACTATGCAAACGGTCGCAAGATGTTTGCTGTGACCGCGTGCTTCAAGTGCCATCGATTCGCTGGCGACGGCGGAATTGTTGGGCCTGAATTGACGGCCGTAGCTCGTCGATATAACGCTCGGACAATGCTGGAATCCATCATTGAGCCAAGCAAAGTCGTTTCAGATCAGTACGAGGCGAATCAATTCGTTCTTTCAACCGGAAAGGTCGTTGTCGGGCGCGTGGTGAATCTGAACAGCGACAAGATCATGGTCTGCGAGAACATGCTGGAACCGGGTAACCTGACGACGGTGATCCGCGATGAGATCGAAGAAACGATCGTGTCGAAGACATCAATGATGCCAAATGGGCTCATCAATACTCTCAACAAAGATGAAGTGCTGGATCTGATCGCCTATCTGCAGTCCGGAGGGGATCCGGAGTCGCCAGTGTTCAAGGGCGGAAAGAAGACGGCAGAAGCCAAACCAAAGACGGAGAATTCCATGTTTACTGAAGCTGGTCACACAGTCGATTCGATCGAACTTGTGAAGGAACGAGTCGCCAACAAGTCAGCAGTTTTGCTCGACGTTCGCGAACAGAATGAATGGGACGCCGGGCATCTTGCGGACGCTCAGCTTCTGCCTCTGAGCAAGATGAAGGACGCAGCCGCCGTGGCGGACGCACTGGCTCCGCTGCCGAAAGACAAGCCGATCTACCTGCATTGTCGATCCGGCGGCCGAGTTCTCCAGTTCGCCGATATCGTTGCCGGCAAAGGTTACGATATCCGACCGCTCAAGGCGGGCTACGATCGTCTGGTGGAATCCGGCTTCCCGAAAGCCCAGTAGTCCCGAACGTCACTCATCGTCGTTGTTCGCTCCGCGAACAAAACGTACGCGTTGCGGATACCATGGTGGGGCCTCGATTGGAAATTCGAGTCGAGACATCCGCATCGTGCGTTTCTTTCGCAGAGCGAAAGACGACTAAGGAAAGTCGTTGTTCGCTCCGCGAACAAAACGTCTCTCGCCATTTCGAACAAAAACTCTGATCAACGGCCCGCTTCGACTTTACGTCGACGGGCCGTTTTCATTTGCGATGCCGCTCGATCGGGCCTCGTTTCTGGCACCAGAACTCCGTCACGCCAACAGTTCATCAATCTTGTGTCCGCCGTTGACGATGGGGACGGGGCGTCCGAGTGGTGTGTGGTAGACCTTGTCGGCATCGACACCCATGAGGGCGAAAATGGTGCGAAGCAGGTCCTGAATTCCGTACGGCTGAGTCGTCGGGAAACTGGCCGTCTCGTCGCTTGCTCCGATCACGGCACCTCGCTTGATACCGCCTCCGGCAAGAATCACGGTCTGACATTGCGACCAGTGATCGCGTCCGGCATCTTTGTTGATTCGAGGCGTCCGGCCCATCTCACCCATCATGATCACGAGCGTGTCATCGAGCATCCCACGCTCGTCCAGATCCTGAATCAATGCACTGAAGGCTCGGTCCGTTGGAGGCACCAGAGCTTTTTCATGACTCGTGAAGTTGTCAAAGTGAGTGTCCCAGCTTCCGTGTTCAATTCCGACGAAACGACAGCCCGCAGTCACCAGTCGTCGTGCCAGTAGAGCACATTGGCCGATCGAACTCAGTCCGTATCGATCGCGAGTTGCAGTCGGTTCGGAGTGAATATCAAATGCTGTCCGAGCATCTTTGGATGTCACCAGACTCATCGCCTGATCGTAGTAGGATTTCATCATCTCAGGACGACCGGTCGCCGACTGTGATTCACTTAGTTGTTCCGTCGCAGCCAGCAACTGCTGTCGTCTGGCGAAGCGATCGGCGGCAACATTCTGCGGCAAGTCGAGGTCGCGAACCTTGAAGTCCGGCTGCACCGGATCATTGTCGATCGTAAACGGAGCATACTTTGCGCCGTAGAAGCCAGGGCCGCCCGGGCCGAGCGCATTGGGAACTTCCACATACGGCGGCATCGCCCCGTTCGCACCAAGTTCACGGCTAATGATGCTGCCAATAGACGGATAGAGTTCATTGAACGGAACACCCTTCGCCTGGCCATCGGCAAAACTCGGCGGGTAGCCGGTCAGCAGCCAGTGTCGTCCTGTCTGATGGGCGTTGTCGTTGTGGCTGTGAGACCGCAGGATCGTGTACTTGTCAGCAATCTTCGCACAATGCGGCAACAACTCGCTGATCTGAGTCCCAGCGACGTTTGTGGATATTGGATTGAACGGACCGCGGATCTCTTTGGGAGCATCCGGCTTCAGATCCCACATGTCGATATGACTCGGCCCGCCTTCGAGCATGAAGAAAATGCACGCCTTGGCTTTCGCCGGCAGCACGGTCGCCGCTTCCGCCTGCAACTGCAGCAGCGTCGGGAGCGTGAGCCCGCCCAGAAGTCTCGTCGCGCCGAGAGTCAGCATCCGGCGACGAGCGACTCCGTCGCAGTAACGACGTGACGTTCCAAATGTTCGTGTCACTTTGGGCATAGTGTTTCGTCCGGATTCATAACAGATGGTTGGCCCAGTGCTTCTCAGGGTTGTTGTGACGATGTCTCTCGTCGGATCCAGAAGTGTCATTCGGCGGGCCGGACCGAACGAAGTAAGTTCCGGCCGTTCCATCATGCCGGAACTCGCGTTGCTCGGTCTACGAACGCTAGTCCTCAATGATTGAACACAAACTCCCGCGTGTTCAATAGTGTCCATAGGATATCCTCGGCTCCGACACGACGCGATTCTGCCGACGTGAGAGCCTGTGTCATCAGAGTTCGCTCGGACGGTTTTGGATAACGAGCCAGCACTGTCAGATACAATTCATTGATCAACTGATCATCAGAGAGATCTCGTTCTGCAAGTCGCGCGGCCAGCCCGTGTCGATTCTCCACACGAGCGGACGTCGTTTCCGAATTCATCAGATGCAATGCCTGAGCAATGCTGGGCTCCGTGCCACGTTCGCATGCACACACGGTTTGCCGCGTCGGACGACCGAAGACCTGTAGAAAATGTGACGGCAGTTTGTTGTCCCACAATTCAACAGCCCGATACCCCGTCGGCCAACCGTCGAACTGTTCCGGAACGCCAGTCGCCTGCGACACCGCATCGAGCAGCACCTCTGCAGGAATCGGTTTCCACAGAGCATGGGAATAGTTCTGATCGTCCAGACGATTGGCATCATTCGGTTGGGAAGTTCGTTGATAAGCCTGGGACATGGCCAAAGTTCGAATCAGAGCCTTCAAGTCGTAGTTCACGTCGATGAAATGGTGCTCCAGAGCCAGAAGCAGTTCTTCGTTCGATGCAGGATTTGTCGCTCGGAGATCGTCGAGAGGTTCAACGAGTCCTCTTCCAAAGAAATGAGCGAACATGCGATTCACGATTGTTTTTGCAAACCACGGATTCTCCCGACTGGTCATCCATTGCGCGACGGCTTGTCGAGCATCCTCCTGAGTCTGCGAATCATCCGGCTTTCCACCGAGCACGCTCAAGGCGACAGGTTCGCCGGTGCCCGGATGATTCAGCGGAGTCGCAGGCTTCGCGACAATCTTGACGGAACCGTTCAGTCCCGGTTTGCGATCAACGCCAGAGAACAAACCGGCCCACGCAAAATAGTCAGAGCGATCCCATCGTTCGAACGGATGATGATGGCACTGAGCACATTCGATGCGAACGCCAAGAAACAACTGGCTGATTGCTCGAGCAGATTTCTCCGCATCGGCTTGAACCTGAAAGAACCCGGCCGGCGATTCGTTGAGCGTCGAACCCTCTGCCGTCACGACTCGCTGCGCGAACACATCAAACGGAACGTTCTGTCGGAACTGACCGCGAACCCATCTCGACATCGCCATCGCACTTTGAGGGCCGAGGATGTCCTTATCGACCTGCAGCAGATCGGTCCATTTCTGAGCCCAGAAGTCTGCGTACTCGGGACGATTGAGCAAGTGTTCGATCAGGCGTTCACGTTTATCGGCCCTGCTGTCGTCGAGGAACGCTTTTGTTTCCGCAACGGTCGGCAGCGTTCCGATGATGTCAAGAAACGCGCGACGCAGGAATGTGGCATCGTCGGCGATGTCGCTCGGCTGGATATTCAGTTTCTGCAGTTTGTCCCAGAGGTGCTTGTCGACGAAATTCGCTTCCGGTGGACGGCTGAAGGCGGACGCTGGTCGAGGTCGAGTGACTCGGCAAACCGCCACATGTCCCATGTACCGAACCAGAATCGCCGCCTCACCGGGAACATCCGTCGCTTCGATCAGTCCCGTGCGAGTGACCGAAGCAATCGCGTCGTTGTTCGACTGAAAATCGGCTTCGGCAGTCACGCCAAGTCGCCCACCGCTGGAATCGATGGCATCGACTCGCAGTTGAAGCCTGCTCAACCCATCCAGTGAGACTTCAGCGGGATCGACACGAATGGATACGACGGATGACTTCTGTTCATCCAGCGGCAAGCCCTCCCGAATCCAGCGTAAAAGCAATCGATGCCAGCGCGAGTCACGCTCGATTCGGATACCACCGCCGTGAGGAATAATGCCCGTGGCTTTCGTCAGCAGAAGGCTGTTCTCGGGGACCGCCGGGAAGATCCGACGACCTCGACCGTCGCGAACCATGGCGTTGTAGTCGGCCAATGCGTCGTAACCGAAGACGCTCAGTTTGAATCCGTTCTGGCCCTCAGCTTTGCCGTGACATCCTCCGGAGTTGCAGCCTGCCTTTGAAAGAACCGGAATGACTTCGTTGCGAAACGAAACAGGCGTTGGCGTTGCCAGTCCCGAAACTCGAACAGGCAGCGTTCGTGTAACACCGTCACTCTCAATGCGGATCTCGGTGACTCCGTCGCGAAGAGCCGTCACGCGGCCATCGGTGGACACGGAAACGATCGTAGGATCGACCGGCTGATATTGAACAGAGCGACTCATGTCATGAGCGTTGCCCGTGTCGCTGACTCCGATGATCACGATTTGCTCGGACGCTTCCGGCGACGTCAGGATGATGGATTCCGGGAACACTCGAACAGCAACCCGCTCATCGCCGCAAGCCACCTTTGTGATCGACGGAGCAAACATCGCCACAACCAAAGCGAAGTAACGGAACCAATCCAGACGCGGGCGATGAAACGAACCTCTGCTCGACGAGACGACCGAGCGACTCGATGGCGAATGATGGGATGATTGGCGAAAAAAAAACGGCATGTCGGGAGGGCACTCGGAACGAATTGAGCCAGTGGGCTCAGGCAGTCGCTGGACGTGATCGACAGAACGCAGAAGGCAGGAATCGAATGGCGGGGCTGGGAGAGTTTGCCCGAATTGACCAGGGAAGTCCACGGCGGAGCGAGATTTTGAACCTGATCAGTTGCATCACATTTCGCAGGATGGCCGCCTTCGGCCGTCGCTGATTCAAGTAACGGCAATGGCAACGCACTGCCGTCGTCACCACGACGGGAATAGCAAACGGCCGAAGGCGGCCGTTCGACATGATCTACGTCGGGGCGCCGGACGATTCTCCTTTTCCCGGTCACTGCAGCCCGCGCACACCGAGTTCGTGGCGCAGGAACCGCCTGAAATCGGCGAAAAACGGGGTTCCTGCTTGCACGCGACCAGTTTTGCCAACAATTCTCTGCGGAAAACGTACGAACCCTGGAACGATGCATTCGTGCAGGTTCAGCCTGCGCAGGAATTCGTTCCGACCGGCAACCGGTTTCAATCGAGGATTGGGCGAAGCGGACCGGGCCATAAGCAGGAGACCCCGCCGGGTTTATCCCGGTGGAATTTGGCGTTTGCACTACCGACGACTGCAAATTCAGTGGGCAACGTAGTAGTGCACAAGCCCTGTTTCCACTGGGATGAACCCAGTGGGGCACGACAATATCGTTCGGTTGAGAATCAGAGTTACAGATTGCACCGGTTGATCCGGTTTGGATAGAGGACCGCAAGTCCTCATTTTGTGAGAGAGTGAGACTTCAGTGTCAGGCGACGAGCAGAAACCCGGCGGTTCCCAGCCATCTGAGAATCCATCAGTGCCAGAAACCAGGCCCGCGAAATCCGTCTTCTCGGACAGCTTCGACAATCCTCACTACGGTCAGGCATCGGACGAACTGCCTGAAGACGAACCGCTGACTCCCGAACTTGTTGAAGAAGAAGCGATCCGCGGCGACTTCATGCTTCGATGGGCCGCGATCTTCCTCGCCATTCTGATGGCGTTCGGAAAGCTGAGCGACACCAAGCCGCTGGTGTTGATCAAGTCCGGTGACGCGATGCGAGCCAATGGGTTCATGCCAATTCGCGAAGATCAGTTTTCGATCCACATGGAGGGCGAAAGTCGTCCTGTGGAAAATGTCAGCTGGTTGTTTGATCACATAGTCAGCTTCGCCTGGATGCTGGGCGGTCAGATTGGTCTGACAGCTTTGAAAGTTGCAGTCGCTGCCGTTTGCGCGTTCCTCCTGATGCGTATTTCGATCCCCGGTGTCTCAACGTGGTGGAACAGCATCTGTATGGTGTTTGCGATCGTTGCCTGTTCTCAGGACTTCATGCCGGTTCCTGAGTTAGCCACGATCCTTGGTATCACACTCACGATGCGACTGTTGTTTTTGCATCGAATCGGCCAGAGCAGCGGTCTCGTCTGGAAACTCCCGGTTCTGATCGCTGTCTGGTGCAACTTTGATCCAAGAGCCTGGGTCGGCGCTGGTGTCATCCTTGCGTTCGCGGTCGGAACGTCACTTGCCCGATCCGTGAAGGGCCGCAGTGAATCCGCAAACATCTCGAATCTGCCTGCTCCAATGATGGGCCCGGCAGTGATTTCCGTATTCGCGCTTTTGCTCAACCCGTTTCATATTTCGTCGCTGTTGTCACCCATCACAACCTATACGACCGAGTATCCAGGCATGCAGAGCCAGCGCCCGATTGATTCAGGCCTCGCTGCATTGAGCTTTGATCAGCGTGTGGATTGGTTTTCAATTCTGAAGCCGGCGGCGATGGTCCTGTTTGATCATACGCACATCGCGGCCATTGCGATGCTGATCGTGGCATTCGTCGTCGTTCTGATGTCGCGAAGCGCTCGAGACACGGGATTCCTGTTCGCGTTGGGCTTTGTGACGCTGCTTGTTCTGATGGCTGCTCATGAACTTCCTGCAGCAGCAATCGTGGCCGCAGTCGTGGCCGGTGTGACCGCGCAGGACTGGTATCGACGATCCTTCAGCATGAAGTACTCGACCGATTCGAAGGAACTGTTGTTCTCAAGAGGCGGTCGAGCCGCAACTGTACTGGCTCTGGCTGTTCTGGCGTTCTGCGTTGTCGCGTCGCGATTGCCCGGTCGAATGCCGTTGGGTTTCGGGTTCGACAAGGACACTCAAGTCACGATGGACACTCTGAAAGAGCAATTCAAATCTCTTCCGGAAGATGCGCGAATTCTGCATACACGAATTGAGCAGGGCGACATTCTGATTTGGAACGGTCGCAAGAGCTTCATTGACAGTCGAATCGTGCCGTTCGGTCGTGCTGAAGACCCAACGTCCGTTTTTGGACAGCATCGAAATGTCTTGCGAACTCTCATGCTTCCGCCTGTTGAGACAGAACCAAAATCCGACGACCCCGCAGAGAAAGATCAGCGAGCGAAGACCAAGGCAGAGAATCTGAACAACGCCTACAAGACGCTGGATGATTTCAAGATCTCGCATGTTGTGATTCGACTCGCGCCTCCCGGGCTTCCTGACTACACATCCGTTCGAGTTCTGTCCGGTTCGGGTCAGTGGCTTCCAACAAGTATCGGGGCATCGGCGGCTGTCTTCGAACGAATCCTGGCTTCGATGAAGCCGGAAGATTTGGCGAAGAGAGCATTCAACTTTGAAACAGCGGCATTTCGAAAGCCAGATGAGACTGCTGGATTGCGGCAATTCGTGAGCATTCCAAACTTCTACGATAAGTATCTGTACCGCACTCGTCCGTCGATTGATGCGGACAAGCGACTCGGTGCCCACTGTCTCACATTCGCCCTGTCCCAGCCTCAGTCAACACCGGAAGCGCTGTCGGCAATCGCAAAGGCGACATTGGCCGTTCGTCATCTGAACAAATCGCTGGTCGCCAATCCGAATGATGTGGAAGCTCTCGTCCTGCTTGGTCGGTCTTATCTTCAGCTCAGCATGCTCGAACAGTTGGTCTCCGGCCAGACGATGTCTCCTCGACTGATGCAGGTTCGTCAGATTCAAGCCATCTGCGCTTTACGGCAGGCTGTCGAGCTGGATCCCGCGAATCTGATGGCGTGGGACGGATTGCTGCAACTGCATATGCAACTGAATCATCTGGACCTTGCGTTTGAAGCCCTGACGACGTGGATCGAACTTGCAGAGCAGCAGACAACTGCCACGGATCCTCAGTTCGAAGAGTATCTGACGTCTCGGCTCCAGCAGAGGGATTCGATTGAAGATCAGGTGGCAGAGGCAGAAGGCAAAGTCAGCGATTCGATCAAGGCTCAACTTGAGCAGTTGAAGGCGGTGGATGCGTCAGCCGGAAAGATGGATGATGCAACGGCTGCCCAACAGGCGGATTTCCGGGACATTCTTGCGACCGCTTCCATCTGGAAGTCATCGGGCTTTCTGAAGAAAGCACGCGAAGTTCTTGAGGGCGATCTGCCTCTCGTGCAGTCTCAACCTATTGGTCGTTTTGTTTACGGGGGAATCCTGCTGGATTCCGGGGCCATTGAAGAAGCAAATCGGATGCTGTCTGGTGTGTCGCAGGAAGCCATTCAGAATCCAGAAGCCGTTCAGGGAGTCGACTGGCAGTTGCCGACGGCAATTTCCCAGATGGCCATCTGCGACTACGACTCAGCAATCGAAACGTGGTCATCTCAGGTCAAAATGTTGAACGCGATGAATCGTCCGGGCGACCGGATGTGGACCGTGGCTCACACATTGCCACTTGTGGCCGATGCCAATGTTCTGATGAACGCACCTCTTCCTGCCTGGCCGTTCCACAATATCAATGCAATGGGAGCGGCTGTTCAGAATTCGAATGAGATCCCGGCGGAATTGACACTACTTATCGCTTTGGCTCAACTCGAGAAAGGGAGTAACACTGAGGGAAAGAAGAGTCTGGCGAAGGTGATCAGTTCGTTTGGCAACGTTCAGGCTGGTCCATTGGCCTCGGCCTATTACGCAATGGTGGATGAAAATGCGATCAGCTTCTTCCGGCAGCTCGCAAGCAATAACGCAGAGGAGTTCATCTATCCGGGCGAAAAGTTCCCGGATCCTCCTGCCGCTGATGGCACAAAAACGCCAACTCCATTGATCGGACAGGGACAGAACCAGTCGGCTCCAATTCCGACCGGTACTGCAAACGACCCAGCGCCTCCGGCTGAACAGCGGTAGTGGAGATCGGAGTGACGGCATGGTCCGTTGCCCGACTTCGCTGAGTTCTTACGCAGCGGCTCTCACGACTCGCCGGACGTTGCCGAATCATCGCCCTGCGGCTCTCGGACAAAGCGGTAGCCGGTGCCGCGGACGGAAAGAAGATGCCGCGGGGATGATGGATCAGCTTCGATCATTCGCCGAAGTCGCATGACGAAGTTGTCGATCGATCGGCTGGAGATGTCGGCGGAATCCTTCCAGACTTCTGACTGAATACGAGCCCGCGACAACACGACTCCGTCCTGCTCCAGAAAATATCGCAGCAGTTCCTGTTCTCGTGTCGTCATCGCATGTACTTCGTCGCGCCGTCGAATCTCGAACCGACCAAAGTCGACCGCGACGTCATTGAATCGAACGACGTCTTCCGTTGGTCGAACGCTGCGGCGGTCCAAATGTCGACGCCGCTTGTCCAGCAGATTTCGCACTCGGCTCAACAGTTCAGGCAGCGAAAACGGCTTGGTCATGTACTGGTCGACGCCGACATCAAAAGCCTGGATCTTGTCCTCGGATAACGTTCTTGCGGTGAGCGCCAGGATCGGAATATCGAGGTCGAGACGTCTCAGCGAACGACAGATCTCATAGCCGCTCATCATCGGCAGCATCAGATCGAGTACGACCAGATCAACAGGGGGCTGAGCCGACTCGTATAGCTCAAGAGCCGTGGGGCCGTCTCCGGCCACATCCACCTGATAGCCTTCTCGTTCGAAGTTAAAGCGAAGGCCCTTTGCGATCGCTTCTTCGTCTTCAACTACCAGGATTCTCACGACGATTTCTCCTGACCGGACAACACAAGTTCTGACACACGACTGCGTGATTCAGGCTGATCAGAATCCGGCAGTGTGAGTTGTCGTCCCGGAAGAGTGACCTCAAAAACAGAACCCGATCCGCTTTCAGCTTCCAGGACAGTCACACGTCCTTTCAGCAGGCTGACCAGTGTCTTCACAATATACAGCCCAAGGCCGGTTCCGGTCTTGGTGCGATGAAGTTCGTCATTTCCGCGAACGAACAACTGAAAGATCCGCGAACGATTCTCGGGGGCAACGCCAAGCCCGTTGTCTCGAATCCGAACCACGACACGATCACGTCCGCGCGAGAACGCATGAACTGTCACGCGAGGCGGATTGCCTCCGTACTTGACGGCATTGTCGAGCAGGTTTCCGAAGATCATTTCCAGCAGGAGCCGCCGCGAGGTCAATGCCAGCGGAGCCACTTCGAATCGAAAGACTTCAGCAAACTCCTGCTTATGATTCAGGCAGGCCGTGATAGCACATTGACGAAGCAGGTCTTCGAGCCGAATCGTTTCGGGAGCCGTCTGGTGTCCGATTGCATCGAGCCGTCCTACTTCCAGCAACTGATTGATGAGCCGATCGAGTCGCTGGAGTTCTGTGTTCATCGTTTCGTAGAACTCACGCCGATCGGCCGCTTCCGGTTCACGCATCAACAGCGTATCAAGGTACAGTCTCAGCGCGGCGATCGGTGTCTTCAGTTCATGAGTCACACTATCAACAAAGTTGGACTGGCGGCGATTGAGCTGGATCTCCTTGATCGTGAGGAACGAATAGAACGAGATCCCGAACAGACTGATGGCCAGAGCAATGGAGCCCAGTGTCAGCGCCAGCCATGAACTTTGCCGGGCCAGTTGAACGATCAACACAGCCATCAGCGCGATGTTGATGGTCATCAGCACCACGCTGCTCCAGATGGGCAGTCTGAGATGGCGACGTTTTCGACGAAAATCAGGCACAGGACGATTCCGGTAGTCGGTTCCTCATGAGATCCTTCAGCAATCGCAGTCAGCGCGACCCTCCGAATTCTAGCGTCAGAGCCCTCGCGGTGTCACTTCACCGTGACGAACGCAGATCACGACAATGAGATCCAGCGTTTTGTTCCGGACCTGCGAACAGTCACCATCGCCGGACGACGATGACGAACGACGATCAGCACTGCAGGATTTCTTAACGCTTCCGCTGGCGATGAAGCGGTGTTTGTTGCAGCCGGGTATTCGTTCGGACGAGACCGGCTTGCTGTTCGCCGATCTCTTGTACGCCAGTTTTCCGGACTGCAGCAAGCCAATCTGCAATGACACAATCTTCTGGTCCTTCAACCGCTCGTCTGTGGCTTCGCCGGTTGCTTCATTGTGCACTGGCTTCACGCGATGAATTTCCGGGGCGATATGCTCCCATGAAATGATTTGCCACCGCGTTCCCCTGTCACCGGAATCATCGTTGGAATGTCACCTGCCGAGAATTCTCTAACAGGGGAGCACTTCAAACGTTGCGGATGGTGAATTGGCCCACTGGCATTTCGAAAGCCTTGATGGCTTGCGCTACGGAATCGCCATGGCCGACTACCGAGGTTTGCGTCGAGTGGCCAGTTCGGTGGTGCTCGACGAGTCCGCATCGGCGATGTCGGAGTACGGAGTCGTCTGCAGGATCTCATCGACACTGGTTTCGGTCGCGTCGATCATTCCTAGGAAGCGGACTTTCAACTTGACGGAGCATTCGTCGGTCCCAAGGACGGTGACATCCGGAAGCAGCGTTCGGCAAAGAACCGTAAAGACATGGCGATGGGCGTTTGGGACCAGCAAAGCCGCTTTCGACAACCCTTCCTTCTTCAGCATTGCCTGCACCTGCCGGATCAATGACTTAACAGGCGATTCCAACGCCGTCGCCGGGCCGTCATCATCAGCAATCAGCGCGGCCATCTTCTGGCTCACTCGAATCGCTGGCAGATAACCATCCGGCGTCACCAGCCCGGATACCAGCACCAAGGCGACATCCTTGCGAACGCTGGCAACAAGTCGATCCATCGAACTGGCATGCTCCACATGCCGCGCGACGGCTTCGAGGATTGGTCGGACATGGCGAATGCAGATCCCCTGATCGACCAGATGTCGCAGCACTTCAAACAGAGTCCTCAGTGACACAGGCGACGCCATCAGTTCGGACACCGTCTGCGGATGAGTCTCTCGGAGATGGTCAACCAAGGTCCCAACGGCTTCGTAGGTCAACAGACTCGCAACATGGGGCTTCAGAAATTCTCCCACCGATGTAACGATGACACTGCCCGGATTGACAACCGTGCAGCCAGCAGATTCCGCAGCTCGTCGTTCCGACAAATCAATCCATCGAGCTTCCAAACCGAACGCAGGCTCTTTCGTGGCGATGCCAATCGACAGTTCCGGACGGCTGTCCGGCAGAACCGCCAGCATCTTGTCGCGATAAAGTTCCGCCCGAAACACTTCCGTGCCGTGAACCAGCAGTCGAAAGCAATTGTGGGGAACCTCGAAATTGGAACGAACGCGAAACCCATGCAGAGCGAATCCCAACTGCCGCTCCATCTCCAATCGAAGGCTGCGAAGCTGACTTGCCAGAGGCTTTGACTTGTCGGGAGACTCATTCACCAGCGGAACGAGTCCCACTCCCAGTTCCACGCAAACGGCATCGGCTTCAAACGGTGCATGTTCGTCTTCCGGACTCGTCGGAGGTTCGTCAGGTGTGTCATCCGGATTGAGAATGTTACTCATCTCAACTCGCAGGCTTTGCGACGATCGCGACTCCGCGACTCCGCGTGGATCGACAAGCGTCACCGTACTAATCAGGTTCCGCTGGATGACCATTTCCGGCCACAGGTCGCCACGATTTTCCAGCACTTCCTCGACAGCCATGTGTTGCGACCAGCTGTCATTTTCGTGCGAGTCCCGAACAAGGACGCCGGTCATCAAAATGGAATCGTGCGTGACTTCAGACAGGATCCCGAGCATCCGCACGTGATCCCATGTCACAACAGAAACAGCCCGGCCCTGATAGCGATGAAGATATCCGTTGAAATCCCCGGTCATGGAACCCTCCGACTCGATTCGACCCTCCATCATACGCACGGATTTTTCCAAAGTCGCTCGTGTTCTGGCGCGACGTGAAAAATCCGACGACTGGACGGAAAGACGTTCAAGTTGGACCAGCGGTTCGCCTGATGCCTGAAAACCTCGGCAAATTGATGCGGAAACTCAACGGCATCTGAGCGACAAATGAGGCGGTTTGGCGTCGACCGGGCAACATGGCCGGAGGTATGCTGCGGGCTATTCGGATGCTCGTTTCGCCGAGGCTCAGATCCAAACTACGGAGTCGTTGTTGCTTCTGAGTAAACTTCGTCTGCGGCAGACGGAGCTTCTTCGGTGCTGGTGATCTGCTCGCGAATCACCGGCGTAACGCCGTCGAGAATGTTGAGGTCGGCGAAGCCCATCAGGCTGCCTTTCTCCATGTGAACATTCTTGATCGCGACCGCGTACTCAATTCTCGCCTGGAAATAACGAATCTCAGCGTCGACGACGCGTCGTTGAGCATCCAGCAGTCGATCCACATCGACCGGCAGATCATTGGCCTGCTGCGCTTCGTAGGCTGACAGAACACTGTTCGCCGAACTCAGTCGGTGCATTGCGTTTTCGCAGGCTTCATAGGCTCGAGCAGCATCTGCGATGGCGTTGCTCAGATCATGGATGACTTCACGTTCCTGTTCTCGAAGGATCGCGTGTTCACGCTTCAACATCATCTCGGCGTTCGACACCGCCAGGTGCCCTTTTCGATATCCGAGCGGAACGGTGTACTCAAGCCCCAGATACCATTCCTGCAGATCGCCTGAGGTCAGGTCGCCAACAGATGAAGAACCGCCGTTGTAGTTCAGCAGATCATCTCCAAAGCCTCGGAATCGATAGCGTCCGACCGTATCGAGCCGCGGATTCAGGAAGTTCCGAGCGGCGAGCACTTCCATCTGACGCTTATGAATATTCAACTGCTGGCGACGCAGTTCCGGGCGACGAGTCAGAGCTTCCTGAGTGATTGTATCCCAGTGAAAGATCACTTCCGCTTCTGACGGATCTTCGGTCGGCCGCAAAAGGGATTCGTCATTGATAGGCATCCCTATCAGCAGTCGCAATCGTCGTTCGGCGACCTGAACTCCGCTCGTCCCGCGAACTGTTCCGCCGGTGCTTCCATTGCGGGTCTGAGTTCCCTGAACAAGACGCCCGGTTAAGGCGTCGTCGACTTCCGCTTTGAATCTGAAGTACTGTTCGCTGGCAAGAGCGACTCGAGCTTCAGACTCCGGATCATCTTCCTGCTCCGCCAGAGCCTTGACCTGGTTCCACGCTTCGAGTGCGTTGTGCATGGCTCGAATGCGTGCGTCGAGATCGCGATAAGCGAAGTAAAGATCCCAGTAACCATTCATCACGTTACTGACATAGTCACGAACCGCCATTTCAAAGTCGGTCTGTGTAATGTCGTTGTTGACGCGGGCAATCAGCAGGCCGTTGTAAACGCCCGGAGTCGCTCCTGGACCGGCGATGCGATTGAATTCCAGACCGCCACCCTGAAGCAACGGCTGACGAATTTCACCTTCCACATAGCTGTCCCATGCAGACGGAAACGTGTTGCTCGGGGCATTGTTGCTGTCGTATGTGTTCACGCCTCGAAGTGCAAGTCGTGAACCAGTGGCCGTCCTTTTGCTGAGTTCCACCATGTAATCGTTCAGGTCCTGCTGGAACGTGTTGGTTCCGCCGGAGAAGAACGGGTTGTTGAACGTCTGGTCCTTGTTGTTGAAGTATGCCGTCGCTGCCAACTGAGCGTCAAAGGCACTGAGTGCGGCTTCCATACTGTATCGAGGATCGGTCTCGCGAAGCCCTGCTACATACTGAGACGGAGCGTTATCCGGATTGCGAAGGACGACTCCACCGAGGTCGCGAAGCACTTCGGAATTCTGCATCGCGATGTTCATGACATCGCGAAGTGAGACGTCTCGATACTGAATATTGTCGAGACGATCGCGGTCTCGAACAGTCACGGGCTCAGAAGCGTAGGCCGCCGGGTGAATCGGAACCTGAGGATGATCGATCTGACGCGAAATGGATGTGACTTCTCGCACATCATTGCCAACGGTCTTCTCCCAGACCTTCGGAGATCGACAGCCTGCCGGCAACAGCAATGCAGGAATCGTGAGAACGATCAGCACAGCGCGGGCCAGACGACATCGCTGGTGCAGCGACGGACAGCAAGCATAATCAGATTTTCGCGAGTAGCCTGACATCCGTGTCACGTCTCACATCAAATCTCAACACCACGGCCGGCGACATCCTGTCATCCGATCCGAACAACTTAACTCCCAATGTGATCGCACTCGTGTCACATCGGGATAGGTTGTTTTAAAACCCGGACATCTGGTCCAGAACCGGGGTTCCAAACAATCTCTTCAATGGTTATCGACGTAACAACCGTTACATCAGGGCGGAAGACGGCCCACGACAGTTGATTGCTGAGTCGCGCTGCCGTGTGCTCGTTTGAACCGGTTCATCCATTAGGACAGCTTCAGGCCATAAATCTTGCCAGAGTTTCCTGAAGTGACCCGGTCCGGAAGCAATCGGCAGCGAATGCCGATCTCTCATGGTGAATTGACCGGGAAGGCTTTATTCTGACACAGCTGACAAAAGCCAACGCTCACTTTGAGGTCGCGTCTTCAAGTTCTTTCCAACATCGTCCTTCCATGTCTGTTCAGCAATTTGAAACTCGCCTTCAGCAACTGGACGACGCGATCCGTCGACAGCGCGAAGGCGCGTTGATCATTGCTCTGGCTCGCGATGCACTGAACTGCTTTGTCCCGACGTTGTCAGCTTCACTTCTGCTGACCGATCCTCTGCAGACGAAAGATGCGGGTCCGAAGATCCTGCTGTCGACGAGTGACTCACCAGAGGCCGCGGTCACCGCAGTTCAACTGTCGGCGGTTGCCTCGGATCCGTTTCAGATTCTGACGGCCAGTGGCAAGTTGCCAGAAGGAAATGAATCTTCAGGTGCACTCGATCCCAAAAACCTATGGGTCGCTTGCCGCCGACCACTGTCATCGACCGTTCTGGCGATCGTCGTCTTCGAAATCCCGGAGGAGCCTGCGGACCCGCGACTACTTAGAGATGCGGTCGACGCAATCTCCGACGCGTTGCAGAGTGTGGCGTGTCGAACCCTGATTGAGTCACTTCTCAGGCAGCAAGACTGTCAGCGGCAACTCAACTCTGTTGTGCATGAACTGCTGACGACAACTGAGCGCGACGATGTGTCGCAGCAATTTGTTGAGAAAGCCTCGTCACTGCTGTCGCAGACCCGAGTCTCGATGTGCAGCGTATCGGCCAGCGGTATTCATCTGGTGGCCATTAGCGGAACGACATCGCACGATGCCAATGCCGCGGCCGTAAAGATCATCGAAGAGCTTGTTGCGGCAATTCTAAGTTCGCGAATCCAGAACCGCTGGCTTCACGCAAATGGATCAGATCTGCAACGTACTGCTGATCACAAAACCTCCGACGAACTCAGGAAGCTGTCGACTCTGCTCAACAGGGCCTCCGTCGCCGGAATCAAAGCCGTTCGCTGCGAGACGCTGAGCTCAATCCAGGCAGTGGATCATCACGTCCTTGTCTTCGAACATTTCGGTTCGACGGACGAACCAGCTGACGATCATTTGATTCATGCGCTGGTGGATTCCTTCAGAGCGGTGATCCTTCGCAAAGGCTCGCCAAAGAGCCGGTCAGATCAGGTCGGTTCGCGATTCACACGACGCCGTATCATGATCGCCGCTGCGTTGCTGCTGTTAGCGAGTTTGTGGCTGATTCCGGCTCGCTTTGAAGTGGAAGTCAGCGGTCAGCTCTTTCCGAGTGAACGTCGACGCGTGTTTGCTCCTGATGACGGGATGGTGGAAGAGGTTCTGGTCGAATCAGATCAGCGAGTCTCCAAAGATGCACCGCTGCTGCGGCTTCGAAATCCCGAGCGAGAACTGGAGCTGAATCGCATTCTGGGAGAGATCGAAACTACGACATCTCGCCTTCAGGCTGTTCGAGCAACTCGATCCGGGTCAACGAATCGCACGACAACCGATATCTCGGAACTGGGCAGTGAGGAGCAACAACTGGAGCAGAAACTCAAGACGCTTCGTGAGGAGCAGTCACTGCTTGAAAACCAAATCGCCAGCCTGACCCTGAAGGCCCCGGTCGAAGGATTGGTGTATCAGCGACGACTTCAGGAGCAACTCACAGCGCGACCTGTCCAGCGAGGTCAGATGCTTCTGGAGATCGGAAATGATGAGGCGGGCTGGATTGCAGAGTTGTCCATTCCCGACGATCTTGTTGGCTATGTTCGAGCAGCATCGAATGGTGAGAATCACGTCGAATTTGTTCGCGCAGGTGACTCGGGCCGTTCCGAATCAGCAATGCTGAAGAGTCTGTCGAATGCTTCACACGTTGAAGACGGACAGACGGCTTGTCTCGCATTCGCACAGGTTCAAACATCCGCTTCAAACGATTTTCGGCCCGGCGAATCCGTGACCGCGCGAATTGACTGCGGGCGAAGATCGCTTGGCTTTGTCTGGTTCAGAGAATTGATCGAGTTTTGTCAGAAGAAGAGGTTCGCATGGCTATGACTCAAGGTTCTCAAACGTTCAAGCTGATTCAAAACCTACACTCGCCGCTGCCCCGACTCACGCTGGTAATGCTGTTTGGCCTCGCTTTCAATGGTTTGACGAAGAATGCTCAGGCCAGCGGAGAAGAGATCGTGATTCCCTCGATGTCGACAGCGTTGATTCGCCACGCCAATATCTCCACGCGCGACTCCGGTGCGATTCAGTCGATCATGGTGAAGGCTGGCGACCGAGTTGAGGAAGGCCAGATCCTGGGATCTCTTGATGATGAATTGCAGGCACTGGCAGTCAGGCAGGCTGAACCCAATCTTCGGATGGCTGAGATCAAAGCGGGCAACACGGTTCCCATCGAGACAGCAAAGGCGCAAATCCGTGAAGCCGAAGAGATGCTGCGCCAACTGGACGCAACGGCACGCGTGAGTCAGAAACAGGCGGAGAGCGAAATCGCTGTTCAGGTCGCCCAAAAGTCCCGCGAGCTGGCTGAGTTTGAACTCAATCGGGCTCAGAAGGCCAAAGAGTCGTTTACAGGGAGCGTTTCAAAGGTCGAACTGAATCGTCTGCAGGCTCAATTGGATCAGAGAACGCTGGAAGTCGAGAAGGCGGGCGAGGACCAAACGATCGCGAAGCTCAAGTCTGAGGCCGATCGTGCGACGTTGGCACAGCAGACGGAGATCATTGCCCGCCACAAACTGGCACTTCAGGAACGCGAGAAAGAAGCCCTGTTGTCCGCGGCCGGGCTCGAAGTGGCTCAGGCCGAGCTGGAACTTGCGAAGCTCCAGCTCCAGCGGCGACGATTGATCGCGCCGTTCTCGGGGTTTGTTGAAGAGGTTTCCAAACAACCGGGCGAATGGGTCGAGCGAGGCGTCAATGTGGTTCGCATCATTCAACTCGACGTGCTGCGAGTCGAGGGCTTCGCGAGTGCCGAAGTATCACGAAAACTTCAGGTCGACCAAGAAGTTCGCATCCAGTTTCACGATACAGACTTGCCCGAAGTTGAAGGCAATATCACGTTTATTGGCCGCGAGATTGAGCCAGTGAATCAAAAGGTTCGCATCTGGGCTGAGTTTCAGAATCCTGAAATGAAGATTCGCCCAGGATTAGTCGCGACGATGAGAGTCGCGGTGCCATAGCTGGACAATTCGATGACGCCAGTTTCGCCTTGTAAACCGAATCCTGTCGAGTGTGTCAGGAGACGTTCGACCGCGGTCCGTTCAATTGAATCTGCACGAGAGATTTCTGGCCGGGCACTGCACATCCTCCGCAGGATCGGCCGCAACCGCTGGAGCTGGTTTGAGGTCGTGTCAGCCTGCGAAAGAACGTCAATGCGCGACGAACAAGGATTGTCGCGGCACAAAGGATCAGGAGCAGGCTAACCAAAGATTGAATCATCATGGCTCACATCCTGATTCCAATTTGGTAAGTGAGAAAAGCCCCGATCCATGCGAGAGCTGTCATATAGACGAACGAAAAGATCGGCCATTTCCACGAATTGGTCTCTCGCCGAATCACCATCAGGGTCGACACGCATTGCGCGCAGAGAGCAAAGAAGACCATGATCGAAAGCGCGACAGGGACGTTAAACACCAGAGTCCCGTCCGGCCATGTCGCTGCCTGAAGAGTCCCCTGAAGGCCCTCACTATTTTCGTCCACGTCACTGCCAAGACTGTAGATCGTGCCGAGCGTCGCAATGATCACCTCGCGAGCCGGAAAGCTCGCGATCACGCCAACTCCAATTCTCCAGTCCCAGCCAAGGGGCTTGAAGATCGGTTCCACGACATGACCAAATCGTCCCAGAACACTATTGCGAAGCAAATCGCCGTTCACCTCATTCAACTCGTTATTGAGGCTTTCAAGTTCCGTCGCATTGGTCTCGGCATTCTCAGAAAGCTGTTCAATCTTTGCGGTCAACTCATAGCGTTTTGAGTTGTCTCCGGGAAACGTTCCGGCGGCCCAGACGAGGACGCTTGTCGCAAAGATCAGCGTTCCAGCCTGAACGACGAACGCTTTGGCACTCTCCCAAACGCGGATCGACACGACTCGGATGGAAGGAACTCGGTAGTCCGGCAGTTCGAGAAGAAACGGCGACGCTTCCCCGCGAAACAGCGTGCGACGCAGAATAAACGCCACAGGAACCGCCACGACCACGCCGAGGATGCTGATCAGGAACAGCACGACGCCTCGAGCTGGCAGCCAACCGTTGAACCAATAGACGTTGGGGATGAAGGCTCCGATCATCAGCACATAGACTGGCAAACGAGCCGAACAGCTCATCAGCGGCGCGATCAGAATTGTGACAAAGCGATCACGTCGATCGTCAATGACTCGTGTTGCCATGATCCCCGGAACTGCACATGCAAAGGACGACATCAAGGGCAGGAACGATCGTCCATTGAGTCCGATCATGGCCATCAGTCGATCCATCATGAATGCTGCACGGGCCATGTACCCGCAGTCTTCCAGCAATCCGATGAAGAAAAACAAGAGGCAGATCTGCGGCAGAAATACGAGAACTGACCCGACTCCCCCGATCAGGCCCTCATTCAGAAGACTTCGCAACGGCCCTGGCCCAAGCCTTGCGCTGACTTGATCGCTGAGCAATCCCAGCAGACTTTCAACGCCCTCGCTGAGCGGAGCAGAGAACCAGTAGATTGTGGAAAACACCAGCATCAATACCGCGAGGCAGATGGCGAGTCCTGTCACCTTGTGAGTCAGGAATGCATCGAGACGATCCGTTGCCGTTTTGCTTGTTCTCTGAACTCGCGTCTGTGAACGAGACAGGATCTCACCAATTCTGGCGTATCGTTGCTCCGCCTCGACAGCGGGAATCTCAAGCTTCATCGAGGCGAGCCGTGTTCGACTCTCCGCGAGCGAGTTCTGAAAATCGGTCCCAGCGACCCTTGTCAGCATTTCCTCGACAGACCCGCCTGGGTCCAGGAGTCCGCGAGCAGCAAGAAACGGAGAACACTTATCGCTCAGGCATCCTTTCTCGGAGAGGATGGCAGCCAATTTTTGAATCTCTGCCTGGATTGGCGATGAGATCGCAAGCGACTCAAATGCTCGAACGGCCGTCTGGTCCGAAGAAACGGTCTTCAGGGAACTTACAATCTGTTGCTTCAGATCCTCAACGCCTTCCCGTCGATTCGCCGACGTCGCAACGACCGGTGTTGAAAGATCACGACTCAGGACCTTGCGATCAATTTGAACTCCGGCTGAACTGGCCGCGTCCCACATGTTCAGGCACAAGATGACCGGCGACCCAATCTCAACGACCTGCGTAAAGAGGTATAGGTTTCGTTCCAAAGCGGCCGCGTTGCAGATGCAAACAATCAGGTCAGGGAGGTCTTCTGGACCGCAACCAGTCAAAACCTCGACAGCAACCATCTCATCCAGAGATCTCGGCGAGAGACTGTAGGTGCCGGGGAGATCGATCAACTCGATCGAAACCCCCGACCATTCCACTCGAGCGGTTCTCTTCTCGACGGTAACACCGGGATAATTTCCGGTTCGAACACGCGACCCGGACAGTGCATTGAAGAGCGTACTTTTTCCGGTGTTCGGGTTGCCAATCAAGGCGACTCGGAATGGCCGTTCGGAGCGAGCGTCAGATTTGGACGTCACGGCCACGGGAGAAACTCACGAAATCTGACCGCGTACCGGTCGGTGGGCAGTTGTTGAGCCTGTGGAAAAGCAGAGTCTCGAGAATCAGTGAGCCGCGGAGGCTGGTGCAGACTGAACAGCCACACAAGCTGCTTCTGTCGGTCGCATGGTTACGGATGTTCCATGAACTCGATACTGAACGGGTCCGCCAAACGGAGCCCTGCGAAGTACCTCGACCATCGCACCGGGCACAAAGCCCATCTCCATCAGTCGAGATGCAATACGGTTCGCCCCAGAAATCGCTGAGACGATTGCTGAATTTCCTGGTGACAAATCAGCCAGTCGTAAAGTGTTCACAACCGCACCGCCTGAAGATTAGAATTCGCTGCCAAATCCATTTTTTGGATGGCTCTCGGAAACTTGCGTGGAGTGAGACTCAATCTCACTGAAGAAGTTTATCGCAGGTTGCCAGGTGTTTTCCACACGCTTTGACTCGCATTCTGTTGGATTCCCACGAAATCCATGATGCTCCCCCCCGCACATATTCTGGTTCCAGGCCTGCTGCTGTTGCTCGTTTTGTGGGCGTTTTGGCAGGCTCTTACCTGCCCAGCCGGTTGGCGAGGATGGGTCTGTTACCAAATCCTGCGATTTCACCGCATGGTCTTCAGCCGCGTTAGGCAGAACAATTTGTGCACCATTCCGGAAGACGGCCCGGCAATCATTGTTTCGAACCACACGTCACCAGTGGACCCAACACTCGTCTGGTACCGGCACTTTTCGGCGTTCAAACGGCCGCGTATCCGAGTGATCGGATTCATGATGGCCAAGGAATACTACAAAATCCCGGGCCCGGTCGGCTGGATTTGCCGGTCGATGGAGAGCATCCCCGTGGAACGATCCGGGCGCGATATGGGACCGACTCGAGAAGCGCTTCGTCGACTTGAGAACGGCCATCTCCTGGGACTGTTTCCAGAAGGCCGACTCAACGTCGTGGCCCCGGACGAGCAGCTTCAAAAGCCCGGAACCGGTGTCGCGTGGCTCGCGTTGAAATCGAAAGCTCCCGTGATTCCTGTGTTCATCCACGACGCTCCTCGTTCCGGGTCCATGATCTTTAGCTTCTTCGTCCGCACGCGAACGCGACTCACGTATGGACCTCCCATCGACCTTTCTCGCTGGATTTTGGAGTCAGACGAAAAGTACAGTCAGGAAACGCTCTGCGAGGTGACAGATCACATCATGAGTACCCTCGCAGCTCTCGGCGGTATCAAATTCACGTCCTGCAGGACTGCACCGAAGAATGACAGGCCGACAGTCTGATCTCGACTGCCGAGTCTCAGAGCTTCAGATCCACTTCCGATACAAGTCCGGTCGCGAGATCATAGATGCCGCCAGCCACGATCAGTTCCTTTCGCTGCACGAGTCGCGAAATCACTGGAGACGCTTCCGCCAGAAGAATTGCCTGATTTCGAACATTGTCCGTGATGGCTTTATCGAGGCTGCCGTTTGCTGTCTTCACTGCAGGCCGAATATATTGAAACAAGCCACTGATCTGACCGGGAACCTCTTCGCCCTTCAGCGTTGCGCTGACGGCACCACAGTTCGTATGGCCGAGCACGTACAGCACCTTTGCGCCGAGAACGAGCGTGCCGAATTCAAGGCTGCCGATGTTCTCGCTGGAGGCGACGTTGCCAGCAATTCGAGTCACAAACAGATCTCCGAATCCCTGGTCGAAAACGATTTCAATTGGCACGCGAGAGTCGGCGCATCCGAGGAATGCCGCAAACGGCTTCTGTTGCTGAGAGACCTGCAGGATTCGCTGCATATCTCGTCGAGCTTCTGATTGCCCTTCTGCGAATCTTCGATTCCCGGCACGCAATAGTTCCAAGGCGGCTTCAGGCGTGTCGGGAGCCACTTCATCGTTCGAACCAACGGTCGTGTTCTCGCTGGAACCATTCGGTCGATCCTGGCTCAGTGCAAGCTGGGCCGTGCCGCAAATACCGCACATGGCACCGAGCATGGATTGCCCCAGCAAGTTGCGTCGTGAGAGTGCAGTCTCATGTCCGCAGGCTGCAGGTTCGGAATTCGCCCTAAACATATTTGTCTCCTCGAACAACACTGACCGTGGAAAGAAACGCGATCACTGCATATCGCTCGAAATACTCTGTTGAGATGACGCGAAGCATCTCTTCAGCGACTTCCGGCGCAACGATCGTCTCCAACCGGAAGTTCGCGCCGATGATTTCGCCAACCCTCCTTTGCCGAAATCCTTCGCCCTCCGCATCTGTGACCGTAAATCCCTTCGCGCCAAGGCGGCGAATATCGTCGATAATGTGCTCTTTCAGCACTGCCTCTCCAATGACCGTGAGCAGGCAGAGTGGAACTGTTTTCATGGAGAAGGTTCTCCCTGGAGTTCAGATAGAATCGTGAATGAAGCCCCGGAACCGTGATCGTCGAGCCATCAGGCGCAGAATCGCTTCGACATTTCGTAGTACAGCGGTATCCCTGCGATCAGGTTGAACGGAAAGGTGATCGCGAGTGCGGACGTGAGATACAAAGTAGGATTTGCCTCTGGCAGAGTCATTCGAACAGCCGGTGGAGCAGCGATGTACGACGCGCTGGCAGCCATCGTGGCCAGGACGGTACAGCCTCCGACAGAAAGCCCCGCGAAGGCTCCAAGGAAGGCACCGAGCGATCCGTGGAGAATAGGCACGAGCATCCCGAAGCCCAGCAGGAACACTCCGGCTTGTTTCAAGTCGTTCAACCTCGCACCTGCGGCCAGGCCCATCTCGAGGAGAAACAGTGTCAGCAGCCCCTTGAACAATCCTTCAAACACGGGCTGCACTGGCTTCCAGCCGGTTTCGCCCGCAATGGTCCCAATGAAGAGACCGCCAACAAGGAGCAGCATCGATCGAGATGTGAGCAGTTCGTGGAGAATTGCCTTCACGGGCTTTCGCTCACTGGATTCTGTGTTCTGTGGATCAGATTTTCTGGCTGCCGCCATCTGGAAGGCTCCGATCGCAAGGGCCACCTGAATCCCGGGGATTTCGAGAAGCGTCAGAAGCGTCGGCATGAATCCTTCCGCAGGAGTGCCCACGGATGCGACAAACTGCTGAGCGGCGATAAAGGTGACGGCCGAGACCGATCCGTAGTGGGCCGCAATCCCGGCAGAGTCCGCGATCGCAAACTTTCCCACATGTCGAAGCAGAAGATAGGCTGAAATCGGTGTCAGAATGCCGATCAGGATGGTCACCGCGGCTGGAAGCGCGATCGCAGACAGCGAGCTGTGAGACAGCTCCACGCCGCCTTTCAGGCCGAGGGCAAACAGAAGATAAATCGACAGCGATGTGTAAAGATCCCGGGGAAGCGCCAGGTCGCTTTTGATGACTCTGGCAAATACGCCCAAAGCAAATGACAATGTCAGTGGCGAACAGAGATTGATCCTGAGAACATCCAACATCGGCGAAGCCTTGTTTGCGAAACTCAATGCACGAAATTTGTTTCGTGTATTTTCTATCGCCATTTGCGAGGTGGCACAAGAGGCACGTTCATGAAAAAACGCAAAAGAACTGAAACCGGGAAATCCGCAGCCGCAGAGGTCGACAAGCGGAGCGGGGCAGTGGCCAACTGGACATTCCTCACGAACCATTCGCACGTGCTGCTCAGTCTTTACCGGAACCCTGAGTCAACGCTTCGGGAAGTCGCTGTGCTGGTCGGAATCACCGAACGCATGGTGCAGAAGATCGTTGCCGAACTGGTCGATGCCGGTTATCTGGCGGTGACGAAAGTCGGGCGTCGAAACACGTACGAGATTCGCCTTGAGAAATCGCTGCGGCACTCACTCGAATCGCACCGAAGCATCGGTGACATCCTGCAGATCCTGCTGCAGGATCAATGATGGTTGAGACCCTCGAAGTCGGACGAACGAAGCAACGGTGCAGGCGGCTCCGTCAGGCAAGCGAACCCCGTTGATGAAATCCTCGCCAGTAGCAAGTCCGCGTGGCTCTGCGATGTGTTTCTCGAATCACGACTTCTTTCGACCGGCTTTTCTTCCGCCTTTTGAGCCGCGACGGCCTTTGCTGGCGAAACCGGGAGATGTGCTGCCATCGTCATCCGGAACAGGCTGCCCCATCTTCTTCTTGAGTTCATTGATTCGGTCGCGCAGTTGAGCGGCTCGTTCAAAATCCAGTTGCTCCGCCGCCGCCAGCATCTCACTTTCGAGTTCCCGCAGATACTCCTGCGTGACAAACTGAGTTTCCGAAACCAGCCCAACCGATTCACGCTCAACTCGCCGCGCTTCGATTTCTTCTTCGATGCCTTTGCGTATAGCCTTGCGAATCGTTTCCGGCGTGATCCCATTCGCCTCGTTGTAAGCCATCTGCAGCTTGCGACGTCGATTGGTTTCGTCGATGGCTCGCTGCATGCTTTCCGTGACCGTGTCCGCGTACAAAATCACTTTTGCGTTGACGTTTCGAGCCGACCGGCCAATTGTCTGAATCAAACTGGTCTCACTACGAAGGAATCCTTCTTTGTCGGCGTCCATGATGGCCACCAGTGACACTTCCGGCAGGTCGAGACCTTCTCGCAGAAGATTGACACCAATCACTGCATCAAACTTTCCCTCACGAAGCTCTCGCAACACTTCCACTCGCTCGACTGCGTTCAGTTCCGAGTGCAGCCACTGGCAGCGAATCGCTTCTTCCTTCATGTAACCCGACAGATCTTCGGCAAGTCGTTTTGTTAAAGTTGTGATCAGCACACGTTCGCCAAGTGCCGAACGTTCACGGATCTGCTCCAGCAGATGATCCACCTGTCCTCGCGCGGGAACGACGAAGATCTCAGGATCGACGAGTCCCGTTGGGCGAATCACCTGCTCGACCACTTCGCCGCCGGTCTGATCCAGTTCCCAGTTGCCCGGAGTCGCTGACACAAAGACACGATACGACGGCTTGGCATTCCATTCATCAAACTTCAACGGCCGATTGTCCTTCGCCATCGGCAATCGAAAACCATGATCAACCAGCGTTGTCTTTCGGGCATTGTCGCCGGCGAACATGGCTCGAATTTGAGGCAGCGTGACATGCGATTCATCGACGAAGATCAGAAAATCTTCCGGGAAGAAGTCATACAGCGTGTACGGCGGCTCGCCCGGTTTTCGTCCCGCCAGTGCGCGGCTGTAGTTTTCGATGCCGGGGCAGAAGCCTGTTTCTTTCATGAGTTCCAGATCATGCCGAGTCCTCGCGGCAAGTCGCTGTGCCTCAAGCAGCTTGCCTTCTTTCTTGAATGCCTCCAGCGATGCTTCGAGTTCTTCACGGATCTCATCCAGTGCGGCATCGATGCGGCTTTGAGGAAGAACGAAGTGCTTCGCCGGGTAAATGTAGATCTCCTTGAGCGACTTCGATTCTTTTCCCGAGACCGGATCGATCATGCTGAGTTTCTCGATCTCGTCTCCCCAGAGTTCAATGCGATACATGAACTCTTCGTACGCCGGCCAGACTTCAATCACATCACCACGGACTCGAAACTTCGCACGGGCGGGATCGAAGTCGTTTCGATCGTACTGGATGTCGATCAGCCGCATCAGCAAGTTGTCGCGATCAATCTGCTGCCCGACATGCAGCGGAATCATCATGTTCAGGTAGTCTTTGGGAGACCCAAGACCGTAGATGCAACTCACGCTGGCAACCACGATCACATCATTGCGACTCACCAGGGCACTTGTCGCAAGCAGTCGCAGTCGGTCAATCTCTTCGTTGATCGACGCATCCTTTTCGATATAGATGTCTCGCTGCGGAATGTACGCTTCCGGCTGGTAGTAGTCGTAATAGCTGACGAAGTAGGTCACCGCGTTGTTCGGAAAGAACTCACGAAACTCTCCATACAACTGAGCGGCGAGCGTCTTATTGTGAGACAAAACCAGTGTCGGTTTTTGAATCTTCTGGATGACATTCGCCATCGTGAACGTCTTGCCTGAGCCGGTCACTCCGAGAAGAACCTGAGTCCGCTTGTCGTCTCTGATCCCCTTCACCAGCGCGTCGATCGCTTTTGGCTGATCTCCGGCCGGGGCGAATTCACTGACGAGCTCAAACTTCTGATCATGAGACATGATGGCGTCTTTGCGGACTCAGGTATTCTCTGTCGACATCTTCACCGCAAGTTATGGGCCGACCTGGTAGCACATCAGCTTGTCCTGCTCGCGCAGATACAACTTTCCGTTGACAACGACGGGATGAGCCCAGGTCTTGTCTTCCTGATAGTCGGGTTCAAACGAACCCTTCAGCTTGTACTCAGACGGAGTCGCCTCAATCAACGCGACGGTGCCGTTCTGATAGCGGAAGATCAGATGGCCATCGATGAACAGGATTGACGCCGATCCCTTGCCTGCACCGCGGAGCTTTCCGCCCCAGACAATGTCGCCGGATGACATCTTCACGCAGGTTGGAAATCCCTCGTTCTGCTGATGTCCCGCGTAGATGTGACCTTCGTGCAGAACCATGCCACCGTGATGATTGTTGAAGACCTAGCCTTCGAGGAAATACTTTTCCTCTGGCACGATGGAATCACCATCCTTCTTCAGCTCCAGCAGACAGGCGCCGGTCTTATAGCTGGTGGATGCGAAGACAAAATTGCCTTCGATGATCGGCGTTGGAATGTTTGCGACGCCGTTCGCAACCTTCGTGTACGACCAGATCTGCTTGCCCGTCGCAGCGTCAATACCCAGAACACCTCGACCGGTTAACTGCACGTACTGCTTGATTCCAAGAGCGTTGGAGATCACGATCGACGAGTAACCGGCTCCATCTTTGCCGTTGCCGCCATCAAACGAACCTTCACAGGCCCAAACGTCTTTGCCGGTTTTCTTGTCGAGACACACGACCAGAGCTTTATCACCGCCCGGAGTGCACAGAACAAAGTCCCCGTCGACCAGCGGAGATTCTGAGAATCCCCAGCCAGACATCATGCGTCCCTGCCATTCTGAGAACTGACGCTGCCAGACAATGTCGCCCGACTTTCGTTCCAGACACACGATGGCTCCGTTTGACGGAATCACGTACAGATGATCGCCATCGACCGACGGCGTGCAGCGAGATCCCTCGTAGCTGTGCTTTGGAATCGCGTCGGTGACGGTCTTCTTCCAGATGATCGTGCCATCGTCGGCATTCGCTGCGATGACAGCCTGGCCATCTCCCTGGTCGCCAACGGTGTACAGGACTCCGTCAACAACAGACACGCTGGCATAGCCTCGTCCGAAGCCTTCGACTGTCCAAAGATGCTTAGGTGGTGCCTTTTCCCAGTCGGTCGAAGCAAGCTTCTCGTTCGAGATCGCATTTCGTTCCGGCCCGCGCCATTGAGGCCAGTCAGTGGCCGACGCGAATTCAGCGGAACACAAGAAGGTGGTGATCAAGAGCAGCGTTCGATACACGGATGATTTCCCTTTAGAGAAGAACAGCATGTTGAAAGTGTCACGTACTGTAGACCGGTCGCTCCGTCGACCGGAAGCTCTTTTGAAATGAATGATACAAGCGATCATCGACGGCAACCGCGGACTTCTGGCGAAGTCCACTACCAAACGGCCTAAAGTTCGCCGTCGACCGCCATTTGATGAAAGCAGTGAGTGATCTTGTCCTGATTCTCCAGCAGCCAGTCAATCGAAGGCTCGTTACGCATGGCTTTGCCGATAGCCTTTGCAATCGCGGCTCGATGAGTCTTGAAGAGAATGTTGAAGTCGATTTCCTCCTTCGTCACCGCCGGGTCAAGCCATACGGAAACGATGATGCCAAGATCGTTCGCTTTCTCTTTCGGAATATCTCCCGC
This sequence comes from Ottelia alismoides, assembly GCA_037367405.1. Lineage (NCBI taxonomy): Eukaryota > Viridiplantae > Streptophyta > Magnoliopsida > Alismatales > Hydrocharitaceae > Ottelia > Ottelia alismoides. The sequence continues at coordinate 1,367,831 of JAZKJV010007224.1, read as the reverse complement.
GCGGACAGCATCAAGTACACCGTTCGCGATCGCAGCCTGGACGGTGCCCATCAGAATGTTGGTATACTTCTCATTATTGACGGTCACCTTGCTGACCATCACCGTGACCGGGCGGACCTGAACGTCACAGTTCAGAATGGCAAAGACCTTTGAATGCCCCTTGCTTTGGTCACCCATGAGCTGAGCAATCGCGTGGCCGACTGGCCCGTCCAGTTCTCCGATGACCACTTCCGGCTCCGCGGCCGACCACGGAGCTTCATCTTCAACCAATGCTTCCCCGGTTCGCATGACAATTCGCTGTGACATTCTTCGATGGGCCTTCTCTTTAGAATTGAAAACGTCTCAACGGCTTCACGGCGGTCATCAGCCGCAACAAAATCAATCAGCCGTTCCAATGAGTGCGACCTGCGAACTGTAGCGAAATCTGCCGCAATTCCGAATGTTCCGAGATCCTCATGGTCCGGCTTCAAATTCAGGACCGATCGACTTCAGGACATCAAATGCTCTCATTGCCAGTTTCTTGAACTCTGCGGCGGGGATGACTGGAGTATGTGCCGACAAGGCCGTCATCTTGACTTTCATCCCCTTTGGCTCGACCGACGTGATCCCTGCTTCCTGAAAAAGCCTCGCCAGCACCCGGGCTATACCGGCAGGTGATTTATCGGAGAGATCATCAAGCGAGACTTTGAAGCTAGCCTTCTCACCGGTGGCAGAAAACTCCCAAAGCCGGAGCTTGCTGATGTTCACGGCCACCGTACTCCCGTCGATCGTCGTTGCGTTGAAATCCAGCTTCACGTTGTCTCGGGCGACGAACATTTCGCAGAACTCTTTCACCTCAGGCATTGCCGCCAAGTTAATCAAACTGAAACTGTCTTCGGAGGAGGAATCAGTGCACCGCCACTCAATGCCACGGCTTGCATCTGACAGAACCCCCTTGATCTTCGGGACAGGTCCCTCCCACACGCAGTTCTCGAACTGGCTATCTGTCATGTCGAATACCGAAGCGGATACGTTCTGGAACCGACAACCGCTCAATCGACAACCATTGAAAACCAGCTCCGTAAACTCACAGTCCTCGAAGGTCAAATCACAAAGCGTCACACCTTGCCAAAGAAACTGATCCAGTCGAACATTGGAAAGCAAGCAATCCTTCAAGGTACTCTCGGAAACCGGCATACAACGCAGGTTGTTATCGATGACGCCATACAACTCGTTATGCCCGAGATGTGCGAACGTACAATTCGTGAGTTCAGATGCGCTGATCCTGGGAAAATGGCCGTGTTCTACGACCAGCAACCTTACAAATGAATCTGCAATCCCTGATAACGAACCGCGGAGCCATCGAACATCAGCCATGTTGATCCGGGAGAGACAATGTGTGCTGCAATCCTCAAAGGTTACTCGCTCGGCGATCAAGTTCTGGACCTGAGCAAATCGGCAGTGTCGTAAAGTGCTATCGGTGAATTGCACGCCTTCGACAGCCAATCGATTCGACAATGACCCGATGATTTCCAGGCGATCAAGTTCACAATGCCTGAAGGAACAATCCACCAGGCGCCACGGCACTTTGGATTCAACATTCATGGCCGTTCGGAAGACTTGTCCGGTCCACCACGAGCCCTTACAAACTTCAAACAGGAAACCACTCGAAAAAACAAACACAGGCAACTGATCAAGTCGGTGTCGCGAATCCTCATCCCCAAACAATTCAACGGCGTTGCACTTGCTGAGTCCCAACAGATCGATCAGATCTTCGAAAGTTCGAATCAACTGGTCCGGATACTTCGACTGGCTCCGTCTTTCCTGCAGCACGATCGTCACCGTGGAGTCGAAATTCTCCACGAGATGTCCGCCCTGTTGACGAATGAAAGAATCAATCTGCTCTCTTCTTTCCTGAGAGAATCTTCCGTCAAGGAAGAAGACGTGTCCCTCGAATGCCGAGACCGGAAAAACTGCCGACATACTGACCTCTCTGAAAATGTGTCCCCTCGCCTTCAGGATACTGAGAGACGTGATGAACATCCAGCAGTCTGCAACGGATCGGTGGCGAGGACTAAAGCGGATTTCATACGTTCATGACGTTGAGCCCTGCGTATCGGATCGCAGCCGCTTGACATGGACGAATCCTGATCGGAACCAATCACAGGCACGAGACAATTGCAAGTAGACACTTAGTGCGGCAGAGGTCAATCACAGACCGGCCACAACCGTAAATTTCGACTCGCGATCATCGATCTGTTGTTTATCAATCTGATCCTGTAAACTCCGGACGCTCTTCTTCCATGTTCCCGCACGACCTTGCAATTGCTCTGCGACAATGGACTGTTCGCCATGAGACTTCCCGAATCTTTACCTCGTCGACGATCCTCGCTGATTCAGACGCTCGTCGCGTTCGTGGTGCTTTTGTGCCTCATGGCAGCATCCACGGCGATGGCTCAGCAGGCTGATGCTCCTGCAGCCGAGGCGAAGTCCGCCCAGTCGTTCCTCAATGTTCGCGACATGCTGGCGGCAGGAGGTGCGATTGGCTACGTCATCATGTTCCTCAGCTTCATCATGGTTGCGCTGGTGATTGATTACATGATCAACATCCGCAAGTTGTCATTCATGCCGCCGGGGCTTGCGGAGGAAGTTCATCGGTGTCTCGCGGAGAAGAAGATCCCGGATGCAGTCAAGCTCTGCGAAAAACATCCAGGCTTTCTCAGTCGCGTTCTGACGGCCGGTTTGGAAGAAGTCGGCTCAGGCAGTTTTGCAGTGGTTGAAAAGGCGATGGAGGATACCGCTGCCGAACAATCCAATCGTTACTTTCGTCGGATTGAACATCTGTCGGTTATCAGTACTTTAGCTCCGATGCTTGGCCTGATGGGAACCGTCTGGGGCATGATTCTCGCCTTCATGGAATTCGAAATGAAGGCCAACCCACAGATCTCCGAACTGGCCCCAGGAGTTTACAAAGCTCTCGTGACAACGCTGCAGGGGCTGGGGGTTGCCATTCCCGCGATCGGTGCTCTCGCGTTCTTCCGCAGTCGAGTTGAAGAGCTTTCCACCGAAGCGACTCTCCTGGCCGCCCACGTCTTCGCCGACTTCCGACGCGCTGCCCAAAAGCGACGCGCGATCAAGGAAGAGTAAAAACGGGCGAGACGCTCCAAACCAACGCCGTCGCCCCGACGCTTAACAACGTTCGCGGCGTAAGCGGGCCATAGAATGCTCGTCAGACATACTCGAATTCGCCATGGTTGGCGCAAATCAGCCCGCCGATTGCAAATACACCAAATGCTCGGTCGACCATGTCAGCACCTTGTTACGGCTTGACGTCGTCCTGAGACCATTCGCCGTTGATGCGTCGCCAGACTTTGCCGGGGTTCTTGTCCTGCAGCACTGGCGGAAGTCGATTCGGCCGAATCGCATCGTAAGACTGGAGCATTCCGAAACGAGTGACAGAAGCGGGGACGCCAACCGCCGTGAAGCCGGGATGTCCAGTCGCAGGAAAAGGCCCGCCGTGATTCATGGCCGAACTCACGGCAACTCCGGTTGGCATCTTGTCGTTTAGTAAACGACCGACCTTGGTTCGGAGAACCTTCTCAATCATCGGATAGACCGAGTCGTCGCTGCCCCGAGTGTCAGAGTAAATGGAGCCAGTAAGGTTGCCTTCGAGTTCTTCTGAGATCTGAGCCATCTGTTCAATCGAATCTGCGAACACAAACAAAGAGCCATTGCCGAAGGCTTCTGTTTGCAAAGCATGCGGGTTCGCAAGGAACTGTCGGCCGGAAACTCGCATGAGCGTGTTTTGGAAACAAACACCTTTCCCGCCGCCCGATTGTCCGCCGCAGACAAGCGACGCACCGGCATCGAGGATCGTGCGAACGCCACGCTCAAAGCTCTGACGAACTCCTTCGGCAAGCATCGTGCCAACGGGAGCTTTGTTGAATCGATCGGCGACGGCCGACAAAAGTCCTTCGCCCAATTCTCCAGCCGGAACGACGACTAAACCCGGATTGGTACAGAATTGCCCCGTGGCCATCAGACAACTGGCCGTGAATTCATCGGCGATCTTGTCCGTTCGTTCCGTCAGTGCGCCGGACAGCATGAAGACTGGATTGATACTGGACAGTTCAAGATAGATGGGCTTGCCCGCCGCATCCGCAGCCGCCTTCAATCGCAATCCTGTCTGTCGTGCTCCCGTGTATCCAACGGCACCGATTCGAGGATCAGACACAAGCTTGAGCCCATCTTCGTGGCTTGTGCGATAGACAAGCTGGACTAGTGCCTTGGGCATCTTTGTCGCTTCAATCGCCGCGACAGCCGCTTCGGCGAAGATTCGAGTTGTCTCGGGATGGCATGGATGGCCCTTGGCAATGACCGGATTCCCGGCTGCGATCGCGGCGGCAAAGTCGCCTCCGGCAATTCCATTGTAGGCATACGGAAAATTGTTGGGACCGAAAACAACGACCGGCCCGATCGGTCCAAACATCGATCGAATGTTGGCAGCGGTGTCGATCGTCGGAACCCGCCAAGACTCAATTCGAGCCGAGTTCGCAGCCTGTCGAATCTGATTCGTCGTTCGCGGCAGCTCGCCGTCTTTCAATCTTGGCGACTTCGCCAGTCCCGTCTCGGCATGAGCCATTTCCACCAGCGCGTCAGATCGTTTTTCGATCTCGTTGGCGTACGTTTCGAGGAATTCCGCGAAGCGAACACCCGGCCAGCCTCGCATCTCCCGCGAAACCTCAAATGCTGCTGCGATCGCATGATCCAGTTCGTCCCATGGACTGACTGGAAAAACCTGTGGCATGGTCTCTTCGGTGGTGGGGTTCATCGCCTGAAACGTCGCGGTTCCGGAACTCTTCACCCAGCTTCCATTGATCAGGACAGGCTGCAACATGTTCGTCACTTGTAAACCTCTTGGTGGAAATGCCAGTCGATGACTTGGCTTCATTTGGAGTCGTCTTGTCACAGATTCTATGAACCTCGACGACCACCGCCAACGATTGGGGGAGTTTCACGTTCCGGAGAATTCCGGCGATGCTCGCCCTGTAATCGAAAGAGCGTCGCACAAGGCGAGGCGTCATTCGGCCACAAACAAAAAATCCCGGCTGATTTGTTCAGCCGGGACTTGAAAGTGTCATGAATCCACAGGCGATCAGTGTCCTGCGACGGCTGCGATGCCTTCGAGGAAACCCTGAAGCTGTCGGCTGCGAACCGGGTGCTGCAGTTTGCGAACGGCTTTGGCTTCAATCTGGCGAACTCGCTCGCGAGTCACCTTGAAGATGCGGCCCACTTCTTCCAGCGTGTACGTGTAACCGTCGCCTAGACCGTAACGCAGCTTGATGATTTCGCGTTCGCGGTACGTCAGAGTCTTCAGGACAACGTCGATCTTGTCCTTCAGCATTTCAGACGCAGCATTGCTGACAGGGCTGTCGTTGCCACGATCTTCGAGGAAATCTCCAAACGCGCTATCGTCGCTTTCGCCAATTGGCTTGTCGAGACTAATTGGCTGGCGGGAAATCCGCATCACTCGACGCGCTTCATCAAGAGGAATGTTGGCAGCTTCCGCCATCTCCTCAACCGTTGGCTCTCGTCCGATTTCCTGAAGCAGGATTCGACCGGCAGCTCGCAGCTTGGTCATCGTTTCAATCATGTGAACCGGAACGCGGATCGTGCGTGCCTGGTCCGCGATGGCTCGAGTGATGGCCTGACGAATCCACCAGGTCGCGTACGTCGAGAACTTGTAGCCGCGGCGGTATTCGTACTTGTCGACTGCTCGCATCAGGCCGGTGTTGCCTTCCTGGATCAGGTCGAGGAACGTCATGCCGCGATTACGATACTTCTTGGCAATCGACACGACCAGACGCAGGTTGCCTCCGGAGAGGTCTCGCATCGCCTTGTCGTACTCGTTGTGACGCTGGACAATCGCCTTCATCTGAGTCGCCATCGTTGCTGGCGTCTCGCGAGTCAGCAACATCAGGTCGTCCAGCTCTTTCTGAAGATGCTGTCGTTCGTCAATTGCAGATGACAGATTTCGCAAGTTTGTGATCTGCTCGTGCAGTTCCGTCATGCGATTGGAGATTTGCTCGAGACGCTTCATGCATGGCTGCAATCGCTGAGTTCGAAGGCTCAGTTCTTCCAGCAGCGTCACGCAGCGACGTCGTCGTTCAGCCATTCGCTGCTGAATCGCATCACGGTCTGAGGCTGAAAGCTGTCCGGCGAGCTTTGAGTGATCTTCCGCGTCGCGCTTTCGCATGTTCTCGATGGTGGCCAGATTGATCGGCATGCGGCCGAGGATCTGCTCCTTTTCGAGGCTTTCGGTCATCGACACTTTGATCGTGCGATCGAACGGCAGTTCGCCACGATGAACCTTGACCAGTGTTTCATGGCAGAAGTTCAGTGCGAACTCGTTCGACAGCAACGCGCGTCGGAAACGACGACGGGTGACTTCGATCTGCTTGGCGAGGAAGATTTCTTCTTCGCGAGTCAGCAGTGGAATCTCGCCCATCTGCGTGAGGTACATGCGGATCGGGTCTTCGGTGCCGCTGCGTCCGCCATCGTCATCGAAGTCGATCCGCATTTCCGGACGACGCTTCTTGCGCTGAATGAGCGGCTCGGATGGTTCTTCCTTCACCGGATCCGGAACAAGCTGCATGTTCAGCTCTTCCAGATAAATGATCAGGTGATCCAGATGCAGCGGATCGGTCGCTTCATCGGGCAGATAGGAATTCACCTGAGAGAAATACAGGAAGCCTTGCTTGAGGCCGGTTTCAATCAGGCTTCTCAAACTTTCGTCAAGGCATTGCATGTGAGTGGCTCCAGAGGAGATCTTTGTCGACTGATACAATCGTTGTGTAAACTCATCCGTCAGGTCATTGACGGGTCGGATTAGGGCGAAAACAAAACGGTGAAACTTCACTGGTCGAGCTGCATGGAATGCGTGTCACTGTGTTCTCCACAGTGCGATGTGCTGAATTGTGAGCAGCGCGGAACCGGAAACTCCTTATTTCATTTCCGAGGGATGACCCATTTGACTAAGACGAAAATTGTAAAGTCGGCGGAGCGCGTCTTTGGTTTCGTCGTCGAGAGTGCTCATGGACGATGCCGATTGAGCCAGTTGTTGCTTCGACACGAGATTCAGTCGTTTTTCTCGCCGCACCAGAACAGGTCCGAGGACCCGTTCCAGATGTCGTGGAACCGGAGTTCCACTGGTTGACTCAGGGCCGTCCGGCTGTTCGGCCATGAGTCGCATGATTCCCTTCTCTTCCGCCGAGTCGGCCACCGCATTGATCAGGCTCAGAAGTTCTGAGTCTGATTCCGCTGCGATGATGATTCGACTGAGTTCAGGAAGGTCTCCGTCTTCCTTCCTGAGATCGATGCACAGGTTCAGCAGCCGCTGATGCCTGGGGTTTTCAAAATCATCCGGCCCGATCTGATGCCGAATGATGTCAATGGTCTCTGGACAAGTCAGGATGATTTCCAATACCTCACGTTCCGCTCGTTCGAGGGCGTTTTCAGGTCGAGCTTTCAATTCGACAGGTTGCCTTTCAGCATCATGTCGATGAAATCCCTGCCCTGCTTTTGGTGACGGATTCCACCCTGATCTTTGCTGGGATTTCTCCCGTAGTTGTTTCAATTGTTGTCTGGCAACACGTTCGTCCACCTGCACACGACCGCAAACGTTGCGAAGAATCAGATCTTCGCGAATCGATCCGGTCATGCCTGGCGATGACGACAGGAACTCCAGCATTTGTGACAAAACCTGCTGCCGACCTGCGACGGAATCCGTGCTGGTCCGCTTCAGAATCGACTGCAACTTGTATTCCCAGGCTTCGCCTGCCCGCTGAACGAGCTGGGCGAAATCCTGAGCCGAATGACTCTCAAGGTAGTCAGCGGGATCCTTTCCGGAGGGGACATTCAGAATCCGAAGATCCAGATCCTGTCCCAGAAACCGCTGAATCGAACGTTCTGCGGCGTTTTGCCCGGCTTCGTCTGAGTCATAGACCAGCACCACCTTCTGGGCAAATCGTTGCAGAATTCGAACATGTTCTTCAGTCAACGCGGTCCCCAAGGTGGCGACAACGTTGGTGACGCCCGCCTGATGACACGCGATGCAGTCCATATATCCTTCAACAATCAGAACGGTGTTGCTCTTCCGAATCGCCTCGCGAGCCCTGTCGAAGGCGTACAGCGTTCCGCGTTTGTGGAAGATGGCACTTTCTGAACTATTGATGTATTTCGATTCACTTTGAATGTTGCTTCCCGGCACCAAACGTCCGCCAAATGCAACAGGACGAGATTGAGCATCCAGAATGGGAAACACCAGACGCCCAACCACCGCCGAGTTATCAAAAAAGCCATCTCCGTTGTCTCGTTCTCGAATCAGCCCCGCTGCCACAAGTTCGGCAGGACTGAACCGACCTCGAGCCTGATCCAGAAACCAGTTCCAGTCTTCCGGGTGATACCCCAGTCGGAAGTTGCGAACCGTATCTTCGGAAAGCTTTCTCGTTTTTACGTATTCTCGCGCACCAGCCGCCTTGGGACTCGTTCGAAGCGTCTGATGCATCAGATTGACAGCCCACTCGACAACCGTCAGTGCGTCTGCCTTTTTGATTCCATCACTCGAACCATTGAAGTCCCGTTGTTTTTTCGGGATTTCAATGCTGGCCTTCCGTGCGAGCGATTCGATTGCTTCAGGAAATGAGACCCGTTCGATCTCCATAACCCATCGAAAACAATCGCCGCCTTTGTCACACACCCAACAGCGATACGACTGGCGATCCGGGTACACATGAAACGAAGGATTTCTGTCGTCGTGAAATGGACAGAGGCCCACGAAATCACGTCCACCATGAAGAGGCTTCAGGGCGACCGTTTCGGAAACCAAATCCACCAGATTGGTGTTGGCCCGAATCAGTTCCTTGAAGTCTTCACCAAAGCCGACCACGCTGAACTCCGATCTGATCGCTCCGTCAACTTGTTCGGAGACACACGCTGTGCCTGCCAGCTTCCGTCCGCGCAGCATCAAGGCTGTGAAGATGAGCAACCGGCGAGACTATTCCAACAGTGGGAGCGAAACCTTGCTACAACCACTGACTTGTTGACTGATCACTCAGTCGGGACATTGCAACTGCAGAGAACCAAGCGCTCACGGAAAACCTTTTCGCCAGTTTCACATGAGCAATCGAACGTTGCGTCGCCTTGGAGCCTGCTTCCTGAGCCCCCTGACCGGCGACGGGCAATTCTAACCGCAATCGACTGGCGGTCAAGGACTTCCGAAAGACTCCAGAGGCGAAACCAATCGCTGCAAAGTCCTGCGCAGAACAATGTTGCAGGTCTTCGTTTGCGCTTCCATCCGCGCGCGGTGCACAGTTTCACAGACCCGCACGCGATGTCGGAATGGCGTAGCTTCTCTGAGGTGATTCCGTGCCTTCAAACTCCTGACGCCACAATGATTTCCGTCACGAACCATTTGACGGCCTCGAATTCATTCAGACCGTCTGCAGGTCTGCAGTTTTGGTCATGTTTCGGAAATCTGGCTCGCTTTGAGCCGAGTGAGCGTGATGGCCGGACAGGAAACTCTCGGCACTGTGTTCGGCGAAAACTCTGCGGGGTGACCGCGAATGCATCTCACAGATTTCGGAGGTGACCGCCTCGCTCCCTTGACGCTCGATTCGAGAGCCCCACAATGACTACGTCCTGTGAATGTCTCGCCGACACTGTGGCGGCGAGCTTGACCAGAGACGTGTGTCCTGCTGAAAACTCAGTTGCTTCCGCCCTGCCAACGGAGCTGTTTCCATGCGCTTCCTTCGACTTACGCTGATCACCCTGGCCGTCTCAGTGATTCTGTCTGCAGGCGATTTCGTCTCCGCGCAACAGAAGAGCAAAGGTGCCGCGGATAAGGGTGCTCCTGCCGACAAAGGCGGCAAGGGTGATGAGAAAGGAGCCAAAGGCTCGGCGACGTCCACGCAGAAAGGATCGACTCCTGCAACCGGCAAGAAGGGTGATCCGCAGGACGTCAAACTCAATACGGGTGACGGGCAGATTCAGTGCACTTACTTTGAGTCGACGGCCGGCAAAGAGTCCCCCGTTGCGATCCTTCTCACATCAGCGGATGGCCCAGAGAAGAAGGACGCTCGCAATCGTCGAGTCTGGCAGCCAACGGCCCTGGCTCTCCAGAAGACCGGATTTGCGGTGATGACAGTCGACCTTCGCAAACATGGCGACAGTGTCCCCACGGATGCTGAAAGCGCTGCCAAACTGAAGTCTGCGCCGGCCGACTACCAGTTGATGGCCTCAGCAGACCTTGAGGCGGTCAAGGCGTTCCTGATGGAAGAGCATCACGCCGAGAAACTGAACATTCGAAAGCTGGGCATCGTCTCGATGGGCTCAAGCTCTATGGTTGCGGCGGCGTTCGCTGTTGCCGACTGGGCAAAGACGCCATATCCCGATGCTCCGACCGATGCCCTGAAGACGCCTCGAGGTCAGGATGTGCAGGCTTTGGTGATGTACAGCCCGAATGCAAGCGTGAAGGGACTCAACTTCAATGCCGTGATGAAGTCTGTAAAGCCACTGCAGATCTCTGTGTACATTGTTGCGTCGAGTGCGAACAAGGATGACGCTCGAAACGCAGACAAGGTTTTCAAGGCGGTCGAACTGAAAGAAGAACAGTTTAAAGAGTACCGTAAGCTCGTGATGGTGAAGGAGAATCTTCACGCCGAAGAGTTCCTCGATTCGAAGAACCGCGACGCCACGAAAGAGATTGTCGATTTCCTGAACAAGAACGTGAAGGAACTTCCCGCGCCCTGGATCGAACGCGTCGACCGCCGATCCAAGTAGTCCCGACAGTTTCGACGTTTCGTTGAAGGGTTCGAGCCCTTGGCAAAGATTCGTCTCTGTCGAAACCTCCGCGCCTTCCGATGGCGAGTGACATGATGACGCAGGATTCGAGCCATCCGAAACCGGAATCGTCCTCTGCATTAAGCGGAGCCGCGAATCCTTACGACGTAGGGTCGGTCGGTGCCCAGAGTCTCCCCACCGAACGTCGCGCGGCCGCGATTGCGCTGGCAGTGCTTGTGGGTGTCGGATCATTTGTCATCATGTCGGCTCTGTTGTTCGGAATCACTGTCGCCGTGGCTGGCAAAACGATGCCGGCGATCAGTTACTCCGGAGCGTTCCTGAGTTCCGGGCCCGGTCGCCGATTTCTGCTTCTGGCATTAGCCGCTGTTCCAATTGCTCTGCTGCTCGGTATCTTCTGCTATTCACGCGTAATGAAAGCCCAGCGACTGATTCACGAAGCGTCCATCCGTCGCGAAGAACTGAGATCCCAACTTCAGAGCCTTCTGCGGGCGGAGCGAGCCATCGTCGCACCGAAAGAAAACGAATCGCCATGAACACCGAACAACTCGAATCCGCGCTGCGCAGCTCTTTGCAGGATTTTCAACTGACACGAGGTGAACGATCGGCCATTCGACAGTTGATTGATGACGGTGAACTTTCAACACACGAACTGTCTGTTTGCAGAAGCACCGCGTTTCGTCTGGCATCTGAGTCCATCGATGCCGTGCGGATTCCGCAGGTTCTGGAATGGCTGGAGGATGTGACAAAGCTGCTGAACCGGACTTCAAAGCCAGAGACCAGCGAAGTCAACGAAGCGTGGTTTAGTCCGGGCGACGGATGTGTTCAGAAGATCCGGTCACTGCTGAGTCAGGCAAGGTCATCTGTCGACATCTGCGTCTTCACGATCACGGATGATCGGATCTCAGAATCGATCCTGGAGGCTCATCAGCGAAAGGTCAACATTCGGATCATCACGGATAACGACAAGTCGTTTGATCCGGGCTCCGACACGGATCGCCTGCAAAGCTCAGGCATCCAGTTGCTGATTGATCAAACTCCATATCACATGCACCACAAGTTTGCCATTTTTGACGGAACAATCCTCGTCAACGGCAGCTACAACTGGACTCGCAGTGCGGCGAACCAGAATGAAGAGAACATCATCGTAACCAGTAACCGCAAACTCGTTTCACAGTTTACCGAAGCATTCGAAAAACTCTGGAGCGATCTCAGTCGTCCAGCTTCATGATGTGCTTCGTTTCCTGCTCTATGCTTCGCAGGTACTTGATCAGTTTACTGAAGACATCATTCGCAAAGTCTTCTGCCGCCAGCAGCGCGCGAATGCGATCCAGCATTTCCTGATCGGTCACGGTTGCGGCATCCATCTCTTTGCTGGCATGTCGAAGCTCTGAGAGCTTTGGCAAAAATGCCTGCCGCAGATGTTCGCTTAACTCTCTGGTCAGATACTCGGCTTTGTGAAACCGTTCTACAAGCGGCATGTTTTCCGGGTTCTCATCCACCGTTCGGCCCCCTTGTTTCTGATACACCTCGATCGAACAACATGCAATATCGTAGGATGCGAGTCATCGAATGACTCGCCTACGTAGCTCGGTCATTCCATGACCGAGATTCCTCAACAGCCAGGTGGTTTCGAGACTGTCGCTTAGCGTCTGGCCCGGGATCAGTCGCGATCTCACATCAGCCGGCTCACATCGGCAGCATGCGAATGCAAACGGGCTTTCCAACCTTGACGGAATCACCTGTCGGCTTCAACTCGCCAGATGATGGATCAATGGAAAAGACAAACACGGAATCCGAATTCTGGTTCTCTGCCAGAAGCCATTTTCCTGATGGTTCGATAAAGAAGTTGCGAGGTTCTTCACCACCCGTCGGCTCATTTTCAACGTAGGCCAACAAGCCTGTTTGCTGGTCAATGGTAAACACGGTGATCGTTTCGTGTCCGCGATTGCTGACATACAGGAACTTTCCGCTGGGATGAACGAGGCATTCCGCCGTACTCTTTCGCCCCTCGAATCCTGCAGGAATCGTCGAGATTTCCTGGATCGCGTGCAGGCCGCCACCTTTGGGGTCGCGAGCAAACGCGGTAACCACCATCGTCATCTCGTTGTTTGTGTAGGCAAACTTCCCCGACGGGTGAATCGCAAAATGCCGAGGCCCGCCGCCCGGTGTGACCAGTGCCGCAGGAGGATTGTTCGGAGTGAGCGTATGCTTCTTTTCATCGAACCGGTAGATCATGACTTTATCGATACCAAGATCAGCGGCATACGCAAACTTGTTGTCGCTGCTCAAATTGATGGAATGAGCGTGCGGAGCTTCCTGTCGGGACTTGTCGGTGCTGTTGCCTTCGTGCTCCATATTGCACGACATCGGTTCAAGTGAACCATCTGCTGCGATCGGATAAACAGCGACGTTGCCTCCGACATAGTTGGCAATCAACAGACTCGTCCCCGTCGCATCGACATTGCAGTGACATGGAGCACCGCCTTCGGATGGTTGCTGGTTGATCTTCTCCAGTGTCCCGTCGGCCTTGATCTTCAGAGCCGTTACCGCTCCCTGACCTTTGCCGCCACCTTCGCTGACTTCGTTGACAGCGTAGACGTACTTCCCTGACGGATGAATGGCGAGGAACGAAGGATTGATCAACTCTGCCGCCAGACGAGGCTCGGTCGGCTTCCCGGTCGCCGCATCAAACTCGCAGGTATAAATGCCTTTGCTGAGTCCACCCGTGTACGTTCCGATGTAGACTCGATAGGTCTCCGCTCGGACGACGGCAACCGCACAGAAGATGACCAGAAATGGGATCACACGGCAGAGAAACGTACTTGCGCTGAACATCGGTGGGCCTCGTAGAATCAGGAAGGAGCGAACACCCCGCATTCTGATCTTCCAGGCGCCTCGGAAACAAGCGACTCCGGACAATCGATGGGGACAGAAACGCTGCGACTCAGGCGAGCGGCCGGTGTGAACCGGCCGGTACATCTGCATCGCGAGGCACCGCAATGCCAGTGTAACTCAGAATCATGCACGCACGGTGCGCGCATGATTGGCAAGCGAACAACGTGAGCGTTTTCGAAGCTCGAACCGGTAGGCTCCTTTGGGTCAAGCGGCTGTCAGCCGCTGGTCAGGTCCAGCTCAGAATCACTTTGCCGGACTGGCCTGATCGCATCGCTTCGAATCCTTTTTCGTACTCGGTGAAGTGCAGACGATGCGTGATCACCGGGCTGATGTCGAGCCCGCTCTGGAGCATCACAGTCATCTTGTACCAGGTCTCGTACATCTCGCGGCCATAGATGCCGTGGATCGTGAGCATATTGAAGACGACCGTATTCCAGTCGATCGAGATGTCTTCGGACGGAATCCCAAGCATCGCGATCTTGCCGCCGTGAGCCATGTTGGTCAGCATGCTGCGAAATGCCGAGGGATTGCCCGACATCTCAAGCCCGACGTCAAAACCTTCGGCCATACCGAGCTCTCTCTGAACGTCTTCAAGTTTCTCACAGCGAACGTCGACGGCTCTCGTTGCTCCCATCCGCTTCGCAAGTTCCAGTCGCCAGGGGTTCACGTCCGTCACGACAACAAACCGAGCGCCAGCGTGTCGAACCACCGCAGTTGCCATCAGTCCAATCGGCCCAGCGCCGGTGATCAGGACGTCTTCACCAAGAACCGGAAACGCAAGCGCGGTGTGAACCGCATTGCCAAACGGATCGAAGATTGAAGCAATGTCGCGATCAATTCCGGAATGATGATGCCAAACGTTCGTCATAGGCAGCGCGATGTATTCGGCGAATGCGCCTGGTCGATTGACGCCAATTCCCTGAGTCTTCGGGCACAGATGACGACGACCTGCCAGGCAGTTTCGGCATCGACCACAAACGACGTGGCCTTCGCCGCTAACGATTTCGCCCGGATGGAAGTCCGATACGTTCGAACCGACCTCGACGATCTCGCCGACAAACTCGTGCCCGACGGTCATTGGAACCGGAATGGTCTTTCGGGCCCACGCGTCCCATTCGTAAATATGAACATCAGTCCCGCAAATCCCGGTTTTGTCCACTCGGATCAGGACGTCGTTGACGCCAACTTTCGGTTCCGGAACATCTTCCAGCCAGAGTCCCTTTTCTGCGTGACGTTTGACGAGAGCCTTCATTGTGTGTTCCCTACCAGTTTGAATATAATGGATTCGGCGTGCAGGATAGTAGACAAGCGGATTCCGCTTTGCAAGACAGAAATCCATTATATTGAACAGTGGGCTTCCAGCCGCGTTTTTCCCGGCCACGAGCCTTCTGAAACGTTCTTCGGCGGACACATTTGTGGCAGCAGAAAGACAGCGATGAAGAAGAAATCCACTGATGATCGATCAGGTGCGTCGGCAGAGGATGTTAGTCGACACGTGTGTCGACGCATTCACGAACTTCGTCAGCAGCGAGGCTGGTCGCTTGATGTGCTGTCAAAAGCCTCGGGCGTTAGTCGCTCGATGCTCAGTCAGATTGAGCGTGAGCAGGCCAACCCGACGCTGGCCGTGACCGTCAAGATTGCCCTCGCGCTGGGATTGTCGGTTGCAGAATTGCTCGAGCAGGTCGCTCCAGTACAGAACATTGAAATCATGCGAGCCGAAGATCGCAGCGCGATTTTTCGGACGGATGCCAACTGCTCGATTCGCACGCTGTCGCCACTCCATCTTGAGAAGGATGTGGAGTTTTACGAAGTGCTGCTGAACCCGGAAGGAGCACTCAAGTCATCGCCGCATTTTGAGGGCACCCGCGAATTCCTGACCGTGCAGAAGGGGCGAGTGGCAGTCACATCTGATGACCAGACAACGGAGCTGAACAAAGGAGACTCGGCCAGCTACCGAGCCGACGTGCCTCATGAGATTCGAAACATGACTCGGTCAGAAGCTCTGGTTTTTCTGGTCGTGATCTATCAATGAGGTGTTGGCTAAGAAACAGTCCCGCAACAACCTCCGGTATCGACTGAGGCCAGAAATCACAACCCGAAACGTGAGCGAGGGATTTCTCTCCGCGATACAAATCCCTCGCTGACGCGTCGGGTTGTGATTCAGGTAACTTATCTCCGGACAGTTCCTAAGTGACCGTATCGAAACACCTTGGCCTTTTCAAAATCTCGGTCATGGAATGACCGAGCTACGTAGGCGAGTCATTCCATGACTCGCATTTGTTCGCAGATTTCGAAGTCAAATCGGGAAGCTATTTCGGGATGATTCCGAAGGAGACTTTGCTCAATCAGCCGGGACACGTTCGCTTCAGTTGGTTGATGCGATGAGTGTCGCCTTTCGCTCCGCGAAAGCCGCGTTCTTTTCGCAGAGCGAAAGACGACACTGTTTGAAGATGCGCGGATTATTCTGCGGTGCTTTTGCTCTGTGGGATGGAAGCAGGTTGAACGATTTTCGCGGTGGCGGAGATCCCTCGTTGTGCAGGAAGATTGAATTTTTTCGGCGATTGCTGCATATTGCTGACCGAAGAGAATTAGGAGGGTCGACATTGACCGGCTCTCAACGTGCTGATGGCTCTGCAAGCGATGGACACCGCGATGGTCGATTTGATTCAGAAACAATTCCAACTGCTGATCACCGATGACAACCCATCGTTCCGGAGAGTGCTCCGCGAAGTACTTGAAAGTCGCCCGTTTCTCACGCTGCATGAAGCCGAATCCGGTGAAGAAGCCGTCGAAGTCGTGAAGCACCAGCGAATCGACATTGTCCTGCTGGATATGCACATGAAGTGCCTGACCGGTATCGAAACGATGCGAATCATGAAGCAAATGGACATCGTCCGTCCCTGCATTCTGATCACATCGGACACCAGCGAAGATGTCTGCCGAGACGCTCAGGACGCTCAGGCATTTCGAATCCTGAAGAAACCAGTTCCTCGCCGCGAACTGGTCGAAACCGTGTCCACTGCGATCACTTCCGCTTACCTGTCGTGACCAGTTGTATTGTTGTTTGAGCAACACTTCATCCGGATGAGCTGCGGTCGCCGACCGCTGAAGCACAAACGAAAACACCCCTGCCGAGCGTGTCATCGGCAAGGGTGCTTTTGTGTTGATGGGTGTTAGCCATCCGATGTGATTGACTTCTCAGACTCGCGGCAATTCTTAGTAGCCGGTCATTTCAGGAACGCCAGCACTGCTGGTCAGCGTGTAGTCGTTGCTGTTGTAATTGTTGGAGTAGTTGTTGCCGTAGTTGTCTGCATTGTTATACGACTTGTCGCAGGCTCGAGCGACGTCGTTCAGTTCGTTGTTGACAGCATGCGACAGCGAAGCAAGACCTACGATCGATCCGATGACAAGGATCGTGCCGACAATCACGATCTCTGAAGAGATGATCATTCCGCATTCGTCCTTGAACAGCTTCTTCAGCAACTCACGCATGGGGAAACTCCCTGGTCGGCAAAGTGAACGCGGCGTCCAGCAAGGTTGCAAGCGCCGGGGCATGATGATTTTTGTCAACCATACCCCAAAAACAGTAGCGTGCGGAAAATCGCAACCCCACCGAGCCATTTCATCCGCGTGTTTTTCGCTTCCAGTCCGAATGTAGCGAGCGTTCCTGTTGTGCTGTGGTCCTCCAGTGAACGATTCTTCAGAACCTCGAAAGGTGCGGGCCGACGGTGTCCAGCATCTCCTGATGAAGCAGCGTGTTCGACGCAAGAATGCTCGTCTTTCGAAGCGGCATCGATTCGCCGGCGCAGGTTGTAACGGTTCCACCGGCTTCTTCCACGATCAACTGGCCAGCAGCAAAGTCCCAGGGCGAAAGCTGAAACTCGAAATAGGCACCATAGAGCCCAGTCGCAACATGCGCCAGATCCAGCGCCGCGGTTCCGAACCTGCGAACTCCGTGAATCTGTCGTCGAAAGCAATCGCCGACCGCACCAAGCGTCGCCTCCATCATCGCGCCGCGATCGTAGTAGAAACCGATGCCAATCAAGGCTTCGTTCATCCGCTTCTGCTGGCCAACGCGAATGTCGCGTCCGTTGTGCCGAGCCCCCTCGCCCCGCCGCGCTTCGTAAAGGTCGTCGCGAATCGGATTCCACACAACCCCGCACTGCGCCTTGCCGCGGTGCATGTAGGCAAGCGAAACCGCAAAGTGGGGGATGTGATGGGCAAAATTGGTTGTCCCGTCCAATGGATCGATGACCCAAAGATGTTCAGCGTTCGTGTCGCCTGAGTTCTCTTCCTCGCCGAGAATTGCATGATCCGGAAACGTCGCTCGAATGATTTCGACGATCGTTCTCTCCGACGCAACATCCGCATCGGTGACCAGATCTGCCAGCCCCTTGCTTCGAACCGAAAAGCCATCATGAAAGTAGCGGGCCAGCAATTCACCACCCGCACGAGCCGCACTCATTGCGACATCAAAAGTCGTTTGCATTTTCAGTCCTGTTCAATCGTCTGTGTTGAATCAATTCTGCTCGATCGCACTAACGAGTGCGTGTCGATTGTGACGCACTCGCTGGCGCGTCGGGCTTGTCGGGTTGGTCATTTTCCCTTTACCGCGCGCCTGAGTCGCTGCCGGGCCTCATCAGGTTTGCCAGTATCGGCGATCGAGTGTGCGGTAGTTGATGGCTTCCGACAGATGTTCTGCCTTGATCGAGTCGCTTCCGTCGAGATCGGCAATCGTTCGTCCGATTCGCAGAATCTTGTCATGGGCGCGAGCCGACAGACCCATGTCTTCCATGGCATGCTTCAGCAATGATTCGGCATCCTTCTGAAGTTTGCAGTGCTTTCGAATCTGCGGCGGCTTCATCTTTCCGTTGACCCGCACGCTGTCGTTCCTGAATCGAGCCGACTGACGTTTGCGGGCCTCGACGACACGCTCACGAATCTGTTCGCTGGAAGTGCCTTCTGATGCGTCGCTCAATTCTCGAAAAGGAACAGGCGGCACTTCGATGTGAATATCAATTCGGTCCAGCAATGGCCCGCTGAGCCGTCCCAGATATCGTTCCACCTGAATCGGAGAGCAATTGCATTGGCGTTTAGGATCACCTCGAAACCCGCACGGACATGGATTCATTGCAGCGACCAGCATCACATTTGCTGGAAACGTCACGCTGCCCATCGCGCGCGAGATCGTGACCGTCTGATCTTCAAGCGGTTGCCGCAGAACCTCGAGCGTTCGTCGATTGAACTCCGGCAATTCATCGAGGAAAAGAATTCCATTGTGTGCGAGGCTGATCTCACCCGGCTGCGGAATGCTGCCGCCTCCGACCAGACCTGCTTCGCTGATGGTATGATGCGGTGCACGAAATGGACGACGCAGCATCAACGATTGCCCGGCCTCAAGCTGCGCCACCGCGCTGTAGATTCGAGTCGTCTCGAGGCTCTCTTCCGCTTCGAGTTCCGGAAGGATTGTGCAGATGCGCTGCGACAATAACGTCTTGCCGGTTCCGGGCGAACCAATCATCAGAAGATGATGACAGCCAGCGGCCGCAACCATCACAGCTCGCTTCGCTGATTCCTGTCCTTTGACGTCGACGAAATCAATCTCGTAGGCTCCGAAGTCACGACGGGCATGGTCCCAGCTAAAGACAACCGGCTCAAGCGGAAGTTGACCGCTCAGGAATCCGACCGCCTCGGCCAGACTGCCAACCGCGATCACGTCGATTCCTTCAACGACCGCGGCTTCCTGAGCGTTACCAAGCGGCACAACGATGTGAGTCATCCCGGCATCGCGAGCTGCAATCGCCATCGATAGTGCGCCTTTGATGGCTCGGAGCGACCCATCGAGCGCAAGTTCTCCAACGTAGACGGTTCGTCGGCCATCCTGTTCTTCAACCTGCCCATCGGAAATCAACAGGCCAAGAGCGATTGGCAGATCAATCGATGCGGCATCTTTCGGAAGATCGGCAGGCGAAAGATTGATGACGATGCGATCGCTTGGACGTCCATAGCCGCTATTGACGAGGGCCCGCTCAATCCGGTGGATGCTTTCCTTCACCGCGGCTTCTGCGAGTCCCACAAGAATCGTCTTTGGAATCGCTCCGGGAGAAATGTCGACCTCCACTTCAACCGCTTTGGCTTCAATGCCAAACAAAGTATAGGTGGCAAGTCGCGACAACATGGCAGCACATCTTTACGACAACTACGGGGGGAGCACCAATCGGTTGCGTAGTCTGACACTCCCCGACAAAACTCGCAATTGAACGGACGGTGGTTACGTCTCGGTGGGTGCATCCGCTCGTTGGTCGTTGGGTCAGTTTTCCCGTTCGTTTCGTAGCGGAATTCGTCAAAATTCCGAGTTCTGACGAACTCGGCTGCCGGCAAACGCAAAGCACACTTGAGTGTCACGACAAATGCGCGGATACACCCCGACTTGGTTCCGGCGACAAGTTTCATCAAGTTTCGAGAGAACACCGCACAATCCACGGGGCCGAATCGGCTACTCTGTCGTCGTTTTCTGAATCGATTTCGGTGGGGCGTTTTTGACGTGCTCTTCGAACCATGTGACCATTTCCCACAGCGTGTGTTCGACGGATTCTCGAGCCACATAGCCGTGCGATTCATGCGGAAGACTGACGTATCGGACCGTTCCGCCGTTGCCGCGGATGGCTTGATAGAGTCGCTCGCTTTGAATCGGGAACGTCCCCGGGTTGTTATCATCGGCTCCGTGAATCAACAGGATCGGAACCTTGATTTTGTCTGCCGCGGCGAATGGAGACATCGTCAAATAGATCTGCGGCGCTTCCCAGAACGTTCGGCGTTCGTTCTGAAAGCCGAATGGAGTCAGCGTACGGTTGTACGCGCCGCTTCGGGCGATTCCTGTTCGAAACAGGTCCGAGTGGGCGAGTAGATTGGCCGTCATGAATGCCCCGTAGCTATGGCCGCCAACGCCGACTCGATCCGGATCTGTGACTCCCATCTCGACGGCTTTGTCGATCGCCGCCTTTGCACTCGAAACGACCTGTTTGATGAATGTGTCGTTGGCCGTCTCAGGAGGCCCCACAACCGGCATCGTCGCTTCGTCAAGAATTGCGTAGCCCTGAGTCAGCAGGAACAGATGTGAGATTCCGCCAATGGTCGTGAACCGATTGGTCGACCCAGAGACCTGGCCGGCTGTTCCTGCGTCGTTGAATTCGCGAGGATACGCCCAGACGATGGTTGGCAGTCGCTGGCCCGGTTGATGGCCTGGCGGCAAGTACAACGTGAATGAAAGCGGAACACCATCGTCTCGCTGGTAGGTCACGAGTTCTTTTCGAATGTTCCGAAGCTGAGGCATCGGATCGGCGAACGAAGTTAAGGCTCGACGAGTTCCCTGGTCTGGCGTATCACCAGTCGTATTCAGAAAGAAGTTTGGCGGAGACGTTGGGGACTCATGCTGAGTCACGAACGAACTGCCATCATCGGCAAGCAACGCGACGACCGATTCATAGCTGGAATCGTCGCATGCAAACAAACGCTTCGACTCACCCGTCGCCAGATCGAATCGATCGAGAAACGGACGATCTCCACGAGGCGTTGCCCCTGTGCTTTCGAGGAAAAGAAAGTTGCCATGCTGCCAGAGCACTCGGCGTCCGTTTGGAAGAGGACGCGTCATGGGCGAACCGGGGTCTCCGTATCGATCGTTGATGGATCGCTCCCAAACAAGAACTGGCGATTCTTCGGGCTTCGAAAAGTTCATCCGAAACGTCCGAATCCATCGACGATCACGGTCGTAATCTCGCAGCAGAGTCAGCCCGTCCCGATCTCCAAACGACAGGCCCGAGCATCGCTGTTCTGTCTTGACGACTTCTCGAGGAACACTCGTGAACGGTGCGACATTCGTCATCACGCGATCGCGATGCGGCACTTTCTTTTTGGGATCGCCGTCGTCAAGTGCTTCCAGCCAGATCAATGTGGCGGGCTCAACTGGATGCCATCCCGCACTTCGCGGTCCGACGGGAACTCCTTCAATCGGAATGCGATCCTCAAGAGGCAGATCGGCCACCTGATAGACAACCTCGCCCTTGAGATTCCAGACTTCGACCTGCCGCGGAAATCGATTCGATGGCAGCGTGTAGGAATATGGTCGCTTGTGCCAGGTCACGAGCAGATGAGTTCCGTCCGGGGCAACATCAACTGATGTGAACACCGCTGGCTGACCGACTGGGTTTGTGCTTCCGTCGCCAATCGAGAGTCGAAGCAATTGCGAACGACAGTAGTAGTCAAACAGATCTTCATCGTGAGGACTTTGCAGAAGATCCTGGTAGGTTCGGACCGGAGCCGAGTTGCCGGAACTCTCTTCAATCGTTGGGCCTTTCGGCGCGCGAGGCTTCTCCGGGGCCGGGCCGCGATTGGCAGGAATGGCTTGAACGAGAAGTCCGCTTGAGTCCGGCATCCACTGAATCGGCATTCCGAATGCCGAGTTGATTCGCACGGCCTCGAATGATTTCGTCGTCAGGTCTCGGACGGACACGGCATAAAGTTCGATGCCGTCCAGCCTAGTCGCCGTAAACGCGATCCATTCTCCGTTCGGTGACCATCCCTGAAAGCCGAGGTTCGCACCGGCAGGTGTGGGAACTCGTCGCTGCTCACCGGTTGCCAAAGTTTGCAGCACAAGTCCCGTCGTTCGCGGCGCGAGATGCGGCCCGTTCGTCGCAGGATTGATTCGATTGCCAGCAAGCTTCAGCACCGCCGCGGCAAGATCTTCAATGGGCGGATAACTGCTTCGTTCCACCATCGCGAGGAACTCTCGAGTCGGACTGATCGAAACCGAAGGTGTTGGCGGAACGTCCAGAATGTCTGTGATGGCTTTCGGAGGTCTCTGATAGGTTGAACCGTTCACGTCTGTCTGCACTTCCGTCGATGGTGAAGAGGTTTGAGCATTGAGCTTAACCGAGGCATCTGAAATCAGCATGACGACGCCCGCGATGATCGCACCGGGCATTGTCCTTCCGAGCTTGCGTTTTCTGTGTTTCATGTTCTCAAACCTAATTGATAAGCATCATGTTCACAGTCTTCACTAACTCGAAGCGTCAGCGAGAAACCGACTGGAGTCAACCTCCTCGCTTGCGGTTCGGGTTTATGTGCCCCGTGGACCTCGAACGCTGATTCATGATAACTGGATGCTCTGCCGCGGAGAAAGAAACTTGAAGAACCCTACTGTCTGATGCAATCCGCCAGAGCCCAGAAATCCGGAGGCGGGGCAGTCCGAAACTGCATCCATTCTCGGAGGATCGGATGAAAGAAACCGAGCGAAGTCGCGTGCAGAGCGTGACGTTGTTCATCGACGTCCTCGTTGTCGGTGATGACAGGCTTCGCAGGAGACTTACGCACTGTGCCGAACGGTCCGTAGTATTCGTCGCCAAGAATTGGATGTCCGATGTGAGACAAGTGGACTCGAATCTGGTGATTTCGTCCAGAGAACAGCACACATTCGACCAACGCATGGGACTTCCATCGCTGAGCGACGGTGACCTTTGTCTTCGCTGGCCGAGCGTTTTTGGCATCCGGTCTGGCGGACATCAAAATGCTGCCACCGGGACGCTGGCCGATCGGAAGTTCGATCGTCTTTGAATCGAAATCCGGGCAACCATCCACAAGAGCCACATACGATTTCGAGAGCTTGCCCTGCTGAAAATCGATCGAGAGCAATCGATGAGACAGATGGTCCTTGGCCGTCACGATGAGTCCGCTGGTCATGCGATCAAGGCGATGCACAACTCCGGGCCGCAACAATCCGCGAACCGGTGTTTGTTGATCGAGATAGTGCTGCAGAACATTCGAAAGAGTCCCGTCCTGAAAATCGCCGACGGGATGCGCAATCAGTCCAGCCGGCTTGTCAATGACGATGACCCACGGATCTTCGTAGACAACGTCGATTGGTCCCGGTTCCGGTTCGAGAAGTTTGTCCGGCGGCTCGACAAGTCGGATGGCAACTCGTTGACCCGGGAAAACGCGATCAATCGGATCAGCAGGCAGATCATCAATCGTCGCAAGCCCCGCCGACACCATCCGATGCAGCCGCCATGATGTGTAATTCCGAAGATGCTTCGCCAAAAATGAGTCAACCCGAACGCCACTGAGATACGGCTCAACGGCGAACTCAAAGGTGAGAGGATACGATGGCAAAGTTCCCTGCGACATGTCGGCGAGTTGTAGCCAATCACTACCACAAAGTCAGCCAGCCTCGGATGACGGCAGTTCGTTGTGATGGCCGACGCTGACCATGAATGCGCCCAGCGATGGATTCATGTGTCGGAAAAGACGGAACGGTCGACATTCATCCCGGTTCCCGCCAGATTCCTGATCGTTCGCTCTGACGAGAGCGAGGAAATCCTGAAAAGAACAGCTCAAATATGCAAAATCCCAAATCACTCCCGATGGTGCCACTTGACGACCATCGAGCTTGGCTGCTGGCCCCGGAAGAGGCGACCACTCAGTTTTTTCCCATGCAGGTTCGATTGCGTGCCACGGCGACAACAACACTGCCACATCATCACGCCGGGATGATCTGCGGTTTGATCAAGGCCGCGTTGAGTACTTCAACTCCAGACGGAATCCTGATCGACTATCCAGAACAATGCCGCACACAGTTGTTCGCCGACGAAACCTACCACTTCGGCGTGAACCTGATTGCGAGTTCGGCAACATCGGCACGGGAAGCACTTGAGAATCTCGTGAACGGACTTCAAAAGATCGGCCGTGAAGGTGCTCCTGCCCGAACCGGACTGAGAGGCAATTTTCATGTCGACGAGGTGTTCAGTTTGATCGACGGTACAATCCCGACCAGCGAGCCTGTTCCTGTGAACGCCAGACATATTGAACTGCAAATTCATGAAGCTCGCAGCTTTCGAGAAGTCGAGCTTCTTTTTCACACGCCGCTCCATTGCAAGCGTCCAGTACCACTTCGGAACGGAGACTCTGCTTGCCTCGACCGCGAGGTGTTTCCTGCTGATGTGTTTCTTCGGCGAGCGGCAAAGCGATGTTCTGACCTGGGACTCCTGAAGGCGATCCCGGAAGTCCTCCCGCATCATGTCACCGTCGTAGAGAACCGGCTGGTGTGGCTGGACTTGAAATACGGAGAAGACAGGACCCCACTTTCAGGAGCCGTCGGGCGAATCACGCTGGAACTCCATGAGCCGGAACTTGTCGAAATATTGGTACGCGCTCAGTATGCTCGCGTGGGAGAGAAGACACGATTCGGATTTGGGGGATTCACTATTCAAGGGCTGACATCACCCACGAAGTTGGCGTCACGAGCCGCTTCACTGGTCGCACTGGCAGTTCGAAGTGCCGAGAGTGCCTCGGCCGCTGACGATCAAAAGCTCGAAGCCGGGCGATTGTTGGTGCTGGCAGAACAAGTCCTGAGCGGTACGTACGAACCGCAGCCAGTGAATCGAATCATTCTTCCAGCAGACGGTCCTGACGGAAGCCCTCGACTATTGAGCGTTCCTCACGCGGAAGATCGAGCCCTGCAGAGCTGTGTACTGCAACAAATCGCCGACGCCCTTGACGGCTTTTTCGAAGAGAGTTCACATGCATATCGCCGTAAGCTGGGGCGACACACAGCAGCGAAACGTCTGCAGGCTGCATATCGTGATGGGTTTCACTGGGCCGTCCGCTCCGACTTTCATCGCTTCTTTGATTCGGTCGACCATGCAACGCTCCAGGATCGCCTGGAAGCATACCTGGCAGATCCTCAGCTCACTGGCCTGTTGATGAAGTGGGTGACGTCGGGAAGCCCCTGGCCTGGCCGTGGACTACCGACCGGTTCACCGCTCTCTCCCGCGCTGGCCAACCTGTTTCTTGATCGATTCGATGAACAAATCGCCGCGGAAGGTGGGCGTCTGGTAAGATATGCGGACGATTTTCTGATCCTGTTTCGCAAACCAGAGGATGCTGAAAGACTCTTTCGCCACGCCGAACAGTCCGCCCGCAGCGTGCGTCTTCATTTGAATGAGCAGAAGACGAAGTTCCTCGACCTTCGTGAGCCTTTTGAGTTCCTTGGCTTCCGTTTTCACAAGGTCGATGACTGGGAGGTCGTGGAAGGCAAACCTCCCCGACACGTCGATGATCTGGGCTGGGAAGACGCTCCCAAACCGGTGGCTGTGGCACCGGATTCACCCCTATTGCCAGGAGAGTCTGCAGCCTCATCATCGGCCGCGACAGGGCTGCACATTGCTGGTCCGGATGTCGCCTGGGTGGGCATCGAAAAAGACAATTTCATCATTCGCTACCGCGATCGCGGTCAGTCAGACTCCGTCATTCCGGTCCAGCGTGTTGAAGATCTGGTACTGATTGGTCAACCCACCCTGGCTGACTCGCTCTGGAAGCAGCGAAGTGCTTTGCCGCCAACTTTGTGGCTGGCGGATCGCATGGGACGCCTGGGGACTTTGGTTCAGCCTGCTGAAACCGCGGACAATGCTCCTCTTCTCATTGCTCAGGTTCAGGCATCTCTGGACGGCAGCCGCTCGCTGCAAATCGCTCGGCAGCTTGTCGCTGCAAAACTGTCCAACTATGCCGACCTCGCCGGGGCTGCGTCCATGAAGCTGTCTGGCGACGGAGGAGTCCTGACGCTGCGAAATCACGCCGCAAATGCCATGAAGGCAAAGACGGTCGAAGAACTGCTGGGCATCGAAGGAGCCGGGGCCGCGGCGTGGTATCGCACTCTGCATCAACGCATCAATCCGCAGTTCAAGTTTCCCAAACGAGTCGCTCCGTCGGCAGAAGACCCAGTGAATGCCATGTTGAATCTTGGTTTTACCTGGCTCTATCGTTTGACCCAGCTTTTGCTGATTCGTCAGACGCTCAGCCCTGCGATTGGATTTCTTCATCAGCCCAGGCCGGGCCATGCGGCACTGGCGTCAGATGTGATGGAGCCTTTTCGGCACCTTGTCGACAGGGCTGTGATTACCGCGACGTTTGCTTTGAAACCCGGCGATTTCAAGAAGATGTCAGAGGGACCATTTCGGCTGCACATGACGCCCCACGCGGTTCGGACGTTTCTGAAAATCCTCCACACCGGGATGTTTCAGCCCTGCGTCGGAACTGGACAAACAGAAGCACGCCCTTATCGGCAACAGCTTGGAACAACCATTCGATCGCTGCATCGTCATTTGTTAACGACCTCGACCGACTTCCGCCCATTTCGACACACTCCAGAATAGGCTTCATGTGGTATGAAATGAAGTTACTGGCGAGCGGCCTGTGTCAATAGGCCGGTATGAGGTTTTGCTTCGAGTGCAGTACCGGCGGGTTGACGCCTCACTAAAGACATCAAAAGCAACCGCGTTAAGAATGAGAGACGAATCATGCCTTTGTACATTGCCTGTTATGACGTCAGCAGTGACAAAATTCGCAACAAGCTCGCAAAAGTGCTGACACAATATGGTCAGCGAATGCAGCGGTCAGTGTTCGAGGTCTGGCTGGAGGTCGACGATCTCCCCGAATTCCGTCGCAGCATCGGAGCCTTGTTGTCAAAGACCGACGACTTCGACCTGATCGCCGTTGATGAACGCCCGAATCGAACTCGCCTTCGCTGGCAACGCCCACTTGAAGATCGCAGCCCGGTCGTTCTTGTTGAATGAGTTGAATAAGCGATTGAGACAATCGCTCTACGTAGAACGACTGTCTCAGTCGTTCACTGCACTGCTTCCGGTCATTCAATGCGATCCTGAAGATCCGGGTCGTTAACGGCTCTCTCTGACTAAGCATTATCAATTGACGCTCAAAGCATCGGGCGATGGCTGGCCGTTCAGCGAATGAGCGATTGAGACAATCGCTCTACGTAGAACGACTGTCCCAGTCGTTCACTACACTGCCTCCCGTCACCGGCTGCCACGATGCTGGTTAAGACATCGCCGCGACGACCGGTTGAAAAATGGAGGCTTCAACTTCAGATTCCCGATCACTTTGCTACCATGTCGTCATTCACAGCGACAGCGAATCGGTCCATCCAGAAACCCCTCGTGGGCGCGGCTGTGAGCAAAGGTGAATGGAGAGTTGATGGAGGACGGAAGGCGGAGCCGGTGATCGTACCGGACGTTCCAGAAACCGTCAGCTTGTGAACCTCGGCGGAGTGATCTGCCGTGGAGTGGCCTGCGGGCCGCCCGGAGGACTCGATGGTCAAAATCTGCAACATCAAGGAACAGAGCAGCTTGCGTCTGATTCTGATGTGCCGATCACAACTAGGCCGTCCTCAGGCCCGGCGCTCCGGCGTCGATTGAAGCCTGTGGGCGGAACTCGCGCGGAACCCGAACGGGCCGTCCTCAGGCCCGGCGCTCCGGCGTCGATTGAAGCAAACGTGACTCAATGCGTTTGAGCCTGTAACCCCAGTCCTCAGGCCCGGCGCTCCGGCGTCGATTGAAGCGTCCCAGCCCCGAAATACAGCATATCTTTGATGCCGTCCTCAGGCCCGGCGCTCCGGCGTCGATTGAAGCAGACAGTGAAGATCAAGGTCGTTGCGATTATTCCAAAGTCCTCAGGCCCGGCGCTCCGGCGTCGATTGAAGCGTCGTTGTCGCAGCTGAAACATTTCGTCGGCGTCCTCAGGCCCGGCGCTCCGGCGTCGATTGAAGCGCTTGGGATTCATGGAAACTTCTCCAAGTAATCTAGTCCTCAGGCCCGGCGCTCCGGCGTCGATTGAGGCGAGACATTCTTCAGACCAAGGCAGGTGTACTGCTCCAAACGTCCTCAGGCCCGGCGCTCCGGCGTCGATTGAAGCCGTATCCTTCTTTTCTCATGATTGTTCTCTTTTGTTTGTCCTCAGGCCCGGCGCTCCGGCGTCGATTGAAGCAAAGCTCAGAAATGTGCATACTCACTCAACTCCCAGTCCTCAGGCCCGGCGCTCCGGCGTCGATTGAAGCACCTCCAAATTTTTACCGGAAAAAACACGCCTTCTAGTCCTCAGGCCCGGCGCTCCGGCGTCGATTGAAGCACTCTCTGCTCAAACAAAATTGATTGAAATTCACACGTCCTCAGGCCCGGCGCTCCGGCGTCGATTGAAGCTCCCGGCATCATTACGTTTGTTATCGTGATCAACTTGAGGCCTGGAGGGCCGACACACTGTCGTTTGTGTCGGCCCTTCAGGCCTGAATCGCTGTGTTTTTCCAGTTCCGATGGCTCACGCCACCGGCAGAGGATGTGCCGGGCTTCCAGCCCTAACGAAATGTACAACTTCAAAACTGACGCGTTGGGTTGTGATTCAGGTCACTTGATTTCCGGACTGATCCTCAGACCCGGCGCTCCGGCGTCGATTGAAGCTCAACTGCAGTAACGTTTCCGAAAGCTCGAATTGCATGTCGTCAGGCCCGGCGCTCCGGCGTCGATACGATGATAAGGTCTTGGTGCATTTGAGATTTGGAGCTTCAGAGAGTGCGGATCTGCGGCGTGGATTGGTGGATCTCACAAGCGTCGAACTGCTCGGCGTGATCCTTCGAGGGCCAACACCATGACTGGAATCGTCATTTTGGAAATCGGTCGGTTTTCGTTTACACTGCACCGATTCACAGTGACGGCGAATCGGTCCATCCAGAAACCCCTCGTGGGCGCGGCTGTGAGCAAAGGTGAATGGAGAGTTGATGGAGGACGGAAGGCGGAGCCGGTGATCGTACCGGACGTTCCAGAAACCGTCAGCTTGTGAACCTCGGTGGAGTGATCTGCCGTGGAATGGCCTGCGGGCCGCCCGGAGGACTCGATGGTCAAAATCTGCAACATCAAGGGACAGAGCAGCTTGCGTCTGATTCTGATGAGCCGATCACAACCAGGCCGTCCTCAGGCCCGGCGCTCCGGCGTCGATTGAAGCAGTTCATCTCCAAGTGACTGAGCATCTTTGCGTTCTCGTCCTCAGGCCCGGCGCTCCGGCGTCGATTGAAGCTCATACGTGTGAACTCCAACTTTCGGTAAACGCTTGAAAGTCCTCAGGCCCGGCGCTCCGGCGTCGATTGAAGCGTGCTGGATGTGCAGCATTCATGGCCGATTCCTTTGTCCTCAGGCCCGGCGCTCCGGCGTCGATTGAAGCAACAACCAATTGAATTCCGGCGTCGTTACGCAGTGTCCTCAGGCCCGGCGCTCCGGCGTCGATTGAAGCTTTTCCGTCTACTTTCTGAATGCTGTCCTTCCCAGGGTCCTCAGGCCCGGCGCTCCGGCGTCGATTGAAGCACATTATCATACATCACCTCTTTGATTCACATTTTGAGTCCTCAGGCCCGGCGCTCCGGCGTCGATTGAAGCCACCAGAAACTTTTTCACTTTAATGCCTTTCGTCCTCAGGCCCGGCGCTCCGGCGTCGATTGACGGAAGTTCCTTTCCAGGGAAACGAGTGCAGCATCTTGACTCGGTTGGGTTCGAGCCGACGGAGCGGCTCGCCTACGTAGTTTCGCCGCTCCGTCAGTGAAAACCGATGCCTACGCAACTCTGGCGTCCCCGTGTCAACGGAAGCTTGTTGTGACAGCCAGACGACGTCGACTTCTCTTCGCAGCCCAATGTTGCCCGACACTCCGTGGCGGGAAATCTCGCGTCGGAGACCCGAGCCACAATGAATCGCACACTTTGCGCACCAGAAGTTTGTGTGAGACTCAAACATGTGCCCATTGGCCCGGCGCTCCGGCGTCGCTTGTGTTTGTCGCTGGTTGATGAACCGCGAGTGTTAGTGTTCGCAGTGACTGGCCGATACGAACTGTCTTGTTGCGAGATGGGAGACTCTGAACCTGCCGCCACGTACTCAGAACTACCGATTTTGTTTGTCCTGTGACTAGGATGCCGCTGGAGATTGGACTAGATTAGGGCAGCGGAAGCACTGTTGCCTTTTGTTGGAATCCATTCACTCGGGTAGCTCATGTCGGTCTGGCCGGTGATCTTAATCGGATATCAGAATTCGGGAGGAACCTCCCCGGATTCCGTCGCGTTTTACAATCATCCAACATTCCTCGCCGTTGTCGGGTTTGGTCTCACGATCATCGCGATGATTCCCGGCTACATTTTTCTCGTGCAGCCCTGGTGGAGACAGGGCCGCAACGGACATCGCGAATTACGGCGGATCTACCAGACGGCCGTCGAGAAAGTGGGGAGCAAGTCGAGGATCCGTACGGCTGCGTTGTCCATCATCAAGGATGACTACTTCTTTTTGGATTACATGATCCCGAACTCGGTCAGCCGCGAGGCAGAGTTGACGGAGTTTCAGCGTCGACTTCAGCATGTTTTTCCGAGTGAACCGCTCCACGACCTCAAGTCATTTGTCGACCAGGTATTTGATGAGGTTTTCGATGGGCTTCAGTTCGCAGAGTACGCCGCCTGGCAGAAGAAGTACGAGGACTGGAGGCGCGAACTCAATGCTGTGGTGGTAGCCCCTCTTCCAGACAGGCATCGGGAGCATCGTTTCATTTTCCTGAGTTTGTTCGCGTCAAAGCCCGGTATGGAGCAGGCAGAAAATGCGGCAACGATGTTCTTTCAGTCTCAGTCGGTTCCCATCTCGCGCCTTGGGGGAGCTGAATTGGCAATCGCCGCCTCTGATTGTGAGACATCAAAAGAAATCTGGGAGTCACTCTTAACAGATGCTCTGCGCGAGATTCGACGGGCGGATCGTGAGCAAAAGCAGGTTCACCTGATATTGCATACGGTGAGCGTCTGGAACCTTGCACTCGGTATTCTGCTGAACAATCGAATCCCGATCACGTTGTATCACTGGCAGCAGCAATACTTTCGCCTCTGGACGATTGATCGGTCTGCGAAGGATCTTCGGAGTCCAAAGATTCACAGCAGCAGTCTGGCGTTGTTGAGTATTGAGTACGAAGACGTCGCTGAAGGGGCAACGAGTGAGCCTGCCGAGGCGCTCGTGATTCAAATTGGAGCAAACAATGCCGCGCATGCCGTACGAGAATGGATGAAGAGCCATTCGCGTTGCATGCCCCTGCGAATTGTATCGAAGAAAGCTGGACGACTCGATCCCCAAAAACCTGAAGACTGGATTCAATGTGCGGCAGAGATTGCGGAACTGATCGACTTGATCAAGGCCCGGAACATTTACTTCTTTGCTGACATGCCTGCAGTTTTGTCTCTCATGGTCGGAGACGCTCTAGGCTCGTATCGATCGAATATCCACCTGATGCAATTTCTAAATGGTGCGCCGGAAAGGGACTACAAGGAAGTTCTTGTTATCACGAAGGAACTGATTGCCGAAATCGATGGTAACGCATGCTGATTCTTGGCGACATTTCGGGTATTCATCAGTTTGTCACGAACATCGCTGATGTCGGCGGTGGCCAGGCAAAACGCCTTCGTGCGCGATCATTTTACGTTCAGCTCTTGTGCGAAGTTGCCGCTGTTCGTGTGCTGTCAGAACTCAATTGGCCGATTGACCGCACACACTTGTTGATGTCCGCTGCCGGACACTTTGTGCTGAGCGGTCAGAGTAGTGCCGATACTCACGATAAGTTGTCGGACCTGCGATCGTCACTCAATGATTGGCTCCTGCGAGAACTCCAGGGGGAGTTGCACCTGACGCTGGCATGGAGTGAAGACGACGGTTCTGAAATCGAACAGTTTCAGAAGACTTCGGTGGCGTTAAATGGGCTGCGAATGAGGACATGGAGTACGGTCGTGATTCACGATGGCTCCTGGCTCACGAACCGCATGTCGCTGCAGCCGCTCGATACTCCCTGTGCGTTATGTCGTCGACGCACGGCAAGCGTCAAGGAATCTGATGAGGACAGTGGTTCGTCGATCGACATCTGCGGTCTCTGTGATCGATTGAAAAAGTTTGGACGCGTCCTGAGTCAGGATAATCGCCATTGGCTGACGATTCGCAGTGGTGAAATGTTCCCGCTTTCAGACGATGCAGTGAACATACTGGGGATGACGGTCACCTTGCAGTCACAGATGCCGAACCCGGGAAAAGTCGTTGCCGTCAGCAGTCTCGATGATCCTGATCTGGGAGCAGACGGGCCTTTTGCCAGCAAGTGGATTCGTCGTCGGCTGGCCCGCCATGTTCCTCGCGATGATCGCGGACTGCCCGTTGAGTTTGCAAGGCTGGCATCTGAAGCCCTGGGAGACCAGAAGCTTGGTGTGATGAAGGCTGACGGTGATGGCATGGGAGATTTCTGGAACGAGTTGCTGAGCGCGTCTCCCGATCTGTCGGCTTATTGTCAGGCGAGTGCGGAAGTGGATGAGTTCTCCGCAGCCGACATCAACGGTTTGATCAATGCTCCAACGGGTTCGAGTGGCGGGTTGAATTTGTTCAAGTCCATCTACACGGTGTTCTCCGGCGGAGATGATTTGCTGTTTATTGGTCCCTGGGATGTGATACTTGATTTTGCCGGAGCGGTGCAAAAGTCGTTTGCCAGAAGGTTCCAGTCCCGCGGACTAACCCTGAGTGCCGGGATCGCAATCGCCAAACATAACTGGCCAGTCAAACGAATCGTCGCAATGGCCGAAGAGTTGCTTGACAAAGCAAAGAACGAGGCCGCTTTTGGACGCACCGTTGGGCGTAATCAGGTTGCTTCTTTAGGAGGTCTCTGGGCATGGGATGATCATCAAACGGTCATTGACCAGGGACGACAATGGGTCGAGTGGGTTCGACAGGGCGTAGCTGAGCGGGGCTGGCTCCAGACGATTTGTGAACTGAATGAGAGTGCACGAGAACGCTCATATCGTGGACGCACAGATCAGACAGATTCGCTGCTTGCATCGGCACGCCTTGACTACCTGCTGGAGCGTCGTGCGTCACCGAGGTTCCCGCAGAAAGTGAAGCAACCCGGAGTTAATTCAAGAGATTGGCCGATTGATCCAAACTGGGAATCGCTGCAGAAGCGGCTCTATCGACTGCAACAGGAGTTTGATAACCCGGTTTCAGCGGAGGCTCGATTGCTCTCACCAAGTTTGCGTTACGCAATACTGGCGACTCGAAGTGCACGAGGAGTATCAGAATGACGAAAGAAGAAACGCTGGGTGAAGAATGGAGGCTTCGCTATTCACAGGGCTATTTTGACGAGAACGGCCTGCGCCCGGAGTTTGTGCAGCGACAGTTCATGGAGCCTTTGGCAAAGGCCATGGCATATGGCAGTCCGCGTTTGACACGAAGCCAGATAAGAAGGTTTTTTCAGCATTGCAGGGCGTTAGAACGCCAGTTGATTTCGTCGTCAGGTGTCAAGACGCCGTGGGGCAATTTTCTGGCGGACCTCAACAAACTTGATCAGGCCGCTTCCAGCGCGTTTGCAAAGCAGGAATGCAAGATCCCTCGCCTGTTTCATGATTTCATTATGTGTAATGTTGCGATGGTTAAAGATGAACGTGATTTCCGTGACGGCTTCCTGCGCCATTTTGAAGCCCTTGTCGGATTTGGCCAGCAGTATTTTGAGGATCGAGCGAGGAGTTGATTGCCATGCGACGTAAAGGTCACTATCAGGTTACCGGAATTATCCATTTGTTGAGTGGCACGCGAGTCGGCGGTAGCGACGAATTGCTCGATATCGGGGCAACCGATCTGACCGTGATCAAGAATCCAGCAACAATGGAGCCCTACTTGCCCGGATCTTCTCTCAAAGGGAAGATTCGATCTCAGTTAGAGAGCCATTTCGGCTTGGCCGGTGCCAACGGAGATCCAGTCAACGGCTGGAGCCCAGGTGAGTCCGCCGAACGTTACCTCGTTGCGAGTATCTTTGGGCCGCACAAGAACACTCGCCATCAGCTTGGCCCCACTCGAATCATCGTTCGGGATGCGAACTTGCTGGAAGGAGGGAAGCTGGAGGTCAAATCCGGGGTTTTGATAAACCGCAATACGGGAACTGCTCAAAACACAGCGTTGTATAAGTCTGAGAGAGTGGCATCAGGCTCGAAATTCCGGCTAAAGATTGATCTTCAAGTCTTTGATTTGGACGAAGCGACAGCAGCCTTCGAAACTAAGACCGGTGGCGAGGCCATGCTGGAGTTTTTGAAACTCGGCCTGCGACTGGTAGAGCTTACGGGGATTGGCTCAGGAGTAAGTCGAGGGTCTGGAGAAGTTGAGTTTCTTGACCTCAAGGCAAACGGCGAACCCTTTGTACTCCCGGCAAAGATTTGAGTTTACTCCGTTGGTTGCTAACCCAATCCTATGCAGCTCTTCCGTTTCACAATTCAGCCGCTGACGCCGTGGACCACTCCATGGCACGCCGACACGCTTTGGGGACTCCTTTGCTGGTCTTGCGCCCGACGATTCGGCGACCAGGTCGTTTCAGAAGATCTTGTCAAACCCGCGCTCGCAGGGTCCCCGGCGTTCATCCTTTCGGATGCGCTTCCGTCCGGCTGTTTTCCAGCCCCAATTCTGCTGCGATCGGATGGAGCGATCCAACATTACCGTCTTACCAGCCATGAAGACTTTCGCGAGAAGAATGTTCGTCGTGCCAGGTACATAACGGCTGCGGGAATGAGCGAGTTTCTTAGTGGCAAGTGGCCGTCTCTTTCAAATGTGCTCTCGGTCTCTCCGATTCGTCAAGTGCTCGAAACGCACAATCAGATTGGTCGCGTCACGACGACGACTTCAGCAGACGGAGGTCTGTTCTCACGAGAGGGTGCTATGATTCACGGTGGCATTACACTCGATGTCTACGCTCTCACAACCAAAGAGTTCCTGCCTCGACTCAAGGAGCTTTTTGATGAATTGGCTTTACGTGGCTTTGGGGCGGATGTTTCCAATGGGAAGGGAGAATTTCGGCTTGTCGGTGAGCCCGAGATCGAAGAACGATTTCAGACTGTGGATGGAGCAGATTCCTGTGTGACGCTTTCCACCTTTCAGCCTGCTGCAACCGATCCCGTGGATGGATATTGGCAGTCATACGTAAAGCACGGGAAGCTTGGTGCAGACTTCGGCATTTCGGGCGTCTTCAAACGCCCCCAGGTCATGCTCCAACCCGGAGCAGTTTTTTTTTCGCCGAGAGCAAAGCTCGGACGGGCGATACCGATGGAGGAACTGCTTTCCGGTTCTGCGGTTCACGAACTTGAAGGTCGAGGTATTCGGATCATTCATTCAGCATTTTCCATCGCACTTCAGGGGCGTTGTCCACGTTGAACGATCGCTAAAACCCGCGTTAAGACGAAATTGAGGATTTGAATTGTTGTGAAGCGGGGCTGAGCTCGGAGGCTCGCTGAATCAACAATCAAATCCGTGTATCGTTGATGTCTTCAGTGTCGTGTCGTCACCAGAGCGAACAGTACCAGTGACTTGCATCGCCGCTTTCAGTTGACGCGGACGACGCCGTTGATCTCTATTCAATCTCCGCCGGTTGGGCGGCGGAGATTTGGTTGCGGGCGTGTTCGGCCCAGGGGCCGCGGGAGTCGAATTGCAGGTATTGAGCCCAGTATTGAACCGCGTCCGCCGATCGTCCGGTTCGATCGAGCAACTGTGCGTAGTGCAGCAGGGCGTCGGGGTTGTTTGGATGGATTGAAATTGCTGTGAGCAGCGACTGCTCGGCTTGGGCGAACTGTTTCAGTTCCGACTGCAGGCAGCCCAACTGAGTCCACGCTTCGATAAAGTCCGGAGCAACTTCGATCGCACAATAATAGCGTTCGACGGCCGCATCGATTCGGTTGGCTCGATAAAGCGCATCAGCCAGATGGAAATTCACATCGGCCGGATCCGGAAACAGTGTGAGACTGTCTTCATCAACGGTATTGATACCAAGTCGAACGCTGGCTTGTTCCGACCCAAGCAGACTGAGCGAGTTTCGAAATGCGTTGATGGCCGATTCGAGTTCCTGTTCTTCAGTCAGCCGGCAGCCTTCGTGAAACCACTCTTCTGCGTTCCAGTCCGACATGCTTCGATCGGAAGAACCGACTGCTTCCGTTCGGAACGGGATCGAGATCGGCATACTTTCCGATTCAGTCTCAGCCTGACCGCTTGCGTCATCTGGCGGTTGAAAGACGGCCAGTGGCCCGGGCCCATCGAAGTCCAAAAAACGCTGGCCCGTTCGAGGATTCAGGACGCCGCGATCATCACGCATCAGGATCTTGTCATCCTGAACCAGCAAGTTAAGCTGAGCGATGGATCGATCCGCACCGGCCAGCGTGTGCCGAAGTTCTGAAAGGCTTTTCTCCAGAGTTGCCGCCGAGACACCTTCCTCAAGAAGCAATGCCAGCCGCCTCGCGCTGGCGACCTCGCGATAGTCAAAGTACGGGAGCCGACAAATTCGACGCACGGGCTTGATGAGTCCAAGTCTCGCCCAGCGGCGAATCAATCGCACGGGAATGTCGAGTAACCGGCTGAGCATCGCCGGTGTGTGTGCTCGCCGAATTTCCTCGCGGTGCTCGTCGAGTCCAAGAAGTTGCAGCCAGTCTGATTCTGCGATGATGCGAACCTCGGCGCCATCGGCGATCATCTGAGTGACCTGCTGCAGTTTCTGAGACGTCTTGCCGTCAGACTCCAGCGGCCAGCCTTCTTCGCCAATCACGAGCATGGTCGTCGAACCACTCACCGAATGAGTCGCTCGGCCACCGTATTGCTCCACCAACTGAAACGCGGCCTTGTGAACCATCGACGCCAAAGTGCCCGTGAACGCAATCGTCTCTCCGACCAGGGGCAGCGAACTTTCTGGTTCAGCAGTCGACGCCGTTGCCGATCGACCATCCAAAGCGTTGCCGGAGTCAGCATCGCTCGGAGTTTCTTCCGAGTTAGCGCTAAAAGCATCCTTGCTGCTGCTGTCGGAACTTGAGCCAAGCGGTTCTCGACGTTCGAAGGCCGACTCAGCAACAACTCCGAAGTCTACTTCATCACCGTCCGCACCGTCTCCGAGTTCGGACATCTGGAAGAGGTCCGTGAAGAGTCGAGTGGAATTGAGAATTGGATCGTTCAAGAGTCGCTCAAGGAACAGTCAAATTGAAGAAAACGTTGAGGCATCAGCCAGGCGAAGACTTGTTTCCGCTGGGATAAGCAGAATGTTCATTTAGTCAGTGTTGTCTTTCGATTTCGAAAAGAAGCGCGGCTTTCGCGGAGCGAAAGGCGACACTGATCACAATGCTTGGACTAGATCAACAGTCTGAGAAACACATTGGGGAACGGAGGCGGCGGATGGTAGATGTGAAGGATGGAGTTTGCCCACCAACCGAAAATTGGTTCGCCGGTTGGTTGAGGCAAAGTCATCCCGCACAATCGCCGCATTGGAATCTGCGAATTCCAACCGGCATCTGTGCCGCCGACGCAGTATCTCGGAATCCCTTTCGAAGTTTGGAATCTGCGAACGTTTTGTGCGAAGATACCGTCGAAAAATGAGCTTGGGTAGCAATCAGGCGATCTACTGCTATAAGAGATGAAAGTGACGAAAACTCCTGACAAAGCGGCGACAACTTCCGCCAAAGTTGCGAGGATTTCCGTTCACTCCCTTGAATGACGGAATCATCCTGTCCCACCGTCTCTCGCGTCCTGAATTCCAATCGAAAGTTCAGAAATGTCTGTTCTCCAGTCCGCTGATCCCGCCATCTGGAACGCTATTGTCAAGGAACGACGTCGGCAGGTGGATGGGCTCGAACTGATCGCTTCAGAAAATTACACGAGTGCGGCTGTGATGGAAGCGGCCGGCACCGTGCTGACAAACAAGTACGCAGAGGGTTATCCTGGAAAGCGATACTACGGCGGCTGTGAGAATGTTGACGTGATCGAAGACATCGCGCGGCAGCGAGCACTCGAGTTGTTTGGTGCCGAACATGCCAACGTGCAGCCTCATGCCGGTTCACAGGCGAACATGGCAGCCTACATGAGCGTGCTGAATCCCGGCGATACGATTCTGGCAATGGACCTGGCACACGGCGGTCACCTGACACACGGAATGCACCTGAACTTCAGCGGCAAGATCTACAAGGTCGTGCACTATGGCGTTCGGGAGAGCGACCATCGGATCGACTTCGACCGAGTGGCTGCACTGGCCAGCGAACACAAGCCACGAATGATCGTCGCCGGAGCCAGCGCTTATCCTCGCGAGATTGATCACGCGAAGTTCGCGGAAATCGCGAAGTCCGTCGGTGCTTTTCTGATGGTCGACATGGCTCATTATTCCGGACTTGTCGCGGCCGGAATTCACAACAGTCCGGTTCCTCATGCCGACTTCGTCACATCAACATCGCACAAGACGCTGCGAGGTCCTCGGTCCGGTTTCATTCTGTGTCGGAAGGAACATGCGGCGAACGTTGACCGCAGCGTGTTTCCAGGACTCCAGGGCGGACCACTCATGCACATCGTTGCGGCCAAGGCCGTCTGTTTCGGTGAAGCACTGAAACCAGACTTCAAAGCCTACGGCAAGCAGATCGTTGACAACGCTCGCACTCTTGCAGAAACGCTCATGAGCGGCGGAATGCGGCTCGTTTCCGGCGGAACAGACAATCATCTCATGATGTGCGACGTCACGGCCGTGGGGTTGTCGGGCAAAGTGGCCGAGCATGCTCTCGACAAGGCCGGGATCACCGTCAACAAGAACATGATTCCGTACGATCAGCGAAAACCGATGGACCCGAGTGGAGTACGAATCGGCACCGCGGCATTGACGACTCGTGGCATGAAGACCGATGAAATGAAGAGAGTTGGATCGTGGATTCTGGCTGCTCTGAAGTCTCACGATTCCGCAGATCAGCTCGAGAAGATTCGATGCGAGATTGCCGAGTTCGCCAAGAACTACCCGGTTCCCGGCATCGCCTGAATTGAATCCCTCATAAGCCCCAGCATCGGACGTTGCTCAACGGCAATGCTACGAAGCATTTTCTTTCGATAATCGCCGCGAGAAGGGCGAATCGCAGATTGCCGCAAAAGGTCACAAAGTCCACAAGGACCTTTGCGTTCTTTCGCGGCGAACCCTGCGACTCCAAGGCCGACGAGGCGCGTTCGTTAATTGAATGTCCTTTGTGCCGATCGTGAGGCATGTCTTCAAAAAAATCAACGGTCAAAATGCTTCACCGCATTTCCCTGAGTAGCGGCGGCAACGGGCCGATAGGAATTCCGCACAAGTCGCAGTACCGGCGGGTTCACACCGTTCACACCACGCCGCTCGCCAAACGCATAAAGACGCATCGCGTGAAGACATAGTTCGACGAAACCCACACCGATCGGTCTCGGCTCCGGAGAATCTTCCCGTCCCACTTTGAGCGTCCGATGCTCCGTCGACTGGACGACGTGGCTGTGTTCTGCCATAAGTATGACGTGCCTGCAGATCGTTTTTGGATTGGACACAATGAACATGAATCGACTTTGCACCGTTCCGTGCTGTTGGCTTCTGGTGGGGTTTCTCGTTTCCGCATCCAGTGCGAAAGCTGACAACTGGGGGCACTGGCGTGGTCCGACCGGGAACGGCGTGTCGTTGACCGCGAAGCCGCCAATCTCATGGAGCGACTCGAACAACGTTCGATGGAAAGTCGAACTTCCAGGACGCGGCTCTTCGTCTCCTGTCATCTGGGAAAATCAAGTCTTCGTTACGTCTGCTGTCCCCACAAATTCGGGTGCTCAGGGAAGCCTGCCGGAACTGGATTTTGTCGTCCTCTGTTTTGATCGCGCTACCGGAAAGAAGCTCTGGCAGCAGACAGCAGTCACCGCAAAGCCCCACCAGGAAACGCATGTGACAAACGGATTCGCATCGTCTTCTCCGTGCACGGATGGAGAACATGTTTATGCCCACTTTGGTTCACGCGGGC
Organism: Ottelia alismoides; assembly: GCA_037367405.1. Taxonomy (NCBI): domain Eukaryota; kingdom Viridiplantae; phylum Streptophyta; class Magnoliopsida; order Alismatales; family Hydrocharitaceae; genus Ottelia; species Ottelia alismoides. Next base: position 1,327,428 of record JAZKJV010007224.1, on the reverse strand, counting down.
TGTACTGCTACACCATGGACGGGAAGCTCGTCTGGAAGAAAGACGACTTCGGCCAGATGGATACTCGAAACTGCTTTGGCGAAGGCAGTTCTCCAACGCTCGCCGGAGACACGATCCTTGTACCCTGGGATCATGAAGGACCATCTGCTCTGTATGCACTGGACAAGAAGTCTGGCTCTGTGATCTGGAAGACCGATCGCGATGAGCCAACCTGCTGGGCGACTCCTCTGGTTGTCGAACATGACGGCAAGCAGCAAGTGATCATGAACGGACAAACCTGCGCCAGAAGTTACGATCTGCAAACCGGAAAGGAACTTTGGAGATGCGCCGGTCAGACGGAGCGTCCTTGCGCATCACCAGTTGCAGATGGTGGACTGGTTTACGTTGGCAGCGGACATCGAGGCTCATTTCTCGGAGCATTCCGCATGGACGGGAAGGGCGATATCCAGGGAACGAAACAGGTTGTCTGGACCATCAAACAGGATACTCCGGACATTGCTTCGCCACTTCTGTCGAATGGGAGAATCTACTTCCACAAAGCAAAGAATGGTCCGCTGAGTTGTGTCGACGCGGTCACGGGAAAACCTCACTACATGGCGACTCGCGTACCGGGACTGGAGCAGATCTACGCGTCACCAGTCGCTGCCGGAGGCCATGTCTATCTGACTTCTCGTGCGGGAACCACTGTGGTCATTGAGGACTCGCCTGAGTTCAAAATTGTCGCGACGAACAGTGTTGGCGAAACCGTTGATGCCACGCCGGCTCCGGTCGATCAGGAGCTTTTCATCCGCGGCGAACAACACCTGTTCTGCATTGCTGAGAAGTAATGATCATGGACCGAGCAACCTTGCGAGCCATCCAGACGCCACTGAAGGAGCGTTACCAGGCGAACCCTGCTGATGCTGTGGCCGAAATGCGGGTCACCGGCAAAGTCACATTTCAACCGCCGGGCTGCCTGATTGATTTGCCACCGAACAATGGCCGTGAGGTCACATCCGGCCTGCATCCATTTGCCGGAGGCGACGGCTCGCTTGCCTGTGCCGGTGATATGCTGTTGCAGTCACTCGTCGCCTGCGCCGGAACGACGCTGGCTGTTGTGTCGATCGCGATGGAACTGCCGATCAGGGCCGCCACGATCAACGCAGTTGGAGTCATGGACTTTCGCGGCACGCTCGGTGTTGACCGCAGCGTGCCGGTCGGCATGACATCAATCTCGGTCCATGTGGATCTGACAGCAGAAATCACCAGCGAACAGGCTGCGAAGCTCGTGCAACTGACTGAACGATACTGCGTCGTCTATCAGACGCTTCGCAACGGCGTTGCCATTTCGACGACCTGCTCGCTGTCCACAACGTAAGCGTTGTCCGTTGTTTCTATTCTTCGCGCGGTCTGTTTTGAGTCGCGCGGGGGACGTCATTCCCCTGATCAATTCGCGGTCGTGTCATCAGGGGATTCACATCCCCCGCTCGCCGGAAAACGCAATTCACGCCGTGCGACGTATCATTCAGCAATGCTCAACCCTTATCAGGATTGAATCCTTCTGCGGTACGGGTTGACTTCGGCTGATCCGGACGATCCTTCAATGCTTCGCGGATCTCGGCTGCACGGGCCATGTCTGCGTTATGCCGCTCCATGTCTCCGGATTCTTTCGCCTTTGCCGCCCGAAGTTCATAGGTGGCAGCGAGTTGCTCATCAAATCGCCTGGCCGATTCGAAATCGTTGAGAGCCTGATCGATGTTGTCCAGCTTCAGCCAGAGTTCCCCGCGCATCGAGTACGCGTCGAGACTCGGCTTGGAAACGAGCGACTGCTCGCAGTCCATCATCGCCTTTTGCAGATCGCCTTTTGACATCCACACGGACGCTCGGTGGAGCAACGCTTCCGGGTTACCGGGATTCACTGTTAATGCTCGGGTAAAATCGACAATGGCCGCGTCCTGACGATCCTTTTCGAGCAGATGCTTGCCGCGGGCAATCCAGCCATTCGGATTCCTCGCATTGCGAGCCGCCTGCTGAGACAATGCTGTCAACTCGGTAAGCCAGTCAATCTCTTCGGACAACTTGCTGGCTTCTTCTGTTCGATTCAGCCTGACCAGCGCGCCTTTGCGATGATTGAGCCACCGAGGATCCATCGGGTCAAGTTCCGAAGCGCGAGCAAACGCTTTCTCGGCTTCGTTGAAGTCTTCCTGCTGCATCGCAATGAGGCCGCAGTTGTTCCATGCATTGACATACTTCTCGTTCAGCTTGAGGGCCTCGCGAATGTCCGACATCGCCTCAGTCAGTTGCCCCATCTTCATGCGAGCAAAGCCGCGATTGTTCCATGCATCCGGATTCTTGCGATCGTTCTCGATCGCGCGAGAGAAGTCAGCATCGGCCGTTTTGAAGTCCTCATCTGTCAGCGACAACAGACCTCGATTGTTGTAGGCCGCGACATGCTTTGGATTCAGTTCGATCGCCTTGTTGAAGTCGGCTTTGGATTCCGCTTTCAGGCCATGCGACATCAGAAAGTACCCGCGATGGTTGTAAAGATCCGCGTCAGCGGGCGACAGTCGAATCGCTGTGCTGTAGTCGGCACGAGCATTCGCGTTCTCACCGAGCATCGTGTAGACGTCGGCTCTCATACGAAAGAGAGATGAGTCCTCCGGCATGATGCCGATGGCCTGACTCAACGCCTCAATGGCAGCCTTCGGCCGACCAGCCTTGAGACCAGCGTCGGCATTCTGCAACAGTTGTCGAACGCCCTCGGAATACTGAGGAATGGTCGTCGTTGCCGTTGATGCTGCTGGGCTCTTCACCTCAGACTCAACTTTCGCGCCAGGTCCTGGAATCGAAAGCGGAACGGCAGCGGAATCTGACGAGCCCTTGCCACAGCCGGACAACACGACAGCAGCAAACAACGCGGTGGCGACAGAACGCATGAGCTTCACTCCATTGAAAATCCGTCGAGCGGTGTTTACGTTCGAGGGCTGGCTTCTGAAATTCCGTACAGATCGGTGGCTGCCGAAGACAAAAGTCCGCTGATGTTCCGACAGATTGACCAACGAAAGCTTCCGGCGAGAAAACACGCTGAAACCGTGCCCGAGGTTTAGTCCCAACGCGTTCAGCAAGTCAATTCGAGTTCCTGGCAGTTGCTGCACTCCAGCGATTTTGCGTTGATCTGGGGAATCTGGTCTCGCTGGTTGCCGGGGAGGACATGGCAGAATTTGCCGATTATTCCGATTTTGCAGTCTTCAACAGCCGCCCGGCGTCATTAGAATCCCGTCAATCTCCGAAAGTTGCGCGTCGACCGACGCAAACGCTTCCGGACCAAGGCTTTCGGAGTCCGGTTCATCTGTTTTGGATGCCAAGTGGCACTTTGTGAAATAGCAGGATTCGCCTGCGAGAAGGAAGAGGGAGAGACAAATGTTGCGAAGAATTGCTCTGACGATGATGGCGGTTGTCGCGGTGTCGGCTTTCGCGAAGGCTGGGGACCGATTCTATTTTCCAGGCCATGTGTTTGCACCGCCTGTTGTTTACGCGGCTCCCGTTGTCGCATACCAGCCAGCTTACGTTGTGCCGACACCAGTTGTCGCAGTCCAGACAGTTCCTGTTACAACCGTTTCGTACTCAACGCACTATTACGCACCGGTTGTTCCAGTGGTTCCAACCGTCGCCACCTACTACGCAGCTCGGCCGGTTGTGAGCCCGGTTGTCTATGGTGGACCAGTCTACGTTGGTCGTCGACACTTCCGCCCGTATCGCGGTGTTGAGATTGAATTCGAGCGAGATGGTGATATCGAGATCGACTACCGCTGATTTCCCGCCGTTGCGGATCTCAGTTTGAATTGATTGAGGGCTCAGTGGCCGATTGCGGTCGCTGAGCCCTTCTGCTGCGCCGGCAGAACCGGAACAGGCAGCAGAATTGATGCGAAGAGTTCCGTTTCTGCGATGAGCTTCATCTTCGTCGCTCATCGGAAGAATCGGCACAATCGTGAATGTACCACTGAACTGACGAAGTTCATCGTTCTGTTGCGTTTCGGCAGCATGCCCGCACAGCCCACCTCAATTTTGTAGGTTATGTACTCCATCAGGTTGCAATATTGCGTCAACCTTTGCGCGCCGGAACAACCGGTATGAACGGCGGCTTCTGACTGTCAGCACCAGTCGGAACCTGCAGGTAGTGCGAAGAGGTCAAGCCCGACGCAGTTCGGACAAAGCAGCCTGACGGAGAATTCGATGTCAGTCAGAACTCGACAAGCGTTTCGCAGCAGTGGCTTTGGTAGCTCGGTGCCAGTCATCGCACCGATGTATAGTGCACGTTGCGAAACGTGGGCTCTTGAGGAGGACGGGGTCTTCCGTTGCGGCAGCAACTCAGACTGCGCACTGCGACTGGATGTTGCCGGCATCGAATCGCTGCATTGCTCGTTTCAGCTTCAGAACGGAACGTTGACGGTTCGACGCGAGCGAGGCCGCGTTTGGGTCAATGAACTTCCAGTCTCGTCCGAAGCCATCCTGACGCCAGGCGATGTGCTGACGCTTGGCCCTGTCACTTTCTCACTGGATCAATTGGAGCGAGAGCTTGCTCCAGCGGCTAACATTGTTTCGCCTTCGACCGTCGTTCCATCAGCAGTCGCCTCAACTGCGCCACAGGTTTCCGCTGAGACGATTCGGATTGACAACGCTCAGGTTCCGGTTGCAGCCGCGTTGCCGGCGCAGGTGCTGAGCGATGAGCATGTGAAGGCGATGGAACTCCGCGAACGACAGCTTCTTGATCGGGCCGCGCTGGTTGAAGAGCGTGAACGACTCGTTCAGGAACGCCAGCAGGCTCAGGACGAACGTGCCGCATTTCTGGCCGAGCAAAAAGCTCTGGTGGAGAAGCATCAGCAGTCGTTTGCACTCAATGAAGCCGCGTTGAAGCGTCAAAAGGACGACCTTGATCAGCGTGTTCGGTCCATGATGGATCGAGAACAGCAACTCGCCCGTCAGATGGAAGAGTCCGCACAGGCGTATGCAAAGCTGGAAGCGTCGCGGCTGAAACTGAACGATGAACTCGATCGAATTGCTCAGCGAGAAGCGGCGGTCGCGGAACGATCTGAAGAGCTGACTCGGGCTTCAAAAGAAACCGCGGAGCATCGCGAAAAGTTGGCGTCCGAGCATGATGCGACGCTGCGACTGCAGGCGGATCTCTCGGCTCGTGAAGCTGATCTCGCGGCGAAGTCTGAACGTCTGCAGCAGCACGAAGCGGAACTGCAGCGATTGTCATCGGAACTTGTTGCCCGTCGCATGGAGATCGAGGCACTTCACAGTCGGTCGAACTCAGAGTCTTCTGAAGTGCGGGCGCTGCTGGAATCTCGCGAGCAAATGACTGCCGAACTGCAGCGACAGCTTGCGGAATCAGAATCGCGCCGATTGACGGAGACTGAACAACGAGAAACTCTGCGGTATTCGCTGGAAAGTGCGACCCAGACGCTGAGCGAGAGAACGATGGAACTGTCGTTCGCCGCCGAACGTCTCGCAGCGTCTGAATCGATGATCCAGGAATTGAAAGCCCAGCTCGAATTCCAGCAGCAGCAGATCGAAACGCTGAAGAGCCAACGACCAGATGAGGCTCCACGGTCTCAGGAAACACGAACGGTAGAGCAACTTGCTGCCATCGCTTCGGAACGCGAAGCCGCACTGCGAGCGAGGCAGGATGCCTTCGTCATTCAGAAGCAGGTTCAGGAAGCGAGGGAACGACTTGCAGCCGATGAACGTCGCCTTCATGCCTGGCAGGCTGAAATTGACCAGCGTCATGATGAAGTGGCTCGACGAGTCATTTCTCTGAAGGCGGCGATGCGTTCAGCCGAGGAGAATGCAGTTCGTCGAAACGCGGCACAGCAGGTTGCCATTGAAGCAATCGACCTGAACGCTCTGCAGGCGGAACGCGATGCCTTGGCGGCGGAACGCGAGTCGCTTCAGTCATTGCGTCATGACGTATTGGCGCGTGAGACGGAACTGCGGACTGCCGAGGCTCGTGTTGCCGAACTTGAGGAATCTGCTCGTTCCATGCAGCGTGCCGCGGAAACGGAACGCGAAGCCTTTGCGGCATCACATCGGGACCTTTTGTTCGAGAGAAATGCACACCAGCAGCGAAGCCAGGACCTTGTCAGTCGTGAAGCAGGTTTGCACGAACGTGAACTGCTTGTCTCGCGTCAGACCGAAGAACTTCGTTCACGTTTCGAAGCAATCAATCAGCAAACGGCTGAGCTTCGAAAGTATGAAGGCGAACTGAATGCCCGAGGTGCAGAGTTGCACCGCCAGATTCTCGACTGGAAGACAGAATCCAGATCGCAAGCCGGGGCTGTCAGTGACTCGGAACAATCGGCGGTCGTAGGCTCGGGCTCCGACAACAGAAGTCTGACGCTTGGTCAGATTACCGAAGAACTTCGGGAGCTTTCCGGCCAGAATGAGTCGCTCGTGGTCGAACGCGAAGCTCTCATGACCGCGATCAGAGAGTTGCAGAAGGCACTTCAGGACGCGCGGTCTGATGTCGAGGAAGCATCGCGAATCAAGGCGGCATCGACGAAGCAGGAGCAAACGATTGCCCAGCTCTACCAGCAGATTGAAGAGCGAAGCAATCTGCTTCAGCTCAGCGAATCTCGATTCCATCAGATTCATGAAGAACTCGAAGAGACTCGACGACTTCTGCAGTTGACGCATGAAGCGTCCACGAAGGAGCAGTCTGAAACGACAGCTCCCTCCGCTGGTATGGAGACCGCTTCAAATCGTCATGAATCGGACGAACTGGAAACCCAACTGCTCAGCCAGATTGAAAACCTGCGTGGAGAACTGAGCACTTCGGCCGCGGAAAACTCATCACGTCAGGCGGAATACACCAGTCTGATTACGGATCGTGATGCGAAGATTCGTCACCTCGAAGAAGCTGTTCTGAGCCTGCAGGAGGAACTTCGACGTCGCGAGGAAGTGCCTGCCATTTCTTCGGCTGAGACATCCTCAGGCAACGGCGCTGAGCTGGATGCTCTGAGGGATCGTCTGGAGAAGGCGGAACACGTTCTGCAGGATCGAGATGACTTGATTCGAGAGCTTCGAAGTCGACTCATGCAGCAAGCGCGTCCGGAGCCGGCGAGCCTTGAATCCGGAAGCGTTCCTGAACGAGATTCTCTTCAAAGCGAAGCCCGAGAACTCGATCGCCGCGCTCAGTTGCTGGATCATCGAGAAGAGGAGATCCGGGAACGCTCACGCCGTCTGGAGCAGTCGGAAGAAGAAGTTGAAACACAGCGACGACAACTGTTGGACGCACGCCAGCAACTGGAAATTGCTCGCGCTGAGATTCAGGTTGCGATGAAGCAGCATTCGGCACCACAGATACCGCCTGCACTTCCATCCGACGCTTTCGCCACAGTCGCCCCAGGCCGAAGTGCCGCTGCGGACTTCGCGGCGGGCTTGTCATCTCAACTGGCTGAACGAGAACAAACATCGTTCAGCTTTGGCAGCTCATATTCATCAGAGTCAGACGCAGAGACATCTTCGGGTACCGATCTTCGATCTGAACTTGCGAGTCTGTTCGGATTGAAGAAAGCAGCACCTGAGACGCCACCGACGCCATCATCTGCCGGCCCGTTGATCTCTGTTTCGGAATTCGTTGACCTCACGGAAGCTACCGGTCAGGCTCAGGCTGTGGCATTGAAATTTGGTCAGGATGCTTCAGCTCTTGTGGAATCTGTTCCTGCTCCTGCCGCGGAAGCCGAGCCTGCCCGCGAGGAGAACTCTGATGACTTTGTTCGAGATTACATGGAACAGCTGCTGGCGAGAAGCCGCAAGTCTGCGGGCAACGCGCTTCCAAGTGAGTTGAAGACCAGCGAAACAAAGAAGCCGGAGCCTGCGCCAGCAGCGGCTCAGGTTAAGAAGAATGAGTCAGCAGCGGCCAGGAAGGAAGGGCCGAAGGTTAAGTCGTTCATTGAACAGTACATGGCAGGAGGCTTTGGAGATCTGACGGGTGAAGGAAACTTCCAGAGCACTGCCCCAATTGCATCAGAGCCGGAACAGGAAGATGTTGTTGAGTCCTCAGAACCGAAGGCTCCGCGTCAGAAGATCGACCTGCAAAAGCTTCGTGAAGACATGGATTCGTTCCGGACGCTGTCGACTCAGTCGGTCGAAAATGCACTCGTTGATCACGCCATTCGGAAGGAACGCCATTCGATCAATGGTCGAATCATGTTCGTGGCAGTGCTGGTGATCATGACTGTGTTCCTTGCCATTGCGAATCTCAAGGGAATCATCAATCATCCATCGATCACCTGGGTGTGTATGGTCGCTGCAATTGGCGCCGCCGCTGAACTGGCAAGAAAGTATGTGAGCCTGAAGGCTCGATGTCGCGTTGGCTTGCAGGGCGAAGCAGGTTCAGAATCTGAAGAACCGAAATTGCCTTCAGAAGATGCCGAAGTCCGGCGCATTCTGAGCGAAGAGAAGGCTGCGGCCATCGAGGTTCCCAAACCGCGGCCAGTCGCGTCGCTTGAACTGGATGAAGAAACTCCGCGTCGAGAATCGAATGAGCGATTCCTGATGCAGGAAGACGATGAACATGAGCGATCTCGCTACTTTGAGCTCTAATCCATAGAGTCTCCTGCGAGCGATTATGGTTGAGGCATGCTGGGAGATTCACTGGCAAACTCGACGCTGCCGAGCGGGCACAAGGTTCGCTCGGCAGCAGCTTGAGGGGCAGGACAGAACAAGTCCTTGGTGGTAACTTTTCTGAGCGGCGAGCATCGGCAAAATCGCAGTCAAGTTTGTGCGGGTATCCCGTGGCTGGCTGGAGTATCCGAGGCACTCTCCTTATCCTGTGCGTAGGTTGGTCCTCATCTCACAGCGTAAGGATTTGTCCGATGGTTAAGTCAAAACCTGCTGCAAAGAAGAATTCAGCAAAGAACATGGCTGAATTTGTCCAGGCGAAGAAGCGACGTTCCTTTGAAGTCTTCCTGATCGTTGATGACCATGTTGAACGCAGCGAACTTGTTCAGTCACTTGCAAAGACTGGTGTGCAGGTTCGTGAATACATGACCGCTCGAGAGTTTCGTCTCGACTATCGTGATAATTCACCAGGCGTTGTGATCGCTGAGTATCGCCTTCGCGATATGTTAGCCACACAACTGAAGTCTGATCTTGATGCCGCGAAGATCGATGTTCCCATGGTCCTGCTGATCTCACCGGCCGACTCCGGCGAAGGCGTGAAGGCCATGCGGCATCAGGGTGTTGACTTTGTTGTAAAGTCGACAGCCGCAGAAAAACTCCCGGCCGCAATTCATCGAGCGTATTCGCATTGGTACGATGTCGACTGGGACTTCGTCGCGATCGACCTTGATCTTGTCGATGAGTGCATTTCTCGATTGACGGACCGAGAACATCAGGTGCTGAAACTGATGTCGGACGGGCTTTCCAGCCGGGAGATCGGTCGCAAGCTCAAGGTCAGCGTGAAGACTGTCGAAGCTCATCGCGCGAGAATCAATGACAAGATGCGGGCCGATGATCTCGCAGATCTTGCCCGGATGATGTGTGCATTGCAGGAAGATGCTGAGGGATGATCGAACAAACGACCTTGAGTGGCCCCATGAATCCTGCGGTGGTTTGAGGACTCACCGAATGGCGAGGAATGAAGGAGACCGTGAAGACCTGATTCGCGAAGCTGTGGCTCTTCAGGAGAGGTTGGAGCTGCAGGTTGTTGGGTTCGACGAACTCGTCACAATCGGGTTTCGATCGAATCGAGCCATGAGCATTTTCGTGGACCAGGATCCGGTGTACCAATACGATCCGGACGGACGACTTCGCCGTGCATTCGTCATGGGGCTGTTGTACCGAAGCCAGCACAACACGCTCGCAAGGATGCGACGCGAACGCAGCGAAACTCAGACCGTCTTGTTCAGGGATGACCTGTCGACCGAGGAACTGAAGCAATTCCAGGCGACGATGCGCGAAGTCCTTTCGAAGCTCCGGAATGCAATTGCTGTAGGTCAGGCAGTGGTCAGCCGTTCCGTTCCGGAATCACTCGATTTGCTCCCGGAGATCGTGAATTCAGTGGATCTGGCGCTGAAAGCGGACCCGTGGTTGTCTGTCGAGATTCGACGCCGCGTCTGAGAAAGACGACATTCGGACAGATTTTTTTCTCTGCAGCCGTGTCAGTGTTTATCATTCCGCCTCGCCGCCGATTGTGCGGCCCGGCAACGGTCTTCAGCGAAAAACGAACGAATGTCCCAGTCTGTCCAAGAGAAGGCGGCCCCTTCGCGAGCCAGCGAAGACGTGGTCAGGAAAGATTCCGAACAGCCTTCCGTCGGCTCAACCTCATCGCCAGTGAAAGATGAATCGCTTCAGGCGATGCTCTTGGGCCTTTTCGCCGCGGTGGCATATTCCGTCGCAAACCTTGCACTGAGAGGTCTCTCAAAAACTGACAGTGGTGCTGGCTGGGACATGTGGGTTGCCGGCAACAAAGCACTGCCGACCTTTGTCATTGCGGTCGTGCTCATTGCGATTCGTCGGTTTCAAAAGCAACCGACGTTTGCATCGTGGAACATTGTCTGGCCGATTCTCGTTGCTGCCCTGTTCAACCAATTGGGAGGCAACTTTGCCTTTCAGATGTCTCTGAAGTCCATCGGACTGGCGATCTCCGTTCCGATTTGCTTCTCCTCCATCATCTGCAGCGGCGCGATTGTTGGGCGGTTCGTTCTGAATGATCGAGTCACGATCCGAACGGCGATCAGCATGGGGCTGATGATTGCATCGATCGTGTTCCTGTCGAAGGCTGCTGCCTCCCGAAGCAGTGCGGAAGCCGTCGAGGCGCAGAGCGTGACGGAAGGTGTTTTGCTGTCGGTGTTCTCCGGGCTCTGCTACGGCATCACAGGCGTCTATATTCGCAAAGCGGTTCGATCACAAATGCCAGTCTGTGCGACGCTGTTCCTTTTCAGTGCCGCCGGGTTCCTGGTGCTTTGTCCTCTGAGCCTGACGCTGCTGCCCTGGTCGGCCGTGACAGCCATGACCGGAGAAGAATGGGTGGTCATGTCCATTGCGGGGTGGTTCAACGCGATTGGCTTTTATGCCATCACGCACGCGATGCGAAAGCTGACCATCAGTCGTGCAAATGTGATCAACGCCTCCCAAAATGCTTTCTGCGCGGTTGGCGCGGTGCTTGTGTTTCAGGAACAGTTGAATCCCATTGCACTGGTTGGGATCGCTTTGACCATCACCGGGTTACTGAGTCTTGATCGTCGCTGACGCTTCAGCAAGCCCAAATTCGAGTCCGTCAGCAGCGCGCCAGAGCCTCCACAATCGACAATTGGTTCTCAGAACGACATTGGAGTTCGGTCTGATTCCAGCCGCAGGTGAAGAGGGGAACGTCAGGAATCCAGTGCATCAGTTGCGAGGCATTGGAATCGCAGGATGCGTCGGAATCGCTTCCGGACGATGGTTTGACGTCATTGAGGACGATGGCTGCAATGCTCAGGCCATGCCGATTCAAAACATCCACCGTGAGCCGCGTGTGGTTGATGACACCGAGGCGATTTGCCGCAACGACGACGACAACCGACTGAAGCTGAACGGCCACATCAAGGACCGTCGTCGCGTCCGAGAGCGGGCAGAAGAGGCCACCGGCACCTTCGACAACAACGCGATCGATGTCATTGCCCCAGGCTCGGACTCCCGAAACAAGCAGTTGATCGTCAACGTGACGGCCCTCGAGTCGTGCAGCAACATTCGGAGCAACCGGTGCGTGAAAACGCTGAGGACAAACGATCTGAGCTGATGAATCGACAAAACGACCACTGCTCTGGCAAGCCTGATGAATCGCCTTGACGTCAGCCCATTCCGGCAATCCATTGGAATTGATCTCGGCACCGCTGCAGACTGGCTTGTACCCGCCAGTTCGCACCCCTGATTCGTTCAGCAATCGAATCAGGATGCAGGTGATCCACGTCTTCCCGACGCCGGTGTCTGTTCCTGTGACGAAAATTGTCTTCATATCACGTCGACTTCAAGGCTTCATCATCTTCATCGTCTTCATCATCACTCCCAGGTTCGCTGATCGCAGTTTCGTCGGAGGTTTCGCTCTCGATCGGCTCTTCGTCTTCCCAGGCACCTGGTTTAACCATAATCCAGATCATCATGGACGAGATTTCCCAGAGGTCGTGGACCTTCCAGCCTGACAACTGTGGCTCATCGAAATGCTCCGGCGTTCGCAGAACCAAAACGCAGTTGTCCGTAGAGATGTTCGGCCGAGCGAGTCGTTTGAGGCTGTTCCAGAGCGGCTTTCCAGGCGAAATCTCATCAGCATTGCGATAGGGCGGATCGAAGAAGATCAGGGTGAAAGGGAGAAAATCCTCGCCGCCGTGTGGCCGAAACGAAGTTCGACGCACGTCGGTTTTCCAGCAGATCGTGCGAGCCTCGGGAGCGATGCTCTTGACGTTCTGCACCAGTAGCTCGTGAATCTCGGGTCCGCCCTCAAAAAATACACAGGAATGGGCTCCTCTGCTCAGTGACTCCATCCCCATCGTGCCAACCCCGGCAAACACATCCGCAACCCGCGCTCCGGGAAGCAGAGAAGCCAGGCGATCGAAGGTCATCTGGCGAACCCGATCGGTGTAGGGTCGCGTTGAATCGTCTGAGGGCGTCTTCAGAATTCGTCGACGATACTGACCTGAGATAACACGGAGTGACATGAAGAGACTCGGCAGAAACCGGGCGGTAGTGACTTGCAGAACACTGTTGAAACCGGCTAACGTTTCGAACAGTCAGAGGTTCCCTGATCGTAACGCAGTTGCAGGGATTGTGGGCGTCTGCGTTTCAAATCCGCGGAAGGAAACCCAAAACTGACCGGCAAAACCCTTCGGGGTTGGGAGTTTTGGGCGAAAACGTGGAAAAACTCAGGGAAATCAGGATTTCATCGCAAGCTTCGATTGACACTCCTGGTGAGCAAAACTCTACTGCTCGGCGAAAAATGCGAGGGTTTTGCACATGCTGTTTGTTCATCCCTCTTCACTACCTGCGTGTCCCAATTGAGATTTTGAATTGAAGGAGAATTTTTCCGATGGCGAAGAAGTCTGAAAAGCCTCTGTCGAAGACTGACATCCTGAACGCTTTGGCGGAAGCAACCGGACAGAGCCGAAAGGAAGTTGGTGCAACCCTTGATGCTTTGGAAACGCTGATCTCTCAGAACATTGCTAAGGGCCCTGGTATCTTCACTTTGCCCGGCATGCTCAAGATTTACGTTCACATCAAGCCAGCCACCAAGGAACGTGAAGGTCGAAATCCAGCGACCGGCGAAACCATTAAGATTTCAGCCAAGCCTGCCAGCAAGGTTGTGAAGGTCAAGGCTCTGAAGAAGCTGAAGGAACTCATCTGATCGGCTTCACGAGGTCGTAATGTCCTCAACAAATCGACATGAAAGGTGCTCCATCACTGGCAGCACCTTTTTTTGTTTCCACACGATTGATTCTGGTGAACCTCTATGTCCAGTTCAGACCTTTTTGCTCTGATTGATCAGGCCGCATCTTCCGGAAAACTGACCGCCGATTCCCCGGCCAATCTCAAGTCGTGGCTGTCACGCCCGGCGGTGGCTGGATATCGTCCAAGGCTCGAGCAACTCATTCGCGCGGGCGAGTGGACGAAGCTGGACGAGATGTTCTGGACCGCGATTCCGTTCGGAACCGGCGGCCGCCGTGGCCCAATGGGCGAAATGGGGCCAGCCACGATCAATGACCGAACTATCGCCGAGTCTGCTCACGGAATGGCCGTGTATCTCCGATCAGCGGGATGTCCGACGGGCGGATCGGTCGTGATTGCCCATGATACTCGAAACAACTCTCCGCATTTCGCCCGGATTGCGGCGTGCACATTCGCCGCGCATGGGCTGAAGGTGTTTCTGTTCGACGGGCACCGAGCGACTCCGGCCCTGTCATACGCTGTTCGAAAGCTCAACTGCAGCATCGGCGTGATGATTTCGGCCTCTCACAATCCTCCCGCTGATAACGGATTCAAAGCCTACTGGAGCAACGGCGCGCAAGTGATCGCTCCGCATGACAAGGGCATCATTCGTGAAGTCGAGCGTGCTGAAGACATCCCTGCCGTCGACTTCAAAGCGGCTGTCGCCGACGGAAGGATTGTGCTCATCGGAGAAGAGATTGATTGTGCTTATGTTGCCGAAGTTGTGAAGTTATCTCAGTCAGCTTCACGAGACATCAGCGCCGTGTTTTCACCGTTGCATGGGGTCGGTGAGACGTCTGTTTACGCGGTGATTCAGTCGGCCGGGTTCAGGAATGTCGCGATCTTTGAGCCTCATCGAGCTGCCGACGGGAACTTCCCGAATGTGCCCAAGCATCTGCCGAACCCGGAGAACCTGGAAGTCTTTGATCCGGTCATCGACTGGGTCAAATCCGCAGGCCACTCTGCCGAGTTGATCATTGCGTCTGATCCTGATGCAGATCGACTTGGCGTCATGGTGAGAAATCCAGGCGGCGGATTTACGCCTCTCAGCGGCAACCAGGTTGGAGCCCTGATTACCGACTACCTGTTGCGAAAACGAAAAGCATCAGGCCGTTTCTCGCCCCAGGACTACGTGATTGAAACTCTGGTGACGACGCCGCTCACGAGAGCTGTGGCTCTTCATCACGGAGCCCGATGCTTCCATGAACTGCTTGTCGGATTCAAATACATCGCACAGACGATGGAAGAGAACGGAACGGAGCATTTCGTTTTCGGCACTGAAGAATCCATCGGATTCTTGGCCGGAGATTACTGCAGAGACAAAGATGCCTGCATCGCGGCGTTGTTCATTCTGGAGCTGGCTGGCGAACTGAAGTCAGCCGGCAAGTCTCTTCTGGATCAGCTCGATGTTCTCTACAACACCTGCGGCTACCATTGTGAAGGCCAAAAGTCGATTTACTGCGAAGGACCAACCGGCAAAGCGAAAATTGATGGCCTGATGAAGACACTTCGTGATGCTCCGCCGTCACAGTTTGGTTCTGTCAGGCTGACGGTTGCGTCCGACTACTCGACCGGTCGACGCGTCGAGATCCAGTCCGGCAAGAGTCTCGGGACAATTACGCATCCAAAGGGAGACTTGCTGATTTATGAAAGCGATCCGACTCAGCCAGTTCGGATCCAGATTGCAGGACGCCCCTCCGGGACAGAGCCCAAAATCAAGTTCTACTTCTTCTGCCAGTCAGATATCGTCGGCGGTGATCTTGGCAAAGCAAAGGCCGCCGGTGATGCTGCCCTGAAGGATGTCCAGAAAGCTCTCAGCGACTGGGCCGCTTCGCAATTGAAGTAGTATTGAACGGGCCGATACCCGGCATGCGGCTGCAGAGTTGCGATTGTTGCGGCCGGTCTCTGACCGAGCTACTCAATTGTTGTGGCCGGTCTCTGACCGAGCCACTTCGGCCCGCCCGCAGGTCTCACGTCCACATGAGTCGTGTAGACCTTCGGTCACAGTTCGTGCGAGGTCACAGACCTGCGCACAACACGGCCTCGCAGTGGACTCGCCATGTCAACGGTGTGGAAACAGAAGCCGAACTCAAGGCCCTCCGACACAGCCTTGCTCGCGGCACTCCATTCGATGATACTCACTGGCGGACAAGACGGCTGCAATGCTCGGCCTTGAATCTTCGCTTCGACCTCGCAGGCCGACCAAAGCAACAGAAAAAGTAAAAGGCGAAAAGCCCCTCCAACACTGGAGGACCCAAAGGGCACACTTGTTGAAGTGCCATGCAGCCAAACAACTGTGGATTCAAATAATCCCGCATTTGGGTGCTAGTGTTATGATGAGCAAAGGTTGTTTAGGTTGTGGTCTTTTTCTTGCGATGATAATCGGTGATGATGGCATCTGTTATCAAGAAGAATTACGATCAGCCCCATATTTGGAGTTTGGTCGGATTCGATATTGGAGTCATTCTAGAGAGCTAGCGTTTATACGATGCGAATCGCCAGAGTTCGGCCACGAGCCAACGGTTTCTGAAGCGGAGGCGGATTGGATCGTAGCGCTCCCTGATGTTGAGAGTGTGATGATCTCGACATGTCCAATTGAAAGAAGAGAGCTTACGCGAATCGTACAGAAGCATGATCCGAAACACATCTCGCTCAGTTTTGCGCGAGATGAAACTTGTAAGTTGCTTTTGGAATGCAAGCGACTTGAGTCACTAGACGTCTGGGATGGCGATGTAACCGTCACTGGATTGATATTTCTTCGTCGCTTGAAGAGTTTGCGAAAGCTAAGTGTTGCTACGAGGGAACATAGTCTTGTTTCGCGAAATGAGGCAGAAAACGCATTTCTGAGATTGGGCGTAGAATTTGAACTGAAGTTTTTGGAAACTGCCGTTCGACAAAGCGACTAGGCCTCAAATAATTTAATACTTTAGCGGTTCAGAAAGTTATTGCTGCGCGTAGGCCCGATATGCATTTTTCCGGCCATGAAGATGGTGACCTGAGTCGCTGGATGCAGTGGCTCATGACTTCTCACGCTCGTCGTTGCCATCGGCACTACAAAGGCAGTGGGCACGTCTGGCAGGGGCGATTCAAAGCGTTTCCCGTCCAGTCCGATGAGCACGATTCTCACGGTGCGGCGCTGCGAGCGAGCATGGTCCAGCGAAGTCAGGACTGGGAATGGTCAAGCCTGAAGCCAACAGCTCGAAGCGGGCCGGACGGACTTCTTTGCGATGGCCCGATTCTGAAGCCCCCTCAGCCCCTCAGTGGATTCGCCATGTCAACGGTGTTGAAGCAGAAGCCGAACTCAAAGCCCTGAGATACAGCCTTGCTCGCGGCACTCCATTCGGTGATACTCACTGGCAGAAAAAAACGGCTGCAATGCTCGGCCTTGAATTTTCGCTTCGACCCCGAGGTCGGCCAAAGCAGCAAGAAAAGTAGAGTGTCCCCCGTTTGCGATTCCCCGTTTGCGATCCCCCCCTTTTTTGCGATTCCCCCAGTTAAACGTGATCACGGCTGGAGCCAGTTGGCTCATCGGGATTGAGAAACTTTCAGATGGTTCGCATCCCGTCGCTGGCAGACGCTGTCCCTTGCTTCGCACACTGTGCGGAATCGTATGCATGTGAGTCAGTTCCTCCAGCGACAGACAGCTTTGCCTTTGCTCGTCCGTTGAATCATCAGCATTGACGAGCGCCTGATCCCAGTTTGCGGGATATTCGTGATTCGGACTGGTATTTGCCGCGGAGAACGTTGGCTCGCAGACAAACGAGTTTTGAAGTGTCGCGCGAGCCCACTTTCAATAAGGGGCCTGCCATGTCGCGAGTACTCATTTGGGACCTTCCAACGCGGATCTTCCACTGGCTGCTGACAATCGGCTTCATCATATCGGCCGCTATTTCCCTCACGTCCGATGACGACAGCCCGCTGTTTTCGGCACACATGATTCTGGGAGTGGTGCTTGGCGTCATGGTTCTGCTGCGCATCGTATGGGGATTTGTCGGAACGCGGCATGCACGGTTCTCATCCTTTCTGTATGGCCCGGCATCACTGATCAAGTACGTCGTGGGTGCGATGAACGGATCGGAGCCTCGATCCGTCGGGCACAACGCTGGATCAAGTTATGCTATTTTTGCGATGCTTGGGCTGGTCCTGGTGACTGCGACGACCGGGCTGATGATTTCCAATGGCAATGAAGCAGCGGAAGATCTGCACGAGATCGCGTCGTACTCACTCATGGCCGTTGTCGCCGTGCACATCATTGGTGTCGCGTGGTATTCGCTTCGTCACAAAGAGAACATCACGCTGAGCATGTTCACGGGTCAAAAGGAGGCATCTGCAGACGAAGCGATTTCCTCAAGTCGTCCTGTTGTTGGCATCGCCTTCCTGCTGCTCATCGGCTTCCTGACCGTACGACTCTTCCAAAACTACGACCGAACAACCGGGGTGACCACGTTTCCGGGCCTCGGAATCACGATCCCTCTTGGCGAATCTGAAGGCTCGGAAGCTGGCGGCGAAGGCGATGACGATTGAACGCTCGGAGTTTGAATAGTGCCCGTTGGCTGTTGAGCGAGAAACATACATGACGACATTGCCGATCTTCGAAGATCTTGGCATTTCACTTCTGCTGGGTTTGCTGGTCGGGTTACAGCGTCAGCATGTCCTTGCACCTTTGGGCGGAATTCGCACCTTTCCACTGGTGACAGTTTTCGGCACCGTCTGCGCACTGTTGGCTGGCACATTCGGCGGCTGGATTGTCGGGATTGGACTTGCGAGTGTGGTTGCGGCGGCTGTTGTCGGAAAGATGACTTCGGCGAATCAGCGCGATGATCATACCGGACTCACGACAGTCGTCGCGATGCCGCTGATGTATGCTGTCGGTGCCTACCTTGTGAACGGTGACTGGTCGATTGCGGTGGCCGTCGGTGGAACAGTGGCCGTTCTTCTGGAGATGAAGCTGGAACTGCATGGAATCGTCGCGAGACTGGGCGATGCAGACATCAAAGCCATTATGCAGTTCGTCCTGATTTCTTTCATCATCCTGCCGGTGCTGCCAAATCAGACTTTTGGCTGGTACGACGTCCTGAATCCGCGTGAGATCTGGTGGATGGTGGTGCTTGTCGTCGGCATGAGCCTTGGTGGTTACATTGTCTGGAAGTTCTTTGGCCAGCATGCGGGAACCGTCCTCGGCGGTATTCTTGGGGGGACCATTTCGAGCACCGCCACCGCTGTGAGTTTTGCCAGACGCTCCCGATTCGCAACAGGCTCCGTTCGAGTCGCCTCGACAGTGATCATCATCTCCACCACCATCAGCTTGATTCGCGTTGCGATTGAAATGGCCGTTGTGGGACGGAATGCCATGCTGCATGGGGCGCTGCCCCTGGCAGTGCTGATCTCAGGGGGCCTGCTGCTCAGCCTTATCGAATGGTTTGGATCGCGGAAGGAAACGGAAGCCCCTTCTCAACAAACGAATCCTACCGAGCTGAAATCCGCCGTTGTTTTCGGTTCGCTATACGCAATCGTGCTGTTCGCCGTGGCTGCCACGAAAGCTCACTTCGAAAACACTGGACTGTATGTTGTGGCGATACTCTCAGGACTAACGGATATGGACGCAATCACGCTGTCGACATCGCGAATGGTTGCGGCTGGTCGACTGACAGCAGACACTGGTTGGAAGGTGATCGTTTCCGCCGTGATGGCAAACCTTGTCTTCAAAGCTGCGCTCGTGGCAATGCTTGGGGATCGCAGACTGCTTGCTCGTGTTGCTGTTCTGTTCGGGATCCTGATTCTGACTGGCGGCGTTCTCATCGCGGCACTTCCGTGAGACCATGGAAGGCTCACCAGTCTACGAGACCAGTTTCCGACCTTTCGGCGGGAAGGAATCACAACCCAAGTCCTCAGTGAGGGATATCTCAAGATTATTCGACAGACAACGGGGCCATCCAAACGACAGACAATGGAGCCATCCAAACTGAGGCAGGCACACGTCAAAGTCTCGACGATCATCCAGAATGCCGCTGGCTGGACGCCGAACAGAAACGTAGTGGATGTCGCCCGACTTCCCGCGCTACGAGACTTCAACAAGCAGCCAGCGATTGGGGACTTCTGGCGAAATCCACTACGGATTCCACTTCCATGTCCCGATGGTATTCATCACCGACTGTGTTGAATTCCGGCATTTGGCCTTGAAAGGTCGACAACGAACGGAGTGCTCAGTCGGTCGAACGCATTCATCAGTTCAGGAAGCCCGGACTCGATCCCCAGTTGCCGCTCTTCGGTAAACAGAGGGAAGAGCCGGTAAAAGCGAAGTCGTTCGCCCTTCGATGTATCGGTCGAAAATTCTGGCCTAAGCAGGAACGATGTAAACGGAAGTCCGTCCGCAAGCGGTGTTGGAGGATCTGTCTCTGCGAAGATGGTCACTCCGCCGCCAAGCCACGTCCGGTTCTGATGCGGATACCTGGCGATTTTGCGAAGCCAGAGGATCGGCCAGTTCCATCGGCTATCGGTCAGGTCCTGATACTTCCAGTCTGCAGGCAACTGGATGAAGAGTTCGGCAAACTGATAGGACTCACTTCGCTTTGGGGTCTTCATCCGTTTCGCGGACATCCCGGTGGTGAACAGTGTTAGGCATCGACGCTCGGAGCTGGGTGGAATGACATGGATCTCGACCGGAAACTCTGTGGGAACCACTTCGATCAAGGATGCTTCCTGAACCGGCCCCAGGTGATCGCCGAACCATGCCACTGTGGACTCTGCATTCGTCAGCTTTCGAAGCGGCGGCTGGTTCTTTCGTGCAGACCTGCGCAAAGGCACTCTGCCTAACATTCGCAGTTCTTCAATCGTCTTCGCTCCCACAGATCGAAGATACGCAAACAGGTCAGAATCTCCATCAACGAGATCCAAAGCCGTCATGGATATGTCTGGATCGCCTCCAAAAATGAACGGTTTGTTGACGTCGGCGCCCGATTCTACAAGTAGCCGCGTCATCTCAAGTGCCTGCGGACTTCGTCGAACAGCGTTAAGCAAGGCATCACTACGATTTGGATTGCTGCCAGCCTTCAACAACATGGGGACGAGGTGAAATTGCCAATCGTGCAACGCACTCGAAAGAGCGCTGAAACCGAGGCCGCACCGAGCATTGACGTCACAACCTGCAGCTATCACTGCGGCGACCAATTCCGCATTGCCTGTCCGCGCTGCAAAACGAATCCAGGGAATATCGTTAAAGGCAAGCACGTCTTTTAGGCCTGGATTCTGCTGAAAAATTTCCGCAAGTGCAGTCGCGTTCCCATTCATGATGGCATGCACCGCCGCGGTGCGAGCATGATCAACCACTTTCCCATGGTGTCTCTTTGCCACTGTGATTCTCCAAATCAGTTCAATCGACACTACTCCGGATACTACAAATTGTCACCGTGCGGTTGATGGCGCACCCAATGAGTTCCGTTGAAACGGGGGCGCACCGGAAGCGGGATTCTTACTCGCCTGTTAACCAATCACATTCGCCAGACTTCCCGCCGTATTGGCCGATGTGCACAATACCAGTCGAGGCAGGCTTTGTGTGACTTTCGGGCGATTGTTCGGGGAAGGATTTTCAGATGCAGAGTGCTTTCGATACTCGGCGGCAGTTTCTTCAAGCGTCACTTGGGGTTGCCGGAGTCGCAGCGACAGCAAACATCTCGATGGGACAAACGGACGCATCAAAGCCGCTGATGGCTTATGTCGGGACGTTCAGTTCTCCGTTGACCGATGTTCTGCCGACTCAGGTGGATCTGCCGGCCGGAAATGGTCGCGGCATTCATCTGTTCCACGTCAATCGAGAGTCCGGTGCTTTGACGGCGGCAGGCGAAGTGAGGATGGGGACCAGTCCGAGCTGCCTTGTTCTGAATTCGGATGGCACTCGGCTTTACTCCGCTAACGAAACTGATCGCTACGAAGGAACCAAAGAGGGCACAGTCAGCGCGTTTGAGGTCCTTCCGGATGGGAAGCTGAAGCTGTTGAATTCCGTCCGATCGGGCGGGGCTGGGCCGACGTATGTCAGCATTCATCCGTCGGGCAAGTTTTTGCTGGTCGCGAATTACTTCGGCGGATCTGTGGCTGTCGTTCCGATTCGAGCCGATGGAAGTCTTGCTGAGCCTTCCGATGTCAAGGAAGACTCCGGCCCGATCGGTCCCACGAGAGCCGCTAACGCTCCGCCGGGAAGTTTTGCATTCAGCGGCCACGACCGAACACATGCACACATGATTCAGGCGGATCCGTCGGGGCAGTTTGTTTTGCATGTCGACCTTGGCACGGATCAGATTCTGATTTGGAAGTTTGATGCCAGCACCGGAAAGCTGGCTCCCGCGTCGCCGCCAGCGGTGAGTCTTCCACCTGGCGACGGGCCACGGCATTTTCATTTCCACCCGAATGGCAAGTGGTTCTACTCAATCCAGGAAGAAGGCGCGACGGTTGTTCTGTTCGACTACGACGGAGCCAGGGGACAGTTGACAGCGAGACAAACGATTTCATCATTGCCTCCCGGATATGCCGGAAGCTGCTTCTGCTCAGAGATTCTTGTCTCGCCGGACGGACGTTTCATTTACGCTGGTAACCGACTGCACGACAGTATCAGCATCTTTTCCATCGGGGCTGACGGAACGCTCACATTTGTTGGTTACGAGTGGACTCGAGGCAACTATCCGCGAAGCTTCAATTTCGATCCCTCCGGTCGGTTCCTGTACTGCTGCAATCAGCGATCAGACAATGTCACCGTGTTCCAGGTCAATCAGGAATCCGGACGGCTGACCTTCACCGAACAATACACACCGGTGGGAAATCCATCGATCATCGTGTTCGGCAAAGGCTGACGGCGTTGCGTTCGATGAGATCAACGATGTTGTGCTTATGGATTGAACGGCTTGAGCCCGAATGGAGCCGCATCGTCAGCGTTGAGAAGATTGTTGATCTCTGAGGACAGTGGAACGTTGGTCTCAATCGAGATCGGCGATGTTCCGTCACTTGTCTTGTCGTCGCTGCTCATCGAGGCTGAGCGGAATGCCGAACCTGTGTCGTTGGAGTTCTTCGTTGACTTGCTGTCGATGAAGTCCGTCAGTGCTGCCTTGATGAAGCCATTCCAGCAGAGGGTTAAAGTGTCCTTCAGGCATTCTTCTGGTGGTCGATCTTTCTGCATTCGAACGAGTTGAAACAGCATCTGAATCTGATCATGACTGACATTCAGATCTTTCAAGTTCTCCGCCATGAACGAACTCAGCGTCTCTGCATCGTCGTCCGAAAGTTCCTGCAGCCAGAACATGAGCCCCAGCAAGGATTCACGAATGACTGATGGGTTTTCAATCAATGGCGCGATGTCATGCTGAAACTGCTCTGTGCTCATGCGGTCACGAGCCGCAAGAAAAAGATACGGGGCCTGATCGGATTTTGAAAAGAGAATCGCACCTTGCAGGCAGTTCAGAGCACCATTCGATCGATCTTCCAACACGCCATTGAGAATCGTGGAGATCTTTCGAGGGTCGTTCAGGCTCCACGATGCAGATGCTGCTCGGCCGGCATCATGAATAAACAGACCACGCGGCGTGAACGCCACTGCCGCCATTGCGAAACCCATCCATGGAGACTGTGGAATCCTGTCAGCCGGTGTTGCTCGCGGGATCGCAAATGAGTCGTCATCGAGGTAGCTTGTGACGCCATCATTCAATGACTTCATTGCTCGTGGATTCTCAAGCAGCGACGTCATCAACCGGACCAGTTTCATCTCGGTCGCGTTCCTGACAGTTTCGTGGTCCGTATTGATGAACATACGAATGAGAGAAGACCACGGAAGGTCAGACTCCGCAAGGTTTGTCCATGGCTCGGCTTCCTGAAGTCGTTCTTTGATCAGCGACTTTACCAGACCTTCCTCGGTTTTGATCGAGAGAGTTGTCTGATCGCCGCTGACAGAAAAGGAACGAAGTGCTCCGGTGGCCGCATCCAATTCAAGGATACGTTTCTCAAGGCGACCGTCGATGTCCTCCTCCGAAGAAATTCGCAGGACATCACCGTCCTGCGAGACCATTTGATCCTCGGAGATCTGTCCATTCAGAATCACCGCTGGATTACATGTGACTGACACCTGAAGGCCAGGATCGTATTCAGTGCTCATCCCCCAACCAAAGGTCAGATTCGTTTCTCGCTCCTCTGGATTCTCCCAGATCCCATCGAGCCCGACAGAAAAATGCATGCCAGTGGACAACTGATTGAGCAGCCACTTCTCGTTCCTCGACGACTCGATAACGCCAACCTGACCACTGCCAGCAAGGATCGTCCGTCGTGAAATGGCTTCGCCCTCTCGGCCGGTCAGGGTCAGTTCGAATGCCGTTCCATCGTTCGGTGAGATGAGTGCCTGAATCCTGCAGGTGCCCTCACGATTGACGCCAACGGTGAATTGATCTGACCCCGGGAGCATTGCAGAGACGAACTCCCGAGCATCCTCCATTGGGGCCGACACCGTGACGACGTAGTCCTGATTGGACGTGTTCCATTGTGAAATGCTCTGAGCGAACTTCAGCAACGTGGCAGATGGTCCCGTCACTTCTTCGCCAAGTGGGGCGATTCCGGTGAACTCGCGCACTCGGATATGCACATCGAGGGGATCAGCCGGATCGAACAGGAATGGTTCTGATCGAAGTTCGACTTTCAGAAACCGCCCTGAGTCCGTGAGTTTTTGGACGATCTGCCTGCGGGTTGTCTTCGTGAGTGCCACGCCAGGTTTGAGCTTGAGGAAATCCTGAATCTGTTGCGGCGAATGTCGCGTCAGACCGGTGATGTGAATGTCGCCGCACGTAAGTGGCGTACCGGAATTCTGTACGTCCACGTAAAGATCTAGTGGAACGGACGAGACTGCTTTCGATTCAGCACCGCTGGATGAAGTCTGCTGTTCGACCATTCGGAAACGAAACACTGCTTCGGGATACCCGAGTACCGAAAGGCTCTCCTTGACGAGCGACTCTGTATTGGCGTCAAGGTGGTCGTTAAATGACAGCGACGCTCGTTTCTTCCATCGCTTGATGCTGGCGTCAATCTCCGGCTCGCCGGCATGGTCTTTCGTTTCTGTCGCAATGATGAGCTTTAGATCCTCCGCTTCCGCTGCCGGAAGTCCGGTCACAACGACGTTACCTTTGATGAATGTCGCTCCTTCGACAATCACAATGTTCCAGCGTGAGGACTTCGCGTCATACTTCACGTCCACTTGAGCATCTCGAAAGCCTCGAGTCTGATAGCCAAGCTGGATTTGTTTCTGAATGATGTCGCATATGATGTCTGGACTGGCAGTCTGTGCAAACGCCTTCACTGAGGGTTCGTTGGTGCACAGAGCTTCAAGGATCTCTCGCTCGGCGTACGAGACGCAACCAGATACTGCCATTCGATCGACAGGCACGATTTCGTCGGCTGCCGGAGCCTCGGGCAGACCGATGAACATCGCTGCGATCGCGGACGCAAATCGGATGCTCAGCCTCATCGGACGATTCGAGCCACGAATCAAAATGTGCTGATCAGACTTACGTGGGCAGGCATTGGTTTTGGCTGATGATCGGTTCATTTCGCTTCCCTGCAAAACGTCGCGAGTACTTCTGCGCCTGGTTTCAGCTTCCGGCGAACCCAGAGAGGGTAAACCGAATCTCCCTGCAGCTGAAAGATCAACTTGGTTCAATCACTGGTTGGTATAGGTACAAATGAGCAATTTTCGGGTGTGCAGATGCATTGAAAATGATGTCTTTGTTGCAGCATCTCGCGAGCACCGGGTATCCAGTTCGTAGGACCGTCGCCCTTCGGCCGTCGAAAACGCAGAGAGTCGCTGACGGCCGGGGGCTGCCATTCTACTTCGGAGTGCGGGCGAACCTTGGGTCGGAATCAGAGCCGTTTTGACTTACCGAAACGCAAGGAGCGAAGCCTCTGCCGCACATGGCGTAAGGCCGAACCGCTTTGCCTGCAGGCAGTTCCGAAATACGTTCGCCGCAGCCACCATTGCCAGTGTCTGATCGAAAGACCGAGGAATTCACCGGAAGTTGTTCTCTGCGTGGAACTTCCCGCGTTGACGGCTAAACTACCGAATCTTCCACCGAGTCCAACGTCTTGAAATCTTTGTTCAGGAATCGTCACTTCGATGAGCACCGCAAGTCAGCCAGAAGAACCGACCGTCCTCGGTCACAAGCCAGGCCTGTTTCTGCTGTTCTTTACGGAAATGTGGGAGCGATTCAGCTATTACGGCATGCGAGTTTTGCTGGTGCTGTTCCTCGTGAGCGAAATCGCCGGCGGGGGATGGGGATGGACACGAGATCGCGCGCTGAATCTGTACGCATTGTACACCGGTCTCGTTTACATGACTCCGATTCTCGGAGGAATCATCGCTGACCGTTTCCTCGGCTATCGTAAAGCGGTGCTGCTTGGCGCGTTCCTGATGACGTTAGGTCACGCCTCATTGGCGTTCGAAACAGCAACTGCTTTCTACGCGGGCCTTGTGCTATTGATCATCGGGAATGGGTTCTTCAAGCCAAACATCTCGTCGATCGTTGGGCAGCTCTATGCCAACGATCCCGACAAGAAAGATTCCGCATACACGATCTTCTACATGGGCATTAATGCCGGAGCGTTCCTTGGCATCATGCTCTGCGGCTACATCGGCGAGAAAACTCAGTGGAGTTACGGGTTCGGTTTGGCCGGGATCTTTATGTTCCTTGGTATGATCATGTTCTACCTCGGGCAATCCATTTTCGGAGAGCTTGGACTGACGGCTAAGCCGAAGACGTCTGCTACCACCGGCGGCGAAGAGAAAACAGAAGCCCCGGAAGTGGTACGCGATCGACTGATTGTGATCGGGATTCTCTCGTTCTTTACGATCTTTTTCTGGATGGCATTCGAGCAGGCTGGCGGCTCGATGAATATTTTTGCCAAAGACTACACCGCGAGAATTCTGACCGGTCAGGCCGCGACAATCTTCTTCTGGATCAATGCGGCCCTGACCATCGTGCCGCTTGCAATTGTCACCTGGGTTCTGCTTCGGCTGGTCGCCGCGACGAAATCTCGCATTCCGCTTTCGAACGCCGCAATTCTTGGCAGCTTCGTCATCATCTGGATTATTGCAATCTGGATGCTCAGAAAAGAATATAACATGAAGGCCTACGAAATCTCGGTGACTCCACCACCCGCTGCCGCAGCGGAAGGTGCAGAGCCGAAATCTAGTGAGGCGGCAGCAGCCCCAGCGGCCATCCAGACAACGATTCTGGAGGACACTCCACTGGAAGCAGGACAGAAGATTCAGGTCGTCGACCTTGAGGGCAAAGGCGGGAACGGCAAGCTTCGAGTTCTGTCAGCAGAACAAGCGGAGAAGTATACAACCGACCTTGAAGCGACAGTGATCAAGGTGAAGGCAAATGAGACCGAAGTCACGGCATCGTGGTTTCAGATTCTGAACTCCTTCTTCATTATCGCGTTTGCCCCGGTTTGCAGCCGAATCTGGAGCAGCAAACTCAATCCATCAGCTCCTGTGAAGTTTGGCCTTGGTCTGATCCTGCTTGGCATCGGATTCGGGGCTCTTGCATGGGGCAGCATGGGAATTCCGAAGGGAGCGGCAACGGCTCAGGTCAGCATGTGGTGGCTGATCTTCGCGTTCCTGTTCCACACACTTGGCGAACTGTTCGTGTCGCCCGTTGGTCTGTCGTACGTGAGCAAACTCGCTCCGGGTAAGCTCGTGGGACTGATGTTCGGAATCTGGTTCCTCGCATCAGCCATCGCAAACTATCTCGCTGGAGCGACCGGAGCGTACATCGACCCAATTACCGAAAAGTACGGACTAGCAGTTTTCTTCGCGATCTATACGGCCATCCCGGTGATTGCCGGAATCGTCATCTTGGCGATGACGCCAAAGATCAAGAAGATGATGCATGGAATTGATTAGAACCAGATCTGCCGTGGTTAATGCCGTTCACGCGGCCCCGCCGGGGCATTTCGCGAATTGATCAGATTGCCGAGCCTCGGCTGTCTGGTCATTGGTCTCGGTAGCTCAATTGGATAGAGCGTCGCCCTCCGAAGGCGAAGGTTGTGGGTTCGACCCCCGCCCGAGACATTCACTTTCCTGAAATTGTGGGAAATCCCCGGAAAAGACGCGAAAAGTGGTTTCTCGTTGTTCTGTTGCGGAACTCAAGATGCCAGCATCCTGAGTGAGTTCCGATGCTGCGGTAACCACCGGCGTTACAACGCTGGATGACAGTGTTTCACAAACGTTGCGCCAGGCCGACAGGCTCCACCACGAAGCACCGGATCATTCGATTCCGGCGACGGCGGCATGTCGAATTCGTTCGTGAACGGCGCGGTTCATAAGGCGGTAGAAAGTCTTGCGAGTCTTGACTCGTCGAAAGCAGATCCCACTCTATCGGCGTGATTTCTTTGGACATCCGTCGGGAGATTCCTGAACCAGGTTATCCGATTCAAATCCGTTTGCCCGCTCGTGAATTTTTCACCAAAACATTATCCTCCGGTTTTCCAGATTTCTGAAACCCACAACCTTCTTTCTGACTCAAAGAGGAGCAATGTTCATGGCTGGTACGACCTCGATTCTCGCAGAGAAACTGCACGAGTATCCCCAACAGAATGTGATCGATGGGGCCAGCGGCGGCATCGCTTCAGTTCTTGACAGCTGCCTCAACAAGAACGGCGGAGTTCTCCCGCTGCTGCATCGCTACGCCGGCCGAACGTTCTGTACACCAGGCAAGCGTCTTCGCCTTGACGCGCGATCGTACTATCCGGACTACATGGGCGGCACGGGACTTGATGAACTCTGGATGTGCTGCACCGTTCCGATCGTGACGGGTGTGATCGACACCAGAACAAAGAAGGCTCCGTTTCGCGAAGGCGAAGCTCATGTTCTGACTGCCGACGGACAGGTGATCTCGCTGCAGGATCTGATTTCCGCGAATCCAGCGACCGTCATCGGTGACAAGGTCACTGCCCTGTCGAAGCAGCTCTTTGGCAATGTGACATGGCCGATTGTGTCAAAGAAGTTCGACAACCTGAATCCGATTCCGCATCACCTGCACTGGTCGAAGTGGGAAGTGTACGACATCAACTCGTATGACAATCCGGGAGTCAGTCCGTCGCATTACCACACCACGGCGATGGGGCTGTACCCATTTGTGACCAGGGACCAGTTCCTTGCCTGCATGAAGCGTTTTGGACAGGGCGAGTACAATGGTGTTCGCCATTTGTCGCCGCACGTGATGATGAAGCTTGATGACGGCTTCGTGATGCCGAACGGTGTCCTGCATTCCCCAACGAACCTCTGCACCCACGAACTGCACGTCACGATGGATGAGCACTTCCTGGCGGAAGACCTGACGCTTGACGGACGCATCGGTGCGAAGGATGCGTTTTACGCTTGTCGGGAAGTGGACTATCCGAAGGCTCACCATGAAGACTGGGAGTACCTGGTGGAGAAGTTCGACTTCGCAGCGAACCAGGATCCGGAATTCGTGCTGAAGAACTCACGCCCGGCGATCCCGGCGACTGAATTCAAGGGCACCGGAGTCGACGCGAAGTGGATCGTTTACGGAAACTTCCTCGGCGACCAGAAGTGCTCGATTCTTCGACTCATCGTCAGCCCCGGTGCCAGAACAACGTTCCGTCCCGAGTGTCCCACGATGTTCCACACGAACGGCGGCAGCGGTCGCGTTGGAAAGCTCGACGTGCGTTATCACCAGAACATGATTCTTGGGCAGATCTATCCTGAGATCGGCTTCATCACACAAGCAGCTCTGGCGAACGGCGGCGTCGAGATCGAGAACACGGGAACAGAACCGCTCGTGTTAACGTTCGACTTCCCGCAGTACGCACACAGCAAGACGCCAGGCGTGGCATCTGACTGATTGCACGCGAACAGCGTTTCTGCTGGGCCGTTGAGAGAATCCGAACGCCAACACTCAAACGTCGAATGAGCAAATTCATTCGATTGCCCGCTTGTGTCGACCGCCTCGTGCTGCCCAGCGCGCGGCGGTCGCTGGGTCACATCCTCGCACTTGGATCTGTGCCCGACCAAAACCGCCCCGATGGGCTATTGTTGACACGATTGGATCGTCTCTTGCGGTCCGTTGCCGCTATCGAAAGGCGATGCCACGGAACTCAGAGTGATGCGGTCTGGCGGGAAAAGCCAACAGCATGCTTTCGGCAACATCATGCAGCGAGTCGCAGGTTTCGAGGCCCCATATTCAACGGCGTCATGGGACCGTTCGTCCGAGCAGAGTGTCAAAGTGTCACATCGCCGTGCAAAGCAACGCGGTGTCGGTCTTCAGTTTTCAGTGCTTCGCAAAGATGTCATTCGGCCGGTGGGGAAGGGGTTTGAGGTTCTGTTGTCAGGGCTTCGGAGGCTTTCTTTTCTTCCTGTAGAACTGGCGGTCTCAGACGTTCGGGGGTTGGCGGGATTTGTTCGGTCAGCTCGTTGGGCATTTCCGGGCGTTTCGTGAGTGTGAAAGCATCGTAAAGAACACCGGCAGCGGTATAGGCTTCGTAGTGCAGTTGATCCTGATTGATGTGGATGATCTGGAAGAGCTGTGTATCCTCAGCCGCGCGCTTCATGAAGGGATGCTTCTGCACGTCGTACATCTTCGGACCGCTGACTGAGACGACATAGACAGTTCCGGAAGTCATCTCGCTGGCGTTCACGCCCGTTTTGAGATTTGCGGTGGCGATGGGAGTGTCGAGGCCAGTGCGACCGTATGTGTGATCATGCCCCTGCAGAACAAGGTCGACTTTGTATTTGTCGAGGATCGGTTTCCACGCAGTTCGCAGCGTCTCGTTGTCACGATTCTTTCCGGTTGAAAAGATTGGAAAATGAAACGTGCAGATCACCCACTTCTCTTTGTTACCAGCGAGGGTTGCGTCCAGCCAGGCCGCCTGTTCCTGCAGCTTTTCGTTGCTATTGAGAACAATGATTCGCACTCCCTGATAGACCAGCGTGTAGCAGGTTTCCTCAAGGCCACTGACTCCGTTTTCAGGCAGCGTAAACTGAGGACGCCAGTGATGCGTCAGCCGGCGATGATCGTCATCAATCTTGGCCATCTCATGGTTCCCTGGAGCCGGGATGCTTGGAACCATGCCGTTGAGCCACGATCCTGCGGCAAACCATTCGTGCCAGTCTGAGTCGGATTCAGCTCTGTTGATGAGATCTCCAGCGTGAATCATGAAGCTGGCCTTCGGAGCTTCCCGATGCGCTTCGCGAATCACACGTGACCACATCGATCGAAGATCATTCTGTGCATCACCGAAGTAAATGAAAGAGAACGGCTTCGGTTCCGATGAGGCGGTGGAGAATTGAAACCATTCGCTCCAGTTGGTTCCGTCACCGACTCGGTAGACGTAGCGTTTTCCGGGGTCGAGTCCATCAAATCGAACCGAATGAAAATGGGCTTCGTTCAGATCCGTTTTCAGGTATTCAGTTCTCGCAGGAAAGCTGGCGACGAAACGAGTGAACTTTGGGCCTCCATCGGCAACAGCCAGTTCGGCCAAGGCCCTGGTGACGGCTGTTGACGTTCGCCATGTGACAGCTTGCGTCGTCGTTGGGTCACCGTGCCATGTCAGAACAATGCGATCTGGCATGATTCCAGGCATCGCAAGATCCGCTTTGTGAACTTCAGGAATGATGCCAGCAGCGGGCTCCTGTGCGCGTGCGGATGGTGATGTCGCAACAAACGGTGTTGATGTCAAAGTCAGGACGATGGCAGTGAATATCTTTGATGGCATGACAATCCTGATCATTGGCAGGAAGAGAACTTGAGGAATGAATGTTTTGGCGGACAGATGATGTGCCGGAGGGCATCCGTTTCGCGGTCGAAGCGTTGATCATGGCCAAGCTTTGCACAGAGTCAATCCTTGTCAATGCCGCTGTTCAGAAGTTCCGGCGGAAGTTGCACCTGAACGCTGAGTTCTGCGCGTTCTCATTTTGCACAACGGTTTCTGTCGCAGGAAGCGTTCTGATTTGCAGAGAGTGACTCTTGCGGAGTTTCTCCGGGATTGTGAAGATGATTTGAAGTCAAAAGCAGAATTCATCTGCAACGGCGAGTTGTCACACGGCAGATTCATCATGAAAAAATGTCGACGCTGCGCGAAGCCAGCAACATTGCATATCACTGAAATCCGAGATGGTCATGCTGCGGCGATTCATCTGTGCGATACCTGTGCTCGCGAGTATCTCGAGAAGACTCCGGAACCAACCAGCACGGCGGGGGCCACTGACCTCGCGTCGAAGCTGGAAGAGTTGATGGCCGAGAGCGGTGATTCGCCGGCGGCGTGCCCGAATTGCGGGATCACATTCAACGAGTTTCGCGAGAGTGGCCGCTTCGGTTGTGCAAACGACTACACCGAGTTTCTGACTGAACTGCTGCCATTGCTCGAGAACATTCACGAAGACAGCCGTCATGTTGGCAAGAAGCCTCGAAGTACGATGGTCGGAACGGCTGAACAATCGCGACTGATTCAGTTGCGAAACGAACAGCGTCAGGCCATCGAGCTTGAAGACTATGAAGCGGCCGCTCGGCTGCGCGATGAGATCACGGCGCTCGAAGCAACGCTCCGAGCCCCCACGGAAGAAAAACCAAAACGCCGGCGCAAGTCTGATTTTAAACCGGAAACGGGCGCGTAGGGGTTGCAGCCTCTCAAGGTGCGTGCCGACGCGGGTGCATTTCAAGTTGGGGCCCGTTTTGGCGCGAGGCGATCGCCCGAATGCATCACTTTACTCCGGCTTGCCGAATTCTTCGATTGCACACTCTTGAGACGCCTTCAGCGGGCTGACTTTACAACGAATCGATTGACCGACAAGATAGCCTGATCTCAGTCTGATACCTTCATTCGGAAGGTTCGGAAACCGAAGAGTTATTGCTCCAGAGAGTCGCACGACGAGTGATTGTGCGCGTGAAAGCTGGGGTCTCAGGAAAGCTTGGTCATGTCAGCCAGTTTGATTCAGGAAGTCTATGAACCTCTTCAGTCCATGCGGCTGATCGATCCTCATACTCACATCAATCCTCTCTCCGCGGCATCGTCGACACTGGCCGACATTTTGGGCTATCACTACTACACCGAACTGGCGCATTCCGCCGGGCTGGCGAAAGCGAAGATTGAGGAACCTGGAATCAGTCCGAAAGAAAAGGTCAGTCGACTGATCCCGTGGCTGGCCACCATCGAAAACACGGCGCAGTACAGTTGGCTGCTCGAAATGTGTCAGGTGTTCTTTGATTTCCAGGAGGACCGCATTACGACGTCCAACTGGGAATCGCTCTACGACACGTCGCTGAAGAAGATGCAGTCACCGAACTGGGAACAGACGGTTCTGGACATCTCAGGGCTGGATCAGGTCTATCTCACCAATGATTTTGATGATCCACTTCAGGGCTTTGACACGTCAAAGTATGTCCCATGCCTTCGAACGGATGATCTTGTGTTTCATCTGGCGAAGCCTGCTGTCCGCGAGCGATTGCACAAGGCCACGAACAGCAGTCCAACCGGTGCGGCAGCACTGAGAGATGCAATTGGAAAGCTGTTCGCTCATTTCAAAAAGAATGGTGTCCGTGCGTGTGCGATTTCGCTGCCTCCGGACTTTGTTCCTGCCGCGGTTTCTGTTGCCACGGCGGATCCAATTGTTGGCAAGGTCTTCAGTGGTCGCGAGCTGACTTCGGCTGAGTCGGCGACGCTGAGCCAGTTTGTGTTCTGGACACTTGCCGAATACTGCGTGGAGTTTAGTCTTCCGTTCGATCTGATGATTGGTGTGAATCGTCGTGTGTACGAAGATGGGGTGTTTCAGGGGCAGGATTTGTTCGACTCGCGAGTTTCGCTGATTCAGTACAAAGCCATGCTCAACGCATTTCCCACCGTGACGTTCCCCATTTCGGTGCTGGCGGAAACCAGCAATCAGGAACTCGTCAGCTACTCATGGATCTTCCCCAATGTCGTCACGAGCGGGCACTGGTGGTACTCCAACATTCCGGTTTACATCGAACGTGACACGCGAGGACGCCTACAAGCGGTCCCGAAAACAAAACAGATCGGCTACTACAGCGACATGTACAAGCTGGAATTTGCTTTACCGAAATTTGCGATGTACCGTCGAATACTCGCGAAGGTTTTGGCCGAAGATTTCGTGATTGCTCGTCGATGGTCCGTCGAAAAGGCGGTCGAACTCGGAAAAACCGTCTTGCGGGGGAACGTCGAAACAATCTTTGGGGGATGTGGTTGAACCTCGGGCATTTGATTGCTGGAATACCCGCAGTTAGAGTCTGACTCAGAAGCAGTCACGCCTCGGGTGTGATTGCTTCTAAGCGAACAACCTCAGCGTTCTTCGACGCTGGAACCGTTCGGTTCCTTTGGGTCAAGGGGCCGTCAGCCTCTTGTCAGGAAGTTGTCCGCCCGGGCGAACGCTTTCCACGAGCGGATCGGCTGATGCCGACTGATCAGCGACAGCTTCCCGGTGGCCTGCAGTGTTTGGATCCGTCATGGCACGAATTGTTCTGCTGAAAGATGGTCAATCGATTCCGTACGAGCTGAAGAACTTTCCAGCTCGAATGGGTCGACATCCGGATTGCGACGTCCAGGTCGACTCGAACATGGTCTCGCGTTTTCATGCGCAGCTCGTGCAGGCTGATCATCGAATTCTGCTCGAAGACCTCAGCAGCGGCAACGGGACATTCCTCAACGGTAAGCAGTTGGAGAAGAACATCCCGCATCCCTTGCGGAACAACGACCGAATCAAGCTCGGCCCGATCAAGTTCCGTTTTGAGGACGAAGATGAAGGCTCCGGATCGTCCATCATCGACGATATCAACATTTCGGATGGTGCAACGTCGACGATTATGGGAACCGCGTCCGCACGCGGATTCGGTGTCTTCGAAGTTCGTCCGGAAGAGAAGCTCAAAGGCATTCTGAAGATCAATCAGGGTCTCGCCGGCCTCGTCGATATCAACGTCATTGCGCCTCGAATCCTGGATACTCTGTTTGAGATCTTTCCGCAGGCCGATCGAGGCAGCATCCACCTGAAGGATACAGCAACCAAAAAACTGGTCCCTTTCGCACAGAAGCGACGGGCTGAAGGTGATGACGAATCCGTTCGTCTCAGTCGCACGATTCTGGAACGTGTTCTTGCCGACAAGGCCGGGATTCTTTCGGCCGATGCCGCAAATGACTCGCGATTCAGCGCGAGCGAATCGATTTCGAGCCTGACGATCCATTCGATGATGTGCGTTCCGCTGCTGAACATGGAAAGTGAGCCGTTCGGAATCATCAATCTGGATACTCAAAATCCGATGAAGCGCTTCACGGATGAAGATCTGGAACTGCTGCTGGCCGTCGCCAATCAGGCGGCTCATTCGTACGAAAACGTCCGCCTGCTTCAGAGCCATCTGGACAAGATTAAGCAGGACAAGGAAATGAAGATTGCGGCCGGAGTCCAACGGGCTCTGCTGCCGGAAAAACTTCCTGAAGTGACAGGCTATCGTTTCTATGCCTCGTACGATGCCGCTCAGGCCGTCGGGGGTGACTACTTCGACTGCTTCATGATCGGCAACAACAAAATGTGCGTCTCTTTCGGAGACGTCGCCGGCAAGGGCGTTCCCGGTGCTTTGATCATGTCGCGAATGTCGAGCGTCGTGCAGAACACCATGAGCTTCACGGACGATGTCTCACTGGCGATTCAGCGCATCAATTCACACATGTGTCATAACATGGTTGAAGGGCGATTTGTCACTTACATCCTGGGTGTGATCGACCTGGAAACAAACCGCATTACGCTGGCCAATGCCGGTCACATGTCGCCACTGATTCGCAAGCCGAATGGAGAGATCGAGGAATTCGACGACAGCACGATTGGGATTCCGGTTGGCATCATGGATGGCTATCCGTACGAAGTCGTGGAACGCGAAATCGGCCCGGACGAGATGTTTGTCCTGATCACCGATGGTGTTGACGAGGCGATGGACCCGGACAACAATCTGTACACGAAGGAACGTGTGCGGGAATTCGTGCGAACCGGTTCGCAGGACCCTGAAGAGCTTGGCCGAGCGTTGCTGGCGGATGTTCGTCGTCATGCCAATGGCCGTGCACAGAATGACGACATTACGATCATGACGTTCGGTCGGTTCGGCTGATCTGCGGCCGCTCGCTGGAGTCCGATCGCTGGAGACTTTGGGTGAAGACCTTGTTGCTGATGCGTCATGCCAGAGCGGCTGATGCGAAGAGTGGTGAGACAGACTTCCAGCGTGTGCTGACAAGCGACGGTCGAGTCATGGCAACACGGACGGGTCAGATCCTGAGATCGCTGAAGCTGAGGGTTGATCGAATCATCGCGTCTGCCGCTCTGAGGACGGCGGAGACGGCCGCGCTGGTTGCAAAATCTCTGAGCGAACCTCCTGCAAACGGACCAGTTCAGGGACCAGTCGACGTCGTTCTGGAACGTGGCCTGTATCATGCCTCGGCTCATGAGTTTGCGAATGCTGCGAGCCATTTGGCCTTCGAGGATGACTCCACGGTGCTGATCGTCGGACACAATCCAGGCATCGGAGCCCTGATGTGTTACTGGGCCGATGAACGATTGCCGATTTCGCCAGCGACACTTCTGGCATTTGGCTTCGACGTGAATCATTGGAGCGATATCCGCGCGAACGACCAGGGAGCGGCGCGTTTGCTGGCAGTGATTCAGGACGGAGAACTGCTCAGGGCTGACGACTCGATTCACGGCCACTCGAAAGGCTGACGTCATGACGGACTTCGGAGATCATTCCGACGTGCTTTCGGCCGTCGCCTTGTCTCTTGCCGAAGGCGTCGGGCCAAAGCTGCAAACCACGCTGCTTGAGCAGTTCGGCACTCCGGAAGAAGTTCTCCGTCAGCCGCTCGCCGTGCTTCAGGCTGTACACGGAATCGGCCCGAAGACCGCAACAGCATTGGCATCGATCAGGCTGATGGACGAAGCAAGACGAACGATTGACGATTGCCGCGCAGGGGCGATCGACATCCTGACTCGAAAGCATCCGGATTATCCGAAGCGACTTGAAGAGATCTGCGACGCGCCGAATGTGTTGTATCGACGCGGGCCCATGCTGCCTCAGGATGAACTGGCAATTGCCATCGTGGGTTCACGTCGATGCACAGCCTACGGCAAACGCCATGCGGAACGACTCGCCGGCGCGCTGGCTCGTGCAGGGTTCACGATTGTCAGTGGTCTGGCGCGCGGGATTGATGCCGCTGCGCATCGCGGCGCGCTGAACGCGGGAGGGCGAACGATTGCGATTCTGGCCAGCGGCGTTCGAGACATCTATCCGCCGGAACACGCCGAACTGGCGGACGAGATCGTGAAGCAGGGAGCACTCCTGAGCGAAATGCCGCCTGATCAGAAACCTCTGCCGGGTTTGTTTCCACAGCGGAATCGAATCATCAGCGGAATGTGCCTTGGCGTGATTGTGATCGAAGCCAATCGAAACTCCGGCGCGTTGTATACGGCTCGACATGCCGTCGAACAGGGCCGCGAAGTGTTCGCATTGCCGGGACCAGTTGACAGCATCGCCAGTGAAGGATGTCACGAGCTGATTCGTGACGGAGTCACGCTGGTTCGTAATGCCGATGACGTTCTGAGCAGTCTCGGTCCGCTGGCGACACCATCGAGCCGATCCGACGATGTGGTGATCCATTCACCGCGCGAACTGGCACTGAATCCGCTTGAAAGTCAGGTGCTGAATCTGATTTCGACGACACAAATTCACTCAGACGAAGTGTTGCGAGCCGCGAACATTGAACCATCGCGAGTTCTTGCCACATTGTCAGTGCTCGAAATGAAGCGTCTCATCCGCCGTCTTCCGGGCGGGTACTTTGTTCGGCATGATTGATCACTGTTGACGAGCCAAACTGAAAGCTATTCTTTGCTCAGGGTGAATGGAGGCATTCATGTGGACAACGATCTGTCCCCTCTCCCCCGCGAGCGAATTCCTGAGAACGTTGACGACGGTTCGGGGGTGAGGGGGATTATTTCAAGTTTGCAATCTGAAGAAAAAAACCTCATCCGGCCTTCGGCCACCTTCTCCCCTTACGAATGGGGAGAAGGGACATGATCGTAGACGTTGGATTCTCCGTTCGATTTGAATCGATTGAGTGAACTCCTTTCACCCCGAGCAAAGAATAGCTACTCAACCCGCAAGGGAAGCGAAACAAGGTCAACAAATGTCATTTGATCCCGCAACGATTGAGCAGGCGCTG
The DNA here is from genome assembly GCA_037367405.1 of Ottelia alismoides. Taxonomy (NCBI): domain Eukaryota; kingdom Viridiplantae; phylum Streptophyta; class Magnoliopsida; order Alismatales; family Hydrocharitaceae; genus Ottelia; species Ottelia alismoides. The sequence continues at coordinate 1,289,745 of JAZKJV010007224.1, read as the reverse complement.
AAGCATCTTCGCAGGAACGATGCCACGATGAAGAAAGTCATCCAGACGGCTGGCCCATTCACGTTGCGGAAAATGCCGGGTGGATACGAGGTTGTTGTCCGATCGATCCTTTCGCAACAGATCTCGACGGCTGCTGCGACGACGATTCGAAAGCGACTTGAAGGGCTGTTGCCAAAGGGACGCATCACTCCGGAATCACTTGCCGTGCTGACCGACGAACAAATGCAGTCTGTCGGAGTCTCGAGCCAGAAGCGATCCTATATTCGCGATCTGACTGAAAAGACACTTGAAGGTACGATCAGCTTTCGTCGGATTGTCACGAAGCCGGACGAAGAAGCGATCGAAGAACTGGTTCAGGTGAAGGGCATCGGTCGCTGGACGGCTCAGATGTACCTCATCTTTTCGTTGGGTCGACTTGACGTGTTCGCCCCTGATGACCTCGGGCTTCGGAACGCGATTCGAGCCCTTTACCAGCTTCCTGAGAAGGCAAAGAAGACCGAACTTGAAGCCATCGCCGCACCCTGGGCACCCTACCGAACCGTTGCATCGTGGTATCTTTGGCGATCGTTGGAGAACAAGTGACTCGCTGCGAAACGACTTCTCTGAGAATTCTGATTCGTTGGCGGACAAACAGACAAGTCTGGTCTAAAACGGTCATCGAAAGTTCAAACGCTCGGTCACTGGCTTCGCGATGTTGCGAATTCATCGACCGACGAATCAAAGACGAAGACCAGCAACAGGACCGATCCCATGGCAGACTGGATTGAACCACCAGCAAAGGCTCCGGCATTTTCGTTGAAGTCCACCGATGGCTCCACGATCAAATTGTCCGCACTCAAGGGCAAGCCGGTGGTGCTGTATTTTTACCCCAAAGATGACACGCCAGGATGTACCAAAGAAGCCTGCGCGTTCCGTGATCGAAAGAGCGAAATTGAAGCCCTCGGCGCCGTCGTGCTGGGCGTCAGCGCGGACGATGTGGCGAGTCACAAGAAGTTCACGGACAAGTACGAATTGAACTTTCCGCTGCTGGCCGATGTCGATCACGCCGTCTCCGAAAAGTACGGCGCGTGGCGCGAGAAGAACATGTACGGCAAAGTGTCGATGGGAATTCAGCGATCCACATTTCTGATCGACGCCGACGGCAAGGTCGCCAAAGTCTGGAAGAAAGTCTCCGTCGACGGCCACGATGACCAGGTGATCGAAGCGCTGAAAGAACTGGCCGCCGAATAGTGTCTTGCTTGTGAGCGCAGATACTCAAACCCTGAAGATCGAGCGGTCAGTGTCAGACCGCTCGATCTTTCGTTTTTCGACCATGCTTCTACCTGTGAGTTGTGGCTCAACAGTCCGTTGTGCTAGTCAACGCCCTGCGAGACATTGAGCTTCGGCCGACTTGCGCGCCGACCTGCAATGTCGTTCACATGCCGAGCGTTTCTTTTGCGATCTTGCCAGCTGGTCGAATGCCAGTTCCCCTGCGGTCTTTGTCGCCGAGGTCGGCTCGGGCTTTTTCTGCGAGCTGTTTCAGGTCAGCAACAACATTGGGATGCTGATCCAGCACGTTGTTGGATTCACCGGGATCCGCTTCCAGGTCGAAAAGCGACAGCTCGATCTTCGCGGTATCGTATCTCGCTGGCATGCCATCTTTGCCACCGGGACGGCCGCTGAGCGTTCGGTAGTCATGAGGAAAATGCAGCTTCCATTTTCCCTTGCGAACCGCCTGCAGCTCGCTGCCCCAGTAGAAGTAGTACGCCTCCTGCGGAGATTTCGCACCAGGTGCTTCATTCATCAATGGCCAAATGTTCTTTCCGTCGATCGGGTGATCCGGCAGATTCGCGCCGATCAGATCCGCGACGGTGGGAAGGACATCGATCGTCATTGCTGGTTCTGTGCATTCTGAATCGGCAGGAATTTGCCCGGGCCAGCGCATGAGGCAGGGGACGCGGCAGCCGCCGTCGAACATGGTGCCTTTGCCTTCGCGAAGAGGCTTTGCAGAACCGGCATGATTGCCGTAGCTTAGCCACGGACCGTTGTCAGACGTGAAGATCACCAGCGTCTTCTCATCGAGTCTATTGCGATGGATGGCTTCCAGAATCTGACCGACGGACCAATCGACCTCTTTTACCACATCGGCGAACAATCCTTCGCCAGTCGTATCCTTGTACTTGTCAGATACAAACAGCGGGACGTGGACCATTGTGTGAGGTACGTACAAAAAGAATGGTCGGTCGGCGTGGCGATCGATGAACGATGTGGCATGTTCGGTGTACTGAGTCGTCAGTTGCGTTTGTTCGTCGGCGGTGACTTCCTCATCAATCACTTCGCTGCCACTGATCAGCGGAAGATGGGGCCATTGTTTCAGGCGTTCATCCATTGGAAGATTCAGGACTTCCGGATGAAAAGGCCACATGTCGTTGCTGTAAGGCAGACCGAAGTACTCATCAAACCCATGCTGCTGCGGCAGGAATTCAGGATGGTGGCCGAGATGCCATTTGCCAAAACATGCGGTCGCGTAACCCTTCTGACGGCACACTTCTGCAAGAGTCATCTCATTGCTGTTGATACCGATTTCCGATGCTGGTCCTAACGCTCCAAGAATACCGACACGAACGTTGTAGCACCCAGTGAGAAGGCTCGCTCGGGAGGCGGAACAAACGGCTTGCGAGACATAGAAGTTGGTGAACCGGCGACCTTCGCGAGCCATGCGATTGAGGTTAGGCGTGAGTTTCGGATTTCCACCGAACGGCCCGATGTCTGCATACCCCATGTCGTCCATGAAGATCACGACGATGTTGGGCAATGGCTCTCGCGAGCCCGAACGCGGCACCGCCGAATCCGCGGCCGCAGCAAATGGAGCCGCGCCGAATGCAAAGCTCACGACCACCAAAATGGCAAACAGAATGTTCTGCGCGGGATGAACTGTCGTTTCCGGCGAGCGGGGGATGTCAATCCCCTGATAACGCGGCAGCGCGAGCATCACGGGACTCGATGGCTTCACGGCGTTCAAAAGCATCAGGGGACTGACGTCCCCCGCTCGCCTTGAGACGGACTGATCTTGGGAAGGATTGGCGATCGTCATGGTTTCTCATCACACTCAGACTTGTGAGGCAAGTAGTTTCGCTGCCGGATTTGCGATTGCCGCGCAGACAGACTGGAGGAACTTTGCTGCCGGCGCGCCGTCGATGACTCGGTGATCAAACGTGAGACTCAGCGGCATCATTTGGCGAACGACGACCTGACCGTCATCAGTCACAACCGGTTCTTTCCGAATCGCGCCAAGTCCAAGGATAGACGTCTCCGGGAAGTTAATGACCGGCGTGAAGAATTCCACTCCGAAGCCGCCGAGATTGGAAATCGTGAAGACGCCATCCTGCAGTTCGCTGGCTGAAAGCCGTCCGTCGCGAGCTTTGCGAATCAAGCGCGACGATTCCTCGGCGACCGCCATCAGTGGCGCGGCGTTGACATGTCGAATGACCGGGACGATCAGTCCATCAGCCGTATCGACGGCAAGTCCAAGATGAATCTCATCGGCAGATGCAAGAATCAAGGAGTCCCCATCCCATCGAGCCGCGAGCAACGGATGTTGAGTCAACTCAGCGGCGACCAGTTTGGCGACGATGTCATGAACCGCCGGCACCAGAAGTTTCGCGTCCGAGTTGTTCGATGTCGCCTTGAATTGCTCACGTAGACTCATCAGATTCGTCGCATCAGCACGAGCTGTGATCGTGACCGGTACCGTCATCCGTGCGCTGTGTGCAAGTCGATCGGCAATCACCTTGCGTCGACCAGAAAGCGGAATCCGCTGTGCAGTGCTTGAAGCAGTTGTGCTCGAAAGCGGGGAAAAAATGGGACTGGCTCCGAGCGGATCATGCAGGAACACGCCGCGTCTTTCGGGTTGCGAAGTGCCTGTCCCATTTTTTCTCGCGGAGCCATGTAACTCCGCAGCCTTGAGAACATCACGTTCTCGGATACGACCGTTCTTGCCGGTTCCGGAGATCTGAGTCCAATCGAGTCCGATACGTGCCGCAGCTCGACGAGCGCGCGGAGTGATTGCAGGCTGCCGCGTTTGACTCGGATTATTCATTGCATCGCCCGTCCCGGCTTCTGACGGTTCAGCTTTCGCAGCCGCGCGGACGTCGTCTTCAAGGACTCGGCCACCCGGCCCCGTTCCCGCGACATTCGACACGGCAACACCCAGCTCTCGTGCAAGACGACGAACGGAAGGCGCGGCAACGGAGTCACCGGGCGCTGAGGCTTTTGCAGATGGAATTGCCGACAACTCAGCGTCCGAAGTTGCGGCAGTGTTGCCCTGAACCGCTTCATCCGCAGCCGTCAGATAGCCAATCACATCGCCGACCTTCAGAACGGCACCAGGTTTGGGGCTGTTGGCGACGAACTTGAGAATGCCTTCATCCAGAGCTTCGATCTCCTGAAGGGCCTTTTCGCCCTCCAGTTCGAACAGGATGTCGCCTCGTCGGACGAACTCGCCTTCATTCTTCCTCCAGCCGGCAAACGTTCCCTCCTCCATGGACCAGCCGAGTCGGGGGATGGTGATTTCAAATGCCATGGATTGAGTTCCTTTGACGAACCAGCGTTTCACGCGGTCCTTAGACTGGTTGATCCACTCCGAAAGGAGCTTCCAGCGTCGCCCTTTGCTCCGCAAAAGCTATGTTTCTTTCGAAGAGCGAAAGACGACACTGACTCAAGCACGGAATCCGCGGAAGCCTCAAAAGTGCTCCCAGATGGTAGTGTAAACCTGTTCCAACGGCGATTCCCGATCGTCCCATTCTACTGCCGGCCGATGGCGACGCCTTTGACGGAGCCCAATCGCTGATGTAGTTTTCATAATTCGGGGGAACCGCAAAAATTAAAGGCTTGGCGGCGTTCGCATCGAGTTTGCGGGTGTCGCATCACAGTCCGCTTCTGGGTTATTGAGTCCGTGTCGTCGTTCGCTCTGCGAAAGTCATGCATCTTTCGCAGAGCAAAAGCGGCACTGATTTCGTCGAGGGAAGGTATTTCGTCGCAACATGAAGATTCAGCAATTCCTTGAACACTACGGTGTTCGCATCAACCCATTCAGCCAGGAAGACGCGCAGTCGGATCACATCTTTCAGCACCATTGTGCCGAGACGATCCACCATACGGCATGGGACAAGATTCTTGGCGACTGTCGCAATCCCAGCACGTCGATCGTGTTTGGCGAAAAGGGAGCGGGCAAGACCGCTTTGCGACTGCAGTTGATCAAGTCGTTGCAGGACCACAACGCAAAGTTCCCGAATGAGCGGGCGTTTGTGATCAGCTATGATGACCTGAATCCGTTCCTTGACGCATTTCGCGATCGTCTGCGAGGCCGCAAGAAGAATCCGGATCAGGCTCTGCGTCAGTGGAGACTTTGGGATCATATCGACGCGCTGCTCACGTTGAGCACTCGTCGATTGTGCAATGTCATCGCCGACAAGCACGCGAAAGATCCGGACTTCCAGCTGGAGCAGGTCAAACAACTGCCTCGCCAGCGCAAGCGGGACTTGTTGATGCTGGCGGCGTTTTATGATCAGTCGTCGGATCAGTCGCATTTGCAGCGATGGCACACGATTCGAAAACAGATCGGCTACGGCACGCCTCTCGTTCAGTGGCGATGCTGGCTGGGCTCGATCATTACGTTGTGCGTTCTGGCGTTCGCTTTGCGAAAGATCACCAGCGAACCGTCGGTTGCTTTGGCTGAGTTGAAGTCGTGGTGGATTTGGGTCGTGATCGCTGCGGGCTGGATTCCATTCCTGCAGCGATGGGCAGTGCTGTGGTGGAAAGCTCGACAGGTTGCGAAGCAAATTCGCATCCTTGACCACGGCACGTCGTCGCTCCGAAAGATTCTGGCAGGCTTCCCAGCGAAGGAAATCGACGACCAGCCGATGCCATCACGCGATCGCAGCGACGACCGATATGAACTGCTCTCCAAACTGCAGCGAATTCTTAAGCCGCTTGGTTTTGAGAGCATCATCGTGCTGGTTGACCGCGTTGATGAGCCCCATCTGATTAACGGCTCAGCAGAACGGATGAGAGACTTCCTGTGGTCGATGTTCGACAACAAATTTCTCAAGCATCCAGGCATTGGCTTCAAGATGCTGCTGCCTCGCGATGTCGTGTTCTTCCTCAGCCGTGAAGAGAAGGAGTTCTATGAACGTTCGCGGCTGGACAAGCAGAACCTGATCAAATCGCTGGAGTGGACCGGTGAGTCTCTGTTCGACATGGCGACCAATCGAATTCGCGCCTGCCTGGCGGAGAACGCCAGCGGAGCTGTTTCGGCAAGTCAGATCACGATCAGCGATTTCTTCTCTGAGGATATCTCGCGCGAAGAACTGATTCAGAAGTTCTCCAAGCTGCGAGTTCCACGTCATTTGTTCCGATTTCTTTATCGGCTGCTGACGGAACACTGTAACCGGACCACCGAAGATCTTCCGTCATGGAAGATTAATCGTGTTGTCCTTGAGACCGTTGCTGACGCCTACTTCCGCGAACTGGAAGCTCTCGACCGTGGGCTTGGGACCGGCTGACTTTCAGGTTGAGCGCATTTTGATTTCGCGTGGGCCTCCGAAGGAAACATGATTCCTCGGAGGCCCGCTTCGTTTTGCATCTGAGATCGTTTGGATAAAGTGCGACTGCCATCCAGAGAATTCCCACTACTCGACCGGAGATCAAAGCCCATGACATCCGTCGGCTCTCAGCCATCAGCCATCCTTCGCACCACTGCCGTTTGTTTCGCAGCCACCCTGCTGTCCTGCTGGAGTTCTTTCACCGTGTCCGCAGAAGAATTCAATTATGACGAATCAAAAGTCCCTGCGTACACGTTGCCGGAACTGCTGAAGTCTGACGATGGAACCGTCATCACCACCGCCGATCAGTGGATGTCGAAACGCCGACCAGAACTGCTCCGATTGTTCGAAGAGCATGTGTTCGGAACCGCTCCTGCCGGAAAAACTCCTGTCCGCACAAAGCTGCGATCGGAGAAGAAGGACGCCATCAACGGCCTCGCGCATCGGCGTGAAGTGACGGTGTACTTTTCGGACGATGATCATGGGCCTCAGATGGACCTGCTGATCTATACTCCGAGCAACGCTAACGGACCCGTTCCGGCAATCCTTGGTTACAACTTCAACGGCAATCACGCCATCGAAAAAGATCCGACGCTGCATATCACCGAGTCCTGGGTTCGTGACAACAAAGAGCTTGGTATCACGGGCAACAAGGCGAACGAAGCGTCTCGCGGATCAGAAGCCAGCCGCTGGGCTGTTGAGATGATGATGAAGCGAGGTTACGGACTGGTCACGATCTACTACGGCGATGTTGACCCGGATTATGATGACGGGTTCAAAAATGGCATCCACGCTCTGTTCGAAAAGCACGATGCACCACGTGCGGCCGATGCTGGCGGATCGATTGCTGCCTGGGCATGGGGACTCAGTCGCGCGCTAGATGTGCTGGAATCGGACTCGACGATTGATGCAAAACGAGTCGCCGTGTTCGGTCACTCGCGACTCGGCAAGACATCGCTCTGGGCTGGCGCCAATGATCCTCGGTTTGCACTGGTGATCTCAAACGAATCCGGTTGCGGCGGAGCGGCGTTGAGCAAACGCTGGTACGGGGAAACGGTCGCGAGAATCAACACCTCGTTTCCACACTGGTTCTGCCTGAATCACCGCAAGTACAACAACAATGAACAGGCCATGCCGATTGATCACCACATGCTGATCGCTCTCAGCGCACCGCGACCTGTGTATGTTGCCAGCGCGGAAGAAGACAAGTGGGCCGATCCGTACGGCGAGTTCCTTGGTCTGTATCACGCCGGCCCGGCATGGGCTTTGTTCGGAAAGTCTCCCTTGCCGTCAGACAAGATGCCGCAGGTGAATCATCCCGTGATGGCCGACGTTGCGTATCATGTCCGAACCGGCAAGCATGATGTGACGGACTACGATTGGGAGCAGTATGTGAACTTTGCAGACAGACATTTAAAGTAGGTGCAGCGACCAGGGCAGACTTCATCAACAAGGATTCTGAACCAGACCGCGATTGACGTCAGTTGAATTCACCCTCCCTTAGAGCCCAGCGTGAGGATGAAGCGGACGAACGCCGGCCCTGTTCACTTGACCGCCGACTCGCTGGGTATCACCGTCCACACCGACCGTGGTTGATGTGTCCGCGAACTTTGTCGAAGGGCCGGATGTATGTGGTTGAGGCTGTTGCTGATTTGCTTTGCGATTAACTGCGGAGTGTTTGCCGACGATGTCGCTGTTCAATTCTTCCCTCTCCCAACGCTGCCTGATACGCCGGGCGTTGCGACTCCATTCGCTGGAGTTGCCCGCGGCCATCTGATCGTCGCCGGCGGAGCGAATTTTCCCGATGCTCCGCCATGGAAAGGTGGAACGAAGGTCTGGCGGGATGAAATCTATCGACTGAACGGCGAACGCTGGAACGTCGTCGGCCGCCTTGCTCGTCCGGTGGCATACGGAGTGTCAGTTCAGACTCCACGAGGAATACTGTGTGTCGGTGGAAGCGACTCAGACCGTCATTTTGCAGACTCGTTCTGGCTGACATTTGAGGCGGATCAGATACGACAGGAACCAGCCCCGACGTTGCCGGAGCCGGTTGCAAACGCATGCGGAGCAATCGTCGGAAACACTGTGATCGTTGCAGGAGGAACAAGTCGCCCGGATTCGACGTCGGCTCTGAGTCATGTGTTTGCCATGGATCTGTCGGACGAACCGCTCCGATGGAGGTTGCTCACAAAGATACCGGGAGCCGGGCGAATGTTGTCCGTCGCAGCGGGAACGGACGAGCACTTCTATCTCTTCAGTGGAGCATCCCTCGAACCCGGTCCGGATGGAAAGCCAAAACGGACATATCTCAAAGAGTGCTTGACGCTGCATTTGCCGAGTTTGGAATGGACACAACTTCCGGACATGCCTGCCGCTGCGGTTGCGGCGCCGACCCCGGCCGCTGTGATTGCCAACCATCGCATCGTCATTCTCGGGGGCGATGATGGCTCGACGGTCGGCTTCCAGCCACCAGAAGAACATCCCGGGTTTCGTCACAAGGCGTTGATTCTCAATACGAAAACCAGCAAATGGAAAGAGACAGATCTTCCGGTCTCTCGAGTCACCGTTCCCCTGGTCCACGATGGTACCGGTACCTCCTTTCCAAGCGGAGAAATGAAGCCCGGAATCCGTTCGCCCGAAGTTTACGAGGTCCGGTTTTCGACCGAATGACGGGACGGCAGTTGCCATCGTCAGCGGTCGGACGAGGGCCATTGGATGGCGAACGAGGAGAACCCGAAACCGTTTCCTGCAGCAGCTCCATTGAAATCCCCCTCCCGGTGGGAGGAGGAAGCCAAAACATCGCCTGCCGGATTATAGAGCTTTCAAAGCCGCGACTTCAGCGAACCGGGGGAGTCGTTCTGAGGGTACTCTGCCGGATTTTTCGGCGTCGGGCTGTTACCCAGAATGTATCGAAAAAGCCTCGACTGACGAGAGTTTTCCGGCGGACGGAGATTTCTGCCGATGGCATCTGGAGTTCCCTTTCCCCCTCCGTTACCATGACGATTTGACCCGACAGAGGGAAATCCTTGCCGTCGCTCTGCGCGCGAGTCAAAACAGCGAAGAAGGGGAATCTGTCCGACCTCGGTGATTACTTTTTCCATCCGTTAAGTGGAATTTCGGACAATGATGCATTTGCTCCGTTCAGCAGTCTTGCTTGCGATGTTTGCCTCCGGGACGCTGGTCTTCGGCTGGGATGAAACACGACTGACGAAAACGCCCCCGCAGGAAGCCGTGCAAACTCCTCCGATCGCACAAGTGGACGGCCGATCGAAGTTCTCCGTCCCGGTCCTCAGAAGCGATGGGAGAACCAGGCCGTTCTGAACGTCACTCGTGACAAAGTTGCATACATCACAGCCGATGAAGATGTTGTGATCATTCAGTCGACGGCTGGCACGGTCACGGTCTTCAATTCGGAAAGTGGACAACAGCTTTGGTCGGCTAAGGTTGGGCAGACGGATGAAGTGGCGATGAAGGCCACGACCGACAGTCAACTCGTCGCGATCGTCTCTGGTCTCGGTTCTCCACGGCTTCGATAAGTTCTCTGGCCAAAAGCTGTTCGGCTTTCGACTTCCAATTACGGCGTCAGCAGAACCGCTGCTCACCCGACGAGAACGTTCCGTCGGAAACGATCTTCGAGTTACTCGAACGGCCTTCGTGCCGTTGAGCGACGAATCCATCGTCGCCTATGACCTTGAAACTCTTCGATATCTCGGCCAGCACGGCTCGCTGAAGAAGGGCGTGGCGACTCCTTTGATGTGGCGATTTGCCGGCGGTGAACTGATCACCAAGCCTGTTGTTGCAGGCTTCGATCGGCTGGCAATGGCAACGGATGCAGGCAATGTGATCTCAGTCGAAATGACTGGACGCGATAAGGGGAAGACCTGGTTCCAGTTCTTCATGAGCAGCCCTGCTTCGGCACCACTGACGATTGTCAGTCGAGATGATCGTGAGTATCTGCTGGCCGCCTGTGAAAATCGACGTCTGTTCTGTATCGATCTGAAGTCCGCGGGAGTGATCAAGTGGGACTTTCCAATGACTCGGGCGATCAATAAGCCGATCATTTGCGTTGGCAATGACGTGTTCGTTGTGACAGCCGAAGGTGAGATGTTCAAGTTTGATCTGATCAAAGGCCGCCCGATCGAGGTTTCCAACGGAACTCGGGCTGTTCTAACACAGACAGAAAGTGGCGAAGGTGGTATTCCCGCATACGGAGCCGCTGTGCAGATCGGAGCAAAAGGCCGACTGTTGCTTTCTCCGATTGAAGTTTCGAATCTGTCGACTGGTCAAGTGGTAACCTCGCTTCAAATCAATCTCGGTACCTGTCCTTCGATGCTGAAGTTTGCTGTCGATGAAGACGGCTCGCCCAAACTGAATATCGCAGGCGATGAAGGCGAATCTGCTGGTTATCGAAAGGCGGAAGTCAGCGAAGATCGACGATCTCTCACACTGACGTTTTCAGATTTCAAGCCAGGTGATGGCTTCGCGTTTCACCCTGAGTTTGAACATGATGAACTCACGATGGCCGACATCACTGATGCTCACCTGAGCAACGCCGACATTCGCGCAACGGTCACTCCGGTTCGTGCATCGGTGGCGTCGACAGATCTGGCTTCGGTGGAGCCTCTCTCACCGAAGATGATTGTCGGTCGCATGAAGGAAGTGACGGCTCCGTGGAAGGTGACCGGCGTTGAAGAACTGCTGGCTGTCAGCGAGTCCTCTGTGTATTTCTCCGATCGCGTCAAGAACATCGTTTCGGTCGGACGATCGTCCGGGGCGGACCGCATCGAGACGCCTGCGGCCGAGTATACTCTTCGCGTCAAAAATGATCTGACAGATCGCGTGTTTGTCGGCACAACGAACGGTCGAGTTCTGTGCTTCAGTGAATCGCGAATCGAAGTGTCATTGATGCCGGTTCCGGTAGCAGGCGCCCTGATGTGGGTTCCTTATCCGAGCCAGGAATTGACGCCAGCACCAGCGCAGTACCATCAGAACCCGGATAGCCAGCCGATCTCGGTTCCCGTTCCGGAATCAGATCCCGTTGTACCGGCTGAGACCACCGAAGAGCCCGCGACGAACTGAGCAGCATAGTTCAGTTTGACTCCAGCGAACCGGATTGAGGGCTTCCCGAGAAGTCTCAATCCGGTTTTTTGTTGCCCGTTCACTGGCCGTTCAGCGTCTTTTTCGATCTGTGAAATTCAGAGAGAATCAGGTCGTCAGGGGTTCGAGAGTCTGTTGAGTGGTTGGTATGCTGCAGAAGTGGAGAGCGAACTTGAGTTGTTGATGCCCGCATACCGTGGGCGGTTCGGTTCGAATGAAAACACTCGTTCGCAAATTGAAGCATCGATACGGCGCCAGACCGATTGGTTTGTGTTTGCTGCTCTGCTTTTGCGCGATGGCAATTCCCCTGCCCATGGCCGTTCCGCCCAAGCCAGCGGCTGGTGAAAAGGATCGTTCTCAGCCGTTTCCGTGTCAGGATCGCCCTTGCGGTTGCAGCTCGGCTGAGCAATGCTGGAAGAAATGCTGCTGCTTTACAAACGTCCAAAAGGTTGCCTGGGCGAAGGCCAACAACGTCGAAATCCCTGAGTATGTCGTCAAGGCTGCTGAGGCCGAACAAGGCGAGCAACTTGCTTCGGCTGCTCCACGTGAAAAAGTTTGTTGCCGAAAGCCCGGTTCGCCTGACGATCCGGGTTCCTCGTCATCCACGGAGAAGACAGGCGAGTTGACAAAATCGTGCTGCACCTCCGCTTCACGATCCTGTTGCAGCGATGCGAAAAAGGCGTGCTGTTCAAGCGAGAAGAAGTGCGACGAGCCGAAAGATGATACGCCTTGTCGAACCCGATTCTTTACAGGCCTGAATGCGGCAGAGTGTCAGGGACTTTCGTTCCTTATGGCGATGATTTCGCTGCCATTTGTCGACAGCTCGTCCGGAATCGTTGAGACTGATCCCAACTTGTCCGAGAGTTGCGAAGTCCTCTCTGAACGCCTCCCGACTGGCTCGCAACGCCCGCCAGTTCCGCCGCCAAAAATTGACGTCGCCGGCTGACTCAGCCTGCGGCAATTCGAACTCCTCAGACTTCAATAAGCCATTGTTGTGCCGAATGTTCGGCCACGATGGATACGCAAAAGATGTCATGAGATCCCGGTTGCCCGACTGAAGCTTTGCCATCGCTGGCAGCTTGTTGATGTCATCGCGTTCACGCGATGAACGTTGCCTTTCGCCTTACGGAACCTGCATGTCTTTTGCGTGGCGAAAGATGAATTGAATTCAGTCAACAGACTGCTTGCCACGCCAGCCCGAGACCGCTCGCAGTCTGGATTGGTGCGCTCGCCACGTGACGTCGGTTCGCTCTCCACAAGGTGATTCCGTCCTGATCGCGGTGAGCGTGCCAATCCCGACTGTGAAGCCCGATGACAGTGGTCGTCAATCTCGCGAACTCATTGATGAGTCGTCGTCACCGGTCATTTCTCTTCACCACATCGTTCACGCTGTGAACCTTTTGATATTGGGACTTACGATGATCTCTGGTACGTCATTTCGAAACCGCGGCTTCACTCTGATCGAGTTGCTCGTGGTAATTGCCATCATTGCCATTCTGGTTGGCCTGTTGCTTCCGGCGGTTCAGCAGGCTCGTGAAGCCGCTCGACGGACTCAATGTCGAAACAGTCTCAAGCAGATTGGTTTGGCAATTCACAACTACGAGTCCACGTTCGGCAGTTTTCCACCGGGACGAGTTGGCTTTCCGATGGTCTTCTCGATGCATGCCGCCATTCTGCCGAGCCTTGAAGGAAGCAATCTCTATCAGCAGATTGACTTCAATACTCGGCCAACGTTTGTGGAACCTCCAGTCGCTCCATACGGCCAGAATGTGATCGCCGCGATGACGAAAATCCCGACATATCTGTGTCCGAGTGATCTTGGCACAGTGCAGGGAAACTCATACGGCTGCACCAACTACGTGGCCTGCGCTGGAAGCGGTTCGACTCCTGCAACTCGATACATTCGCTCGGGTGACGGAGTCATGTTTGATGTGAAGCTTCGCGGAATCGTCAAGTTTCGCGATGTCATCGACGGACTCTCCAACACAGTTGCTGTCAGCGAGCAGACTCTTGGAAACGGATATGCCATCGGTGGTAACGGGGCCGGTTCGATTTCTTCCAGCATCGCTCCTGTAAGTCCGCAGCTTCAGGTGCTGAATCTGACAGCCGCTCAGAACGATACGATTACCGGAACAGACCCAGGTCCACCGAACTGTGTGATCGGAACCCCCGGATCATGGGCCGGTATTCGTGGTGCGAAGTGGATGAACGGGCATTACGGTGACACGATCTACAACCACGGAATGACACCAAATTCAAAACAGTTCGACTGCGGGAATAATAGCCATAACGCTGGCTACACATCTGCAAGAAGTCGACACGTCGGAGGAGTCATCACATTGTTGTGCGACGGGTCGTGTCGATTCGTCAGTGAGAACATCGATCTCAGGCTCTGGCAGGGACTTGGCAGCCGCGATGGCGGCGAAGTCATCGGCGAATTCTAAATCGCCATGGACTCCTGAACGAGATATCCCCGCATGAGACTTCGCGGTACGCACGTTGATTCGACGAGATCAATCGTCGGTCTGGACCATGCTGCGCTGTTGAATCACACACGCCTCCACCGCTGTGTGCAGCGGGCTGATTTTACCCTGTTGCTTTACCGTCATTCTGACTCTTCAGCGTCCACTTCTGGATGCGTTCAAGAAAGTTGATTCAATGAAACTGATATCACCACGTCAGCGAGCATTTACGCTGATCGAACTTCTTGTTGTGATCGCTATCATTGCGATTCTGGTTTCACTCCTTTTGCCAGCAGTTCAGCAAGCACGCGAGGCTGCACGAAGAACTCAGTGCAAGAACAATCTGAAACAGATCGGACTCGCTCTGCACAACTATGAAAGCACTCATGGCGTATTGCCGTCCAACTACGCTCAGGGGACGACTTCAAACGCTGGCAACTATTCAGTCCACGCTCATCTGCTGCCATTCATGGAACAGTCGAATCTGCAGGGACTGATCGACTTCAGTATTCGCCTGCAGATCGGATGCTGCCCGGGTGATGTACATCCTAGAAACGTCGTTGCAGCATCAACCGTCATTCCGTTCTTTCGATGCCCCAGTGACCCGGGGCCGGACACGTTCCAGATCAGATCGGGGACCACCGGCGGTGCGACGGGAGGAACATTCACGTATGCCGCCAACAACTACCATATGAACAACGGGACTGCGGTCGGACGGCTGTACGATGCTCGGTTGCCCACGGATGGAATTCTCTGGACGAACAGCAGCGTGAAGTTCCGTGACATCACAGATGGACTGAGCAACACGTCTGCATTCTCAGAGTCGGTGATCGGGCTGCCGGGTTCGCCACAGCCGGCTCCGACAAGTCTTAAGGCACGTCGCCGAACCTATATCAACGTGGCTTGTGTGTGGACTTCGAGTACCTTTCCTCCAGCAACAGCAGGTTTGGCGAACGGCTATACGGCACCTTGGGATCCAGCAGGCTACGAAGCGATGACCATCGCCATCAGCCGAGGATACGCAGGCGAACGCGGCGCCGGTTGGATTAACGGGCGAGAGTATTGGACCGCATACAACCACTATCATCCGCCGAATAGCCCTCTGATGGATATGGGCACCTGCGGCAATGGTATCTTCGCGTCTCGCAGTGAACACACGGGCGGAATTCAGACCTGCCTTTGCGACGGCAGCGTTCGCTTTATCAGCGACAACATCGACCTGACACTCTGGCGTGGACTCGGCACGCGCGAAGGTGGTGAAGTGCTGGGCGAGTTCTAGCCATTCAACACCCGAAAGCCCTTTCCCCACCGGGTTCACCCCGGTGGATTTCAGGCCTTTGCACTACGTTCGTCGTGCCTGACAGGGGAACCGGCGTAGTGCAGAAGCCATTGAACCACCGACCTAAAGTCGGTGGCGGATAACGACAAATGTCCTGGAGATTCATTGTGCGTTCGTGTCATCAATGTCTGAGACTTAGCATTCTGCTGGCATGTCTTCTCTGCTGTCTGTCGGGATGCGGGTCGGCGCCGGCGGTCAGTCGAGACGGCTCGCATGGCCTGCTGACGTTTGGTCCTCAGACATTGGGTGACATCTGCGTCGTGGTTCATCGCAAAGAGGGAACCAGCTTTCAGCAACTAGGCTTCGGGACGACAGACCCGGCCGGGTTCTTTCATTTGCTCAGGGACGGTGGTCAGGAGCCTCTGGTTCTTGAGCCCGGCGAGTACAGCTTCACGCTGGAATCCGTCGGTCCTCAGATCGTCTTCCCTGCACCTTATCTGAACCCCGAGACATCTCCTCTGAAGGTCACATGGACCGCTGAGATGACTTCACTGGACCTGCAGGCTCCTGAAGAACTGCTGGCGAAGTTACCAAAGTGAACCTCTCGTAGGTCCTGCCTGCCGGGACTGCCGAGTCCAGCAGAAAGGACCCGCTAAGCAGCCAATCGCGTCCGTCTGAGATGACGTACTTTCAATCACATTCATCCCCTTTTTCTGGAGAACTTTCGCCATGCGTATTTTGAAACCTTCCATTGTCCTCATCGCTTTCTTCGCCGTCACGAGCCTTGCCCGTGCCCACGATACGTGGGTCGAGGTTAACACATCAGAGGTCCGTGAAGGCAATCTCGTGCATGTTGACTTGAAGCTCGGTAATCATGGAAATGATCATCGTGACTTCAAGATGCACAGCCTGATCACGCTCGACAAGGTCACACTGGCGGTCAAGATGCCATTTGGTTGTACCACCGACATCAAACCTTCGCTGATTCCAACCGCGAGCGAACCAAAGCAAGGTTACTGGACGACTCGTTACACGACGACTAAGCCAGGCTTGCATGTGGTGTCGCACCAACTGGATACTCTGCACGGCAAGATCCGAGCCATCAAGAGTGCCAAAACCTACTTTGTCGTTGGGCCAGACGCCGCTGCGACCAAAGGTCCTCTCGCCAAATGCAACGCACCACTGGGGCATCCGATTGAACTGGTGCCGCTGACAAATCCGGTCACTGAAAGCGGCCCGGGCAAACCGATCCGTGTTCGCCTTCTGTTCGAGGACAAGCCTCTTGCCAACGCTCGAGTGTCTTTCATTCCGCGAGGGCAGGCACTGGCAGAAGGCTTCGACGATAAATTCGAACGCCGCACCGACGACAAAGGCATCGCCGAATTCACTCCGACCGAAGCCAACCTGATCCTGATCGTGGTTCATCATCAGGAAGCAAATCGTTTCGGCGAAGGCTACGACAGCACTCACTTCTCGGCCACATTGACGGTGGCAGTGCCAGAAGTTCCCTTTCCCGCCGTGTCCGGACAACCTGTTGCTGCTGGTAAATAGCGGTCTGGCGAGAATTCATCTGAATCACACCGCCACATCTGTCTGCCCCTTCCCGGTCCAACGCTGTTCCGATTCATTCCGACGTTCTGAGACGACGCCAATTGAACGTTGTGCTAACATGTTATCTCTTTCGGCTCGTCCTTCGATTTCAATGGGAAGACATCAACGATGTTCGCACTCCTGACTCTCTTCAGCACGATGATTTTGGCCGATCAGCCAGCATGGCCTGGATTTCTGGGAGCTGGCGCATCCGAGATTGATCCGGCATCAATCCCGTTGAAATGGTCGCCGACGGAGAACGTGGCTTGGGATGCGTCATTGCCTGGTCATGGACAATCGAGTCCGGTTATCTGGGGTGACAAGGTGTTTGTCACGACCGTCGAAGGCGAAAACAAAGAAACGTGTCACACACTTTGTCTGTCGCTAAAGGATGGTTCCATTCTATGGGACCACAAGCACACTTCAACGGCCCCCGATCCGAACAGCGTTTACATCAGTCGCGCCGCTCCGACTCCTGTCGTTGATGGGAAGCATGTGTTTGCCTTCTTCGAATGCGGCGACATGATCGCGCTCACTCATGATGGCAAAGAAGTGTGGACGAAATCGCTGTCGAAAGAGTATGGCAAGTTCACAAACAAGTTTGGCCTGAGCGGCTCTCCGGTTCAGACAGAGTCATCCGTCATTGTCCTGATCGATGACGAAGGGCCGTCGTACCTTGTTTCTCTCGCGAAGGCTGATGGGGCTATTCAATGGAAGACGGACCGATCCAGTCGGACCAGTTGGAGCAGCCCGGCGCTCCTGACGATCGAAGGTCAACCGCAAATCGTCATCAGCTCTGCGGGCAGCATCGACGGATACGATCCTTCCACAGGAAAGCAGATCTGGACATTTACTGATATTGGCGGCAATACGGCAACGACACCGCTGCCCGCAGGTCCCAACCAGTTCCTCGTTGCAGCATCGCCCGGTCGGTCGGGAGAAAATGCCGAGGGAGCGAAGAAGTCCAATGCACTGATCAAAGTCAGTAAAGACGGCGACAACTGGAAAGTCGAAAAGGTCTGGACCGCCTCTGAAGCAACACCGTCGTGGGCATCACCATTCATTCATCAGGGATTTGCTTACTGGGTGAATCGCGTTGGAGTCGTTTACTGTATTGATGCCTCAACCGGCGAACAAAAGTACGCGCAGCGTACCAAGCAGTCATGCTGGGCAACTCCAATCGCGCTGGGTGATCGCATCTACTTCTTCGGGAAGGACGGAGTGACGACGGTTCTTGCGGCAGGTCCTGAGTTCCAGGAACTGGCGTCGAACGAGCTTTGGCCAGCCGACAAGCCTCCGACCGACAACGGGGCTCCGAAAGTCGACGACACAAGCGCTGAGCGAAAACAGGCCAACGCGATGTTCTCCGGCCCAACGCAATACGGCGTGGCGGCTGTCAGCGGAAGCCTGCTGATTCGCGTCGGCAGTCATGTGTTCTGCATTCGTGATTCAAAGTAGGCTGCATCAGCTTTTTCGCCGCAGTGAAATCAGCAAGTTCACAACCTTTCTGAGATCCATCCGTGACTCGTAAAGATCGCTCGTTGAAGGCCCGTCTGCGGAGTTTTGTCTTTGCAGCGCGTGGCCTTCGACAAGTGTTCGCGGAAGAGCCCAATGCCGCGATTCATCTGACCACTGCAGCGGTCGTCATCGTCGCCGGATTTTTGCTGAAGCTATCGAAGGCCGAGTTCGCGATGATCATTGTTGCCATCGCGATGGTGTTCGTTGCGGAAGTCTTCAATACGGCGATCGAACGTCTGACGGATCTCGTTTCCCCGACCGAGCATCCACTCGCCGGACAGTCCAAAGACATGGCGGCCGGTGCAGTTCTGATTGCATCGATCGCGGCTGTGATCATCGGAGCACTCGTGTTCATTCCGAAGTTGCTGCCGTTGATACAAGGCGGTTAGGCAGCGCCGCACAGAACGAACCAGCCTGGCGAGCGGCCGGTGTGAACCGGCCGGTACTTGCGACCCAGGTTCACCGGACGATCACACGGAAACCACGATGACAGCAGATGATCATGCAGGCCCTGGCCGGGCAGACGAAGAATCTCGACGTCAGTTCTGGACGGAGCAGTTAGAGCAAGGGTACGCGCTTGTTCGGAGGATTGAAGAGTTTCCGGTGGCGGAATCGCTTGAGCCGTTCGATTCGCTCGTTGACGCCGCGAATGAGTGTCACGTCGAGATGCTGTTCTCTCAGACGAAGATTGCAGGTCAACTCGATCGAGTTTTCTTCATCCGCCGCAGTCTTGTTTCAGACGTGATGAAGATCGCGAGAACGATGAATGAGCGAGGTTGGATTCTGAAGATTGAAGATGGTTATCGTTCGCTGGACATGCAGAAGCAACTGGGAAGTAAGCCGGAGATTTTTGACGTTGTTCTTCAGAAGTGCATCTGGGAGTTTGGTGGCCGCATTCCGCCATCGGATGTCATGTTCCGTCGCGGGTGTGTTCTGGTGGCAAATGTCCCCAAGGCCGGAACGCATATGTCGGGAACCGCTGTCGATATCTCCGTTTTTCATCGAGACGACGGTCGAGAAATCTGGCGCGGGAATACGTACCTTGAGATGAGCGAACGAACCTCGATGCGTTCTCCGTTCATTGAACCCGAAGCTCTTGCGAATCGTCTGGCCATCACGGAGATCATGGAGTCTCATGGCTTCATGCACTATCCCTTTGAGTTTTGGCATTACAACAAAGGTGATGCACTCGCACACATCCTGACCGGACAATCTGCCCCGGCGCCTTTCGGTCCTGTCCACTGGGACCCAGCTACGAACTCGGTTTTCCCCGTTGAAAACCCTCTTGAACCACTTCGTCCGCTGGACGAGATCCAAAGAGAAATTGAAGCGGCCATTGGACGGTTGAACCGTTGAAACGTGGAAACAACTTTGACCGTTCACAATCGTGTGGGGTAGTCAGCCTGCAACAAACTGAGTACCATCAAACCAGTCGGGCACTACGAACAAATCCCCATGTTGCCTGATAGCTTTGGCAAGTATTGCGAAACGCAGTTTTCCCGGCGTTTATGAGACATCGCGGCTGAACTGAACTGTATTCCTGTCGGAGGATGCCGGAAAACGCTGTTATGCGGAAGCGGCATCTTCGGTTTTTGGCGTCCAGATCCGATGGGCTCCGTTGAAACGTCCGGCTCCGCACCTAAAACGTTCTAAGATTCAGTCACCGACAATCCAGTCGGAACCGCGACGACGTCAGTCGACTTCTCGAAGCGCGGCATCTGCGTCTGCTGCCAGTGGCAATTGGGCCGGACGTCAACCCGAGATGAACTCATCGAGCTGAATCACTCCTTCGAAACAATCCTGCTCTTGCTGCCGTTGTTCGTTGAAAACGACGACAGAGGCAAGACAACCGAAACAACCGAGGTTCAACATGGCCACACCACAGAAGATCGCGATCTCCGGAGCTTCCGGGCTCGTCGGCACAGATCTCACTTTATTGCTGGAATCCAAAGGTCACACTGTTGTCCCGATGAGTCGCCGCAAGTCGAGTGGCACCAACACGATCGTATGGGATCCTTCGTCCGGAGTTGCAGATCCGTCGCAGCTTGAAGGCCTGGACACGATCATTCACCTCGCGGGAGAGAACATTGCCGGCGGACGCTGGAATGCCGCAATCAAGGAGCGAATTCGCAGCAGTCGCGTTGATGGAACTCGATCACTCGTCAAATCACTTGGCGCTGTTTCAAATCGACCGAAGACTCTGATCTGTGCATCGGCCATTGGATTCTATGGACATCGTGGTGACGAGATCCTGAATGAATCGTCCCCGGCCGGATCTGGTTATCTGGCTGACGTCTGTCAGGCATGGGAAGCCGAGGCTCTTGCTGCACAGAGTCTCGGGATGCGAGTTGTTTGTGTTCGAATCGGCGTTGTGCTGAGTCCCAAAGGTGGCGCCTTGGCGAAGATGCTTCTGCCATTCAAGCTTGGCCTCGGTGGTATCGTTGGCAACGGCAAGCAGTACTGGAGCTGGATTGGTCTGAATGACCTGGTTCGCGCGATTGCGTTCTGCGCGGAGAATCCCAGTGTCTCCGGCCCTGTCAATGCGGTAAGCCCTGAACCGTTGACGAACTATGCCTTTACGAAAGGCGTCGGAAAAGCTCTTGGTCGTCCGACAATTTTTCCTCTTCCGGCCTTCATGGCAAGACTCGTACTTGGTGAAATGGCAGACGAGCTGTTGCTCAGCAGTATTCGAGTCGTTCCGGCTCAACTGCAGCGATATGGTTTTCAGTTTGAGCAACCCGAACTGGTTGGCTGTCTGCAACACGAATTGAAATGATGGAAACTTCGAATCGACCGAGTCTCCAGCAACGCTGGCCACGAATCGCGTTGCTGGTCGCGGCCCTGCAATGCCTCGTCTGGGGCGTATTCATCATCCTGATGCCAGAGCGATCTTCGATCCTCTACGGTTTCTCATCACCTCCGACGGATCTGTTTCTCTGGCAGGGAACAGGACTGATCATCTTCCTGTTCGGTGTTGGATACACACTCGCAGCCTTCAACCCAAAACAGCACTGGGGAATCGTGCTGATCGGATTGCTCGCGAAAGTGCTCGGCCCCATTGGGATGCTCTGGGCCGTGATGCAAGAGCAGGTTCCCAGTCGAGTGCTCGTGCTGATTCCGATCCACGATCTTCTGTGGTGGATTCCGTTTGCATTGATCATTCGCAATGCAATACGCCGTGACTCGAACTGAGCTACCGCTGCCTGAAGAGGGTGTTCGTATGGGTTTCACAAAGTCGCGAGCACGTCAACAGCCAGCCGCGTTCAGTTGTTCGACTTGACCGGGCGGAATGGGTAGACCCAATTCAGGAACGGATGCACATAACGAGTCTGAATCCAGACTTTACCCTGACCAGAAAAGCGGCAGACCAGTCCGTCGCCGCCAAACAGAAAGTTCTTGATACTCTTCGCCGGGCGCGAGCCTCGCAGGATCTCGACGCTGTAATTGAGAGTGTCCTCAAAGGCGACGATATAGCCGGTGTCGATGATGTAGTTTTCCTGCACATCGATCTCCAGAATCGCGCCGTACGAATTGAAGAAGATGTCGCCGGTTCCCTGAGCTTTGACCAGCACCAGTCCATTGCCGCTAAAGAAACCTTTGGCTCCCTGCCACTTTCCGGTGATCTCAATTCCGTCGGAATGCGCCAGGAACCCGCCGCGCTGCATGAAGAACGAATTGTTGTCAAGACGGTAGTGCTTGACGTCACCGGGAATCCCCGGAGCAAACGTCACTTCGCCATCACCCGCATCCGCGCTGAAGGTGTTCACGATCATGCTCTCGCCGGAAAACATGCGGCCCAGAGCCTTTTTGAAGCCGCCCTTCAGACCAGCTTTCATCGTCAGATTCGGAGTCATCGACACCATCGCTGACGGTTCAGAGTAGATCTTTTCACCGTCCTGCAGATTGACCGAGACGATGGCAAAATCCGGGTTCTGAGTGATTTCGAAATCAAGACTCATGGGATTAATCCGCCTTGCAAACTGCAGAAACTGAATTCAATGCGTTGAGTGATGGGAGACTATTCTTTGGTCGGTTTGAAATGAGGCGTCCATGTGAACCGCGATTTGTCCCCTCTCCCCCGCGAAGGAATCCCCCAGAACGTTCAAGACGGTTCGGGGGGAGAGGGTCAGGGTGAGGGGGATCAAATGAAGGTTGAAATCTCAAGAAGAACCCCTCAACCGGCCTTCGGCCACCTTCTCCCCTTACGAAGGGGAGAAGGGACCTGGTCGGAGAATTTTGCGATCTGTCACATGGATCGTGCTAACTTCACACTGAACAAAGAACAAATGACAATTTGAAATGATTCTCGATGACAATCAATTTTGATCGCAAACGCCAACAGATCACGACTGCCTAGTGTGTTGTCTCTCAAATTCGTTTCATTTTGTTGCAGAGCATAACATGTAGCCGGATTCGTCAGAATTCGGACGCCCCGGGGAATTCTCACGAATTCCGCTACAGGTTAATTCAACGACAGCGTGAGACACTACACTAGCGAGGCTTCAACTTTGGACCAAGGACTTTGCCGAAGCTCGGTGGGTTGTGACTCTGACAGTACAGCTTGCCCTGACCGCTGAAACGACACACCAATCCCTCGCCGCCGAGGAAGCTGCCGATAAGACTGGTCCCGGATTTCGTGATCCGAAACTCAAGCGTGTCTTCAAAGGCAACGATGTGCCCCGTATCAACGACGTACTCACCATCGACCTCCACTTCGTAAATGGCTCCGAAGCTGCTTAGGAAGATCGAACCGTCTCCAGTCGCCTTGATCCAGAACATGCTCTCGCCACTCAGCAGTGCTTTACCGAAGCCCTGCCATGACGCATCGATCGTGATCCCTTCGTCACTCGCAAGCCAGCTTGATCCCTGAATCACCAAACTGCCGCCACGCAAGCGATGCAAAATGACATCGCCAATCATCGTCGGGCCGAGAATGATGACCTGATCCGGTTCATGAGCCGTAAAGTGGTTCAGAAAGAAGTTCTCTCCAGCCAGCATGCGTTTCATGCCCTTGAAGAAACCGCCGCCGCCCTTCATGCCGGTGGTTGTTTCCACGCCGATGCCCTCGGTCATGGCAATCATGGCGCCGATTTCGCATGTGATCTTTTCGCCTTCGTCCAGCAGCAGCTTGACGACCGAAGCCGCAGGTCGACACATCACCTTGTATTTCATGTGTGCACTTTCAGTTGAGTTCGAAAGTCGATCACAAATGTTCGAATGCAGAAAATCACGCAGGTCTGGTTCGGCTGTCTTGCAGACAGTGGGCTACCAGATTTGTGAGTTCACCCAGGCAGTCAGCGCGCTGAAATTACGGGACTGCAGATAGATGCGGCCGGGGCCCTTGACGCGAGTGATCAGGCCTTCGCCGCCGAAGAAGCTGGAGAAGATGCCACCGGCCAGTCCGACCTTGATGCTGACCGAAGGTTCGTAGCCGACGAGATGCCCGGTGTCGACGATGTACTCATCTGTGACTTCGCGCACGTAGATTCCACCGTAAGACGAGAACCAGACTCGTCCCTGTCCGCTGACTTGAAGTCGAAACAGACCTTCGCCACCGATGAAGCTTGCAAAGCCAGCCCACTTCAATCCCAGCTTGACGCCCGGCTCACACGCGAGGAATGCTCCTGGCTGCAGGAAGAATGTCATGCCTTCAAGATCAAGGCATTCAATGTCACCGGGCATTGCCTGAGTCAGCACAACTTCGGACGGTTCGTCCGATGAGAACTCATTGATGAAGAGCGACTCGCCGCCGAAAATTCGTCGCATGAGGGCCGCAAAGAATCCGCCGTTCCATTGAGTGCGGATCTGGACACTGGCACTCATGCTGGCCATTGCATCCGCCTCGGCAATCAGTTTCTCACCCGGTTCGAGTCGAACCAGAACATTGGCGAACGACGGGCGATTCCGAATCTCGGCTTCCATCAGAACCTCACAGGCGACTTGAGGACAATCGATGACGTCTGCTGATTCATCCGAACGCTGATCGCAACGTCACGGCACTCGGCTGATCTCATAAGGCTCGGAGCGTAAATCCGTCTTGGACGATTGTCCAGCACGCAGATTGCGAAACATACACAACGGTGAAGTTCAACGCCTCCCGAAGTCCAAAGCATCACCACGGGCTGACAGCGATTACGCGCCAATGATCGCCTCGATCGGGTGCCCGTGATCGATATCGAGCCGCTTTCGACCGGGGATCTCCAGACGACGTGAATCCAGCCCCAGTTGATGCAGAATCGTGGCGTGAATGTCCGTGACATAGTGACGATCTTCGACGGCATGAAAGCCGATCTCATCCGTCGCCCCATGCACGATCCCGCCTTTGATCCCGCCGCCGGCCATCCAGACCGAGAACCCAAAGATATGATGATCGCGACCATCCGATCCCTGAGTGCCCGGTGTGCGACCAAACTCGCTGGCGAAGATCACGATGGTTGATTCCAGCAAGCCACGCTGCTTCAGATCCTTCAGGAGTCCTGCGATCGGCTTGTCGACCGCCTGGAAATTCTTCTCATGATTTGCCTTCAGCCCGCCGTGAGCATCCCATGCACCGGCTCCTCCGGCACCGTGCTGAACCTGAATGAATCGCACTCCGCGTTCGACAAATCGTCGAGCAGCCAGCATCTGCTGACCGAAGTCCTTCGTAGCCGGATCGTTCAGGCCATACATCTCCTGCGTCGCTGCGGTTTCCGTTGAGAACTGCAGAGCATCAGGAACGGACATCTGCATGCGATAGGCCAGTTCATAAGCCTTGATGCGAGCCGCGAGTGCTTCGTCACCTGGATAGTCAGTCGCTTTGAGTCGATTCAGCTTCGCGGTCAGGTCGAAACTGATTCGCTGCTCGCCAGACGAGATGCCCGACGCCGGCTTTCCGTAATCAAGCGGGTTGTTTGGGTCGATGCGAATCGGCACGGCATCATGAGCCGGGCCAAGATAGTGCCCATCCTTCGCGTTCCAGTACTCACGATTGCCGATCGAAATGAACTGCGGCAGGTTGTCGTTCAGACTCCCTAATCCATAGTGAACCCAGGCTCCCAGCGTCGGAAATTCACCGTCCAGCATATGCCGCCCGGAGTGAAATTGCGTCTGCGCGCCGTGATTGTCATCAGTCGTGTACATCGAACGAATCACGGCGATGTCATCAACACAGCCACCCACTTCCGGAACCCAGTCACTGAGCTCGATGCCGGACTGTCCGTAACGTCGAAAGCCAACCTGCAGCGGATAGAGCTTGTTGCGCTGCTGGCCATTCGCATCGTTGATCACAGTCACTCGAGCAAGCTTGAGTTTCTCCGGATTTTGCACGTCGGCAAACGGCGTTTCGCTGATCGACTTCCCGGCATACTTCGTCAGCATCGGCTTCGGATCGAACGATTCAGCCTGCGAGACGCCTCCATTCATGAACAGCCAGATGACGCTCTTCGCGCGAGGTGCAAAATGAGGCCGACCATCCGGTGGCTGCCAGCCGCCTGCAGCCGCATCTGATTCCGCACGAACAACTCCGTCTCGAGCCAGCATCGCGGCCGCTGCGAGACTGGCGAATCCCATGCGAGTGGTACACAGAAAATCACGGCGACTTCTCATGGGATGGCCTCACAAGGGCTGGCGGAATCCAGCAATCAGAATCAGACAGGCATCACTCTTTTGTGATAACCTCATCAAGGTTCAGCAACAGGTTGGCTACCATTGTCATCGCCGCATGCTCGGACGGATTGAGTCCCTCGGCCTGAGGCGATTCGCCGATCTTCAAAAGATTCGTCGCCTCTGCCGCGTTCTGCTGATAATGAACCAGGTGGTCATTGTAGGCCGAAACAAGCACAGACAGTTCTTTCTCGTTCGGTGTTCGAGCCGTTGTCAGTCTGAAACCAAGCGAGATGCGGGTGTCGATTGACGAGCCGCCTTCACGAATCATTCGAGCCGCAAGATTTCGAGCCGCCTCCACGTATTGAACATCGTTCATCAACACCAGGGCCTGGAGAGGCGTGTTGGTTCTCGAACGGCGAGCAACGCACGTCTCCCGCGATGGAGCGTCGAAGGCCATCAGCGATGGCGGTGGTGCCGTGCGCTTCCAGAACGTGTACAGACTGCGTCGATACAGAGCGTCACCAGCATCGCGTTTGTAATACTGAGTTGTGCTGCCAACAAACGAAACGGCTTCCCAGATTCCATCCGGCTGGTACGGCCGAACACTCTTGCCGCCGACCTGTTCTCGAAGCAATCCGCTGACATTCAGCGCGCTGTCGCGAACGACTTCTGCGTCGAGTCGGAATCGAGGGCCGCGAGCAAGAAGCTCATTGTTGGGGTCTGTCTGAAGCAACTCAGGAGTCACATGCGAAGACTGTCGATACGTATTCGACATAACAATCAGCTTGTGCAAAGCCTTGACGTTCCAGCCACTCTGAACAAACTCAACGGCGAGCCAGTCAAGCAGTTCCGGATGCGATGGCCATTGCCCCTGAGAACCGAAATCCTCAGCGGTCTTCACAATCCCAACCCCAAAATACTGCTGCCAGTAGCGATTCACGGTCACTCGAGCGGTGAGCGGATGAGCCGGATCAACCAGCCAGCGAGCCAGTCCGAGTCGATTCTTCGGTGCGTCCGACGGAAGCGACGGGAAGATGGCTGGAACGTTCGCTTCAACCTTCTCTCCAGGCATCGTGTACTCGCCTCGCTTCAGCACAAACGTTTCGCGAGGTGTCGGCAGATCCTGCATGATCATCGTGACGGCGATTGCATTGTCAGTCTCTGTCCGCTGCTTCGTGAGATCGTCGAGTTGCTTCTGAAGTGGCTCAAACGTCAGCCTCGTTTTCGGATGCACAAATTGCACGAAGTGATCTCGAATGAGTTTCGACTGATCCATGTTGCGTGCGGACGATTCCACTTTGATGGCATCTCGAACGGGCTGCGGAACCGACGACTTTTCAAGGGCCTTGTCGTACGCTTCCCAGGCCAGTTGTGATTCGAAGACAGGTGTCCCCTGCGGTGTCTTCGTGACGATGCCAGCATGATCCCAGTAAACCGTACCGCCGAATTGAGTAAACGCCCAGCCATTCAACTCGGCCCCCGCCGGCAGGCCGACATGAGCTGCGTCGACTTCCAGACGAACCCACTCACCAGCCTTTGGAAGTGGCCCCAGATGCCGATGCTCCGGAGTGTCACCTGCACCGAACGGGATTTTGTCTTCACCCCAGTATGCTCGATGGTTCCAGGTTCCGTCGTTGAACTGCAGCATCACAGTCTGCGGCGGATTCGCTGGATCAATCCAACAATAGGCGAACAGCTTGTCTCCCGCGCCGATCTTCAGCTTGTCTTTCGCATCGGTGAAGAAGTGCTGACTCAGCGCATCGGTCTTTCGACGAGTGGCTTTTGCGCCGGAATGCACGGGGTGATCAGGACTCGCGACGAATTCCCACGGAGTATCGCCCTGAAGATTCGCACCGGCCGGACCTTCATCTTCAATCCAGATGAAGTCGGTTGGCTCCGCAGGAACGATCGGCCCGGACGTTCCCGGATCGACATAATCCACGGTGGTCAATGCCGTGGCAATCTGCTCCCGGAGCTTTGCAATCTGCGAGTCCAGATCAGCCAGCTTTGCGGTTTCCTCCGGAGTTGGCACCTTGATCGTTGGTGGCGGAGCAAATGCATTGCCGTCCATCGCGGCATCGGCAGAAGCATTGTAGAACGCAAAGAGCTGATAGAACTCCTTCTGGGAGACCGGATCAAACTTGTGATCATGACAAACCGCGCAGCCGAGTGTCATCCCCATGAACACAGTCGACATCGTTTCGGTACGATCGACGGCATAGCGAACCAGCACTTCGGCATCGATGGAACCTCCTTCGCTTGTCGTCACATTGCAGCGATTGAAGCCGGTCGCAATCTTCTGATCGATCGTGGAATTCGGCAACAGGTCTCCGGCCATCTGCTCGATCGTAAACTGATCGAACGACTTGTTCTCATTGAACGCGCGAATCACCCACTCACGATACTTCCAAAGGGCTCGTTCGTTGTCGAGATGAAGTCCGTGCGAGTCGCCGTATCGCGCCAGATCAAGCCAGTATCGAGCCTGTTGTTCGCCGAATCGCTGGGACGACAGAAGTCGATCGATGACCTTTTCGTAGGCATTCGGATCTTTGTCACTGAGGAACGCATCGACTTCAGATGGCGTGGGCGGAAGTCCCGTCAGATCCAGCGTCGCGCGGCGAATCAGCGTGACTCGATCGGCTTCTCCCGAAGGCTTCAGCCCAGCGCGGTCCAGCTTCTGTCGCACGAATCGATCGATTGGATTTGCAGCCCACGAGTCATCACTCGTCGCAGGAAGTTCGGGACGCACAGGAGCAATAAACGACCAGTGCCCTTTGTATCCGGCACCTTGCTCAATCCATCGCTTGAGCGTTTCGAGCTGGGCGGCGGAAATCTTCTTCCCGGTCGCTGGAGGAGGCATCACAAGGTCCGGATCCGACGTGGTGATTCGCCGAATGATCTCACTGGCATCGACGTGACCTGGAACGATGGCCGAAACGCCGGATTCCAGTTTGCCGGTCGCGCCTTCAAACTGATCGAGTCTCAGCCCCGCCTTGCGTTCATGGTTGTCGGGACCATGACATGAAAAACAGTTGTCCGACAGGATGGGCCGGATTTCGCGGTTGAAGTCGATTTCGTCGCCGGCGATTAAGGTCTGCCCTGACGCCGCGAAAATCGTCATCAGGACGACGCGCGATAGAAGGCCAGATGACGGCTGCGACGAGCCCCTTCGGCAATCGACATTTCGGGCGAGATATCTCATGAAGCGGGACATGAGTCAAACTTTCTGAATCACTCGCGACGCTCCAGGCTGAGACGCCTGCAGCGGCTTTCAGCTCACGTCGACAAATGACAAACAGCAGTATTGCCGGGCAGAGGATGCCCAGCGGAGGGTAAGAATCTTGCTTCGATTACCCCAAAAACACGTCCGGTTGTCAACAATCGATCTCGCCCGGGTGGTCAGGACGGCAGAAATCGAGCGTTCCTCGATCGCTCGAATCGATTTTTCGAGCGGCATCAGCCCGAGTTTTCTTCTGCTCAGGGCCTTCGAATGCTGAAAAGCCACAAATCATTCAGTCGAGGATTGAGACATTCGAGGTCAACGCAGAATCCTGACGTCATTGGATCTCTGGGAACACTCTGCGATTTATCCTGAAAGGATGCCAGAGATTAGCCGGTGGTCGCCGACAGGCGCACCACCGGTGACTTCTCGCGAGAGTTAGCAAACAGACGAGTTCAGCAGCAAACCACGGCCCGCATTCAGCCCTTCGGTTTCGTGTGTTCCTTGAAGAACGCCACGATCAGCTCCGGCGCGCTTGCTGGAAACTTGTGCCCTTCATTGGTGATGTAAGTCACGAGCGGCGTGTTCAGTTTGGATGGATAGATGGTCGCCTTTCCGTGCCACGGTTTGCCGTCTTCGCATTGGTTGATTTTCTTGTTGGCTTCAATCTGATCGCTCTGCCAAGCAAATCGAACGAGCGGATCATTTTCGCCAGCAATATGCAGCACCGGTTTTGGCTTGAACGAATCGCGCCCTTTGCGAAGCAGAGCTCCGGAGGGTGCGATGGCTGCAAAGACATCGCCTCGTGCGGACCAAAGCAGATAAGTGAAGCCACCACCGTTGGAATGGCCCATCGCATAGATTCGCGAGTCGTCCACTTTGTAGGCTGCTCGCAGAGACTTCAGAACCTCGTCAAAGAACTTCAGGTCACGGTCACTCTGATCGCCAACGGCCTTTTGCCAGCCGGGCTTCTTTCCCTCCGGATCGGTCAACTGCCCCGGAGTCGGCAGCCCCTGCATATAAACAACGATCGCTTCCGGCCATTGAGTATGAATCTGAAACGACCGCGATGCCTGCCGACTTCCGCCGCCATGCCCATGAAATCCGAAAACCACTGGTGTCGGTGTGGCTGCTGCCTCTTTCGGAACAAAGATCAACGCAGTTCGGGTTGTTCCGTCGACCGTCCATTCCTTTGTGATCGGTTCTGACGCCCGCGAAGCTCCGGTGCTGAGCATGGCGACCAGAAGAAGCAAAACGGATTGACATATTGATTTCATGGGTGCAAACCTCTCGCTCGAAAAATCATCTGCCTCGGAGCTCCTCCGGGCAGACTCAGCAGCATCAGTCGTCTTTTCTGACTCGAATCCGGCGATACTCCATCTGCCCGCGATCGCCTTCGAGACCGATCGGACCGGAAGCTGGAACCTTAAATTCCGCCTCAATGACTTCGCCGTTGCAGGTACAACGAGCAACTCCGTCCCGAATTACAGCCTCAAGCTGATTCCAGTCGCCAGGTTTGTAACTTTTCAGATTCTTGTACGGTCCAGCCAACGGATAATCGCGGCATTGCAGTTGCGGATCACGAATGAACACTCCGCTGTCAGCGTTCGGGGTCGCTCGAAACTCAAGACGTAGAGTCATGTTTCCGGCAAATTCCTTCGTCGTGTAAAGCTGCTGGATCTTTCGACCTTCCGGCGGAGTTGTGACGACCAGCCGTCCGTTCTTTGCCAGATAACGTCCTTCCGGAGTAACAGTCTGACCTTCAAAACTCACCGGTTCATCGACGAATGGCCAGGCAACTGTCTTGTCCTTCGCGAGCCACTTTGAAGCGCTTTCACGAACTTTGTCGGGCGTTTTTCGATAGCCCCAGCCGGACAGATCCTTTCCGTTGAACAGCGATTCGAACCCATTTTCCAGAGCAAACGTGTCCGGCTCCGTATCCATGAACCCGTGAGTCGCAAGAATCGGTCGCAGCGCGCCGGCCCACTTGGTGTAACCGACTTCGTTCAGATGAAGCAGATCGGGCATCTCCTCAGGCTTGGCATCTCCCTGTTCGTTTGCGAACAGCGTCCATGTGTCCAGCACCGTCACCTGCGTATCACCGCGAACGGCGTCGGCGCAAAGCTGATTGATTTCACGAATTCGATCCGACGGGCGTTTCTTCGACGCAGAACTTGGGAACACCTGACACAGCACAATCGGCATCTGGCTGTTGTGCTTCTTCAATGCTTCAACAATCAGTTTCACGTTGCCTGCGATGTCTTGTGACGATGCCTGTTCCTCAAGATCATTCGTGCCCATCAGCATAATGACGGCTGATGGATTCAATGAGATCACGTCCTTTTCAAGACGGATCAACATCCCTCGCGTTGTATCACCGCTGATGCCTCGATTGGCCGCCTTCAGTCCCGGAAATCGTCCCTGAAAATCGTCTCCCCAGCCCTGAGTAATCGAGTCGCCCAGAAACACAACGGCCTTCTGATCCTGCTCGACTTTCGTCGCCCACTCAGATCGTCGCTGCTTCCACAGAGACTGAAACCAGTCGTATCTCCGAACCGGCCCAGCGCCTGGCAGGCCGTTGTCGGAGCTCGGCAGAGCAAACTTGTCTGCGTCATCGGCAACGACAAGTGAAGTACAGAAAAGGAACAGAATCGATGCCAGCAGTCGCAACATAGATCACTCAAACTCCGGGCTTTCGGCGAAAACGCCTGGGTGGGAAACAAGCCGCATTTCATGAGGTTGTCGTATCACGAAGCGAACTGCATTTCCAGCGCACGGCGCACGAATCAAAACTCAAACGCCCCAGTGCCCCTGCAATCTGCCGCTGTGGAATCGCCGAGTCGAAGTCGTTCCTCGCGCGGGATCGATCGGGTTCCTGGCGAGCGGAAAAAGGAGAATGACCAGCGCGTCGGGCTCGTATTCAATGAATCCCGGTAACCTGATTCATACCGCTCGCGATAGAACAGACCACGGCGAACAATGCGGCAAGCTATTGTCCGGCGTAGAGTTTGGTGAGCCACTCGAGGACTGCAGAGTCCTGATCAACCGACTGGTTCAGAGAGATTCCTTCAGCGGCCCATCTGAGGTGATCCTGCAGAACGGCCGGAAGCTTTGATTGATCCACCGGACCAAGCGGGATCTGTCGCGAGGCAGAATTGGCCAGAGCAATTTCAACGTCTTCCGACAGCAGAAACGCCGCGAACTCTTCGGCCTCTTTCGGATGCGGACAGTTTCGAATCACGGCGACGCTGTTCGGGATGCAAATCGTCTGACCAGCCGCGAGCCTCACAGGAAGCATGGCAACCGGCTTCCCGCTGTCCATCGCCACGAACGCATCATCGGTATCTGTGAATCCGAAGTCACATGCGCCTTCCGCGATCATGTCCTTGACAGCACCGTTGCCTCGCACTTCATGAATTCCGCGATCCCGAAGCGACTTGTGCCACGCCTTCAAACCATCGAGCCCAAGCTCACCGGCCAGCACAGCGTAGTGCGTATAGGTCGTACCGAACAACGGGACCGCAATCGCGGCATTCTGAAGCGACTCGCTCTTTAGGGCCTCGTCGATCACTGCGGGCTCCGGCTTCATGCGTTCCGTGTTGATGATGAAGACACGCAGTCGCGCGGCAAAACCACACCATTGATTTTCCGGGTCTCGAAACTTCTCCGGAATTCGCTGAACGGTTGAACTCGCCATTTGTGACAGCAGGCCCAGCTTTTTGAGACGAATCGTCCCGAGAGTTTGATTGTTCCAGAACACATCGCATCGCGGTGCGTCTTTCTCCGCAATCAACAGGTTTGTCAGCCCAAGCGACTTGTTGGTCTCCTCGTCGAAGCGAACATCGACGTCAATCCCGGACTGTTTCTCAAACCGACGGATAATGTCATCCGCGAACATCGCATCGTGAGCGCAATAGACGACTAAACGACGATCGGGCCTGGTCGTACCACGAAACAACGGAACTACGACCGAAAGCACGACGACAAGTGCCGCGACGACAGCAATCCGACGACTGTTGGATGTCGACATCGTTAGTGACAGTTTTGAAATAAGTTGGCGATTGAGAAATCTCGGTCATGGAATGACCGAGCTGCGTAGGCGAGTCATTCCATGACTCGCATTCGCAGATACCGGAGTCAAATCGGGAAGTTAATTCAGGACGATTTCTTAGTCTCTACTCAACGCGAGTCGAGGCGATCTGTTGGGGGAGAAAGATAGCGAAACACTTCAATCCACGTCGCGTAATGAATGACGCGTGATCCGGGGATTTGCAGCGTCCCATCACTGCGGAGACTCGGATGCAAACGCTCCCCATCATGCCGCGCGGCGCTTCTCGGATCGTGCAGCATGAGTCAGCTCTGACACAATCAGCTCGGCAGCTCGCGATGTTGCACCGGGTTCGGTGGCTTTATCGGCGAGGTCTGACATGCGTTGTGTGCGATCGGCCAGGACATCACGATTTGTGACCCATTCGAGCAACGTCGCCGTCATCTTTTGGATGTCGGCTTCCGGGTCACCGTTTGAAATGAACTCAGGCATGAGTTCATCATCCACCATCAGGTTCGGCAATGTGATGAATCGACATTTCATGAGAAACCGCGCGAAGAATCGTCCGATCGTGGGGACTCGATAAAGCACGATGCCCGGCTTGCGTCGGCCGAGCAGTTCCAGACTGATCGAGCCGCTGACCATGAAGCAACAGTCGGCGGTAGCAATCACTTCCGATGTTCGGTCAACAACGTAGTGCAGATCCAGCCCGGAGAATCCGGCCGACTGAAGGTCTCGACACCGATCCATCTGAATCGCTTTGTAGCTGCCGACGTTCCAGCGAATGTGAGGAGCCGTCTCGGAAACTCGCCGCATGACTTCGAGCATCACAGGCCAGTTCTTTTCAATCTCATGATTTCGCGATCCAGGCAGCACCGCCACAACCGTCTGATCTGTCTGATCTCGCAGTGATGTGAGCGCTTCAGAATCCAGCTTTCGTTCGGCAACCTGATCGAAAAATGGATGACCAACCCAAGTCGTCTTCACGCCGCGAGAGCTATACCAGTGATACTCGAACGGCAGAGCGCAGATCACGTGATCCACCCACTTGCGAACTCGTTTGATTCGCCAACCGGCCCAGCCCCAAAGTTGAGGGGGCAGATAATAGAAGACCGCAATGTTGCGCTTCTTCGCGGCTCGCGCGATCCACCAGTTGAAGCCCGGGAAGTCGACCAGAACGACCGCATCAGGAGGATTGGAGTCGAAGTAAGCTTCAGCCTGTTTAACAAGTCGCCGGAACTTCGCGAGCAGAGGCACGACTCGCAGAAATCCCATCACGGCCAGATCCGTCAGTTCAAACTGAAGATCGCAGCCCGCGTTTCGCATAGCGGGGCCACCAAAGCCCTCGGGCCGAAACGACGGATGAAACTTTCGAAGTTCGTTAATCAGCCTTGCGGTGTGCTGATCTCCACTGGGTTCACCGGCAGAAAAGAAGATGCGCATCGGAGGAATCCGTTCCACTTCGAATCAATCCGAGACAATTCACGAGCCGCTATCCAGATCCACTGAGAATGACTGGGAGCCGAACTGCAATCGGCTCGCCTCAACGTGAATGTTCCCGACCGTCCGGATTCTAGCAATCCTCGTCGGCAACGCTTAGAGCACATTTCGCTCGGGGAGTCAGAAACCATTTCTGCAAAAATGCCGCATTTTTGTGGGGCATTGCGGTCGGAAGCGGGGCGAGGAACTCATTTTGACACAAAGAACCTGAAGGGCTTAGACTCCGAGCTCAATCGCTGATCCAATCCGACCAAAGGACGAGATGGGTCCGAAAGGAAGTTGCGATGATGCGAGGTCGGCAGCAGCACGCTGACTCCTCGACAGATCATCGCCACTGAAGCAACGCTCAGATGGAATTGTCAGAGCGTTCACAAATCGATTTCGCGGCAGACAGCAGGGAAGCAAACTATGAAAATTGTGGGCATCATTCCAGCACGGCTTCAGTCAACTCGTCTGCCTCGTAAGCTGCTTTTGAATGCAACCGGCAAGCCGCTGATTCAGTATGTCTGGGAGACGGCATGTCAGTGCCCGGAACTGCATGACGTTGTGATTGCAACCGACAGCGAAGAGATTGCCGATGTCGTGCATTCGTTCGGCGGCCGCGCTGAAATGACGGGCGAACACAACAGCGGTACAGATCGCATCGCCGAAGTGACTCGTCGCTGTTTTCCGGATGCTGATGCTGTGATCAATCTGCAGGGTGACGAACCGGAGCTGGATCCGTCCGTCGTGTCATCTCTGGTGAAAGAGATTCGACGTCCGGAATGCCAAATGGCAACCGTCGCTTCGCCAATCACTTCGGCCGACGTTGTTCGAGACCCGGGCTGTGTCAAGGTGGTTACCGATGTGAATGGTCGCGCGCTGTATTTCAGTCGGTCGCAGATTCCGTTTACTCGCGACTTCCCAGTCGAACACTACTTTGAAGACGGACAGGTTTCACCATTCCTGCTGCACATTGGGCTGTACGCATACCGACGGGACTTTCTCCTGAAGCTGACATCGCTGCCGCCATCACCACTTGAACAACTCGAAAAGCTTGAGCAGTTGCGTGCTCTTCAATGCGGTGCAACGCTGTCTGTTGCAGTTGTGAATCACTCTTCAGTCGGCATCGACACTCCCGCTGACTACGCATCGTTTATCGCTCGTGAATCACAGCGGCGGCTGAAGCGAGCTGCGTAACGATTGCAGAATGCCGCCAACGATCTGCGGTCGAGTCTTTTCTCGACTCTGACGCGCTGTTGCTCAGGCGAATCCTCTGCACCGACTTCGCGGCCGTCTGCTGATGCGCTCGCCGATCGTTTCTTTCCGGTCGCTGAGCGCTTTACTGGACCGATTTCAGAAACTCCGGCCGTTTGTAACGCAATGTTCAGTGCGCAGTCCACTTGTACACGGCACCAGGGTAGCACAACCACCTCCGGAAAATCCCTAATAGATGGACTACCGTGATGTCGAGGTGTGCGTTTTTGTAGCCAAACGAAAACGCTCCAGAACCTCCCTCAATGCATAGTGTAGGTTTTCCTGCTTCTCCGAGTTTTCCTGCATCCTGGACGTTACAACAAGACTAACCCTCCCGATCCTACCGGCAGGGCTTCGCAGAGGTTCACATCATGTTACTGCAGCGCGAACGGACAGATTCCAAACTGTCATCAAGCCGAGTTCGAACGTGGTTACTTCGAGGAGCATTTTCGGCAGAGGGATCGCCGATGCAGATTACGGTCAATGCCTGCCCGTTCCGCATCGGCCGTTCCCCTCAGAATGATCTCGTTCTGCCCTCGAATGTTGTCAGCAGTCGTCACGCAGAGATTCTAGAATCAGCGGGACTGCTCTTCATTCGTGACATGGGAAGCACGAACGGAACGTACGTAAATGGCAAAAGGATCACGAACGACACGCTGCTGTCTGAAGGTGATCTGATCGAATTCGGAGATGCCTTCTTTCGAGTTGTGGCATCAATGGCAGAACCGCGAGAAGAGCGAACAGAACCGCTCATCGGAAAGACCCTGTTCTTTCACGATTCCGACAGTCATCGGGGGCCTCGCAGCCTGCAACTTCTGTTTCGCGACGAGAATCTTCTGCCTTGCTTCCAGGGAATTCACTGCCTGAGCACAGGACTGACTCGCGGCTATGAATACCTTGCTCGTTCGAGCTATCCGGGGATTGAAACCGCAGGACTTCTGTTCGAGCAGGCTCGCCGCGCTTCGCGTGAGGTGGAATTGAGTCAGCTCTGTCGAAAGAAGGCAATGGAGTTCTCCGTTCGACTGGATTCAGCGATCCCGGTGTTTCTGAACACTCATCCGTCGGAGCCGATGCTGGAGACAGTTGTTCCTCAGATGAGGGCGATTCGAGAACAGTTCCCGGAACGAAAGATCGTTCTGGAAATTCATGAAGCGGCCATCACCGAGCCAGCACTTGTTCGAAGACTTCGCCAGCAATTGAACGAGTTCGACGTTCGGCTCGCATTCGACGACTTCGGCCGCGGTCAGGCCCGTATTCGAGAACTGATTTGTGCGCCATCGGATTACATCAAGTTCGATTCAGCTTTGATTCGCGATCTTCAGCACGTATCGCCCGATCAGTTCCGTTTCTTCCGCTCGATCATTCAGGGGATCAAGAGCGAAGGGGCCATCACAGTGGCCGAGGGAGTAGAAACGGAAGTGATGTCTCAGGTCTGTCGCGACATTGGCTTCGACCTGGTTCAGGGATTCCTTTTCAGCCGTCCAACTCTGCTGAGCCTCGAATAGGCGGAGACATCTCCTCGCATCAAAGGGGCTCTGACAACTAGTTAGAGCCCTTTCTGTTTCTGCTGGATGTCGATTGGCAACTGGTCAATCTTCGCAGCGAGGATGAAATCGTTGACGGATAGCCCGCCGATCGCATGAGTCCAGATTTCGATTTCCACGTGACGATATTTGGTCAGGTGAACGTCAGGGTGATGGGCTTCAACTTCCGCGAGTTCCGCCACTTGGTTCAGAAACTTCATCGCGGTGACGAAGTTCCGAACAGACCACGTTTTGCGGATCCGATCCGGGCCGGTGCGAAGTTCCCAACCTGTCAACGCGGCGAGGTGGGGAGCGATCTCTTCATTGCTGAGCTTTGGAACACCACCTTCGCACGGGACGCATTTGGCCGTGCACAAAGCGGCTGCTGTGGGTGAATCGGCTCCGTTCATGGCTCGACTCCGATCCAGGGTTGCGATGATTCGAGCTACTTTTTGCTCAGATAAAGACGCTGAATGTCTTCCAGAGTGACCGTAATGGTTCGAGTGAAACCAGTATGGCTTCGCTCATAGGCGATCCTGGAGGCCAGTTGCGGCTGCTGATGAATGGATTTCGCAACCCATCGGCGATCTTCATCGGAAAGCGTACCGACTGACGGATCCCACTGAGTTCTGGTTTCCATAACCAGGTCGTCGATTCTCGGATCAAACTTGTTCATCGTGGAAATTCCTCTTCATCATCAGTTTGAAGACGTTTCACACGATTTTACTCACAAAATCCAAAAGTGCTACGGTGCTCCAAAAGCGAGATCCGACGCTTCGGGACGCGGAGATTCCCCTTTCGGTCAAACACCACGCGGCCAGAATTCAGAAACCTACGCCGCTTCGCAAACGATTCTGCGATGACAGTTTCAGGGGCGAGGACCGAGAGTTTTGAATCAGCTTATCTCGGCTCAAAATGGCGTCGCTGATTCGGCAACAGAGTGGCCCCCGTTTGGGAAACTGCAGTATTTGGCAGCATCAAGCCGGGCGACGTAGCGAAAAGCTGACTGCCAGCGTTCTCAAACCTGACTCCTCGATGCAGCGTCATCTTTACGTCTTTCTGCGGTCGTCAGCTTTCATGAACAGAGTTCACTGGCTGTCGCTGCCGAAGAATTCTGACGACAGGATTCTGTCATCATCCTTGACGAATTCGATGATGTCCTGATGCTTCGTCATTGCGCCGTAGTCGGCAAAATTCGGCCCGACAGAATTGAGCGTCCAAGTTGTCCGGTGACTCACCCGCTCAGTCTGCCATTCTCAGGCCACGTTACTTCAGTGGCTGACTTGACACTACGGACAGCAAATGGCGAAGTTCGTCGTCCACGTCGTCGGAAGATGCGGTCGTTTGTGAGATCTCATCTCGAAGCAACTGACGATACCGTTTTCGCATGCGGTGCAGGGCCACTCGGAGGGCCTCTTCAGACATCAGCAGTTTCTCGGCGATGTCCTTGAGTGACGACGCCCCCGCGTCACAGTTCATCGCGGGACTTAGAGCCTCAAACAGCAACAGTGAACCTGCATCAACGTATAAATCGCGGAGTCGGTTCATGACACGATGCAGCAACGTCAGTGCCCATTGACGCTCAAAGATCGCTTCGGCTGTCACATGATTCATCAGAGAACTCTGAAGCTGACATTCACCCTCTTCGAAGTCGAAGTCAATCGACAGATGATTCACATCGCCGCCTCGTTTAGCTGCTTGTTCCCGGTCACGTTCGTTTGACGCATAGTGACGTGCTGCGGCCAGAAGGAATGAACGGAATCGCCCTCGCTGCGGATTCACGTCCGTCAGTGCTCTTGTCGCGAGGAGATTTGTGAACAATCCCTGCGTCCAGTCCTGCGCAAGATGGATATCGCGAGTCTGTTGTCGCATAAACGCATAGACGGGCAGCCAGTAGCAGCGGATCAATTCATCCAGAGCCTCTCGTGCTGGCTGTCCTTCGGCACTTCGAGCCTGCAGGATGAGGCTCCAGCGAGTGGTTGCGAACCGACGTTTTCCCGGAGCAGAAGGATGTGTCGGCGATAATGGCATCGAAAGGCTTCTGAAGAATCTTCAAAAATCGTGTGTAACGTTCGCCGAGTTTTGCTTCTCCTGATATTAGAGCGACATTCGGCCCTTCGCAACAGGAAGTGCAGAATGGTCCTCGATCCCTTCCGCCCGTAGCCGAGTTCGTAAGAACTCGGTCCATCCGGTCTGTAG
Source organism: Ottelia alismoides (assembly GCA_037367405.1). NCBI lineage: Eukaryota > Viridiplantae > Streptophyta > Magnoliopsida > Alismatales > Hydrocharitaceae > Ottelia > Ottelia alismoides. The sequence goes on along the minus strand of JAZKJV010007224.1, from coordinate 1,249,908 downwards.
CCGAGTTCGTGAGAACTCGGATCTTCGACGTGAAGAATTCTGACGAATTCTGCTACGGAAACAGTTCGGAATTCTGACCAGTTTGGATTCGGAAACAGTCACAGTCAGACAGAAGTATCACATCCGGGTTCGCGTGGAGTATGTCATGTCAAATCTTTGCTCGACCTGTCAGAGTGAACTGGTGTCGGCGAACGGTCAAACGTTCTGCCCGGCGTGTTTGCTGCAACAGGGCATGAAAAGCTCCACCTATGGTGGCGGGCCGCGAGTTGCCTGGAAGCCACCGGAGATCGAACAACTCACCGCCGCATTTCCGCACCTGGAGATCCAGCAGTTGCTCGGCGTCGGCGGGATGGGAGCTGTCTTCAAAGTTCGCCAGAAGGAACTTGATCGCATCGCCGCGTTGAAAGTGCTGCCCGGCGAGATGGCAGCGGACGCGGGATTCACCGAACGATTCCTGCGAGAAGCTCGGCTGCTGGCGTCGCTCAGTCATCCTCATATCGTCACGGTTTACGAATTCGGACAACGCGACGGCATCTATTTTCTGCTGATGGAATTCATCGACGGAGTCACTTTGCGACAGGCACTGCGAGCCGAACCGATCAAGAAACTGGGCTCAAAGGAAACGCTCGCCATCGTCGGGCAGTTGTGTGACGCATTGCAGTTCGCTCATGACGAGGGCGTCGTCCATCGCGACATCAAACCCGAGAATATCCTCATCGACAAACGCGGCCGAGTCAAAATCGCCGACTTCGGCCTGGCCAGATTGCTCGGTCAGTCACCCACGATGCCGACTCTGACCAGAACTCATCAACTGATGGGCACACCGGCCTACATGGCCCCGGAACAGATCGAAGGCCTGCCCGGCATCGATCATCGCGCCGACATTTATTCCATGGGCGTCGTCTTCTACGAACTGCTCACCGGTGAGTTGCCGCTCGGCCGTTTCTCGCCGCCCTCCGAACGAGCCGAAACCGACGTGCGTCTGGATGAAGTGGTCTTGAGAACTCTGGCCAAAGAACCCGACCGCAGATATCAGCAGGCGAGCCAGGTGAAAACAGATGTGGAGGCGTTGCGGAATCCGGCATTGGCATCATTGTCATCGACAACGACCGTGGCAAGGAAACGCCGTGTCGGGCTGTTTGTCTCAGCATTTTCCCTTGGAGCGTTACTGACGCCTTTCCTGTTTGCCGCGATCTGGATGTTCCTCGAGTGGCGTTGGGCGGAGTCTTTTGCTGCTCAGTCTGAGCGTGACTATGCCGCCCGGGAAGCCGCGAGCAGAGCGAACGCAGTCGATGCGGAGGAGCAACGCAGACTCGCAGCTGAAACGGAGGAGAAGAATCGTCGATTGCGCGAGCCAGGAATATTGAGTGTCGCTTTTGACAACAAGGATGCTAACCTCGTGAGTCCCCCGGAACTTTCGGGGAAGCTGACATTTGAAACTGGGTTCATTGTTTGGGAGGGCCCACTGTCGGAGGAAGACAAACGTCTTCTTGTCGGCCTTTCGGATGATCCGAAGTTTCAATTGGCAGTACAGGACATCATCTACTTCAAGACAATACGACAAACACCAAACGCTACACCGGATGATTCGCGAAGCATGGACATGATGGGACGCGGTACTGATGACGGCACCGGTCTGAGCGAATCCTCAATGACAGACAGTAGATCTTCGATCCTGTGGCTGCCGACAGGTCCTCAGATCAATGGCCGGGTGTTTTCGTTGTCTGCGACGCAACGTGACGCCGTCAACGCGATCCTGAAAGAAACGCACGAACGCTATCTCAAAGAAGAAGCCCTGCATTCAATTGTCTCGGTCGATGCCAACGGCGTGCAGACAACGGAGATCAGTGCGTTCCCGGATCAACTGCGAGCGATTGAGAACGAGATGTGGACGAAGCTCGATGACGCCGTTCCGGTGGAGACTCAGAAAGAGTTTCGTGACCGGTTGAACCTTTACACTCTCGATGGGCCAGGTGATGACTCCAGTTCGATGTCAATGATGGGCTCTGGGATGGGGATGCCCGGCGGAATGATGGGACGAAGCCCCGAAAGGGGGCCAGGACTACTCGGCTGGGAACCTCAGCACCATCCACTCATGATCAAAATTTCGCGAACTGGTCGCTGGTTTGAATGGACCATCGACACGAGTGCCCCTCAGGTCGATCCCATTGGAAAAGCACCCACGCTACCACCCGCCATCCAACGCTTCTACCGCGAACCCGGCCCATGGATGGCGGTCGCCAATGCTCGAGCGACGTATGCAGCGAAGGATTGGAAGAAGCTGGCTGACCACTTTACCAGTGCTGGGCAGTCGAGGGAACTCCTGCAATTCTATGCCCTCAAACATGATGTGGAAGTATCGTCAGTCGAGCAGGCATCTCCCGAGGAGGTAGCACGATTGAACAAAAACCTGGAGGTGGAGTCGGCGAGGTTATCGGTGCTAGGAATACACCTCGATCGAGAGTGGGGCAGCGACAATCCCAACCTCGTCTTCGGCGCTTTAGCTGAGAAACTGCGAGGAATCGACCCAGCCGGTGTGGATGCACAGATTGTTCAGGCAGCCGGTTCTATGCGACAAGACACGCTCAGAGACGCCATCGCTGTGTGGGGAATGTACAGTTTTTTTTATGGCCAGTCGATTACACACGCGAGTACTGAGAGAACGGCAGGCGACTTTGGATTGGCATTCGAACTGGCGAACGGCGAAGTCTCGTCCTACACAGAGAACGGCGACACAGCCTCAGCCACGCTGACGATTCCCAACAAGCCGCCAGTGCCCATCCGTTTCAGACGCGAGAACGGGCAATGGAAAATCGACGCCATCGGTTCCAACGAACGCCTGCTCGAACGTCTGAAGCAAACGAATACCTGGAAACAACACGCCGAAATCGAAGCCGTGCTGGAAAACGCTCAGGCAGCATATGCGAACAAGGATTGGCAGAAGCTAAACGATTGCTTCACGCATACCGGAAGGGTCTGCTGGGCACGGTATGGCCTCGATCAACATTCGAGCCTCGTTGCGCAAACAGCAACTTTCGCCATTGCGGAGGAAGAGATTGAGGCTGAACTCAAGGCGCTGGAGCCGCGTTACGTCTCATTTGATGCATTAGATCTTGATGTGATGCGTCGTGCCTCATTCGATCGACTGATCGCCCGCGCATGTGTCGCCAAGCATGAAGATGTGAGAGGGATACTCTCCCAAGCGACGGAATTGCTGTCGGAAGAATTCAGCAGAACTTATTTGTCGTGGAAACTGATCTCGTTTCGCGATCGATTTAGTTTTTCATCCATGACGTTGAGCGATATCCAATTCAGCGGCGACGTCGGCAGTGGAACTCTCGTCTCGGCCGATGCCTCCCGTCGCGTTACGGTGTCATTTCGTCGTGAAGCGGGCGAATGGAAGATCGACATGGTTCTGTCTCCGGAAGAGCTTCAGTCGATGTTGTTAGCGCTGTTGACGAGGCGTCTCGATCCCCTTCTGCCGGATGTTCTTGATTCGTACCAAAAAGGGGCATGGCTTGTCGCATCAGAGAGATTTACAGCGGCTGGCCAGTTACAGTGGCTGCTGGAAGCGGAGGCAAGAACTGAGGAAGCTCAGGCTGGTCTTTCGCCCGAACTCACAGAGCGACGTGTTGAAATCCGAACCGATGCAATTTCGCGAACGAAACACCTCAGCTCCGTGAGCCCAGCATCAATGGAGGAGTTTGACATTCTTCGCAATAAGCTGGCGACTTCCAACATTGCAGACATGGAACAACTGCTTGCGGTGTTTTGCACAGAGAATCCGCCCGAGAAAATCCAGGCCCGATTCATGTTGGCGATTGCCGACCTTTCAGCCTGCGGACTGCCGTTCGAACCTCAGACACTGACGTTGAAGGACGTTAAGATCTCTGAGACGAATCCCGAGACAAAAGTCGTGGCGTCGCTCGCGGATTCGGATCTGCCCGTACGCTTCAAAATAGATCAGGATACATGGAAGATTGACTCTGTCGGCTCACTCGAGCAACTCCAACAACACACACGCCGATTCCTGCAACGTCAGTCAGACTCACCCCGCGCTGTCGTCAAAACCTTCCGCGAAGCCATGGCCGACGGGCGATTTCAAACGGCCCTGAACTGCATGACTGAGGATGCTCGCAATGAGTGGCTGGGGGAAATCCTTGTTGGGTTCGTTCACAGTATGGGAATGAGGCCTCTGGCAAGTCGATTTCCCACTGACGAACCGGTGTGGGCACTCGAGGTAAGTCATCCGTTTCTTGCTGGCCCCACTCCTGCGACCGTCAAGGTTGGAGCAGAAGATGAGATTTACGGCAACCTCACGCTGGACACTGCTTCGCGGAGGAAAGCATGCATTGATGTCGCATTGACCATTTCTGGAAACGACAATCTGCTGCACGAGTTCATGGACTTGAGACTAAAGCAACATCCAAACTCCCTCGAAGGTTACAAGGTCGGCGAGTTCGAAGAAGTTCCACTACGTCGAGACGGGCCTGAAGTGATGAAGTATCGTCTTCAGCCAGCCACGCCTGATCAACCACCGCTGGAACTCGACATCATTCAAGTCGACGGCCTCTGGAAACTCAACACCGTCATCGACCCCGCCCTGAAACCCTGGCCGCTGCCGGCAGAAGAACCCACGCCGCCCGCTGAGGCAACTCCCGTCGACGGAGTACCGTAGACCGGTCGCTCCGCCGACCGGAATCGGTGTGCAACCGGCAAACGATGTCGGTCACGAGCATTGCGTTACGCCTTGCATGCGAGCACGCATGCAAAGTCAGCCAAGACACCTCCTCTGCTGGCGAAGCCTTGATTCAAATCCGAGGGTGCGGGGAAAACTCCCGTCGACGGAGCGACGGGTGTACGGTAGACCGGTCGCTCCGCCGACCGGAATGTGTTTGCAAACCGCAAACGATGTCGGTGACGAGGCATACGATCGAGGATCCACAGAGTAGTTGCGATTCACCGCGGAGCGGTTTGAGAGATTAGCCGGTGGTGAGCGAAACGCCACCGGTTTGAATCACCCCTGCGACTGCACCCTGAAATGGGCCCTGAAATGGGTGCCAGAAATGGGAGATCTGTCATCCCTTCAGGATGAGTTGCATTGATGTTCCGTCACCGGTGGTGCGCCTGTTGGCGACCACCGGCTACTTTCTGGCATCCTTCCAGGATGAATCGCAGCATAGTCCGCTTGCGACGTTCGACCACATGATTTCTAGTTGAACCCGATTTCGGCAGACGTCAGAGCGCACACTCGACTCAGACGCACCTCATCTGCTGGCCTCCCTGAATCTGCTGGAGAAGCCCTGATTCAGAGCCGAGGTCGCAAACAAACTCCCGTCGACGGTGCGACGGGTGTACGGTAGACCGGAATGAATCGGGGCAAGGGTTTTGCGAGAAGTCGTTCTGCCAGAGATCAGTAAAAGGCCGTCGCCAGTTTGCGGCGGAAATCGGAGGCCAGTTTTGACTTTGGCCCCATAATCGTCAGCAGACCTACCATCGCTTCTTTGGCCTGAACGCCAACGCCAGCTCGGTCGGCCTTGACGATCGCCAGAAGCATCTCGCAGGCTTCTTCGAAACGACTGTCAGCGCCGAGGGCTTCGGCGAGCCTGAGTTGCAGTGTGAGATCGACCGGGTTGCCTTCCAATGCCTTTCGAGCCTCGGCGACGCCGCCGGATTCTTCCACCTGACTTCGCTTTTCAAGCTGCGCTGCGAGGGCCTGTGCTTCGGGTTCGAGGTAACCTCGCTTGTTGAGTTCGTCGAGGATCTCTTTTGCTTCCTGATCGCGGTTAAGCTCCATGAGGACTCGGACATGAGCGATTCGAAAGTCGGCCACATCCGGCTCTAATTCGGACGCTTTCCGAAAGCTCGCTTCCGCAAGTTCCATGGACCCATCGGCTTCGTGCTGCTGGCCCTGGTTGAATGCTTCCTCCGACGGAGACGGCAGGAATGACTTCAGCCATTCCTTCAGTTGCGGTTCCGTCTTCACTCCGGCGAAATGGGTGAATGGCTGTCCGTTGACCATCGCTACGACGAACGGAATGGATTGAACGCCGAACGCCTGAGCAATCTCCGGGCATTCGTCAACGTTCACCTTCACAAGACAAAACGAGCCCTTCGCTTCATTCGTCAGCTTTTCCAGCAGCGGCATCAATTGCTTACATGGGCCACACCAGTCTGCCCAGAAGTCGACGACCACAGGACGAATCTGAGACTGCTCAATCACATCCTGTCGAAACGTGTCGAGAGTTGTGCTGATGATGTTTGGAATGTCGCTCATGTGTATGTGTTCCGATGGATTCGCGAGGACGATGCAACGAACCGTGTCGAAGTTGCCCGCGAAGTGGAGATGCTCGGCTCGGTCGATATTGATGAACTGAACTAGCGGATGGCTCAGCTTGTTCGACGAATGAAAATCACGTCGATGACAGCGGCAGCCAGCAGTCGGCCCACTGGCCAAAATTCTCTTCAACACTGATTCGAAGTCGATGCAACCCGTGTTGCTGCGACAGCCGCAGGCGGGAGATTAACGTTTCGCCGATCCAGCGGGCAATCAACTCTGCAGTCGTATTGGCAATCGGAAGAATCCGGCAGTCTTCCTCGGGAAACACCCAGCGCCGCGATTCAAATCGAGCTGTCACTTCGGGCGGATCGCTGGAAACTTCGACCGAAATCATCGGATGATGTTGCGGCAAAAGGACTCCATGATCCAGCTCAGCCACAATCGCCTGAAGCCCATCACGCAGAGCGATGAAGTCGAAGACGTAGTGATTTTCATCCAGTGGACCTTCAATCGCCGCTTCGACTCGCCAATTGTGTCCGTGCAGACGCTCGCAAATCGTTCCGTTGAACGTAATGAAATGCGCGGCCGAGAAGACCAACGTGTCTTTCGTGACTCGAACACCGAATGTCCCTGCACCGGATGACATGCAAACTCCAAACTGATGGAACTCTCAAAGAGGCGACTGAACTCGCGAATCATACCTTCGAAACGGAATGAATTGGTACCTTCCCAGAAGAACTTCCAATTGCCTGCATTGACCCTGCCATTTCGAGTTTCAGATTTTGAAGTAACAGAAGGTCTCAAATCTCGCTGTGAAGAATGTCGGCCACATCAGATGGCTGAAGGCTGGAACAGGACAGAACGCCTGAGCCGCCACTTTTTCAAAACACATTCACAGGGAGAATGCCATGAAACGATTCGTTCTGAAAGCCGTGCTCCTTGCAACGACTTTGACCATCACAACCACATCCTTCGCAGACCAGAAGAATCCTCGAGGCAGCTTCGGCCAGCGGCTCGGTAACTCGGGCGTTGCTGGTTCTGTTCGCAATCTGCCGAACTCGGGGAACTTCCAGAGCAACTCCGGAACAGGTGGCACATCGGGTCACAAGATTGACCCGCGAATCACCATGAGTCGACCCAATCTGAATCTGCCGGACCTCAAGCACGGTTCGAACAATGGGACGGGAACTCCGATCGTTCGATTGCCCGGAAACGTTGTTCAGCCGGGGAAGATCAGGATCCCGAACACGGGCAACGGCAACACAGGGATTGTTCATCTGCCGAATTCAAAGATCGGATCGGCGATCAACGGCATTCCGAATCTCTCGAACGGTGGCACCGGGGCGAAGATCTCTGTTCCGCACGTCATTCAACTTGGACAGGGCAAAACGACGAAGCCGATTGCCATCAATCCGGGCCTGGCACTTAAGAACAAACTCAAGTCGCCTCAGGTTCAGACTCAGGTGCAACAGATCGTTTCGAAAGCTCCGAAGCATCTCTGCATTCAGCCGCACTTCAACTGGTGGGTGACGGTGTGTCATTCACACTGTCACACGCACTACGGTTGCTGGAACATTCATGATCACTACTGGGATTGCTGGACACCGTGTCATTTGAACGTCGTCACGTGTCAGCAGTTGTCATGGTACGTTGGAATGAGCTGTGTCTACATTCCCGACATGCAGGCTTACGGAGTCCAATCGATTGTGCCTGGTTCACCTGCGCAGCTTGCAGGACTTCAAACCGGTGACCTGATTCTGACTGTGAATGGGCAGTCCGTGTTCGACGCCAACCTGATCAATACCGAGGTTGCTCGTGGACGTCTGGAACTCACGTTGCTTCGGGACGGATTCGCTACGCCGCTCACGACGACGATCCTGCCTCAACTCGTTCGAACGGTGAACTATTAGCTCCCAGAGATGCAGCGGACTTCGCGAGCATGCTTAAGTCCGGCTGACAAACTCTGCGACATGATTGAAGCACTCTCTGAACGCTTGCCTTTGGCAATCCCGATCAGAGAGTGCTTTCGTTTTTGTGCGACACCAATGCTGGGTCAGCCTTTGCGACGAGACAACTCGTACACGGGCCATTCGCAGCCACAGTCATTGCAGTGGAAGCCGACGATGGTCGCAGTTCCAGGAACAGGCAGGCGATTCTTTGGACTGATCATCGAATCCGCCAGTTCGAGCGGTTCGATATCGTGACGATGGCAATCAGGGCATTCGCTGTTTTCGTGAATCAACCGAGCACGATCAACCGGCGGCATGAAGCGACCGCTGAAGATGACGGCTCGCCGAGCACGTTCGATCGGAATAATGTCCTCGTACTGATCGCTCGAAGCGATTGGTGCGTCGAGTTCTGTCTCTTCGTCGATCGGCGTAAACAGGCGCAGATGAAGACGGTTCATGCGTGGTTCCTCCTTGAATCACGAATCCGATGGAGTTTCTTGCGTGGTCCCGGCTTCAACAAATCCCTGTTGAATGAGAAAGGCCAGAAAACCAGACGGCACTGAGAGAGAGTTTAAATCTGCCGTTCGGAAAAACTCTACTCGCCAAGATGCCGAAACTCAAGGCGCGGATTTCAGATTGCAATCTGGGTAAGCTGAGGCGGATCGAGCAAATCGCGAGGTCGCGGACGCTGGCAAAGCTACCAATACATGACTTCGATCAAATTGCTGAAATCATCCGTCCAGCGAACTTGTCTGTCAGTCGCCAGAGTCTCTTGGACTTTCGTACCTTGATACCGAGGCCGATCCAATTGCGAAGCATCGCGGGACATGAGTACCCAGCGACTTCCGGGATCGGAAATCATCGCGGCCCCGGTTTGAGGATCCATCGTCGGCTGAGTTTCGAGCGTGATCGCACCGAGCTTCTCGTCAGATGCCAGTGACTCGGTGACTCGACGCAGATCAAAGTGCAGATTGGAGATATGAAACGCCAGCACGCCATCGTTTTTCAAATGACGAAGGTACACCTGCATTGCTTCCGTGGTCAGAAGATGGGTCGGAATGGCATCGCCGGAGAATGCATCCAGAACAAGCAAATCGAACTGCTGATCCGCTTCCTGTTCCAGCACAAGTCGAGCGTCCCCGGGAACGACATCAACCTTCGCGCGAGTGTCACTCAAAAATGTGAAGTGCTTTCGGGCAAGCTCAGTCACTGTGTCGTTGATCTCGTAAAATCGAAACTCATCACCGGAACGACCGTACGCAGCCAGCGTGCCCGCGCCCAGTCCCACCAATCCGACTCGCAATGCTGGTCGAGTTTCGCGAAGCTCGTTGATCGCCAGTCCAACACCGGTGCCGTAACCGTAATACATCGTCGGTAAGCCGGGATTCTTCCTCAGTTGCAGACCGTGCAGTATACGGCCATGACGCAGGACCGTGGCGTCTTCGATATCATCGTGCTCCACTTCCAGAACGCCGTAGAAGTTTCGAGTCATCTCGATCGACTCGGTGTAGTTCGTCACAGCGGCAGCGAATACCGTTCCCGTGGCAACGAGCAACACGATGAACGGGATGGTAACCGGCAGCGGAGGACGCTGCTGATTCGACCAGCCGATGGAATCCAGCAACACAATCATTGCGACAATGCTGGCGGCGATTAACCCAAGATAATGTTCCCAGAATGCCGGGAAGACAGCCGGAGCAACAAGCCCGACAAACAAACCGCCCGCGGCTCCACCGGCGGAAAGAGTCAGATAGAACGCGGTCAGTCGATCGGCCAACGGGCGCAGTCTGGCGAGTTCCCCGTGGCACAGCATGCAGATACAAAAGAGGCATCCAAAGTAGACGAACAACTGCAGTGGCAGATGGCTTTGTGTCCCGAAACTTTGCAACCAGCAAACGGCCATAATGAAGGCCGCGGTGGCTATTGAAAAGAGCTTCCGGCGATACCAGCGATCACTTTCGAAACAGAGGATGAACGACAGCAGGTAGAGCGACAACGGGACGACCCACAAAAATGGAATCACGGCAACGTCCTGACAGACTTCGTTCGTTTCCGCGAGCAGCATCCAAGAAGCGATCATGGATAACACGAACCAGAGTTTCGCGCCGCCAGTGGCCGTTGAGTTGTTCAATTTGGTTCGTTGTGCTTTGCCCGGCCGGGGTTCTTTGGAAGCTCCGGCAGTGGATCCTGTTTCAGTCGACGCACTGGAATCGCCGAGTGCGATGATGTCCGTTCGTCTTGAGCTTCTCGCAGCGAAGAAGCAAAGAAAGCAAAACGCCACATAGGCCATGGTCCATGAGTTCGCCTGAGTCGTCAGCCGCATCGTGGGCTCGAAGACAAACGGATACGACAGCAGTGCCAGCAGTGATCCGGCGTTCGACAGCGCATACAGTCGATACGGCGATGCGGCAGGCCGCGCTTCGCTGAACCATCTCAGCAGCAGAGGCCCGGTTGTTGACAGCGTGAAGTATGGAAGGCCGACGGTTGAAAGCAGCAGAGCAAGAATTCGCAAAACTGGCGGCTCAGCGCCGGTTGGTTTCCATGATGGGTCCGGCAGAATTTGCAACAGCAACAGAGAGACGATCAACAGCGTGACATGAACCTGTCCCTGGCGATGCGTAGGAATCTCTCCCGTCAGCAAGTGCGAGTACAGATAGCCGCCGCAGAGCAGCATCTGGAAGAACAGCATGCACGTCGTCCAGACTCCGGGCGTTCCTCCAAACCACGGAAGAATGGCTTTCCCTATTAGCGGCTGCACCTGAAACAACAAGAACGCACTGAGAAACACCGCGGCCGAAAACAGTACAACGATCCCGTCGACGGGCGATTGTGATCTGGATGACTTCGGCAAGTCGGACATGATGACTCAGGTTGTTTCTCACGTAGCCGAGTTCGTGAGAACTCGGAATTCTGACGAATTCCGCTACGAATCAGGTCAGGGACTCAGCTCATCCGCAAGAGGTGTTAGCAAAACTCTACTCGGCAGTTGATTTCAGGAACTGATCCCACGCCTCTGCGACGTGCCCAGCTTCCGTGTCGCCGTCATGCACATAAAGAGCGTATCGAAGTCGCAGAGATTCGCCCTTTTTCAAATGCACTTCGGCCGCTGGATTGGCTCCGTTCGTGTAGGCACTTTCGCCAAACGGACTGATCGAAAACAAGCCGTAATCACGAACATGATAGCGTGATGGCCGGAAATTCTTCGGATGATCCATCATGGCCACTCCGATCGTCTTCCCATCAACGGTCCCAAAGTAATCCACCCAGTTCCACGGCTTGCCCCAGCATTCTTTGGTCGTCTTCGTTCCATCGCAGGACACCACCTGTCCGCCGTTCTTTTCTTTCATCGATGGTGCGACACGAAATCCGAACAAGCCTTCCTTCGTGTCTTCAAAGGTCACATCGACATGCGTGGCGCTGAGAGTCATGTCGTAGACGATCAGGTGATTAGGATGAAAACTGATCACGGCCGTTTCGGTCAGTTGCGGAACCGCCGTTTCCGGATGACGCCATTCGTTGATGGCCTCCAGTTGGCCAACGGATTTCCCTGTGGCCAGAACCTTGACGCTGGTGTTTCGGATCAGCCCCTTCTCGGCCCAGAACTTGACTTTGTTCACTTCATCGACGGCGTTCCACATGCCTTTGTGATGAGGATGATCTGCGTCGCTCGTATCGCCCAACGCTCGATTCGCCACCACTCCGGATGGAGTTCGAACGGGCAATAGAAATGGTTTCGGAAGATCGTCGCCAGCGTTGTACGTGGCAAACGGCTTCCCGTTGACCGTGATTTCCGTCGTTGTGCCCGACTGCTTCAGATCGACCGTATCCGCCGACATCGCATCGGAGGGACTCGAAATGAACGTTACGAGCAAAATCAGCAAAGCACAAACACGAACCATGAGGAAGGCTCCTCGAATGAAGGCGGGAAAAAGCAGGTCCGGAAGATCACAAATACCGCAGGAATGATAACGCGCAAGGGATGACGGCGTGAGTTCCAGCGTCATGAATCCTGGAGAACTCCCGCTGTTCCTCGGCTACCAGGAGGTTTCGCCGGTTGGTCAACGATTCTGGCGGGACTTTGACGTGAGATCGCCAGATCTGACCGAAGCTCATCTGAGAAGCGAATTCTGCAGTCTTCGCTCTCCAACGCCTTCAGCATTGCTCGTTGGCGCCGCTGAGGCAGAGCGGTATTCTCAATCACTGATCACACGCTCTCTGTCCATTGCTCAGACGAAGGCTTCAATTAAAGGCGCTGCCATGAACTCTTCGCGCAATCGCCGAATTATGAGAGACCTTTCGGTTCTTGCGGGAGGGATTGGCTCACTGATTGCGTTTTCTCTGATCGTCCATTTTGTCCAACCCGAAGTTCGAGGTGTGCTCCTCGGCGTCTGGATTCTGGCCATGCTGCCACTCTTTCTCGCAGGGCTGTCGGTTCAGCCTGTGTTCGCGGTTGCAGTGATTGTGAATTCCTTCTGCTTTGCAGTCATGTACTGCAATGACATGGGAGGACCTTACGTACACGATTTTGCGGCAGCAGCAATTGGCATCGAGGCGATGTTCTGTACGCTGGTCCTGTTCATAGTGTTCCTTGTGAGACTCTTCAAATCGCCCCGTTCAGCACCTCGAGCGCGCGTCCGTCGTGCATCACTGGAGAAGTGGACTGCGTTTGATCAAACCGGGCAAGGGCCTTTTGATGGGACATAGTGTGATGGGCAAATTGTAGGGGAGTCTTCCTGCCGCCTTGGGGCTTAAAGAACTCGGCGGCAGGATGCCGCCGCTACATTTGGGGATCAATGTTCCAAGACTACATTTGTCGCAGGCGAATGTTTCGCCATGACACTTGGAATGGGCCGGTGCCCTTTGCAATCCCGTGCACTTGCAGGCCGATGTGTCCTTTGGGATGAGTTTTAAAGATCTCTTCGTGAGTCAGGTCCGCCACGGGATTGCCGTTGATGAAGGTCTGAATCCGCGAGCCTTTGGCGACGATTCGATACTGATTCCATTCACCGCTCTTGAAGAACTTGTGCCCTTCAGGCTTCGCGTTTGGTTCGGGGCTCAGCCATCCGTACTTGGTGGATTCGCCGTAGATGAAGCCTGCCTGGCCGGACTTTGCATCGATCTCGACCTGAGGACCGTGAAACACGCCGAGGCCTTCTCCATTGGGACCAGCATCGGCCTTTGTCTTTCCTCGTGAACGAATCTGAACGCCAGAATTCAATTCATCCTGGACCTTCACTTCAAACTCGAGTTCAAAATCTCCGTACTCCTTCTCGGATGCCAGAAACGAGTTCGGGCTGCCTTCCGTCGTCGTGCCAAGGATCGTTCCTCCGACGACCTCGTACTTTGCCTTCCCATGTTCGGCCTGTTTCCAGCCGTTCAGAGTTTTCCCATCAAACAGGTTCTCCCAGCCATCCTTGTCAGAGGCATGGAGCGGAGCGGCGATCATCAGCGCCCACAAAGACAGCGTTGCTACGGTCAGCGATCGGAAAGTCATGGATAGAACTCCTGGGAAGGTTTGTGAGGAGGGATCAGCCAAACGGATTCTGGCTGACGGTCGATGAAGGTTCTGTAAACTAAGCGTAATCGTGACCAGTCCCGCTACGACTTTCAATCGTGTCAGGTTTCGCACGTTGGGGCTTCGCGACGGAAGGTACCGCGACTTGACGATGTTCGTTTTGATTTCAACTGAGTCGCACTAACATTCGTCCTGAAGTATCGCCAGTACCGGCCGGTTCACACCGGCCGCTCGCCAAGCTGGTACTTTTTCGCGTGCCGACCATACTTGAACAGTCCTCAATCCAGCACAGTCACATCAAATTCCACCTGGTGATTGTCGGAGCACATCCATGTCCGCGTTCCTGACGACGATTCGATCCCTGTCTGCCGTGATGTGTTGTGTCGCGGCTGTGATTCCATCCGCCGAGTCCGCTGATCGTCCGAATGTGCTGTTCATCCTGTGCGATGATCTTCGGCCGGATGCCATCGGTTGCCTTGGCTCGAAGCATGTCCGAACACCGCATATCGATTCGCTGGCGACCAGTGGCGTCAAGTTTAGAAACACGTTCTGCACAACGTCGCTGTGCTCGCCGAGCCGCGCCAGTCTGCTGACCGGTCTCTACGCACATCGGCATGGCGTTCGAGACAATTTCACCGAACTACCAGCAGAACTTCCGCACTGGCCGGCACAGTTGAAGGCTCACGGTTACGCGACCGGCTACATCGGCAAGTGGCACATGGGGGAAAACAACGATGAGCCTCGGTCTGGTTTCGACTGGTTCATCACACACAAGGGACAGGGTAAATACTTCGGCACGGAATGGAACATCAACGGCCAGAAGCGTGAAGTCACTGACGGATACTACACGACTGTTGTGACCGACTTTGCCATCGACTGGCTGAAGTCGCAGAAGTCTGACAAGCCGTGGGCACTCTGTGTCGGTCACAAGGCCCCGCATTCGTTCTACTTTCCGGAGCCGAAGTACGAACACGTCTTTGATTCGGTCCCAGTGCGATATCCTCAAAGCGCCTTTCAACTGGACGACAAGCCGGAATGGATTCGTCAGCGACTCAATACCTGGCACGGGATCTATGGGCCGCTGTTTGAGTGGCGAAAGAAGTTCCCGGATGCTCGTCCTGAGGCCGTTGTGGATTTCGAACGCATGGTTCGAGCGTATTGGGGAACGGTGCTGAGTGTTGACGACAGCGTTGGTCGACTTGTGGAACATCTCAAGGCCACCGGGCAGTTCGACAACACGTTGATCATCTTTATGGGAGACAACGGACTGCTGGAAGGCGAACACGGCATGGTCGACAAACGGACGATGCATGAGCCAAGTATCCGAATTCCACTCATCGCCAAAGGTCCTGGCCTTCCCGCCGGAAAAGACTGCACTGCGCAGGTGTTGACCCTCGACATCGCGCCATCGATTCTGGATCTCTGCGGTGTTCCGGAGCTAAAGGGAAGTCAGGGACGTTCGTTTCGACAAGCGATTGATGGCAAAGATACGTCCTGGCGTTCGGCCTGGTTTTACGAATACAATTACGAGAAGCAGTTCCCGTACACGCCGAACGTTCGCGGCATTCGAACCGACCGCTGGAAGTTCATTCGCTATCCGCATGGAGATGGAAGCCCGGACCGACATCTTGCGGAACTGTATGATCTCGAGAAAGATCCTAGAGAGTTGCACAACCTCGCAGCAGACCCCGCCTTTGCCGATCAGAGAAAGCTCCTGGAATCGCAACTGGTCGAGCTGATGAAGCACGAAGGGCTGACGCCGGACTCAGATCGCATGCCGGTGGATCAGGGGATCGGAACAGAATTGCCCGATCAGAAAATCCGATAGACCTGGTGTGGTGTCTCACTCTGTCGTTGAATGAACCTGTAGCGGAATTCGTGAGAATCTCCCGGTGCGTCCGAATTCTGACGAATCCGGCTACTTGTTGTGGCTCGCTGCCAAAATGAAGACCCGGAGCCTCAGGATACCAGTGATGCAGGCATTCACGGCCGAGTGAAATTTCAGTAATCCGGCTATTTCGAGACTGGTGCCGTCAACATGCGGCGTGATCGAGTTCCATGCAGTGTGAATTGCTCCGGGTCAACTCTGATGGAACGAGACTTCGGTTTTTCGCATATTCGCCAGGCCGCAGGGCGAATCATGTCCGGAAAATGCGGTGCTTGTCCTCGGAAAACAAGGCCGGAAAACGTTCAATCGTTGATTTGAACAATAGCCCTTTTGCGGTGCCGCGGTACACTGAGCACGATTCCGCTCGACGCTGCGAAAAGTCTTCGCGGCTGTTTCCTTAATGACGAATGTTCCGATGACCTCTCTGCCAATTCTCGACCTCTCCGCACCAACGAAGCCGACGGTTTCCGGGGAACCGACAGATCCACGACTGACCAAAGGCACGTATGCGTTCGTCAGTCTTGGATGTCCCAAAAATCTTGTCGACAGCGAAAAGATGCTGGGCACGCTCGCGCTGGATGGCTACACGCTGGTTTCGGAGCCAGAGGGTGCGGACTTTGTCATTGTCAACACATGCGGCTTCATTGAAAGCTCTCGTGCAGAATCGCGATCGGTGATTCAGGAGATGCTGGATCTGAAGAAGGCTGGCAAGACGAAAGGTGTCATCGTCGCTGGCTGCCTGCCTCAGCGTCTCGAAGCAGACGGCGGACTTCTGAAAGAGATGCCGGAGATTGATCACGTCGTTGGAGTCTTCGGTCGCGATGAAATCACCAAAGTCGCCGATCGACTCGTCGGCGGCGCGCGAGAGCAGCGGGAACTGTTCCGACCTGCACCCATCAAGGCGATGAATGACCAGTCGCGCCTTCGAATCACTCCGTCACATTATGCCTACCTGAAAATCAGCGAAGGCTGCGATCGAACCTGCACGTTCTGTTCGATCCCGTCGATGCGAGGAAAGCATGTGACCAAGCCGATTGAGATGGTCCTTGATGAGGCTCGCGAATTGGTGCAGGATGGCGTTCGGGAGCTGATCCTTGTCGCTCAGGACACGACTTACTACGGGATGGATCTCTACGGAAAGGTTCGACTGGCGGAGCTGCTGACGGAGTTGCAAACCGTCGACGGCATCGACTGGATTCGTCTGATGTATCTGTATCCGATCAACTTCTCGGACGAGCTGATCAGTGTCATCGCAGACTCCCGAAACATCATCCCGTATCTCGACATGCCTCTGCAGCACATCAATTCGGCCGTGCTGAAGCGAATGCAGCGTCGGGTCAACAGCGAGCAGACTCGGGAACTGGTTCATAAGCTGAGAGAACGAATTCCGAACGTGGTGCTTCGAACGACGTTCATCACGGGTTTCCCCGGTGAGACCGACGAGCAGTTCGAAGAACTGAAGCAGTTCGTTCAGGAAACGAAGTTCGAGCGAATGGGCGTCTTCACTTATTCGCTGGAACCCGGCACACCGGCCGTGAAGCTCGATGGGCATCTGCCTGAGGAAGTCAAGGAAGCTCGTCGAGACGAACTGATGGAGATTCAGCAGCAGATTGCCTTTGATCACGCGGACAAGATGGTCGGCTATGAGCTGGATGTCATCATCGACGAGCAGGTTGGGGACGGCGTTTACGTGGGTCGCACGTATGCTGATGCTCCGGAGATTGATTCCAGCGTGATTGTCACCGGAGCAGATCTTGAGATTGGTGACATGGTGGCTGTTGAAATCATGCAGCGACAGGACTACGACCTCGTCGGACTGGTTTCAGTCGAGGGCGATGAAGACGATTTTGAAGGCGACAGCGAAGAGTGAAGCACCATTGTCAGAACTTCGGCCTAACGGCTGAAGTCAGAGAACCCGTTCATGTCGAATCCTGATTCCTCAGCGCTCGCAGCGAAAGCTCAGAACCGGCCTCGTCCGGTGATTGGCCGCGAGTCTCTCAACGCGCCGAATCTGGTGACGGGGATTCGACTGCTGCTTTCGATTGTGCTGTTTTCGATGATCTCGATTGGCGACTGGTGGATCGCTTCCGCCGCGTTGTTTGTCATCGCGGCATCGACGGACGCATTGGACGGTTACCTGGCTCGAAAGTACAAACAGATCACGGTCCTTGGCCGAATCATGGATCCGTTCGTGGATAAAGTCATCGTCTGCGGGACGTTTGTGTTCCTGCTGGAGAAACAGGGCCAGACTTCGGCAACGCTGGATTCCGGGGTCAATGCCTGGATGGTCATCATCATCATCGGGCGAGAAATGTTTGTGTCGAGTCTCCGCGGAATCCTCGAGAAGGAAGGCAAGGACTTCTCGGCGAATCTCGTCGGCAAACTCAAGATGACGCTGCAGTGCGTCGCCGTCACCGCAAGCCTGTTGTCTCTGTCAAAAGAACTGCCGTGGACCTGGCTTCCCGCGGTTCGTGATGGATTGCTCTGGATGGCCGTTGGCGTCACCATTTGGAGCGGTTTGGTCTATCTGGTTCGAGGCTTTCGATTGCTTCGCGGATAGTCGCACTTAGAAACCGTGCCGAAATAACATCCGGTTTTGACGCAGGCGAGACATCACAACCCGAAACGTGAGTGAGGGATTTTGCTGTACGACACCGATCCCTCGCTGACGCGTCGGGTTGTGATTCCGGGAACTTATTTCCAGACTACTCATTGGCACGCACCGCAGTTGAGTCGCTGGCGAAGCTTCCACGTGTTTGCGATTGCTGGCAGAACGTATGCAGACAATTCATAAGCAGAATGGCATGACGACAGAAGTTCCGGACATCGACACGCTTTGGACGAATCGCGACCAACTTGAGTCCCTTCAGTCGCAGCGGCTCGTTGAGATGCTCCGAACGATCGTGCCGCGAAATCGATTCTGGACGAAGAAGTTTGATGCGGCCGACGTCAAAGTGGCGTCCATCAAATCGATTGCAGATCTCCAAATACTTCCGCTAACGACGAAACAGGAGATCGTGGACAATCAGGCCGAAGCGCCTCCGTATGGGACGAACATCACGTTTCCATCAACACGATATCGACGACTGCACCAAACGTCTGGAACCACCGGACGGCCGGTTCGCTGGATGGACACAGAAGACAGTTGGAACTGGTTCATGGAGTGCTGGCGACAGATCTACACTCTTGCCGGAATTCAGTCGTGGGATCGACTCTTCTTCCCGTTCTCGTTCGGACCTTTCATAGGGTTCTGGGCAGCCTTTGAAGGTGCAGGCCGCTTCGGAAATTTTTGTATCGCTGGCGGAGGCATGACGACAACGGTCCGACTGCAGGCCATGATCGAAAACGAAGCGACGGTTGTCTGCTGCACACCAACTTATGCGATGCGAATGGCCGAAGTCGCAGCGGCGGAAGGAATTGACCTCAAGGAATCGTCGGTTCGGATGCTCATCGTGGCCGGAGAACCCGGCGGCACAATTCCCGCGACTCGGGCTCGTATTGAGGAAGCATGGGAAGCTCGAGTGATCGATCACTGGGGAATGACCGAGATCGGCTCGCTGGCGAGCGAAAGTGAAGATCGACCGGGTGGCCTGTATCTGCTGGAGTCGGAATGCATAGCCGAGATTCTGAATCCGGAAACTCTGGCTCCGGTCGAAGTCGGTGAAGTTGGCGAACTAGTGATTACGAACCTTGGTCGAATCGGTAGTCCACTCATTCGCTATCGAACTCGCGATCTCGTCAAAGCATCGACAACGCCGGACCCGAAAGGCCGAGTCCTGACCTGGCTCGAAGGGGGAATTCTTGGCCGTTCTGATGACATGATGTTTATCCGCGGCAATAACGTCTTTCCTTCGAGTATCGAAGCGGTCATCCGTGAGATCGCTGAGGTGGCTGAGTTCCAAATTGAACTTCGGACGAACCGAGCGATGCAGGAGTTGTGCGTCGCAATCGAACCGTCGCCAGCGGCCGTCCGCGAAGTTGAGGCTCTTGTCGACAAGGTTCGTTCGGCTCTTCGGCAGCGACTTGGATTTGTCATTGACGTGCGTGCGGTGTCCGAAGGTGTTCTGCCTCGATTCGAACTGAAAAGTCGCCGAGTCGTTCGAATTACAGAATAGACACTACTTGATACCGGCCAAGGATGCCGACGGGGACAAGGCCGGTGCTGAATCAGCATATCAGGAAAGAAGTGCGAAGTTGCATGATACGGCAATGTTACCCTCCCCTTGGGAGGGTCGCGAGGAACGAGCGGGGAGGGCTTCGTTGTTTGTGGCAGCGAATTCTGACAAATCTCTCGCGGCTTCCCCTCCCCGTCGCTACCGCGACGACCCTCCCAGTGGGAGGGTGAATTACGAGTGCGTTGCCAGTCAGTTTGCGAGTGCACCAGGACGAATACAGCGAGTGGCTCATGACGGGAAATGAAAACGAGTCCGACAACCAGACGATCGAGCTTGCTCGGCAGTACAACCGGGAGACTCGCGATGCAGTAGTTTGCAACGGGCATCGTAGCCGGATCATGCAGTTGATTGAACATGCGTGTTCTAACGTCTCTGACAGACGACCTTCGATCACAATCATCGGCCCCGGCAACTGCAAAGACATCGACCTCCCTGTGATTGCAGATCGATGCTGTGAGATTCAGTTCGTCGATCTGGATGCAGAATCGGTCGCGGCCGCAACGAACAACCTGGCATTATTGAAGAACGATGCTGCGGAATCCATTTGCCAGATCAAAGTCTGTTGCCCGTTCGATTTTGCTGCACCACTTTCGAGCTGCACTCGTGCTGACTTTGAAGCCGGTGGGCTGAGTGAACTCATCAAGCGTCTCGATGATCCGCTGGCGGATCAGGTACCGTCGTCGTTGCTGCATCAAACAGACTTTGTCATCTCCACATGCGTACTCAGCCAGATCATCAACGCGGTGGCTCATGTCGCGGGATTTAGAACCGCTCAAACTCCGGAGTTGTTGAAGGCAATTCGAAGCAGTCATTTTCGTCGAATGGCAGCGTTGCTTCGTCCGCACGGAACGGCAATTCTGGTGACGGATTTCGTTTCGTCCGACACTCTGCCGATGCTTCAGGATACCGACGAACGCAATCTTCAGCCGCTCATTACTCGAGCCCTGCAACGTGGGAACTTCTTTTCGGGACTGCATCCGGGAATTGTCGTGCAGGATCTTCAGCAGTTTGCGGCCGCAAACAACCTCACGCTTCCGAAAGTCACGCCGCCCTGGCGCTGGCAGCTCGGTCCAAGATCGTACGCCGTGTTCGCTCTGAGCGTGCAGAAACCGTTCTGAATCGACTTCCAGTGATTCCGAGTGCCGGAGATCGCGGTCCTGCGAAGAATCACCGGAGTTGCGGCGGCTGAAGATGCGTCCGTGTAGCATTTTCCGGCCATTTGGGAGTCGAATCCGGCGCAAAGTCGGTACACTCTCGATCCCCTCCAGGGCCGTATATCGGTCATGCTCACCAGCAACGGTGTGGCATGATCAGCGACTCGAACCACTTTGCATCGCCCACCTGACAAGAGGTGCCTCATGAAAATTCGCCCGTCATCGCCGCCAGACTTTGGTGTGATGCCGACGAGTCTGTCACTTCGATGCCAGCATGTCATGACGTTGCTTGGCTTGCTTTTGTTCCTCTCAGGGACATCCGCCCAGGGCGATGAGCCAGTCGCGAAGTCAGATGCGGAACAGTTCTCCGCCGATGACCTGAAGTACTTTGAATTGCATGTGCGACCTTTGCTTGCAGAACACTGTTTCGATTGCCATTCGACCGAGAAGCAGAAGGGACACTTTCGAGCCGATTCACGCGAGGCGATGCTGACTGGTGGAGAATCCGGGCCTGCCATCGAGCCCGGCAAGCCCGATGACAGCATCCTGATTCAGGCGGTTCGATATGAATCGTTTCAGATGCCGCCAAAGGGCAAACTGCCGGCCGAGTCGATCGCGATTCTCGAACAATGGGTTGCTCGCGGGGCAGCCTGGCCTGGCGCGGGAACGCCCACAGTGCGACCGAAGACCGCTCAGCCGGAGTTCACTGCTGAGGATCGTTCATGGTGGGCGCTTCAGCCGGTGAAGAATCCCGCGCCTCCCGTGATCGACGGAGACACATGGAGCCGAAATGATATCGATCGCTTTCTTCTTCAGCCGATGCAAAGCGCCGGACTATCTCCGACCCCGGAAGGAGATCGCGCGACACTGATCCGGCGGTTGTCGTTTGATCTGATTGGTCTGCCGCCAACGCCGACAGAGGTTGCTGAGTTCGTTTCTGACGCGCGACCGGATGCCTATGAGCAACTGGTTGATCGACTTCTGTCACGACCTGAGTACGGCGAACGCTGGGCTCGTCAATGGCTGGACCTTGTGCGGTACGCGGATTCTGATGGCTATCGCATCGATCATTATCGCCCGGATGCCTGGCGATATCGCGATTATGTGATCCAGTCGTTGAACGATGACAAACCGTACGATCGTTTTGTGCAGGAACAACTGGCGGGAGACGAACTGTTTCCGGACGATCCTGCTGCTCGAATCGCAACGGGTTTTCTGCGTCACTGGATATATGAATACAACAATCGCGATGTCCGCGGTCAATGGGACCTGATCCTGAATGAAGTGACGGACACAACGAGTGACGTATTCCTTGGCGTTGGACTCCAGTGTGCGAAGTGCCACGACCACAAGTATGATCCGTTGCTGCAGAAGGACTATTTCCGTCTGAGAGCCTACTTCGAGGCCATTCGGCCAGAAGACAAGTTCGTCGTTGCGACGACCGAAGAGCGACAGGCTTACGACGAGCAACTGAAGAAATGGAACGAGGCGACTCAGGAGATTCGAGCGAAGATCGCTGAGCTCGAAGCAGGCTATCGAGATCGCGCGAAGAAAGATGCCATCGAAAAGTATCCGTCGGATATTCAGAAGATCCTGCTTTCAGATGAATCGAGTCGTTCGCCTCACGAACAGCAATTGTTTGAGCTGGCCTGGCGTCAGGTGGACTACGAATACGATGGAATCGACAACCGCATCAAGGGCGATGACAAAGAAAAGTTGCTGGCCCTGCGCCGTGAACTGGCAAAGCATGATGCGTTGAAACCGAAGCCACTGCCAACGGCTTTGACTGTGACAGATATCAGTCCGAAAGCTCCGGAGACAATGGTCCCCAAACGCCGGACAGTGGTCCAGCCAGGCATCCTGAGCATCATCGACTCCTCCGATGCGACCATTGCACCGTGGAACTCCGACTCGACCACGACCGGTCGTCGCGCGGCCCTCGCGCGGTGGATGACTCAGGCTGACAATCCTCTGACGACGCGAGTCATCGTCAATCGAATCTGGCAGGGACATTTCGGACGAGGGCTGGCTGCAAACGCGAGTGATTTTGGAACTCTTGGCGGACCGCCTTCGCATCCGGAGTTGCTCGACTGGCTGACAACGCAGTTCCTGCACAATGGATGGCGATTGAAGCCGCTGCATCGGCTGATAGTGACTTCGGCCGCCTATCGAATGTCGTCAGAGCATGCTCGTCTGGCAGATTTTCAAACGCTTGATCCCGCCAATCGGCTTTACTGGCGGTTCAATGTCCGACGACTCGATGCCGAGCAGATCCGCGACGCGATTCTTGCAGCTTCGGGGCAGCTCGATGCAAAGTTCGGCGGACCGGGAGTTCAGTCAGACGTGCCTCGTCGATCGATCTACCTTCGCTACATGCGAAATGAACGCGACCCGGTCCTGGACGTCTTCGATCTTCCGCTGTTCTTCTCCAGCACATCGTCGCGAGACACCACAACATCACCCGTTCAATCGCTGTTGTTGTTCAACAGCCAGATCATGATGAACCACGGGCTGAAGTTTGCAGCGAGTCTGATTCGAGGCCGCGGTACTCCGGGTGATGAAATGTCGCAGGATGCTGATGCTGTGGCGAAATTGTGGCAGATTGCCTATTGCCGCAAGCCGACAGACGACGAGATGTCGGAATCGCTGCAGTTCCTTGCGGCTCAGCGAGAACGAATCGAGGCCGATCGCGGTGAGATGGCAAACGCTGCGGTGCCTATCGGACGATTGCCGTATCGAGATGGTCAGGCGATTCTTGTGAACGCTCAGGAGAAGCCGATTCGCATGGCACGAGAATCCACGGATGCCCTCAATCCGCCGGAGTTTACTCTTGAAGCCTGCATCCAGTTGCGTTCGATTTTTGATACCGGAGCCGTGCGTACAATCGCGGCCAAGTGGAACGGGGATAGCAAAAGTCCTGGATGGACTTTTGGCGTCACTGGCAAGGGATCACGTCGAAAACCACAGACGCTGGTCCTTCAGGTTTACGGCAAACACGCAGACGGACAAATTCGGGAAGCGGCGATCTTTTCGGATCAGCACATTGAGCTCAACACGCCATACTTTGTGGCCGTCAGTCTGAAGCCGGGCACGACAGGTGAAGACAAAGGATCTGTCACATTTCACGTTAAGAATCTGGCAAATGACGACGAACTACTCAGCACAGTTACCGTCGAACATGACATTATTGAGTCACTGACAAATGACGTGGAACTGTCGCTCGGACATCGATCCAAAGCTGCGGACTCAGCGTTCGATGGATTGATTGATGACGTGAGGTTTTCGTCCGAAGTCCTGTCGACCGATCAGTTGCTGATTTCCGGTGAAATGACGGGATCATCAACGGTGGCCTTCTGGCGCTTTGAGCCTGCACCGGGTTTACTGGAGGATTCAGCCACGGGCTTGAAGCTCTCGATGCAGCAAAATGACCAGCAAGTGGTTTCCCCAAGGCAGGCAGCGCTGGCTGATCTATGCCATGTCATCCTGAATTCCAGCGAGTTTCTTTACGTGAAGTAAGGATACGGTGGCAATGCACCACGCATGTCATAGCTGCGGGTTGATCCACGAGATTCCTCCGCTTTTGCCGAATCAGCAGGCCGTTTGCACTCGGTGCGGTTCGCGATTTCGACCGCGGGGTTGCCGAAGAACCACATCGAGCCGCACGGCCGCGGCTGCCATCGCTGCGTTTCTCCTGTTCTGGCCAGCGGTGCTCTGTCCGATCCTTGAAGTGGAAAAAATGGGGATTCGAACTCAGTCGAGCATCCTCGGCGGCTCGATCGATCTGATCAAACACGGCAGTTGGTTCGTCGGATCTGTCGTTCTGGTGTTCTCGATTGTGTTTCCGCTCACCAAGATCGTCCTTCTGCTCGAGCTAAGCCTTCTTGAGTTTCTGCATCGACGTCACAAAGCCGTCACGCTTCGCCTGATGGAGCACATGGGCCGATGGAGCATGATGGATGTCATGCTGCTGGCGTTTATGGTCATGCTGGTGAAACTGGGAGACCTCGTGACGTTTCACTTCGGGCCCGCAGTCTTTGCATTTGTGCTGTGTGTTGCCATGAGCATGATCGCGTCGGTGTCTTTCGATCCTCAGGCGATTTGGGAAGACGATGCATGATTTCTTTGTTCGTGTGGCTCAGTCTTAAGTTCATTCCTGATCCCTGTCGGTCACGCTCATGAGTTCACCTGAAACTAATCCCACTGCGAAAGAACAGGAACCGAACGTCGTTGAACCTTCAATGACACCGGTTGCCTCGTCGTTTCCGAAAGCGGAAATCGAGGAGATCCGATCCACGACAGCGATCATCTTTGAATCACGCATGTGGTGGCTGACCCTGATCTGCTTCATTCTCGCATTTTGGTTTACATGGAAAGCCATTCCGTCAAAAGGGCCGACGATCGTCATTCGATTTCCTGATGGTCATGGACTGAAAGCCGGTGATGCGGTTCGTCATCGTGGAATTGACGTGGGGCTGGTCGACAGTGTGGCTCTGAGCGAAAGTCTGTCGCAGATCACAGCAACAGTCACACTGACACCGGAAGCGAGCGGTCTGGCACGTGAGGGAACTCGGTTCTGGATCGTTCGACCGCAACTCAGCTTTGCCGGAGTCAGCGGACTTGAAACGGCCGTCGGAGCGAAGTACATCGCCGTGAGCCCCGGTGAATCCGAGGCCGAACATCGCAGTCAATTTGAAGGACTCAGTGCCGCGCCGCCCGATGAGAACTTCGGCGAAGGGATCGATGTCGTCCTTCGCAGCGACGCCAAACATGGAGTCTCAGTTGGAGCGCCCGTGAGTTGGCGAGGCGTCGAGGTCGGACAGATTCTTTCGATCAATCTGTCACCGGATGCGAGGTTCGTCGACATCCACGCGCGAATCAACTCGGAATATACGAGGTTGCTTCGGTCATCGTCGCAGTTCTGGGTCACCAGCGGACTTGGTCTTGATGTGGGACTGAGCGGACTTCGACTGAACGCAGATTCCCTGACAACAATCGTTCGAGGTGGTGTCTCCTTCGCAACGCCAGCCGTCGGCAAGGATAAGAACCCGATTCAGTCCGGACACGTGTTTAATCTTCATGAGCAGCCCGATCCGAAATGGCTTGAGCCCGGATCATCTTTGCCGCTGGTCGATTTCGATTTGCCTCCAACGGTCACGCTTCAGGGAACTCGGCGCACTTCGTTCCTCGGTGTTGCGAGGACCAGTCGCTTCTCGGTGAACGGATTGCTGGTTCAGAAATCGTCGGGGAATGCGGTGCTCACAGCGGCCGATGTTGTGGCGGCAGAAGTTCCAGCGGAGGAAGGAAAAGCGCCGCCGGCTCAGGAACTGATGCTGGGCTCCGTGATGGAAGAGAAGACAGTGCCTGTCTCGCTCACTCCGCCAACATCGTCGGACGAACCTGAGGCCTCCCTGGTGAAGGCAGGTTTGATATGGGTTCCCGTTGGGACCGATATCGGTGCACTGCCAGCCGTTGAGGCATCGGCGTTTCGAATCCCAGCCGCTCCGGAAGAATGCTGCCTGTGTCGAAGCGTCAAGGCCGATGACAGCGCATCATCGGTGATTCAGAGCATCGGAGTGGAACAACTGAAGGCGGCAGACGGATTATGGACCGTCACAATTGATCTGGGCGATTTGTCTCCGTGGCACGGGTCACCGGTTGTCTCCATGAAAGACGGCAAGGTGATCGGAGTCTTCGTTGCCAACAAAACCGGAGCCACCATTTCTCCGTGCAGCGCTGCGTGGGGAATAGATGCACACTGACGCACTTTCCGGACAAATTCAGCCGTACGATCCTTGAGAGATTCAACAGGCAAATTCAGCGTCGGCAGATAGTGTTCGAGTTCGGAGGCGAAGAGTCCGAAATGAGCGACAAGCAGGAGAATCCGTATCAAGAACCTGCAGCAAACGATGCCGCTCGGCCGTCTCGCTTGAAGGACTCACTGACGTTCGGTCAGATCCTCTTCATGCTGGTATCGACCGTATTTGTTGCGGGTGTGTCGTTTGCTTCGTCCTGTGCCGGAACGCTGACGATGGCTTCATGGAAAGAGTTGCGGCCAATGTTTGATGCTGGCGGTCCCATTGTGATTCTGGGGTTTCTGCTGGGGCTTCCCGTTGTCCTTTCGATTGCTGCGACGACCGTCTATTTTCGATTGGCATCCGCATCGCTCAAACGACGCGATCGTGAACGCGCGAACGTCGAATGAAGATCCGATTGCATATGCATGTTCGTGAAATGAAAAGTGGCTATTGGAATGCCGACTGCTCGTTATGATGTTCCCGGTCCATGATGGGGCGGATCTCACGTAACTTGGAGTTTCAAGATGTTGAATGGCGACGAGCGGATGTTCCAGCGAGCAAAACAGCCCCGAAGCATTTGGAGGTTCAGTCGCATCGCTGCCATCGCGTCTCTTGCGATCGTGCTGACTCTGACGCCGGCCCGCGGGGCAGATGATCCGCCACAACGTCCGAATGTGGTCCTGATCCTGTCTGACGATCAGGCGTGGTCGGACTACAGTTTCATGGGCCACCCGGATATTCAGACCCCGAACCTCGACAAGCTTGCTGCAAGAAGCGCGGTGTTTCGCCGGGGATACACACCTGTGCCTCTTTGCCGACCTTCGCTGCTCTCGATCATTACAGGTCGATATCCTCATCAGCATGGCGTGACCGGCAATGATCCAAAGCCGAACAAGGCGTTGTCCGATCAGCAGTATGCTGCGTTGAAACAGCAGTTGATCGACCGAGTCGACTCGCAGCCAACCCTGCCGCGACTTTTGGCACCGCATGGATATGTCAGTTTCCAGTCCGGCAAATGGTGGGAAGGCAGTTTTTCGCGAGGTGGATTTCAGCAGGGGATGACCCGCGGATTTCCTCAACAGGGAGGGCGACACGGCGACGACGGCCTGCAGATTGGCCGAAAGGGAATGAAGGCTGTTCTGGATTTCATCGATCAATCGGCTGCCTCGAAGACTCCGTTCTTCCTCTGGTACGCTCCGATGCTTCCGCACACGCCGCATGATCCACCTGAGCGACTGTTGAAGAAGTATCAACAGGAAGGCCGCCCAGTTGAACTCGCGAAGTACTACGCCATGTGTGAGTTCTTTGATGAAACCTGCGGGCAGTTGCTCGATCATCTCGATCAGAAGAAACTGACTGAGCACACGCTCGTGGTTTACGTGACTGACAACGGCTGGATTCAACATACGTCAGACATGAAGCTCGGTCCGGATTGGAAGCACGGCTTCGCGCCTCGATCGAAACAGACCGTTTACGAAGGTGGCATCCGAACGCCCATCATGTACTCCTTGCCCGGGAAGATTGCACCGGGAGATCGAACGGACCTCGTCACGTCACTGGATATCGCGCCGACCGTGATGGCGGCAGTCAACTCGGGCGAATCGTCCGCGACAGCAAAGCCGGAAACCGCGGCTTCGGGACGAAGCCTCTGGTCATTGATGACGCAGAACACTCCGTTGGATCGCCCGTACCTTTGCGGCGAGAGCTTCGCCCACGACATTGCTGACCTCGATCATCACGAAGTCTCATTGCAGTACCGCTGGTGCATCGAGGGAAAGTGGAAACTGATCCTGAGCTACCCGTGCGAACCGGATCGATTCTCGTTCGTTCACAAGGTCAACGAGCAGAAGCCGCAACTGTTCGATGTGGTCAGCGACCCCACGGAACAGCACAACCTCGCTGAGCAGCACCCGGACCTGGTCCAAAAACTGGCGGAGCACCTGCAGGCTGAATGGAAGGTTGACAAGAAACCGATCGGCTTGTGACACGCCGCAGCGGCGATCGATAAGGCGAGCGGCATGAATCAAGTGCTGGGAGTTGCTGAATACAAACCCGAAGCGCCAGCGAGTGCGTGTCGCTGGTAATGTTCCTCTTACGGCTCGCCTTACAGGTTCGATCGTAGCGACTGGGAGGAATCGGCAAATGAATTACGCCTGCGTCCACTGAACGGATGTCTCGCCTCTCTTTGACTCTGCCTGGTTGAAGAAGTACCATTCGGCGGCCAGAGTCGTCATGGTGGCGGCCTGTTGCTCGAAGACTGAGCGAAAGCCTGGCTCGACATGACGCAGCACAATGTCGCGGATCCTGCCGACAATCTGACAGTCGCGGCACATGTGCCGTTGTCTGAGCGTCCGCTTGTTGCCGAAGACGAAAACACGGTGATCAGCGTCCCGGAGCAAGCACGTTCTGAGGCTCGGACGGACGCTCCGGTCATCAACGAGCAATATCGCCAGCGATTGTTTCCGGCCAGCGGTTCATCGAATGGCGAAGAAGCCGGAATTCGGCTGGCTCACTTTGAAATCGTTTCGCGACTCGGATCCGGCGGCATGGGAGCCGTCTTCAAGGCGATCGACCTGGAACTCGCCCGAGACGTCGCGCTGAAGATTCTGCACCCATCGTCGTCGCAGGACACATCTCTGGTCGCTCGTTTTCGCAACGAAGCCCGCGCATGTGCTCAGTTGAATCATGACAACATTGCCCGAGTCTTCTATGCCGGCAGCCAGGAAGGGCTCTACTTCATCGCCTACGAGTTCGCCAGCGGTCAGACGATTCGCGATCTGATCATCGATCGTGGTCGGCTGAGCATCGAAGACACGGTCAATTACGCGATCCAGGTGACACTGGCCCTGAACCACATTGCCGCGGCCGGCATTGTGCATCGAGACATCAAGCCATCGAACATCATGCTGACCAACTCCGGTCGCGTGAAAGTGGTCGACCTTGGACTGGCGCGAAGAGACATCACGGACTCGATCGGTGACATCACCGTTGCCGGAACAACCCTTGGAACTTTTGACTACATTTCGCCCGAGCAGGCGCGTGATCCTCGCAATGCCGATGTTCGCAGTGACATCTATTCGCTCGGCTGCACGATGTATCACATGCTGACCGGACAGCCACCGTATCCGGAAGGAACGGCGTTACAGAAGCTGCTCGATCACCAGGGCAAATCGCCGCCGGATCCCTGTCTGCTGAACCCCGGCATTCCTCCGGAACTTGCGGCCATCATTCGAAAGATGATGAGCAACAATCCGGACCATCGCTACAGTGTGCCGGGACTGCTTTTGAATGACCTGATTCAGATGGCAGCTTTGCTCGGCCTGCACAGCGTTCCTGCCGAAGGAATCGTCTGGCGTCGGACGGGCATGGTGACTCCGAAGCAGCCGATCGGAGCCGTTTGGGTCTTCGTTTCGGTTCTGCTCATTTGCCTGACCGCGATGTTTCTGAAGCGATCTGAACGACTGAACGAACTCGCCCGGGAGATGGCTCAGGAAGACTCGCCGCCTGGTAAAGAGGTACGGCCGGAAAACTATCCTGAGATCACCCCCGATGTCGTCACCTCGCTGGCTCCTCCGACGGTGACATCGTCCTCGAACAGTGTTCCGGCCGTGTCAAAGGATGGAACAAAATCCGGGACAACACCACAAGGAACCGAATCTTCCACCGCAGGCAACACGACGGCTGCCGGATCGTCAGGTTCTTCGATCGCAACGATCCCGAACACCGGCCCAATCTCATCTCAACTGCTGGACATCATCAGCAACCCGCCCGCCGGGTCCGCTGGAACGGTCCCTCGATCTCCCGAGATTCAGGCCGACCCGTTCGTTCTGCAAACCGCAGATGGCTTGACCCGTTCTTTCCGAACCTTGAAGGCCGCCGTAGCGGATGCTCGGTCGGGAGACGTCGTGTTGCTCCGCTACAACGGCTACCCGGATGACCTCCCGGCACAGCCTCCGGTTCGAATTGTTGGCATGAACCTGATCATTCGAGCGGCAGAAGGCTTCCGTCCCACTTTAGTCTTCGACGGAGTTTCAGAAGGCACAGTGACTCCCGGGCAGATGTTCAACCTGAGAAGCCGTGGTTCGCTCAACATTCGAGACATCGACCTTCGATTGATCGTTCGTGATGACTTCACGGCCGATCGCTGGAGCCTGTTCCATTGCGAAGGGCCCAATCGAATTCATCTTGAGAATGTTTCGATCGAATGTCGAAATCCGGACGCTCAGCCAGTGTCGATCTTCGACCTGACTAACGAACCCACCGGCCCCGGGGAATCAAGCGGTCTCGATGAATGGGACTTCTCGCTCAGCCGAGTGATTTGCCGAGCTGATGCCGATGCGTTCCGTATTGCCTGTCAGCCGCAGGGACGAATTCAACTGCGCAACTGTGCCGTGGCTCTGAATGGTTCGTTGATGGACCTTCGTGGAGATTCATCGATGCAGCCGATGCGAGGGTCTCTTGAGTTGTTTTTGGATCATGTGACCTGCCTTCATTCCACGCCGATGATTCAAATGAGCGAAGGTGACGATCGAGCCGGTGGTGTGCAAAGAGTTCTGCCGCGGTTGTCCATTCGAAGCGAAGCATCCGTGTTCACTGGGATTGGCCTGGAACCGCGACTGCTGACGTCTCAGGGCAGTTCGTATATTGATGACACGGAATCAATGGTCTCGTGGAATGGCTTCACAAATCTCTACGATGGCTACAATACATTCTGGCTGATTGAGACGTCAGCACTCGACTTCTCCGGACGTCGACTCGATTTCGCCCAGTGGAGTTCGCTGTGGCAGAATCGCCCTGACAGCGAGGATACCAATTCGATGTCGACTCCGCTGACGTGGCACAACCCCGTCTGGAAAGAGACCGGGCTCCGATTCAACCTGGAAGAACTGACGCCAGCCGCGTTTGAACTCGATGCAGCTCAGTTCAACTCAGGGCCGCTCAGCCTTCCCAAAGCCCGCGACGGGCTGATTCCCGGTGCCATTGTTCAGGATCTTCCGCCGTTCCCGAGAACTCAGGCTGCTGCAACCCCGACGGCAAATGTGCCGGCCATCTCAGGCGAAACGCTTTCGCGTCCGTCCGGCAATTAGATTCGTGATTCCGGCCATCCTTGAGCCGTAGAAGAATTCGTCAGAATTCTATCCTCATGAATCATCCCGAACGGCTGACGCACTCAAAGTCGGCTCGGCATGTCGTCCTTCCCAGTCCGCAAGCCAGGGAATGTTCCGGTCAATGACTGAATCCTGACACAGCCTCGACATCGGGTTGCCGTTCTGGAAGTCCTGAATCTGCACGCGGGCCATCTTCAGATCGATGATGTCCGCTGCGATTTCTCTCGCGAGACTTTCCGCGTCCTGCAGCTCTTCACGAGTCCACTCAGCCATTGCATCGCCGATTTCGTTTCGATCGCCGGGTAACTGGATGTAACCGAGCTCGACATCCTTCTCGATGCCCTCTGACTTGACAAGAAGTCGATACAGCGGAAGCTGTAAGTCCTTCCATTCGCCTTTGCTCTGATGTGTTCGGTTTGGACGTTGAGCGGATTCGCTGGTCTTGTAGTCCAGAATTCTCCAGGCACCCGTCTGTGCGTGCTTATCAATGCGGTCGATTCGACCGACAAGCGGAACGTTGCGACCGTGAATGTCGGTGAAATCATCGCATCGAAACTCTTTCTCGGAGAACATGATCCGCCAACCGTTTCGAACGTTCTCCGCCTGCCAGTCTGCAAAAGCTTCAAGTCGACTTTCGATCATTTTCAGTTGAACGCTGACCGTTGCCGAACGAGTTCTTCCAAACCTCGCCAGTGCCAGCTTCTGCAGGATCTGTTTCAGGAACGACGAGATCTCCAGCGTGTTCCGGGAGTTGCGAAGCTGCGATCCGCCGAACGTGCTCAGCACATTGTGCATCAGCGTTCCGAAGACGGCGGCATTCATTTCGCGAACGTCGTCCTCGACTGCTCCGAGCTTCAGCTCACGAGTCAGGAAATAGCGATACGGGCAATCCAGATAATCTCGGAACCAGGTAACTTTGATCTCCTTGATCGTGTCCGACACATTCATCGGGCGAGGGACGATGAAGCCACTGAGTCGAAGGGAAACGCCCGTATCCTGCCACGAACTCTCGTCACTTTCGATGAGACGTGTCTCAGTCGTTTCCGTTGGGGCAACATACTCGGGATCGTAGAACCAGCGAACTCGTCCCGGCAGAGAGTCCACATCGGCCGCAAACCAAAGACGACTGGGTGTCAGCGGGTTCCCTTTGACGTCCGTCCGACCTTTGATCAGCACAACACGTTTTCGACTGTTCAGAACGGCCAGTAACGCGTAAGCATCGCGGGCATATCGCCGTCGATTGTCCGTCAGATCCAGTCGAGTTCGAAGGCTGTTGGGCATAAAGGCATCCGAGTTGATCGACTCGGGCACAAAGCCTTCATTGAATCCTGTCATCACCAGCACCGGACTATCGTCCAGAGGCAACTCAAGCCATCCGAGCATCTCAATGGCTTCATCGTTCTGCTCCGGAGCGATCGATTCGTCCGCGATCTGTTTGAGCAACAGTTGGATGGCCTGACTGGCAGAGCATCTCGGCAAAACAGCTCGCGGAATTCGCTGCAACTGTTCGTTCAGATCCTGAAGGTGAGTGATGCACTCAACGATACCGCGATCTGCGATCGACTCGCTGTGCAGTTCGCGATCATGGTAGATCGTCGCCAGCACACGGACGGCCCCTTCCGCCCATTCGGAGAGTGGTCGAGGCTTCTCAAGCTGACTGGTCAACGATCGCTCAAGAACGTCGGCCAGTTCATCCAGCGTTCTTTGTCGAGCCTTCATGGCTCCTGGGCGACCGGCGTGTTCATGATGAAGTCGACCGACTGCTGAACCTGCGTCGTCGGCTTCGACAGCATCGGGCACAAGACATCGAGTCAGGTCTTCGATCGCTCGGCACACCTCCGCCACAATTGTTCGCTGCGGAGCATTCCCCAGCATCGCTCCAGGCGTCATCTGGAGATGCGTTGCCACATAATCATCCAGTGCGCTGAGCCACGATTCGCGCGCGGCCCAGGCATCATCATCGGACAAAGATGTCGTCAGATGCGCGAGAATCCAGGCATTGAGATCCGGATGCCGAACGAAATCGCAAAGCGTAGCAAAGTCCGGAGGCAGGTCGTCTCTGGCCGATGCAATATGACTCGCAAGCGCGTTGAGCAACCGGTAAGGCCGAGTTTCCGACATGAGCATGCCGACAGGCCACTGACCGGAAACTCCAGCATCGGCGAGCGATTGCAGGAGCGTGGGAACCATTGCGTCATCCGCGACTCCGATCGTGATGTCGTCTGCACGAAACCGACCATCGAGCGCGGCGAGTTCGCTCATGGCAGCCTGAGCTTGCTCCGCAGGCGATCCGGTGATTCGTGTCATGCTGAGCGGAATGTTGAGCGGGCGCGACTCCCAGTGTTCGGGACGCACGCAGCCGTACTCGTCGAACGCGTCGGCTTCCGAATGCGGAGCATGAATCAGTGCTGTTACCTGGCTCGCCACCTGATCCAGCATTTGCCGAATGATACGATTCATGTCGACGGTGCCGATCAGCAGGATCTGGCAATCGGTGTGACACTCATTCTGCTGGACTGCGATCAAACGGGCCGCTTGCTTGTCCCAGAGATTCAGCGAGTCCATCTGCATGAGGTACTCGGACTGGAGTCGACGCAGCGATTTCCATCGCTCTGCTTCGTCATAGTTGCCAAGCTGCGAGAGCTTCTCAAAGACTTCGTCGAACTCCATTCCGTCGGCGGCCAGTTCATTGTGAAGACGGCGAAATGATTCGCACAACGACATCCATCCGGTCACCGAATCTTCCGGCGGACGCTTCGGCAACGCAGCTTTGAGTTCGTGTTCCGGGACCGCATACAGGGCTCTTCGCCAGACCAGCAACTGCGTCAGGTCATCGGCCAGTTGTTGTTTCTGCGGATACAACAGTTCGGGCAGTGCGTTGAACGTGACCATTCGCGGAGGCAGCATCGCCGGCCATTTGTTTCCAGCACGCTGAACCAGCAGTTCCAGCATTCGCCGAGCAGCTCGTCGACCCGGAAACACAAGGATGACCTTCGACAGGTCGAGCTGATCCCCGTGCGCGAAGCGAGAGATCAGATAGTCAACCGCTGAGATCAGGGCTGGTTTGTCCCAGCCAAGGAAATGTCGAGTGATTGCCATGAAGACTCCATTCCCAACGAGACCTGATCACAAACAACCGGTCCGCGAGTACTTCCAGAACCAACGATGGGACAAGCGATCCCGATCTGGTCTGCCGTGTGACGAATGTTCGACAGAATTGTCCGCAGAATGAGTCGCACTTACAAGTGGTGAAGAGAATCGCATACCGGAGCGTTGACACGCTCCGCTCGCCATGATCGTTCTCTTGCGACCGTCACCCACGCCGTGATGACGCGATCATTCGATTCACGATAGCGATCACGCCAATGGCAACAAATCCGTGAATCAGCGGACGAAACGGCGTGAAGAAGCGTTCGTAAGTGTGGTACGTGGCCATCACCGTGAGCGAATTGAGGGTCAGCAGCAGAATCATGATGCGGGCCATTCCCGTCCTGCGACTGATGAAAAGTCCGACAAACATGAACCCAAACAGTCCCGCGTGCAGGACGCTGCCGAATTCCCAGAGTCGGCTAAGTTTCCACCAGCTCAACTGGAGCAAACGGTCTTTGTTGTCTCGAATCCACTGCTTCGCCGCGGCACCGCATCGACGCGAGTGCTCTTTCTCTAACTCAATCGCCGACAGTTCTGCAACGCCCGGTTCGAGAAGCATTTCGCGGCGGATGTTGTTGGCGGTCTCGGCCGTCCAGCTTCCGTGATTGGTCCATGCCGACTCACTGAAGCCGTCAGCCAATCCGATTCCTCCCTGAGTTCCCGTCGGCATGATGGCGTTGAGCACGATGCAGTTTCGAATCCACCACGGCCCGGTCAGCGAGACACTCGTGACGGCAAAGATGACGAAGACGCTGAGCCACCGAAACGAGTTCACAGGACTCAAAGCGTCACGTTTGCGATACAAGGTTCCGGCAACGACGCCCCACAAGAACGGATACCACGCCACGTAGAACGAGCGAGTCATCACCAGTCCGCTGAGCGACAAGCCACACAGAGCTGCGGCGAGGAATGTCGGCCGCTGTAGCAGAACATCCAGCGCGATGAAGAACAGGCAGAACCCCAGAGTAGCCATGTTCTCCGTCAGAAACGTACCGGCAAACTCACGATACCTCGGATCGGCGGT
Source organism: Ottelia alismoides (assembly GCA_037367405.1). Taxonomy (NCBI): domain Eukaryota; kingdom Viridiplantae; phylum Streptophyta; class Magnoliopsida; order Alismatales; family Hydrocharitaceae; genus Ottelia; species Ottelia alismoides. The sequence goes on along the minus strand of JAZKJV010007224.1, from coordinate 1,213,870 downwards.
ACACAGAATGGCCAGAACAAGGCCTGCAGCAGACGACCATCGCCGCGAAAAGTAGAACGCAACAGCGCCGAGGGCTAAAGCACTGAAAATGCAGTTGAGGAACCGAACCAGAAAAAAGTTCAGTGGACTCAGTTTGTAAACGGCGGCGATCAGGATCGGAAACGCCGGCGGTCGATAGGCCGTGAGCTGGAACTCATCGGAAGTGCATCCTGCCGAACACTGTGTGGTCGGTTCTGGCTCTGCCTTTCCTTCGAGGATCGGTTGATCCTCCGGGCAGTAGCCGAATCCCAGTCCCGAAGCGATGTTGTAGCCGAGCCGTTCGTAACTGTCTTCGTCACCACCGTTGACAGGAGGTGCAAACAGCAGGTCCCTGCGATGGCAGTTCCACGCGAAGACGCCGACAGAAAGCAGCGTAACGGCGACAGAAAGCACAATGGCCGTTCGAAACGTCGCTGGCTGAAACGATGCCGTCAAAATAGAGATCATGCGAGCCTTCATCGCGTGGCAGCTCCGCTCGCTGAGTTTGTCGCAACATCATCCAATCGGACAAGTTCGATATCCATGAAGCTCGCAAAGTGATCGGAGCATGCCAGAAGCGTGCGATCCAACAGACATGCCGGCTTCCACAACCATCGCGGGATTAGATTCCATGACTTTAAGCCGCCGCAAAGCCAGTATCGCAATGGCGTATGCGGAGTCACTCGCTGAACTCGAAGTCCCGGAAACCTTTGTTCAAAGAGTCGCCGGTCGCGAAAGAACACAATCCACGCCAGCGCACCGTTGGCGCCGGAAAGAGGACCGCTCGACGGAAATGACCAGTCGGACGCATCGGGATTCCACGGTTCATGATGCGCGTAGCGAAAGATCCACTTCGAAATCCAGCCGGGATACTGGTCAGAGATCAGAACACGACCACCGGGCTTCAGGCATCGCTGGCATTCACCGAAAAAGGCTGCCGCATCCGGGATGTGATGCAGAACGTTGAGCATTCCAAGGAACCGCACCGACTGATTCGCAAACGGCATTTGAGTCGCATCGAACACAAGATCGACCGATCGATAGGGAAGTACGTCGGCCGTCAGGATCTCCGGGATCACATCTTTGACAAAGCCCGCCCCTGCACCGAGTTCAATCGCAAGCCCATCGTGCGGACACTGTTCTAACGTGGATCGATATCGCGAGTAAGTTTCTTCGTAGAGCGATCGAAGACTGAATTTGCGACGGATGATGTCCGCAATCTCAGATTCACGTGCTGGATCGTCGAGCGAGTTCATCGGCTGCGTCCAAGTCGAAGCCGAAAGAATCCATAGACCGTCATTCGCAGCAGAAGCCAGCCATCACGAAATCGTGAAATGTTCGTCGTTCCATAAGTTCTCGCGCGGTAACGCATCGGAAGATCGACAATCCCAAGGGCCAGTTCGGACGCCGCAAACAGCAATTCGAAATCTCCGAACGGATCGAAGTCTCCGAATCTCTGACGCCACGCAACCAGTCGCTCATAGTCTCGGCGGGCGATCAACTTCGTGCCGCACAGGCTGTCGCCGACAGGAACGCCGAGAACAAAGCTGAGAGCTTTCGCAAAGAAGCGATTACCCAGCAGATTCAGCGGGCGCATCGCTTCGCCTTCCATCGGATAGACGAGTCGGTTGCCGTTGATAAAGTCGCCATGTCCCAGTCGCCATGCATCGTAAAATCGAGGCAACAATTCAGGAGGCATCGTCAGATCAGCGTCCAGAATCGTCAGCAAGTCTCCCGTGGCTTTCGAGAATCCCAATCGCACTGCGTCGTTCTTGCCGCGGCCTGTTTGCTGGAACGCTCGAAGAGTCATTCGATCACCGTAGGCAGAGACGAGACGCTGGATCTCCTCCCACGTTCCATCGGTTGAGTTCCCCTCGACAAAGACAATTTCAATCTGCTGTGTCGCGAATGACGGCATGCGATTCAGAGCCGCCTCCAGGTTGCCTTTCTCGTTGCGTGCCGGAATCACGATCGACAACGATGGCGGCGGCTCGCTCGCGCGAATCGGTCGCAGCACGACAATCCATGTCAACGCAAGACGAGACAGAAACGGGATCGTCGGCAGGATGGCATTGATCAGCCAACTGATGATCGGAATATAGATCGGCAGATACAGCGAACACCGAACTCGCGCGAGATCAAAACCGGAGAGTCGCGAGAGCGAACGCAGTTCTGTTTCTGTGACAAAGGTCCCCGGAATCTGTCCCGTGCGAAGTCCCAGAAAGGTAATCAGCCGAAACAGCCATCGCATGTACGGCGAATACAAAACCGCAAACACACGATCGCTCCGCCCAAGTCGCGAATGCAGTCGACTGAGCAATCCCTGGATGTCGTCCGTCGAGTTGAAGTTGCCGTTGAGAAGCACCGCGACTCGGCGGTTGCTGTCATTGTCGCTGGCTGTTTCAAGTTGTTCCGGCTCTGCAACCGTTCGTTTGCCTGGAGCATCGAGAAGACTCAGCAGCAACCCGTCTTCATGTGCCAGCGGCGACACCTGAACGACTTCGTCGCAAAATCGAGTCGTTGCGGAAATCTCCGCGGCCAGGTGTCGATACGCGTAGGATCGCAGCCAGCCGCCGCGTGCTGACACTTCAGCGGACTTCGGCGGTGATGGATTCATGCGGCGGACTCTGATTGATGAACAACCTGCAGGACGGAAGCCGCCAAGTTTGAACCCCGCAGCCGGGTTGGTCAACAGTCTTCGCTTCTATACCTTCTATACTTTGCGTGGGATGAATTGAGGCGTCCATACAGACTGTAATCTGTCCCCTCTCCCCCGCGAATGATTTCCTGAGAACGTTGACGACTGTTCGGGGGGAGAGGGCCAGGGTGAGGGGATTGGTTAGCTGTTGCAAACTGAAGAAAAACCCCTCATCCGGCCTTCTGCCACCTTCTCCCCTTACAAACAACGCTGTGAAGCATTTTGACAACAGAGAACATTGACGAGTGGAACGCCGCTGTCGAGTATTCAATGGCAAAGCCTCAGTATCGGCTCAACGGGCATTCGATTCACGAACGGGGCTCGTCGGCATTGGAATCGCAGGGCGCCGCGAAAGAACGCAAAGAGCACAAAAAACTTTTGCGGACTTTGTGACCTTTTGCGGCAATCTGCGACTCACTCTTAACGAGGCGATCATCGAACGAAAGTGATTCACTGCGTTGCCTTACGAAGGGGAGAAGGGACGCGGACGAGTTTTCTGAGTTCACCGTCGCAAACTAAGGATTCTTCGCGCGGTTCGAATCTGTTGAGTGCCTCATTTCACACCGAGCGAAGAACAAAAATGACGGCCAGCCGTAACGGCCTCGAATCGCCGTTTTCAGTTGAATCGCTGTTTTCATCGGAGTTCCCAGCGAAGCGACCATCATCTTTTGCGGATTCGCGTAAAGCCTTCGGTGTTGCGTGACGCTGATGATTCACCGGACGGTTCGCGGCGTTGCGATGCCTGCGAGACTCTGGCTACTTTCGGGGCAACTGATCAAAGCTGATGTCCGGACGATCCGCTTCCGAGGATTCTCTTTTGAAGATCGCCCCTGGCTTTTCAGACTCAGCGAAGAATCCGCAGTTGCGAAGATAAAAGAAGTTCCCGGTGGCCCCCCCGGTGAAGTCGAGACGATGGCCGCCGCCTCCGGTGGCATCGACTGAGAATCGTGCGGACGTCACTTCGAGCCATTTGCCTTCAGTGCTTCGCACCCAGACATTCTGGTGTTGCCCGCGTCGCGAGATGTGTCCGGTTTGAGGATTGAAGTTCTCAAGGAACGAATGAAATCCCTTGAGATGGGTGTTCGTCTTTGGACGGCGAAAGCTGGCGATCAATCGCCACTCGTTGTTCTGCTTATCGCCGAACCATGACGTGTAGGTGGTGCTGTCATCTCCATTGGGCTTCACCTGAGTCAGAAAGCGATAGGTGCGACCGGCTTTCCACGGGTAGATCAGATAACTCTGTCCGCCCGAGCCTTCGTTGCCAAACTCGCCGGTGTGAACGTCAGGGCCTTTGCCGAGCAGCTCGATGCGCTGGTCTTTCGGAATCTCTTTTGGATTGTCGGTGTTGAATGGGCTCCAGACAGAAAACAAAACGCGACGTTCTTTTTCGCTGTTGACCTGAATACCGAAGTAGCCTTCTCCGAAACCATTGGCCATGAAGTACGATCCGATCGGATCATCTCCCTCGGCCACGATGATTTCGCTGTAGCCGTATTCAATGTCCGTCTTTGGCACGTTGTAGCTCAAATGGACCGACGGCCCTCGGCGGCCCCAGTAAAACATGTTGCCTTCGTTCGTCGCCACGCAGGTCAGCTTCACATCATCATTCGAGCAGCGAGCGATCACGCTGCGGATGTCGCCATACGATTTCCCTGCGGCTTTCGTGCCCTTCAAATCGACTCGAACATAACCAGGCTTCTCCACCTTGATTGTTCCAAGTTCCACAACAGAAAACTGTGCGGCGCTGATGACTGCGTCGAACGACTTTCCAGCGGCAGACACCTGCAACTCTGCCGAGCCACCTTTCGACGCGGCATCCAGTGCCAGCGTCAACTCGGCCGGTTGATCGACATGAAAGTAAATGGAATACACTTCGTCCGCGTCGTTCCACTGCAACGTTTCCTCACGTCGACGTGACGGCGCGAATGGATCAGGAGCCGTTCGAAATGCGTTGCCGGCGACCGGAACAGTCAGCTCCTTTGCCGGGAGACTTGAACCGAATTGTCCGCAGAAAGAAACGAGAGTAAGTGCGACCTGAAGAATCGAAGAACGAAGTTTGAGCACGGTGATGACTCCAGAATTGGAAAAGGAATGCGGCGGAACAGGACGCTCACAGATCATCAAGCCCCACTCGAGGGCAGTGCTTGAGAAGGCCGCATTCGGTGCATTTGGGGCGGCGAGCGATACAGGTTTTTCTGCCGTGATGAATCAGACGATGAGAGAAGTCGATCCACTCAGACTTCGGTACGATCGCCATCAGATCGCGTTCGATGATTTCCGGGTTCTCTGACTCCGTGAGTCCCAGCAAGCCTGTTAGTCGTTTGACATGTGTATCAACAACGACGCCGGACGGAATTCCAAACCATGTTCCAAGAACAACACTGGCCGTCTTGCGACCAACGCCTGGCAACGTGACAAGCTGTTCGATGTCCTGTGGGATTTCACCGTGGAACTGATCCACAAGTGCCCGAGCCATGCCGCGAATGTTGGTCGCTTTGTTTCGAAAGAAGCCGAGTGGCTTCACAATGCGTTCGACGTCTTCCTGTGTTGCGGATGCAAGCGATTGAGCGTCGGGATAGAGCCGAAACAACTCAGGAGTCGCCTGATTGACTCGTTCGTCGGTGCATTGAGCTGACAGGATCGTGGCAACAAGAAGCTGAAACGCAGACTCGTGATTCAATGCGCACTCTGCAACCGGGAACAATCGCTTCAGCTCGCGAATGACGGCCTTTGCTCGCTGTTTCCGTTCGTCCATCAGGTCATCGGACGACCCGCTGCTCTTTGCTTTGGCTGCTTTCTTTGCCACGGCGTGTCTCGTTGTTTGAGTTCACAATCAACATCCTGACGTGATTCTGAACGATGAGCCATCGGACTTCCAGCAGCGCCGCATGATTCCTGGCAGCAGTCTGTTCGTCACTCTCAACGAGCTTTCGCAAGCAGGCAGCCGTCATTCTGTCTGAGCAGTTGCCAACGCATCGTGGCCACGACCTGCTCAGCGATCGCCGCCGCAACTTTGGGAACGACTGCATTTCCGAACTGACGATAGGCCTGAGTATCGGAGACGACGACGCGATCCAGCAAATGCTCGGGGAACCCCATCAACCGTCCGGCTTCCCGAATGGTTAGCCGGCGAGGTCGTTGTCGCGGCCCGCGAGGAATCAGCACCTCTGACCCATCTTTGTAATATCGTGCGCTGAGCGTCCTTGTGATGCCATTTCGATCGGCCAGACCGAAACCAAAGCCGTTGCCCTTTGCCTGATGTTTTTTGGCGTAGTCCTGAAGATACTGCCAGAGTTTCGGAGTCAGCACATATTTCGGATCAACGTCGTCCTCCAGCTCGAGGATATCAGCAAGTTTCGGAGCACTCTGCGGCAAAGCCGGAAACTCGAACGGCGGTGATTCCCCGAAGATGTCTCTGCGAAAGCCGATGATGAAGATTCGTTCGCGATGCTGCGGCACCCAATGCTTTGCATCAATGACCTGAGCAAACACGGTGTAGCCAAGCTCCTGCAGTCGATCGGAAATGGTCCGCCATGTGTCGCCCTTGTTGTGCGACTTCAGGTTCTTGACGTTCTCAAGAAATAGGACCGGCGGCTCACAGTTTTCAATGATCGAAGCGAGATGAAAAAACAACGTCCCCTGAGCTTTGTCCTTAAAGCCGTGATCTCGCCCGAGGCTGTTTTTCTTTGAGACGCCGGCAATCGAAAATGGCTGACACGGAAAACCGGCGGCCAGGAGATCATGCCGTGGCACATCAGTTCCGGAGACATAGTCGACGACGTTCTCCGCTGGCTCTTCACCAAACCAGGCCTGATAAGTCTTCCTCGCATGCGGATCGATCTCGCATGAGAACACACACGCACCGCCAGCGGATTCGAGCCCAATGCGAAGGCCACCGATTCCGGAGAACAGATCGATAAACGTGAAGAGCGGCTGTGCGGCCTGCGAAGTCGAGCCGTTTGTGTGAGACGAAACCTGGTCCATCGGGAGCAATTGATCGTTGTCAGCAGACGCTGCAAGAACACCTTTTCGAGAGCATAAACAGTCCGGCGATTCGAAATCTTCGCGGGTCTGCGCCGGGCCGGATGGATAACAGGAACAACACGATTCTGCCAGCCACTCGTCGATCTGTCAGGTCCATTCGAGAAATCACTCGTCGCCAGCGTAACGGTGAATGCGATCAGACATTCGGGGACATGAGTTTTTGATGCCAGGCTTCCATCCAGCAAACAGGAAGGCCGATGTGAGCGAGGTGGACTTCGCCAACGTACTCTTTCGCTGCGGGCAGAACCAATCCTTGTTTCATCGCGGCAAAAGTCACTGTGAAATCGGCCAACACGGCTGTTCCGCACGGCAGGCCCGTATCGCAATCCAGTCCCGAAGGGACATCCAGAGACACCACGGTTGCCGAACATGCAATGATCTCTGCAATGATCTCGCGCCATGGAGATCGGACTTCACCTCGAATCCCGGTCCCGAGCAATGCGTCGACGACAAGGTCAGAGGTCGAGAGGCACTTCAACCGCGACGAGATCTCTTCAACTTCCAGTTCGCAGATGCGGCAATGTGTTCGCTGCAGCAATTGATAATTCACGGCCGCATCGATCGACAGCTCTTTATTGGTTCGAACCAGAATTGTGTCAGCTTCAATCCTGGATGACGCCAGCAATCTTGCCAGCGCGAGCCCATCGCCACCGTTGTTGCCCGGACCGCATAAAATGGTGATCGATGTCCATGAAAATCTGTTGCAAATGAACTCCGCAGCACCACGGGCGGCGTTCTCCATGAGCAACAGGGATGGAATGTTCAGTTCTCTGACGGCATCCGCATCGAGACGACGAACTTGTTCACAGGAAAGAGTTAGAGCCATCGAAATTACTCACGCCTCAAAACTTGAAACATTTTCCATCGAAAATTCAGCCAGTGTGCGGTCACATGATCGATTGTGAACGGGAATTCCCTTTGGACCGGTTCTGATGGATTGAAGGTGCTCCTGGCAAAGGTCGAAAATGGTTTCGGGGTGTTAGTCATTTGAATCCCGGCGATCGCACTATGTCTCGGTTTTGTTCCGTTGGCAATGGACGCAACAGAATCGAGACTTCGTGCGAGCTGGGGTCGATCTGTATCCTGACGTTGTCTTAGAATTCTGCGACTTGAAAACGGATTGCCGGGTTCAGGTTGCTGAGATTTCTTCGCACAAGGAATCTGTCACCAGATGGCATGGTGGCAGCGCAACATGGAGTGTTGACGATGGGTCCTGCCCGAGTGCAGAAAGGATTTCTGCAGATACTGCCGATGCTGGGTGCAGCTTTTGCCGCCTGGACGTCCGCAGCAAATGCTCAGGAATCATTTCCCAACGAGCTGAATTCGCCGGTCGACGAGCCGCAGGTCATTGTTCGCGAACAGTCGGACAAAGTCCCGGTCCGCATGGCGTCTCAGGAGATTCAGCAGTCGACAGATCCGCTGGTGAAGCTCACGTGGGAAACCCGGGAAGCGACTCGCCGCCGACTCCTTTCCACGGCACAGCACACACCGTGGCAGATGATGCATGGTCTGCTCGGACTTCGTCATGATTTTCTGATCAGTCACAATGGAGCTGCGGTGAATGGGCTGGAGTGGATTCGGACTGGTCCGATGTATCAGAACGAGCCGTGGTTTCAGAAGACTGTCCACGGCGGCCGTGCTCATCCTTTCAGCAAGCCATACTGGTTTGAAGGTCACATCAATCAGTCGCTGGCGATTCTGTCTCAGTGCGAACTGCCGCTCGACACGACGTTCGGAACACCGGACGGCCCGATCACAATGCGCGACATGCTCAAAAACGCGCAGATGACGGTAAATGAAAAAGAAGAAGTCACCTGGACGCTTTGGGCGTTGTGCACATACCTGCCACCGGATGCCAAATGGGTGAATGCCAAAGGTGAACAGTGGAGCATTGAGCGACTTGTGCAGATCGAAGTTGGCAAGCCCGTCGGCGGTCCAACCTCTCCCTGCGGCGGAACTCACGGACTTTACGCTTTGGCTCGCGCTCGCAACGTCTACATGGCCACTGGGAAGCCACTGCGAGGCGTGTGGTACCAGGCAGATCAAAAGATCAAGAAGTACATTCAGATCTCGAAGAACAATCAGAATCCGAACGGAACGTTGTCGTCCGCCTTCTTCAAGGGCAAAGAGTACAAGCAGGATTTTGACAAGCGAATGGCCAGCACGGGGCATCAGCTTGAATTTCTGATGATGGCTGTGGACGATCGGACGCTTCGTGAACCGTGGCTGCGACGTGCGGTGGAAGCAACTGCGAACGATCTGATGGCGAATCGCAAAGAATACGTGAGTTGCTCGCCACTCTATCACGCGACGAATGCGTTGACGATTTATCTGGAGCGAACCGTCCCGTCGCAGCGCCAGCAGAACATGGCTCAGCGACCGACGGCCAAGACGATCTCAAACTCGAAAGAGTTGACGAAGACTCCGACACCACAAACCGGACCTGGTGTCGTTCCACCAGTTCCGAAAGCTCCCGCAGCGACTTCGTCGAATGTCGCGTCGACATCGACACCGGCATCAAACATGACGAAGAGCGGCACAACGGCCGCGACGACAACTCAACCAGGTGCAGCCGCATCCGCAACTCCTCAGGTTGCTCCGGCACTTAAGGCAACACCGCCAATTGCTTCGCAAAGCCCATCAGTCCCGGACAAGTCCACTGCGACAGCGACAACTCCTGAAAACAAAGAGACAACGCCAGAAGCAAAGCCGGTTACGGTCGAAAATCCACTGACTCCGGTTCCGCTGCCAGATCTGACAATCCCGTCGGAGACCATGAAGGCTGCGGATCCCGTGAAGAAGGAAGAATCACCGGCGCAGCCGTCGACCGGAAATGCGCCTGAGATTCTACCAAAGAATGATGGATCTGCGTCTCCACCGGCCGCGGCCAATCCAGCACCAGCTTCGCCGGAGCCTAAGCCTGCGACGACTCCGGCAACGGCTGAAGCAACTCCGGCGACACCTATGGCGGCTCCGCCCATCATTGTCGACTCGAAAGCTCCGGCACCATCGACCACAACGGACACCACAAGTTCATCAGTTCCTGTTGCGGCAGCGGTTTCGACTTCCGTCACTGCTATTCCTGTCGCAAGTCCGGCGACTGTTGCACCTGTCCCCGGTGATGCGACCACGAAGGAGCCGGTTACCTCTGCAGAACGCCCGGAGCACTCACAGAAGACCGAGGCTGTTGTTCCTGTCTTGTTGTCTCCGGTACCGTTGAAAAAGAGTCCAGTTGGGCAGAGCACGAAGCCTGCTGAACCGAGTTCATCTGCTCCGAATCCGAGTCAGGTTCCGGTGAAAGCGGTGAGCGAGTCGCGTGATGTGACGGAAACAACTCAGGCGAACCAGCCGAATGATGCCGCCTGGCAGGTCGCAAAAGCGATCTCTCGAACGATTGTGTTGCCTGCAAACTCCATTACCAACACGTCAACGAACACAGCCACAGAACCAGTCGCTGAGGCGGAACAAAAACCTGCTGAGAGAACGCCCGATAAGAAATCACCACCTGATGAGAAGCACCGCTGGAAAGCAACGCCCGCAGAACGTCGTCGCGTGACGATTCAGGAAGAACCAAACTCGTCGAATTGAATTGCTGAGGCAGCAGAAACATCACTGCGAGGAACAACGTTCTGCTTGAGGTCACGCAGGATTCTGATATGAATCCTGGTCGGGCTGCCAGGATCTGATTCCGACCGAGGTAAGCAAACTCAGGTCGTCGGACAAGGAATGTAACTCATGACTCCGCTGACCGCCGAAGTTCTGGCAGCTCGCGGAGCGAAGAACGCCGTCGACCCGTGGCGGCCTTATCATTTCTTGGTTGAACCGGAAGTCTCTCGATTTCGCGAGCTGGAAGATGTGGCGACGATCTTCCTGACGAATCGCGAATGCCCATTTCGATGCGTATTCTGCGACCTCTGGAAGAACACACTCGATCAGGAAACACCTCGCGGCGCAGTTCCGGCGCAGATTGATTTTGCTCTCCGTCAGTTGCCCGCAGCGCGGCACATCAAGCTCTACAACAGTGGTAATTTTTTCGATCCGAAAGCGATCCTGAAAGACGATTGGCCAGCGATTGCCGAGCGCGTTCAGTCGTTCAGCACGGTGATCGTTGAGAACCATCCAAGGTTGTGTTCTGAAGAGTGCGATCGCTTTCAGCAGCTCATCGGGACTCAGCTTGAAGTGGCCATGGGACTGGAAACATCGCACGAAGAAACACTTCGCTCGATGAACAAGCAGATGACCACGCAGGACCTTGCAACGGCATGCGAACTCCTGCGTCGATCGAACATTCTCATTCGCTCGTTCGTTTTGCTGAAACCTCCGGAAACAACAGAACACCAGGCCATCGAACGCGCTGTTGAATCTGTGCGGTTTGCCATCAACTGCGGTGCGGATTGTGTGTCAGTGATTCCCGTCCGAACCGGGAACGGCTGGCTGGACCAGCAAGTGAAGACGGGACGCTTTGAGCCACCGAAACTGTCGTCACTTGAGAGCGTTCTCAGTGAATGCTTGTCCTGGCGTGTCGCTCGTGTGTTTGCCGATCTGTGGGACGTTCGTCAGTTTGCCGACGATCCGGCCACCGCTGACGCTCAGATCGCGAGACTTCACGCGATGAACATCACGCAAAGGTCGACGCCATGAAGGCGAATACCGGGGTTCCTCGGTTCCGATAAGGTCACGACGGCTGAGGCCAGCATGGTGATTCGTTGGCCGTTCAACTGACATTGACCGGCAGAATGTGCCGCTGGATTTTGACTTGGCAACCTCGTCGCCGCGGAATTGATTGCGAAACGAGCGTCCGCCTGAAATCTCTGGAATCTCTTTGCCCACTTGTTCGATTCCTGTCTGATAGAGTTCGCGAGTTGGACTCGTCGAACAGTTTCTGTGTGTCGGATGGTTGAGAGCCGGAGTGGTGACCGATGAGTTCGCTCAAGGATGTCAAGCGATCTGCGGAAACACGCACAACCGGTCCCATGCGTTCCATTGCATCAACGCCAGCCCCGAATCGTCTTGCATTTCGAGCTCTGCCATATCGCGAGATCAAGCGACGATTCTGGCACATGTCGCCGGGTCTTTTGGCGTTGCTGCTGCAAGTGTTTCCTCACCGGGACCCGATCTCGCCGACCCTGCAAGCGATCATTCTGGGATGTGTTGCGGTGATTGCCGGGCGGATTTTTCTTGGGTTCCGCCAGATTCAGCGACTCGGCGAATCGGGAGGCGCTGCGGCGGTTGCTGGTTACTCGCTTTCCGTGTTGTTGACGATATTGGCATTTCCGAATGACCTCGAGCTTGGTCTCGCCGTGTTGTCGATCCTGGCATTCGGAGATGGTTCTGCAACCCTGATCGGTCTGAGTCTCCGAGGCCCCGTGCTGCCCTGGAATCCTGCAAAGTCGTGGTCGGGATTGTTTGGATTCATTGCCGTGGGTTCGCTGATGACTGCCTGGATTTACTGGGGCGAGACTCACAATCTGGAAGCTCAAAATCCGGGTGTCTCATTCGCAACAGCGTTGTGTCTCACAATGCCAGCAGTGATCGTAGCGGCTCTGTTCGAGTCCCTGCGATCACGTATCAATGACAACGTCCGCGTCGGCGTGGTTTCGGCCGTCACTCTGGCTCTGCTGCATACGCTGCGATGATATTCATCCTCTGCGAGTTGCACTTCCGCTCAGGGCTTTCCTGACGGAGGTTTTCCTTTGCCGCTTGCGACGTATTCTGATCGCTGAGCTGCATATTCTTCCGCCGACAATGTGATCTCTGCCGCTGTGTCTGTCTTGGCGGCATCGAAGAGCTTTCGAAGGAATGGCACGCACCAGCCGCATCCTGTCCCGGCTCCCCCGCATTCACTGATCTGACTCGGAACCGTTGGCCGGTTGACGCGAATGAAGTTGATGACCTTTCGCTGAGTCACATGAAAGCAATAACAAAGTTTGTCGTCTGGTTTCATGTCGAGAGTTCTCTAAAGCGGCACTCTGCCTCGCTGACTGAAGTAGCGACGTGCAAGGAGTCATGCGATGATACTTCATCTGTCTGCCGACTGTCGATACGTCGAAGACATCGCGATTCAAAAGAGTGCGACAAGTTCTCCTGGCGGCCTTAAGAAGCGTCAAGGAATTCATCGGGCGGCTTGCGTCAAATGGCACTTGCTTTACAAGCCCGACGCGCCAGCGAGTGCGTTCTCTCTGAGCAACGTGTGCCGAAATGCACGCACTTGCTGGCGCGTCGGGCTTATATATAGGTCTAATGCAAGTCCCATTCGCCTCGCGCCGCTCCGCTACCTGCCAGGAAAACTCGCGGCACCCAATTGAAATCTCGCTGCTAAGGCATCAGCGTCAAAACGAAGTTCCAGTGCTTCATCATCACCCGGAGATACAGGTACCGGCCGGTTCACACCGGCCGCTCGCCGAGGCGGTACGATTCGCAGAAATCGTCTGAAGTCGAAGAGCCCGCTTCACAACCGCAGCGTCCGGGCAAATTCCTCGCCGTTTCGCCGGAACATGCGGATTCGAGGTATTGAAATCTTGAAAACGCTGAGGCAGCATGAGCAAACTCTTCGAACCCACCGATTCTTCCATCCATTCTGCGCCGTGAAGGCTGAAGCCCGAGTTCGATGTCGCTGTACTTTGCGAATGGCATCGAGGCGATTCTTTGGTTCGGCCATTTTCCTGGATTCGATTTTCGATGTTTCGAGTCTTCGTCTTTGTGATCATCGTCGCTGCCAGTGCGGCTTCATCATTTGCTCAGCAAACGCTGAAGTACTCTGTCTCGTTCGAGGAGCGATCGTCGCATCGGATCGGTGTCACCATGACGATCCCCGCGCCGACAGGCGATTCGTTCGAACTGATGATGGCGACATGGACGCCAGGTTCGTACCTCATTCGCGAGTACTCACGACACATCGATGAAGTCAAACCCGCACCGGGATCAGATCCGGGCGTTCGCGTCTCAAAGGTTTCGAAGAATCGCTGGAAGGTTCAGTGTCCTCCCGGCAAAGACGTGACGCTTCATTACGAAGTCTACTGCCGCGAGATGTCAGTCCGCTCGAACTGGGTTGATTCGGACATAGCAGTGCTCTGCGGAGCCGCATTTGTGCTGACATTGCCCGTGACTGAT